>CM077081.1:233855759-235055759 GCA_039513925.1 Platanthera zijinensis
GATTCACCGCCCGCTTTGGTCCCCTTGAGTATGAAGACTTCGAGACTCTTCTTCAGAAGTTGCGTCAAAAAGGGACGGTGATGGATTACCGAACCGAGTTTGAACGGTTGGCCAACAGGGTGCGGTGGGGCGAGAAGACATTAACAAGTTGTTTTATTTCCGGCCTGAAGGAGGACATCAGAGATGAGGTGCACGCCTATATGCCGCGCAGCTTGACACACGCTATCAGCTTGGCCCGGATTCAAGAAGAGCGTCTCATTCGACAGAAGTACAGGGGGGCACTCCGAGGAACGCTACACACCTTCCCGACACAAAAAGGGATCAAGCAGCTGCAGAACGGGCAACAATGAAGAAACTGACTTGGACAGAGCTACAGGCTAGGAAAGAGCAAGGATTGTGCTTCAACTGCGATGAAAAATTTACCCCATGCCACAAATGTCAGAGGATCCAGGTTTACATGTTGCAGGAAGATCCGATGTCGGATGGAGACGGAGGGGAACAGGGGCACATTCTGGATACAGTCGAGTACGGGGTATCTTCCCTGACCAAGGCGGGAGACTCCGCTCCGCCCACTATGAGTATTGCGGGGCGGATTGGCCAACAGCAGGTGACCATTCTGCTTGACAGTGGGAGTACACATAACTTCATTAGCCCGGCAGTGGCACAGAAGCTGGGGCTAGAGATCATCAAGGATGTCGCTTCTCAGGTTGTGGTGGCCGGTGGACACGAGCTGTATTGCGAAGGCATGCTTCCGGACGTGGAACTCAGTGTGCAAGGGTACACCGACAACATGGATGTCTACTTATTGCCCATCCAGGGGCCAGATATGATTCTGGGGGCCCAGTGGTTGCCCGAACGGTGTCAAACATGCTCTGGATGGCACTATTGCCCGACTGAAGGCCCGACTGGTGGCCCGTGGCTTCACTCAGCAGCAGAGTCTTGATTATGAGGAAACCTTCCCTCCGGTGGCCAAGCTCAACACCGTTCGGGTTCTTCTCTCTGTGGCTGTGCACCGCCATTGGCCCCTTCATCAGCTCGATATCAAGAATGCATTTTTGAATGAAGATCTTCAGGAAACCGTCTACATGCGTCAACCGCCCGGGTTTGAGACCACGAGGGAGTCTCGTGTGTGTCTTCTAAAGAAATCCATCTATGGTCTCAAACAATCCCCTCGGGCGTGGTTTGACAAGTTCAACAAGGTGGTTCGGGATATGGGTTTCACTCGGAGTTCTGCAGACTTCTCCCTATTCACCCGACACCGGGCAACTGGAACCGTCCTTCTGTTGGTCTATGTTGATGACATCCTACTTACTGGGGATGACTCAAAGGGGATTCAAGAGGTCAAACAGCATCTGAGCACCGTGTTTCAGACCAAAGACCTGGGGCATCTTCGTTACTTCCTCGGTCTTGCACGACGGCCGGATGGGCTTGTCCTCTCCCAATGGAAGTATTGTCTCGATCTTCTCAAAGACGCTGGTCAGTCTGGTTGCAAGCCAGCTAATACCCCGATGGAGGCAAATCACAAAGTATGTGCTCATGTCTCTGATGATGATTTGCTTCTCCAGAACCCGGAATACTATCGATGCCTTGTGGGAAAGTTGATCTACCTAACGGTCACGAGGCCTGATATATCGTTTGTTGTTGGGGTTGTTAGTCGGTTCATGCATGCTCCCCGGGTTTCTCATCTCCAGTCGGTTGAACGGATTCTCTGATACCTTAAGGCAGCTCCGGGTCAAGGGCTTGTTTACAAAACCTCCAACTCTGCTCCAGCATTGGTTGCTTATTCTGATGCGGATTATGCTAGTTCCCTAGACGATCGGCGGTCAACCAGTGGGTTTTGTACTTATTTTGGTGGTCATCTCATTATATGGAAAAGTAAGAAACAAGTTGTGGTCGCTCGATCCTCCGCGGAAGCTGAATACCGATCGATGGCATCGGTTGTCTCAGAACTCGCATGGCTTGAAAGTCTCCTTACTGACCTGGGAGTAAAACTTCATTCATCTGTTGTTCTATTTTGTGATAGTTAAGCAGCCATACACATAGCAAAGAATCCGGAGTTTCACGAGCGCACGAAACATATCGAGGTCGACTATCACTTTATTCGAGAAAAAGTTCAAATGAAGAAACTTGAATTAAAGCATGTTCTGGGCACTGATCAAGTTGATGATATTCTCACAAAGGCTTTATCAAGTACCTTGTTTTACCAGTGTTTGTCCAAGCTGGGTGCATATGACCTATACGCTCCAGCTTGCGGGGGAGCGTTAGAGAAGCTCATTTAATCTAGGCCCATTATGCATTTTTTATTGTTATTCTCTCTCCTCTTTAGTCCCACATCATGTATAGGACCTTCCTCTCTCTTTCTCTCATCTATATATTTGTACTCATTCTTTGTATTTCACACAAGTGAACATATATACAAGGTTGGTTTTTCCCTTCTCTACAATTCTAAAAAAACATATTCCTATCACAATATGCAGAATGATGTGCTAAGTCCAAGTGTGTCTGCATAGGTGATCCGTTGAGTATCGGGCACGTACCAGTACCGGATACGTATCCGGTACGGATACGCTGCCTTCGGGAAAGTATCTGTGCTTCATAGACTCACGTAGTATGAGAAAAGCAATCAATGAATGTAACACACCAATGATAACCAGAAATAAAAGTAACTGGGCAAAGGCCTCATACATCACTATGAATAGTATGAAATGGTACAGTACACGGTTTAGATATGTGATTAAAAGAGACACGCTTATGTTTAACAAGTTCACAAACATCACATATAAATATTTTAAACACAGAAGATGAAAAAATAGGAAATAAAGACTGCATAGTAGTAGCAGAGGGATGATCTAAGCGACGATGTCAAGTAGCCCACAGAGAGAGTTGGTGAACATTAAGAGTCTGAGTAACACCAGTATCAAACACGTACAATCCATCTCGCATCCTACCAGAGCTAATTACCTTCTTCGTCTACAGGTCCTGATAGACACAGTGAGAAAGAAAGAAAGTGACAGAGCAGTTCATAGAATTTGTAATATGACTAATGGATAAGAGGTTGTGAGTAAAAGAATGGACGTGAAGAGCAGAAATCAAGGTACGAGTAGAGAAGTTGATGGATCCCTTTCCAGCAATAGAGGAAAAAGTTCAATCAGTAATGCTTACCTTATCTCTGTTAGACGCGGTGAATAAGAAACAAAACCCGACGATGACCCAGTCATATGTGGTTAGTGGCTCCAGAGTTGATGATCCAATGAGTGGTAGGCGATACAGTAGCAGAGTGAGCACTTGATGGCAGTTCTGTTATCACAATAAACAATAACAAGTTTGTTCACCTGGAGTCTCATATCATGGAGAATTGTCTTTAACCACAACTCCTCGCATACTCCTTGTGTCATAGCCCTATACTCTGTTTCGGCACTTGAGCGAGAAACAATATTTTGTTTCTTGATCTTCCAAGATACAAGATTTCCACCCACAAATGAACAATACCCAGTAGTAGATTTTTTATCGTCTTGGCTACCAACCCAATCAGCATATGTAAACACTTCGATTTTTAAAGGTTGGTTTGCAGAGAATAGAATCTCATGTCCTGGTGACTTTGTTATGTGTCGTTGTTATGCGTCGTATTGTGTCGTATTATGTATTTTATTATGAGGAGTCAATCATGTTGTATTTTTATTATCATTATGTTAGGTGTCTAGTTGTTATTATTATGTGGGAGCCTCGAGCCCCGGGTCTAGTATTAGGTGTCATTATGAGCGTTTCGTCTTCTTATGAGTTGTAGCCTATATAAAGGCATGAGATGTGTGTTTGAATCAAGCAAGAAATATTTCTAGTTCTCATCCCCTTTGAATGTGAGATCATTGGTGGCTCTCTCCTCCGACGAGCAACCCCGCTTAGGCAGCCGCGGTCACGGCTCCGCAGTATCCCCACCATCTCCTCCACCCACATCCCTACAATCGGCCACCATCGAAGAAGGGCCATAACAATTTGGTATCAGAGCCACCGGTCCTCTTCCACACACCCTCGCTCCATTCTCCCGAGCCATCGTTTCCAGCCACGACATCCAGCTCCACCACCATCAGCCGTTGCTTCTCCATCCTCCGGCCTAGCCCTGTTCTACCCCCATTAACCCCCTGCCCTCAGGCCGACGAAGCCCTCTCCCTGCCGGGTCGACACCACAAGAAACCCAGCTCATCCAACTTCATCCGCTCTATTCTGTGACCGTCTTCATTCCCCTGCTAGAAATCCCCGACGCAATCCCACCTCTATCCAAGTTCAGGCTGACCGGGCTCCTTACCGCGTACAGGCGCTGGCCTCTTCGCCTTCCGTCGAGCCGACGTGCTTCGACAGCACACCAACATCGAACCCAGCCATCGCGATCAGCGCTCATCTGCTTGTCTGAAGTTGAGCCCCGTAGCATTCTTCAGCGCCATCGCCGGAGCTCCATCATTCATGCGCTTTTCTCGAGCCCCTCAAGCCTCTGACTTCTTTTTCCTCGAGCCCCTCGCGTACAGCTCACGCCAAACCTCTTCCAGCACTCCTTTCTTTAATTTCTCTTTTTACTTTCCGTGGACCCCACCTGCAATCTCTCCCACACTTTTTAATTTTTATTTAAAAAGTCTTATCACTCTCATATAACCCACGCCTCATTCAAAGCTCACATGGAGCTCACACCTCCTTCCATTCAATGTCTCATTCCCTTCCTGCAGCTCTTTCTAATCTATTAAATGGCAGCTTTATTTCCCCTTTCCCACCAACCTGTTAGCCTATTCCAAGTGGAATTTAATTATTCCTCTATCCAGTCCTACTCATTTTTTTGATTATTCTTGCTGTCTATGCCCACCACGTCCATCAAACCACCAATCATTTAATTGATTACTATTTCAGTAATTAATTAACTTTTTTTTTTCTCATGGCAATGATATCAACGTTAACCCCATTTTATGATTCAGAGGCTACTCGACTCGCTCACGAGATACATCGTCTCGGCGCCACCATACGGGTCCTCTTCGAAGACATACTTGCTAAAAATAAACAGTTGCTCACCACACCACCGCCGCCACAAGACCATGCAGTCGCCGCACTCCTCCACCACATTAAGAACCCGACATCCGCCTTTCTACCGCAACCCGTGTCCGTACTGCTTCCACCATCACATGTCGTGGCTGTGCCGCCCCTCCTTGGGCCACCTCCGTCAGACGCAGTGGCCACCTTACCGCCTTCAGATCCGTTCCTTCTACCAGCTGTCGCTTCCCCGACCTACTTGTTGCTGCTGCTCCTCACCGCTCCACCGACCTTGCCAAAGTTATTACTTACACCGCTCGTCTTTCCAATGTCGTCGCCTCTACTCACCGACGCCGCCAACGTCGCTACGCGTTATCATGCACTGTTCTGGCGGGAAATCAAGCTGCCGGATGATCCAGTCACCACATAGAGTTTGAGCTTGAGGGCAAGCTCGATTTCAAGGACGGGTGAGATGTTATGTGTCGTTGTTATGCGTCGTATTGTGTCGTATTATGTATTTTATTATGAGGAGTCAATCATGTTGTATTTTTATTATCATTATGTTAGGTGTCTAGTTGTTATTATTATGTGGGAGCCTCGAGCCCCGGGTCTAGTATTAGGTGTCATTATGAGCGTTTCGTCTTCTTATGAGTTGTAGCCTATATAAAGGCATGAGATGTGTGTTTGAATCAAGCAAGAAATATTTCTAGTTCTCATCCCCTTTGAATGTGAGATCATTGGTGGCTCTCTCCTCCGACGAGCAACCCCGCTTAGGCAGCCGCGGTCACGGCTCCGCAGTATCCCCACCATCTCCTCCACCCACATCCCTACAATCGGCCACCATCGAAGAAGGGCCATAACAGACTTCTTGAGGTATCTCAATACCCGATATGCATCCTGCTGATGGCGAATTGTGGGAGAATGCATGAATCTACTTAAGACACTCACTGCATACGTAATATCAAGGTGAGTATGAGATAAGTATATAAGTCTCCCAACCAATCGTCGGTAACTTGAGATGTCAACTTTCTCCCCTTTAGTATCAACATCAATCTTGTGATTAGCCTCCATAGGTGTATCCACGTGAGCACACTCGAGCATACTAATTTTCTCCACAAGATCGAGGGTATACTTTCTTTGAGAGATGAAGACCCCCCGACGAGACCTTACTACTTCAATCCCCAAGAAGTATTTTAACTTTCTCAGATCTTTGACTTCAAATTCTTTACCCAATTGTTCTTTCAAGTGCATGATTTCCTCCTTGTCATCTCCTCTAATGATGACATCCACGTATACAATGAGTATCGATATTTGAGTTCCTCTCCTCTTGATAAAGAGAGTATGATCAGTCTGTCCTTGAGTATAACCAAGTTGTAGTATGGTTTTGTTAAACCGTTCAAATTAGGCTCTAGGGGATTGTTTCAGGTCATATAAGGATTTTTGCAGACGGCAGACCTTTCCATTAGACCCTCCTTTGGTAAAGTCAGGTGGGATAGTCATGTAGACTTTTTCTTCCAGATCACCATGTAAAAAGGCAATTTTGATATCAAACTATTATAACTCCCACCTAAGACATGCAACACAAGAGAGGATCACACAAATAAAATTCATCTTTGCAACAAGGGCAAAGGTTTTGTGGTAGTCAATTCCTTGGGTTTGGGGATACCCTTGAGTGACCAAGCGCGCTTTATATCGCTCCACCGCTCCATCTTGATTCTGTTTAACAGAGAAAATTTAGCGTGATCCAACTGTTCGCTTCCTAGGGAGAAGACTCGCAAGTTGTCATGTTCTATTTTTTTCCAAAGCACACATCTCCTCTTCCATAGCCTATTTCCACTCAGATATCTGAACAGCCTCTTGTCAGGTCTTAGGAATCACAATAGAGAAAAGAGATGAGATAAAAACTCTGTAAGTATGAGAGAGGCGATGATAAGAAATGTAATTGACAATGGGGTGTTTGGTGTCACCATTATTACTTTTAAGAAGAGCGAGGGGAACACGGAGGTCATCATTCGAATCTGGAATAGAAACGGGCACCGACACTAGTGGGACATCCATGGACGACAGTTGCTCAATGGTACGAGGTTTGCAAGAGTATGTATATAATATAAAAGGAATATCAGTGGGAGGAACAGTACTAGGAGGAGAGTCAAAGGTCACATCAATATTACTGCTCATCTCCCCTGACGAGGACCAAAATATGACTCCCCCTCATGAAAAGAAACATCAACAGTGCAGTATAAGCGACATGTAGGAAGGGTGATAACACTGATAACCTTGGGTGGTAGGAGAGTAGCCAACAAAAACACCTTTAAGAGAATGAGCATCCAATTTATCACGATGAGGCGTATAAACATGAACAAAGCAAACAGAACCAAAGATGCAAGGAGAGATGTGACAGGTGTGGACAATGTGTTTCTAGGATAAACGGGAAAGGGGTGTATCATAGTGAAGGGGAGCGTGGCGGTAGACGATTAATGAGATGAGTTGCAGTCAAAACCGCATCACCCCAATAAGACTTGGGAAGGTGCATGACAATCAATAAACATTGAGCAACTTCCAGTAAGTGCCTATTTTTTTGTACGGCCACATCATCTTGAGTAGAAGCATGGACACAAGTGGTTTGGTGAAGAATGTCATGTTCGGTAAGATAGGCACCTAACGCACTGCGATAATCATAATCTCCACCATTATCACTATGAAGCACACGAATTGTGTCATTAAACTGTGTCATAACCATTTGATGAAAGGAACGAAAGCAAGTAAACACATCACTCTTCCGTTTTAACAAATATAGCAAAGTAGTACGGGAATAACAATTAATAAAGGTGACAAATCATTTATAGCCAGATAAAGATAACACGGGGGAGGGGCCCCATACATCAGAAAGAATCACATCAAACGGCCAGGAACTAGGAAAAGAAACATGACTGAGACTATGACGAGCATGTTTTGATAGTTCACAGATGTCACAAGTAAACAATTTAATTAAAACCTGAAAGCAGAAAATAGTTTGATAAGATATAAAGCAGAAGGGTAGCCAAGACGAAGATGTTAGTGTTGGATGTCATGCAAAGTCGAAGCACGGGTGGTGGAGAGAGCACTGGGAGATAACAACTGGTTTAACAAGTACAGTTTGCCAATAATCCTACCACTGCCAAACATTGTTTTAAATATCCTCCGACATGTCTCCCGACAGGTCATTTTTTTAGGGCAAAACGATATGATTTTCTAAAAAAAAAATAGTCCTTTTAGAAAATATAGGCCGACATGTCCGATTTTCTCAGATATATCGGCCGACACAAATTTTAAATATATCGTCCACTATTTTATTTTATGTTATATTAGCATACTAAAAATATATATTTAAATTGCCTATGAATATTATATTATGTTGTTATATTATCATACTAAGAACATATATTTAAATCGCCTATAAATCGATTAGACTTATTGTTTCAATTTTTTTAACGTTTTATACTTACTACCAAATTATATAATTATTTCACAATTTTTTAATTCATGTTACAAAAAATATATAAATATTTAATATCTTTATAATTTGATTGTTTGCATGTTTTAAATATAAATTTTTAAGTTAAAAAATACTTATAACCAATCAAAGATTTTAAACTTTTAAATCTTCTTTATTTGCAATAAACTTATTATTATCAAAATAAAATTATTGTATACTATTAAATATATTTAATAATATATCATTTTGTATTTGTTAATAATATATTATCTTAGATATTATTCAATTTTATTTTGTAATATAAATGACTCATGTTTATCTATTTGTTATATTGTTTTCTATTTTTATAATATATAATTATAGTTATTATACATAAAAATAAAAAATATATATTTATAAGACATGGAAATCCAATATTTTAAATTATCCCCGACATGTCTCCGACTTCCGACATCCGACATTTAAAAACTCAATCTGATGTCGCTGACATCTGATATTTAAAATATTGCTGCCAAACAACAGCTTTGTATTCAGATCCTGAAACACACAAACATTAGGAAAAAAGTTACGAAGCAGTTTAAAGGAGTTAAGTGACTAATGGAGAGAAGATTGTGAGGAAAAGAAGGGATGTGCGAGACCGAAGAAAGAGATAAGTTAGGAGAACAAGTGATGGTTCCTTTTGCCAACAATATAGGAAAGGGAACCATTGGCAGCAATAATCTTATCATGACCAGAGAGGGGTATATGAGGTAAAACTTGAGACGGAGCTGGTCAAGTGATCAGTCACACCCGAGTCAATGATCCACTCGGAATGAGATAAAGACACAGTGTGAGCACTGAAGAACCTGAAGTAGCAAACGCGATAGTGGAATCAACAAATATTAAGTCAGAATGTGAACGTAACAGAAGGCGGAAGGTCTCTAACTCCATAGCAGAAAGGCCCCCGAGGGGGGGTCTCCTCATAAAATTCAGTGGGATCCGCAGAATACTGTGTACAGGCACCAACCGGACCACCACCACCATGGTGACCACCTCTCCCACGAGCACTAGTTCCCCGACCAGGGGGAGCAAGATGAGAGTGTAGACAAAAATAGACATCCTAAGTATGTCTTTTCTTCCCACAATGACCGCATACAGGAGAGGAGAAAGAAGGGCCACGAGCAATCCCAACAAGAGCAGAGTGGTCTGTAGAGGAACCAAGAGAGCGGCGACGATTCTCATCACTAAGGAGCATACTGAAGGCTTCCCTAAGAGAGGGAAGAGGCTCGCGGTGGAGGACATGCAGGCGAACAACATCAAACTCCATATTGAGCCTCATAAGGAAAATGTGAACACGAAAACGGTCTTTATCTTTCTGAAGAGCCAACGCATCGACAGTGCATGCAGCAGTAAAGGTATTGATGTAATCAAGTTCCTGATAAAGACGTTCGAACTCAGAGTAATAAGCAGAGACAGACATGGTTTCCTGCTTCAGCTCCAAAACACAGCAAGTGAGCTCATAAATCTGCATCGAACTCCCCGACTGAGAGTAGGTGTCACAGGCCCTTTCCAAATTTCGTAAACAGAATCCAAAAGCATGTAGCTATGATACACCTGAGGATACATAGAGTGAAATAACCACGAGACCAGTGTTGTGGATATCCTCCGACATGACCGACAAAAAGGTTTTATGAACAAAACGACATGTTTCCGGTATTTTTTTCAAAATATCCTTTTGGAATATATTCTCTGATATGTCTGTTATTGACCGATATATCGAATATTCATCGATATATCGGCCGATATATCCCGACATTTTATCGACTAGTTTTTTTTATTTATTTAAGTAGTGTTTATTGTCTAATAAATAATAGACCAAAATTGTTTCATTGTTTAGGTTGTTTTTTTTCTTCCTCTGGATTTCTTCCTTGCTCAAGTCCGTCATCGACTTCAATTACGCATGGTCTTTGAATTGTGGACTAAAGATTTTTTATCTTGTCATTGACAAGTTTCCCACATTCTGCTTCCTCTTATTTTATTTCACGCGTTATACCGTTATTACTTGTGTAACATAAAATGTTTATATTAGTTTGATAAATTTAGAAGTTCAATAAATATCAAATTATTAATATATTAATATCTAAAGAAAAAAATGATTAAATTTATAAATCATTACACGTATAAATAATTAAATATTAAAATCCAATATATAAAATATCCTTGATATGTCCCCCCGACATATTAAAACCGACATGAAAAGCCTAAACAGACGTGTCCCCGATATCTGACATCTACAACCTTGCACGGGACAACCAAGGAATTGTCCGCATTCCATTTTTTCCATGAGGGATCGGTATGCGGTGGCTCAACAGTGATTCCATCAATATGTTCATATAGCTTGTGACTTCAAATAGCATGTTGTGCCGCTCTGGACTATTCAAGATAATTTGTGTCATACAAGGCAACAATGGTGATCTTTTAAGGAGCTAGATTGGTCGTGGCTCCGAGGAGGATCACCAAAGGGAACTATGCGGGGAGAATATGAGATATCGGAGGAATCACCCATCGATGACCGTCTGAAGGCAACTAGCAAGAAGAACTCAAGACGGAAGGAACTACATCCTAAGAGTGTCCCTTAGATCGCGCCGCCAGAGAGGACACCGGAGGATGTGACCACGATGTATCTGACAGCCCCCGTAGAGGACAAAACGGCCGGAGACAAAGGATCACCTGTAAAACAGACGAAGAGAAGCGTTGTTTGTTGCAAACTAGCGACGAGGCGGAGAAGCGGCGGCGCTGGAGGAGACGGCGTTGCAGGAGCGACGGTGTTGGAGGACGCCCAAGGCGAGGGCTGTGGAAGAAGCGACACCGGTGAGGAAGCCTTTGGAGAGGGCGGCGGTGGAGCCCGATGAGGGAGTGGAAGAGGCGAGACGTTGAGGATACAGGATCGAGCGACGGAAGCGGCGAGGCGGGCGGGATCAAGCGACGGAAGCTGCGAGACCGGCGGGGTCGAGCGGCGGAAGCGAAAAGGGGAGTGATAGCTCTGATACCAAGTCAACGAGAGAAAAATTATATTTTTGTGCCCTAACTAAAGGGCAAGCATACATATATAGGATACTAAACATGTGTCATATCACGTGTAATGCGCAGCGGTAAAATAACAAATTAAAATACAATACGCATATTCAACTTTGCCAAGTTGAGTTCCTAGTGAGTAATTCACTGCTAGTGGCTTAAAATTTATAAGTGACAGAAACTGTTGGTTTGGTGCCTATTGTTAGGCATTACCTGCGCAGACAAATTCCAAATGTGTTTCATGTGTCACCGATAAAGAAGTTTGTAGGATACCCTTCTGCTGATATTCCCATTCTTTAATGCAAGGAAGAATTGTAACCAAGCCATTGAAGGCTCTGAAGCCCCATCTCAGTCAAGGAGTTTTTGAAGTGCTCATTCCATCGGACCGAAAACATAATGAAGAAACCTAAGAACTATGTGAAGAATTTAAGGAAGCTCACCCCGACTTCGACCTTGAGGATAAATTCATTTTGAAGGTAGTGATGCTGCAGACTCATTCGTTAGACAAATGTATGCAAGGAGGCATGTCGGGCGGGCCTAGACCCAACAAACTTGTGCCTTATTTTAAGTTTTGAATACATGGTGTTTTTATTTCCTATGTGTTTGTTTTTATTCAATGTTATTTTAGTTCAAGTTGGGTTGAATCATTTTCATGATGTTTGGTGTATATTGCATCTAAGAAATTATATTTATACCTAGGACATGATTGGTCCAAGGCATGCTTGAAGAATACCTGAAGTTTTATTATCCAGAGGTTTTAGGGTTCCCTCTTTCGTCTTTGCCTTGAAGCCTCTGCTTAGGAAGCCTAAGTTTAGGAAGCAGGGACAAGACACCATTGCACCATACCATCATAGGTAGCCCTAGGGAATCAAGGGGAAGACCGCTCCACCTGTCCCTCACCCAAGTTCCTCTTATTTTTTGCCCAGTGACTCGATCCTATGCTAGAGTGTGAGTCTGAAGTTTAGTATAAAAAGGTATATATAGATAGCATAAAAAGTATGTATGCATAAGAATTGCCAGGAAAGTTTAGTCGTTCGGTTACTTATGAATTATGAAAGAAAATTACTCTAATATTAAAAGGAATTGAGAATACAATAATATTTTTAAGGACTCATTATCATTTCACTAAAAGAATCTAACAAAACATACTAGTAAAAATGCAAAACTAAGATTAATATATGTTACGGGGTAGTCCAAATTTATTCAAATAAGCCAAGCACAAAAAATAAAGAAGTGGCTTGGATTCATTAATTTATTTTAATTATTCCAGGACAATGATAGATTCAAGCATTAAATACAAAATCTGGTATTTAGATTACTTTCAATAAAAAACAATAATAAAAATTTTGGTGTCAAGCTCCACCGACTAATTTCCTTATTTATAGAAATAGATGGTCGCACATAAGCTACGATTTTTTATTCGCTTGAGTGACTGAATGTCACTGGCAATTTGAGGGCACGCATACGGTGGCATTATCATGTTCTTAATTTGGTTGTCATTTTGGTTATTTTGTCTACTCTCGAAATAAAGTTTTGTTTCATTTTTATAGGGCTCCCTCTCCCCTATTCACTCTCCCCCAACCAACCTCCTTGCTCCTGCGCCAACCAACCAGCTGCAGGCCCTCCCCAAAGCGCCATGTGCCCCTCCTACAACATCTGTTCCTACAACATCTGCAACAGCTATTTTAGAGCAACCCGCACGGCTGTCACCCACACAATGTCAATGGTATTCTGTTATGGGCCTTCTAATGTTGCCCGGAGGAGAGGTCGACGACGGATGATCGGAGGTGGCCGGATGTAGAGATGATGGTGGTGGAGATGATGACGGGGATACTATGGAGCCGTGACCGCGGCTGCCTAAGCGGGGTTGCTCGTCGGAGGAGAGAGCCACCAAGATCTCACAATGAAAGAAGGGAAATTAGAATACTTTCTTGCTTACCTTCAAACAATGAACTCATGCCTTTATATAGGCTACAACTCATAATAAGACGAAACACTCATGATGACCCTAAAACTAGACCCGGGGCTCGAGGCTCCCACATAATAACAGCAACTAGACACCTAACATAATGATAATAAAAATACAACAACATGATTGACTCCTCATAATAAAATATATAATACGACACAATACGACGCATAACAACGACACATAACATCTCGCCTGTCCTTGAAATCGAGCTTGCCCTCAAGCTCGAACTCCATGTGGTGACCGGATCATCCGGCAGCTTGATTTCCCGCCAGAATAGTGCATGAGATCGCGTAGCGACGTTGGCGGCGTCGGTGAGTAGAGGCGGCGCCATTGGAAAGACGAGCGGCGCAAATAATGACTTTGGCAAGGTCGGTGGAGCGGTGAGGAGCTGCAACAGCAGGTAGGCCGGGAAAGCGAAGACCGGCATAAGGAACGGATCTGTAGGCGGTGAGGTGACCGTTGGGGTCGGTAGAGTGGTGGTTGGCGGAGCAAGTGCTGGCGGAAAGGCGGCCCTGATGTTTGATGAAGGTGGCCCAAGGTGGGGCGGTACCGCCACGACATGTGATGGCGGAAAGGAAATTACCGCTAAGAGCGGTGGCACGTCAGCGGGCGGCGCAGTTGGCGACAGCACGAAAAGAGACGGCGGTGGAAGCGGTACAGACACGGGCTGCGGCAGAAAGGCGGATGTCGGGTTCTTAATGTGGTGGAGGAGTGCGTCGGCATTCCAAAGGCGTGTGCCCATGGAGGTCATCATTTCTCGTAGCCTCGATTGGATGGCGGTGGCATCCGCGACAATTAACTTGGTGCTCCCCATAAGATGACTGAATTAATTTAATTAAGAAGTAAGCAAACCATTAATAATTAATTAATCCAAGATAGAATTAATCAATTAATTAAAAGTTGGTTTGTTTTAGGGTTTAGGAATAAGTGCAGAGGGCTGAGGGGGTTGTTGCCGGACAAAAAAAAAGTTAATATTATTATAAGGATAAAAGAAAGTGGGCAGCAGGTGGGGTCCACTGAAAGTAAAAAAAGAAAATTAAATTAAAAGGAGTGGTGTTGTGGAGGGGGTGGGACCGGCTGCCAAATAAAAATGAATGCGGGAGGGCGCCAGAAAAGGACAGCGACAGCTAGCAGGGGGAAAATCAGAAAGGAACGGGGCTCGATGTAGCAGGGCGCTGGGCTCGACGAAGGCGTGCTGCGGCGGTGAGGTAGAGGATGGCGCAACGCGTGTGCGGCGTGGGAAAAGGTGGAGGAGAAAGAGGAATGTTCCGTCGCCCGTGCCGGACGAACAGGGGCAGAGATCGGGGTGGCCGAAGCGCGCGGCTCGACGAGGCCGGGGACGATGCTGCGGCGATATGAGGGCAGAGAGCTGGCGGAGATGCTGGACAGGGAGCGGGCTGGCGCCGGAGAGGGTGGCGGCGTTGATTGTGCTGGACAGGGAGCAGGCTGGCGCCGGAGAGGGTGGCGGCGTTGATTGTGCTGGACAGGGAGCAGGCGGGCACCCGATGCAGAAGGCAGTCCCCACCTAGGTCCGGAAGGAAGCACGGGAATGGGGGAAGGGCCCTGTTGGTGTTGAATAATCGGATGCGGAAGAATGGAACCCTCTGATACCAAGTTGTTATGGGCCTTCTAATGTTGCCCGGAGGAGAGGTCGACGACGGATGATCGGAGGTGGCCGGATGTAGAGATGATGGTGGTGGAGATGATGACGGGGATACTATGGAGCCGTGACCGCGGCTGCCTAAGCGGGGTTGCTCGTCGGAGGAGAGAGCCACCAAGATCTCACAATGAAAGAAGGGAAATTAGAATACTTTCTTGCTTACCTTCAAACAATGAACTCATGCCTTTATATAGGCTACAACTCATAATAAGACGAAACACTCATGATGACCCTAAAACTAGACCCGGGGCTCGAGGCTCCCACATAATAACAGCAACTAGACACCTAACATAATGATAATAAAAATACAACAACATGATTGACTCCTCATAATAAAATATATAATACGACACAATACGACGCATAACAACGACACATAACATATTCACAGCACCAGTCCAACCGGGCTGCTCCGGGGGCCTACCACGTGCATGGATTCGCCTCTATTGTGTGCTTCTATCATGCTTGAGCCCCCACTTCGGATGCTATGAAAAGGCTTCAATCTCCAATCTCAATATATGCCATCATCAAGGCTCGAGAGGGAACAACAGTCGACGTCCATCCTCTTCTCCTTCTTCCGTTACATCTCGTTCGGTGACTCGATCTGTGATATGAGTCTGACAATTTGAAATTAGAGCCAACCATGATGGGATTGATTGACCCCATGGAAGCGATGTTCAAGGGGATGCATAAGTTGATGATGGATCAATTCGCCGCATCCAAGGCCGGCAATAAGCCGCAATGGCCGATCCCTCGGCTCATTTGGAGAGCCACATTCCACCTCAACGAGGTATTGCTACGGGACCGAAAGCAACCTTTATGGAGAATTCCTTGCCCACGACCACGGAATGGCTTCCACAGGGGACATTATGAGAACAATGTAGTGCCTCATTACGAGAACAACGCCCCACCACAATACGTCAAAATTGGAGTTTCCAAAGTATGATGGCAGAAGCAAACTGCTGGGACTTGATGTGAGTAGTTTTTTTGCCAACCAGAGGACGTCGGCCATGGAGTGGATTTCATTGGCCGCTTAGCACTTTGTAAGGGTGTCCTACATGTGGTTCCTACGTCTTGACATTGAGAAATCACACGTGACATGGGACTACTTTAGACAGTATTACCAAATGCGCTTTGGTTCGTCGATATGAAGCAATCCCTTGGGGATTTGAACTCTCTCAAGCATATTGGAGTTATTGATAAGTACCAGAAAAAATTTCAAACATTATTGACGCATGTGCCCAACATTTAGCTGGAGCAGCGGGTCGCTATCATCACTGTCAAGTTTTAAGAGCGCCTACATCTAGATTTTATGTTTGAAGGCCATCCATATCTCATCACTGCAATGAGACTAGCTCAAATTTGTGACCAAAGACTTTGGATTAACCACGCCAGCGAAAAACGATGACTACCACTTTCTCCCAAACAACATCCCCCACACCGACGGGATGGAGAAGAGACCCTAGTTGAGGCCCCACCTCCTTTAATCCGCCAAAGATGGCAGAATGTCGTGCAAAAGGGCTCAGCTTCAATTGTGATGAGACTTACGCACTAGGACATTGGTGCAAGAAGCTGTTTTGCTTGTATTTTGAGGATGATGAAGGCGTCGCTCCATGGGAAAAGGATGAGGCAGGGATCTCTCTTCATACATTGATGGGATTCGCGGTATGAATTCAAGAAGGTGTACACCGACTGCGAGCTTAAAGACAAGCTCGGTATGAAGGAGTGGATTAATGTCACGGGCAATTTGCGAGCATGCATACGACGAGATCTCGTGATGGAGAGCATAGATAGACCACATTTATTTCACTATTTTGTTCTTATTTTGGCAATCATTTCGTCATTTTATTTACTTTCAAGATCAAGCTTTATTTCATTTTTATTTTTAAAGGATTGTGATCTTACATTTATATATTTATATTTAGGGTGTCTTATGAACAGGATATGCCAAATAACATTTAGTTTCTTTAGGTATCCCTAGGGCTCCCTCTCCCGTCTCCACTCTCCCCCCACCGGCCGCCTTGCTCCCAAGCCAATCGACTGGTAGACAGTCCTCTCTTGAGTGTCACATTCCACTCCAACAGTGATTACAGCTATTGTTTTGCAGTATCCGCCCGCACAGTAATTTCCCGGGCACCATTATCCTTGTTCACAATGTCAGTCCAACCGGCCATCCAGTTCGTCGGCCCGCCAGCAAGCCTACCTCGCACACGACTTTGCCTCCACTTTGCGCCTCCATCACACTTGACGCCCCAGCATCAAATACCGAGTAAAAGCTCCAATCTCTTATCTCAACATAGCTCGTCATCGAGAATCGAGAGGGAACAACCATCCACCTTTATTCTCGTCGCCTTCTTCCGTCGTGTCACGTCAAGTGACTGTGACTCGAACCATGACATGGGCATGTGATACTGGAGGCAAAGTTATGAGTACAACTGCAGGCTAGGCCTTATGGGCAGTCCAAAGGCAAGTATTTTTGGTTTTAGTGGGTGGTAGTCTGGTAGATAAAACCATTTGAATACTTGTTAAATGGGTTGTAGTTGTATGAGTTTATTTTGTGCCAGAACAAGAACAGTGAGACAAAAAGAAAAAAAAGTAAGAAATATCAAGAAAATGAGAAATAATATTGTACATGAAGAATAATGCATGCAATGTGATGTTGCAGCGAACAAGTAGTTGACTGAAATCAACCCCCAATGGCCCACTCACATTATGTCCACAGAAGGCGTTGATCTAATCCGATCTGAGTCCACTGATGCATATGGACGGTCGTTTCGACGTAGTATCATTTATCTGTTTATTTGTTGTGTTTTATTTAGTGTTGGTCGCAACCAATATGAATGCGCGTTTTGAGCCGTCCATATCAACTGCCATGTCCTCATTTTCTATTTAGACACATGTATAATAGACGTGAGAGCATCGAAGCTTTGGCTCGGATTATACAAAGTTGTCGGCATAAGCCGCACCTTTGCCACCTGCACTTCCAAGCCGCCATCACCCTCCCCCTCTGACCATCATCCCCAACGCCACCGTCACTAGCCTTGTCCTCTTTTCTATTTATACACATGTATGCTAGAGGTGAGAGAATCGAAACTTTGGCTCAGGTTTTTCAAAGTTATCGGCACAAGTCACACCTTCGCCATCCGCACTTCCTAGCCTCCATCACCCGCCCCCTTCCTCCTCTCTATGACAATCATCCCCAACGCCGTCGCCGCCATCCCTGATCTCAAGACCCAGTCGCCTCCTCGACTGATTCTGAGCTACTGTCACTCTAGCTCCATCCACAAGTCGATCCCTCGCACGCAACCGCACCGTCCCGCTGAACCTGAGCTGCAGCCAGCCCCGTCCCTCTGATCACGAGCTACATCCACCCCCTTTCCTCTGATCTCGAACCACGACCGTCCCATACCCCGACCCTAAGCCACTCACACCTGATGATATCATACAACCGCAGACTACCCCCTCCAGCAGCCCCCATTCCACGTCATTAGGGATTGTTGGAAATATTTAATCAATTTAATATTTAATGTTTTTTTTTGTATTCTCTTGTAACACTCCTACTATAATTAGAGGGCAATATTAATACTCGAGATAGTGAAATGAAATTTATGGTTTGAATTGGTATCAGAGCATGTCTAGCAGCTCGCCCGTCCCTCACCTCCGCTCGAATCCGCAACCCGTCATCGGCCTCCCACCTCTCCATATGCTTCCTCTCATAAAAATGGTTCTAACTTCTTATTCAAGTCTTCTTGGACTTTGGCCCAAGAGAATTTATTACTCTAGGATTAGGCGGTCCTATTGGTGGTTTCCTACAATGACGCCTTTTCGGCAATCTTCTAATGGCTATTTTGTTACCTAATCTGAAATTCTTCAATGCTTATTTGTTCTCTAATTTTATTATGTTTAACGTGGTTGATTCTCTTGACGGCTCACAACCCACTGGATCTACCCGTGTTGGACATGATCATACGACGTCCCAAATCACAACGATTCATCTTGATACAACAAATTACTTATCCTGATCTCGATTTATTTCCCTGGCCCATAAAGGTCGCCGTTTATTTGGCCATGTCAACGGGACCATTAAGGAGACAGAGAAGACTGCATCTACTTGAGGACAATGGGAATCAGAGAACTCTTTGGTTGTGTCATTGATGGAGACGACGGCCCACAACGTTTTAAAGACGGCGACGGCGTGCATACGGATGACCATGTGGAGCGTCGCCATAATATCCGTCCTAAACGCAAACCAATATATTAATAATTAATAATAATTAATTAATTAATTATTATTAATTATTAAGTCATTTTCATGTTTTATTTTATTTTAGCATTTTTATTTGTATTGCATTTAAACAATTCATGTATTGATGGGTGCTTATAACCATCATAGGTTGTTTAAATTATTTCATTTCTTGTATTATGATGGGTGCATATAACCATCATAACTTTCATTTTGAATTTTGAATTTTGAATGGAGGGAGATTGAGTGGTGTAGGCTATATATAGCCATGTTATGAAGGAATTATTAGAGAGAAGAAGAATAATAAAATAATCCCCCTAAAGATCTTTTGAGATCCTCCTCCCCCCTTGGCAAAATTCGGCCATCCTTCTTTCCCCCTCTTCCTTGGCAATTTCGGCCACCCTCCTCCCTCTCCTCCTTGTGGAATTCGGCCACAAGACTCCTCCCATCTTTCCCTCCTCTTTTCTCACCTTAACAACCCTTTCCTACTCCTTTTCTCCCCTCAAAACCGACCTCCAACAAAGCAACCATTCAACCCACCTCCTTGAAGAAATCGGCCAAGGCAAAGATTTCCTTTGTGGATTCCAACTCCGGCGTGACGCGACGAAGGCGGACAAATTTCTCTCCACCGACGTGACTCCGGCGGAGCCGTTGAAGAACGATCCAAGTAGAGAAATCGGAATCATCCATTCCGATAGGGTAACGAATCCTTTCTACCAATTGTGTGTTTCTCTTCCTAGATTAATTCCTGTGGTGGTAGATTCGTAGCGTTGTATTTTGATAGAATTAATTCATCGTGGATTTCTTTGATCGTTTTGTGTTTCTCTTGATTGACTTAATTTTCGAAAAGGGTTTGGCAAGCCCTCATTTTCTTTTGTTGGGAGAGACCTACCTTTTCTGAATCGTATTTTATTTGGGTAGATCTCTTTTGGTACAACACCGCTCGTTCGGACCGGGTGGGTCCTTTTAGCCAGAAAGTGTATTGGCCTATCGCCTCTATTCAATCCTAAACGGTTTGGTTACCCGTACGCTAGCATTTAATTGATAGAATTAATAACGTGGGGCGGCGTAGAACGATTGTGCGGTTATAGGATTTGGATCGTAGAGAGTAAATGTGTTAGCCCGTAGATATATTTTGGTGTCAACGTGCAAGCCTGCATCAATTTGGTATCAGAGGGAGGTTTTCACGTCAATTTCTCAATTGGCCCCCTCCCCCCTTTTACTTTTGTGCACCGACACGCACTTGCACGTTTCTTTGCACTTCAAATAAATCAATTTTTAAAAATTTTGGTTTGCAAATAGCGTCTTAAAATTTTCAATTTTTTCCTCTAAATTCAAAAAAAAATTCTGGAATTTCTCCATCATTTTAATAGTAAGAGATCAAAAAAATATTTTATTTTTATTAAGCCATTAAATTTATTAAATCATTATAAATTTTTAATTTTGGTCTGCCAATAGCGGCCTATATTTTTATTTTCTCAGCAAAAAAATAAAAAAAAATTATTTCATAATCTGCATATTTTTCCATCAAGAAAATAAAAAATATATATTTGTTATTTTAAGTAATTAGCAGGAACAATTCCATCTTTGAAAATTAAATAGGGTCAGGTTATTTAGTCATTGCATGTGCACCAGTTCTGGGTGAGTTTTTCTCTCCGGTTCTCACTAAATGACATATGACGTATATGCTGCCCAGTTAGACTATTCTTATGCTAAGGTTATGGCTAAACACACCCCTAGGGCACACCACATTTATCCTACTTATGACGGTTTAGAGTATCCCCAAAATTTTAGAGACTGGCTTAAGGGATTAGAACAATATTTTAATTGTCACTTATGGGATGACTACGAAAAGGTTAGCTTTGCCCGATAGCGATTAGTAGGTCGAGCTCGATTATTTTGGTTAAACGAAGAGCGTCGTGTTGGTAGCTATCGTTATGCTTGGCCGCACATACGCAGCCTCCTCTCAGATCAATTTGATCTCGCCTACCTGCGCACTAATAGCACCACACCAGTTAGTAAGAATAGTTACGGCACTAGACTCGTATCTGCTTATAGGAGTGACCCTACGCCTCAGGATAGATCATATCCCCAGAGAGGTAGTAATACCCAAAGTGTGTCTAGTCCCACCTATAGGGAACATAAGTCATTTAGACCCCAAAATTTGAACTCGAAAGAGGTTACTATTAGGGTGCTTGCTTCTTTAGCCACGATATCTAAGCCCTCTGACATAGTGACTGATACCTCTGAGGATTCTTATGTGGATATAGAATCACTGGATGATGAAGTTAATCAGCTAGGTGAGAGTCTTCCTTCACTTACGATAGTGTCTGACTTTTCTGTTGAGTCTGAGGCTGTGTCTAGGACTGTGCCCGTCACTGAGGATGAGGATGATTACGTTAACGATTTGAGTGACGATGAGGAGATTGGTTACCCTAGTGACCTGGATGAGGATTTCCCCCCTGAGGAATCATCTCCACTCCCTTTCGACGATATTTCTGAGGCGTCTACTGTGATTATCATGGAGTCTTATGTGGACCCAGTGTTGGTAGATGTTTCGTCGGTGATGGAAGAGTCACCTTGGGATGGATGCATATCTTGGGATGAACTTAGTGATGCACATCCGGGAGATAGTTCAGTGATATTATCGTCGTTGCTTGATATTCCAGCTAATTTAGATTCTCCCCGGGATTCGATTTGCCCAATCCTCTATCCTGATTTTGACGATGTACCTACGTCATGTGAAGATTCGGCTAGCGAGGGAAGTATTGTATTGGAAGACTTACCTTATGCGAAAGGATTATGTTTGGATGATGTTAGAGTTGCAAACCCGAACGATAGTTATTTAATGATATCACATTTGTCTGAAGCTCCACCTGAATTAAAATTTCCGTCGGGTTCGATTTTGCCCATTCTTGAGACCATTATTGATTCTAAGGTAGACGACTTGACTAGTGTGTCAGAAGAAACTATAGACGAGGAAGTGGTATTATTGGACGATTCTTTAGTTTTATCCCCGGTTGAGAGTTCAGTGATGTTAGCATCGATAGGTAAAATCAATTCTGATTTGGATTTCCCGGGTTTGATTTCACCGACCCTTCCTCCTATTTTTGTGCCCACATTAGTAGATATTTTAGGTAGTGGAATCGGTAGGCCTAGACTGAGTTGTTGTGACACGACCACTATATTAGTTCCTACTTTGGCATTGTCTCAGCGCTTAGATATCAGCAAGTTGAGTGCGCTAGTTTTTAGTCTATTCACCGCTCCACGTAGATCCGACTACGCGACACATTTGACTACTCATTTCTCTGCGTGTCCGGCTACGGTTCCATCCTCATATGTTTGTGAGTCTTTGGCTATTGTGCCACTGGTTGTGGTGCCTCTTTCACACACCTATATACAACACCCGTTCGCACGGATTTACCCATCGCCATTTGATGACCCTTTTTCCCACTCGTTAGTGACCACGGTTAAGCCACATGAGTTGTATCACTCGCACCTGTTGTCTCACCCGGGAGCGTTCAACTCTATTAGTATTTATGATGAGCGGTTTCCCTTGACATATCTTCATGCCAAGCGCGATTATATTAATTTTAAAATTAGAACTGCGACTTTGATGCCTATGAAAGTCATCTTTGATTTTAAGGCTCTCGTACCCCCGGATTTAACCCTGTTACCCTCCGTTTTGGGTTAAGTCACATAGCGCACGGGTTCACTCCATACGGTAGCGTGGTATTTAGGCGCACTTGTAATAAATTAATCTATATAGTTGTGTCTTATGATTATTTATATGCTCGTTGCTCGCTGAATGAGATCGTGCACGGATTTAAAGCACAAGTGCCTTTTGACTTGACTTCGTTTCCACTGTCTGATAAACCAAGTCAACTCGCACTAGTTTATGCCTCTCATGTTCAAAAATTATATAAGCACAGTAGTGAAGCGCTAGCCATACAAATTAAATTTTATCAATTTCATGCTAGTTTACATAGAAGAGCGTCTCACTATATGATTTGCGATTTGGTTTTGGTGCGTCTCGTCCCTAAACGGTTGCCTTCGGGCACTATAGAAAGTTGGCGAGTTGGTGAGCTGGATCTTTTTCGGATAGTAATGAAATTAGGAGAACACACATATCATCTGAAGCTTTCCACTGATTGGGGTATTACCCCTATTTTTAATGTTTCTAATTTAACGCTATATGTTTCTCCACCACTTGAATTATCTACCTGTCTGTTTGGCTCCACTTTGTTTTCTTATGATTTTAGTAGTGAGCTTGTGCCTGGATCGTTCTC
Source organism: Platanthera zijinensis (assembly GCA_039513925.1). Lineage (NCBI taxonomy): Eukaryota > Viridiplantae > Streptophyta > Magnoliopsida > Asparagales > Orchidaceae > Platanthera > Platanthera zijinensis. The sequence continues at coordinate 233,879,460 of CM077081.1, forward strand.
TTCATCGGTCTTCACTGGAGGTATGTTGGTTGTTGATGTAGAAATTTGCTTTCCTTTATTGCCTAATACTTTTCCAAGATTCCCCAGGACCATCTTTTTGCATGACAGGATACTCCAGGTTGAAGTGCTCTCCTTTTCATGGGGTGATGTTCGCCACTCCTTGATTTGATGGTGTGATCGTCCGTCCTCCGATGAAACTTGGCTTACTAGATCGGAGGTGGCTCTTTTGGATGTTGCTCTCCCGCGCTAGTGCCTTCAGCCCAACTCATCGGTGATGAGTACTTTTGAGTGGGGGAGGATTGATGGAGACGACGGCCCGCAACGTTTTAAAGACGGCGACGGCGTGCTTACGGATGACCATGTGGAGCGTCATCATAATATCCGTCCTAAACGCAAACCAATATATTAATCATTAATAATTAATTATTATTAATTATTAAGTCATTTTCATGTTTTATTTTATTTTAGCATTTTTATTTTTATTGCATTTAAACAATTCATGTATTGATGGGTGCTTATAACCATCATAGGTTGTTTTAATTATTTCATTTCTTGTATTATGATGGGTGCATATAACCATCATAACTTTCATTTTGAATTTTGAATTTTGAATGAAGGGAGATTGAGTGGTGTAGGCTATATATAGCCATGTTATGAAGGAATTATTAGAGAGAAGAAGAATAATAAAATAATCCCCCTAAAGATCTTTTGAGATCCTCCTCCCCCCTTGGCAAAATTCGGCCATCCTTCTTTCCCCCTCTTCCTTGGAAATTTTGGCCACCCTCCTCCCTCTCCTCCTTGTGGAATTCGGACACAAGACTCCTCCCCTCTTTCCCTCCTCTTTTCTCACCTTAACAACCCTCTCCTACTCCTTTTCTCCTCTCAAAACCGACCTCCAACAAAGCAACCATTCAACCCACCTCCTTGAAGAAATCGGTCAAGGCAAAGATTTCCTTTGTGGATTCCAACTCCGGCGTGACGCGACGAAGGAGGACAAATTTCTCTCCACCGACGTGACTCCGGCGGAGCCGTTGAAGAACGATCCAAGTAGAGAAATCGGAAAATTCCATTCTGATAGGGTAACGAATCCTTTCTACCAATTGTGTGTTTCTCTTCCTAGATTAATTCCTGTGGTGGTAGATTCGTAGCGTTGTATTTTGATAGCATTAATTCATCGTGGATTTCTTTGATCGTTTTGTGTTTCTCTTGATTGACTTAATTTTCGAAAAGGATGGCGAACCCTCATTTTCTTTTGTTGGGAGAGACCTACCTTTTCTGAATCGAATTTTATTTGGGTAGATCTCATTTGGTACAACACCGCTCGTTCGGACCGGGTGGGTCCTTTTAGCCGGAAAGTGTATTGGTCTATCGCCTCTATTCAATCCTAAACAGTTTGGTTACCCGTACGCTAGCATTTAATTGATAGAATTAATAACGTGGTGCGGCATAGAACGGTTGTGCGGTTATAGGATTTGGATCGTAGAGAGATAAACGTGCTAGCCCGTAGATATATTTCAGTGTCAACGTGCAAGGCTGCATCAGTCATGGTTAATTAATTCAATGCAAGAGGCTATTGCACAGAATTGCCTATTCTTGGATAGCGCTGCGGATATTTGGAGTCATGCTGAATCGATATATTCCAAGAAAGGAGACACCGCTCAAATATTTCAACTACGAAAGAGGATCTTTCTCCTTCGATAGGGTGATCGTCCACTGTTTGTCTTTTATTTGGAGTTCACTCAGCTATATCAGGAGTATAATCATTTTACCTCTCTCGACCTTGTCTGCTACGCTGATGTGATCCTTGTTCGTGCTCATGAAGAACGAAACTGGGTGTTTGAGTTTTTACAAGGTTTACACTGCGACTTTAACCATATTATTGTTCAGATCCTTGGCAGTCCAGTCCATTCATTATTAGAGACCTATGGTATTGTCTAGCAGGAATATGACAGTCGTCAGTTTGGAGTTCAGAGGTTCTAACTAGTGGTTCTGCACTTCCTACTTCTCATTCTATAGGCACCAATCCTCAAAACTTTAAGCCCGGGCCCACGGACAAAGACCACCTGATGTGTGACTACTATGGTCGGAGTTGGCATACTCGCTACAATTGCTACAAATTGCATGGGCTCCCTCCACCAAGAGGTGGAATGGTACCTCGTGGAGGACGTGGTCGTGGCCACTCCAATTTTAGCTCTCCTCGCTCTACTCACCTGACTGAGTTCATTGATGAGAGTATGTCTAGTGGTCAGATCTCTGAGCCTCGGCCTCTACTGGGGACCTTTTCTACTGACGAAATGATGACCCTCCGTCGCATGATGCAAGGGTTATTCTCTGAGTCCACTCTCAGTCCATCCTCGTCATTTGCCCATTCGGGTACTCCAAGTGTTCACTATATTGATGTACTGCCTGCTACTCATTGGATCAAATGATTGGGTCACCGTAAGGTTTTGTTTCTTATTTTCTATTGTCTAACAGAGACAAGGTAAGCATTGTTGATGGAACTCTTTCCTCTATTGCAGGAAAGGGATCTATCAATTGCTCTTCTATTAACTTGGTCTATGTTCTTCACGTCGCTTCTTTTACTCGCAACATCTTATTTGAAGCCATATTACAAACACAATTAACTGCTCCGTCATTTTCTTTTTGCCTTATCATGTCTTTTAGGACCTGCAGATGAAGGTGATTGGCTCTGGTAGGATGCGTGATGGATTGAACGTGTTTGATGTTGTTGTTCCTCAGGCTCTTCATGCTCACCAGCTTTCTCTGTTGGCTACCTGGAATCGTCGCTTGGGTCATCCCTCTATTACTATTATGCAGTCGTTATTTCCCAGTTTTCATCTTCAATGTTTAAAACCTTCATGTGAGATGTTTGTAAACTTGTTAAACATGAGCGTGTCATTTTTAAGCACATATCTAAGCCTTTATGTTGTATCATATCATACTATTCATAGTGATGTATGGGGCCCTTGCCATGTTGCTTTGATCTTCGGTTATTATTAGTTTGTTGCATTCATTGATTATTTTCTCGTACTACATGGGTTTATTTGATGCGTAGTAAAAGTGAAGTGTTCCCACTTTTTCAAAAATTTATAAAATAATTTCTACTCAATTTGGTGCAACCATTAAGACTCTTCGCAGCGATAATGGTCGTGAATATATGGATTTCAAATTTGAAAGTTATTTGAGTGATCTTACCATCGTTCATCAAATCACTTGTGTGCATTCACCTGCACAGAACGGTGTTGCTAAACGAAAAAAAATCGTCATCTTCTTAAAGTGACTCGATGTTTGCTATTTATGATGTCTCTTCTGAAATACTATTAAGGTGATGTCCTTCTTACTGCGGCTTACCTCATCAATCATATGTTGTCCCGTCTTCTAGGCAATCGCACTCCTCTTCATACCTTACGTATCCCTCACCCCGTGTGTTTGGATGTTCATGTTCTATTCACATTCATAACATTACTCAAACACAACTTGATTCTCGTGCATGTCGATGTGTGTTCATCAATTACTCTCCTACACAGAAAAGGTACAAATGTTATCATCCTCCTAGCAGGAAAATTTGGCTTTATGGATGTCATTTTTCATGAAAGTACATCTTAATATGAGTCCTCACTTCAGGAGGAGTCTTCACACTTGGAAGTGAGTGCTTCTACTCTTCATTTTCTTGCTCCTCTATACATCACCACTCAAGGGGGGAGTGCAGGTATTCCCAAGGATGTCCCCAAAGATATTTCTAAAAAAAGAAGTTGCAAGTGTACACTCGGAGAAATAAAGGATCAAACACAGTCGCATTCTTGCCCTCCGAAAAGGTATTCGCTCATCCACTCAGTCTCCTTTATCTAACTATGTGTCACATGCCTCTTTAACCTCTTCCCATAAAACCTTCATTGCTTCTCTTTCCTCCGTGTATGTTCCCGATACATGGCAGGAGGCACTTGGCCACCCAAAAATGGACAAAGACGATTATGGAGGAAATGCATGCTATAGAAAAGAACCAAACATGGGACCTGGTCGATCTCCCTCCTGGCAAGAAGATAGTTGGTTCTCAATGACTTTTTACAGTAAAACTGAACTTTGAAGGTATTGTGGAGAGATTTAAGGAACAATTGGTGGTGAGAGGCTACACCTAAACTCATAGTATTGACTACCAAGATTTGTTCTGGTGGTAAAAATGAATTCAATCTGAGTACTATTATAAAATTTTATTGAGCAATGACATACTTGTAATTATGAAAAACCTAATTTTATCACACAGCGGTATACAATGTGAAGCACGCACGATTCAGTCATCTCCCCATTTCGTGTCTTTTCTGGTGAACTAAGTAACTGAATGAACACCCCCCTATAGATATATTTTCCGATTAACGTTAGAATTCGTTCGATTTCATGTTCCTTCGATGAAACCACTCCAATGGAATGCTTTTAGCGTCAATTCCCGAACTCCTTCAGTTCTAGCAGTCGGACGAGCAATTCTTTCCACTTCATCGACCTCATGAGCCGAGATCAACACCCCCTCTATAGTCTTTGTGCCCATTCGACAGCTCTTCCCTGGCGATTTCCAGTAAGCCTTTGACGATCTTTGCTTTCATCAGCAGTCGTTGATAATTTCGTTTTTGGTCGTCCTCTCAATTTAGGGAAGGATCGACCTTGTCTTTCCTTTCTATTTTCTACCTTAGGTTACACTCCTTATTTTCCTCCTCTCATATGGAAATTTCATCTATGGTTTCATAAAATTTTTAGGAAGAGATGGGATTTTAGCGTAAGTTGGAGAAGAGTAGAGAGGATTTTAGTAGTAGAGTGGAGAAACGGCGGTGTGTGGATTTCAAATTACCAAGAAGTCATATTGTTGCATCGCATTTACAAACGTCTTAACGTCGAGGTAAGAAACTAATTTCCTCTTGTTTAGACATCACAAAATTCGTAGCATACAATTTCAATGGATTAATGTAACTCCATTTATGATAACGAACCTCATATAAATTATTATGTGTATACTTATGCAGAAAACTTTACTAGATAAAGTACATAGAAAACATAAACTATCTTTAATTTTTATAAAGATTTGATTATGTATGCACCGATATAGACAAAATGCAAGAGAATGAAATAAATAATTCTTCCCTAAATTACTGGCTTTATGAGGACAACATGCTAGAATGATCAGGCCGGCCACTAGATGATTAATTTGTTAGGGGGCATGTGAAGTGTTTTCTCTCATGATTGGTGGACACACGCCACCATCCTCATAGGGCACAACAGACCACATGAACCTCAAATAGGGATCGACGACCCATTCTTCCACATATGAAAATAGTTATGTGAGTCTGTGTCTCGTTCTAGGTACCATTAGAGCACATCGGTTGTCATTAGAGACTCAAATCTCAGGATGTGCCTAGTAAACTATGAAGCATAAAAACTAAGAACACGAACTTGAACTTTCTCAACTTATATTAAAATTTTAGAACCCAACAAATCTCGACTCTTTAATGAATGAAAGTAATGACTAGAATCCAAGAAAATGGTTAAACACAAAATATGATTTATGTTATTATATTTTATTGTGTTAAAGCATGCATGGTTACCATTTTTTGAAATCATGTTCTCTTAGCTTCTGTTGTTGCATATATAGATCTTCATTCATGTTTATCTATATTATTTTATTATCACTAAGAGAAAAATCTTTCTTACTCACCAGTGGGTTGGCCCCGTCTTCAGTCTTTTCTTTGCATGGAACACAAGTTGGGAGATTTACTTAGGATGACCTTCAAAGATTTTTAATGTAGTCTTAATTTATGTCATGTCTTTTACTTTCAAACATTATACCTGATTTGGTTTGACTATTAGTACTTATTGACTCAGTTATGTAAAAGATATTGTTTTAATTCCAGCATACAATTTCAAGCTCCATTTTGTTAGCTCTGTGGTTCAGAAATTGAAATATTCATTTTAACTCTAGTTTTAGGCTCTCTTTTTTTGTGGTTGGCGCTCTGGTTGAGTTGTTTCCGTGCGACCTTGAGGTCACGAGTTCGAGTCCTGGAAGGAGGATCTTGCAAAAATGTAGGGTAAGGTTTGCCTACATTTCACCCATGTAGTAGGACCCTTTCCAGACCCTCGCTGCGCACAGATGATTTGTGCACTGGTCTGTCCTTTTTTTAGTCTTTCATTTTTGACGTATGCTTTAATTACTTTTACTGTATTTTTTATTACTATACCAATTTTTATACTTTTGTTTTGTTTGTTTCATATCACGTGTCAGACGCCTTTTGAAATGTTTAGGATGTTACATAATGTCAGACATGTACTCGAAGCCATTATTAGTAAAAAAAAGCACATGGTAATTAACTTTGCACATGAGATTAGGATATAGCACATGGTAGTAAGAAATGGCATACTAATGCCTTTCAATACTATATTTTTGTAATAAAAAACAGTACATGGTATTTATGATGGGGGACCATCGGCCCGTAACAAGGCGGGGCCCACTTTCGTATATTCTCGCCGGAAGACTTGAGCGGAGGGACGATCCGACCCCGCGGATGCGTCCGGATGCGTGCCGCGAATCTTTTTGATATATAACTTTGTTATTTTTACTTTCATTTGCTTATGTTTGGCACGAGGACTCGTCGACCAATCATAGCCGTCGAATCCGGGTTGCCCTAATGCTAGAATATTATAAATAGGAGTGTTAGAGGCTTGGAGAGACTCATTGCTGGTTTTGGAGAAGAGATTCCCGGACCTCCGCGATCACGCCACGGTGACGACGCCGTGGAGCCCTAGGTGTTGACTCCTAGCGGTGGAACTTCATCCCCAAGGTACTACCCATCCATAACCTTCTTTTCCCCCTCCGAAACCCTCATCCGCAACCCCTATAGCCCCCAAATCCCAACCCTACCGCTGTCCAGAAACCCAGAAATTACTGTTCACCCGCACTGTTCACCCGCCGGAACTGTTCATGCACATTGTTCATCCGCTAGTACTGTTCATCCACACTATTCATCCACCGTTACTGTTCACCCGCCCCCTCACTTCTTCTCCCCTTCGTGGATCCACTTCCAACCGCTCCGAAAACCCTAGATCTACTTTGATCTAGCGCTACCCTTCACCGATCTACCCTCCACTTACATATTTCCCCTCCGTAACCCGGATCCGTCATAATATTACTGGATCTACCCGTTTCCAACCCTCCGCACCCATCTTCCACCGTGGACAACCACCGTTTCGATTCACCAACCCGGATCTATTCCCGAAACCGCCGGATCTCTCCCACCTCGGACATCCCTTATGTTTGTGAGTTGTTTGTTGTATGGATTTCTAGTTCTCAGTTTTGATTATTGTTTGAGATAGCTTATGCTTGCATAAAATATTTTGTTGTGGAATTTTGCCCGTGAAAGTGTTGATTGCAGGAAGGAACTATTCGCAGCGCGCTTAATTTGGCCCTCCGCTTGGAGGAAAGCCTTGCTTAATTGCCCTAAAAGAATCATTGTTGCCTAATTTAATTATGCGTGGTTGTGAATCATTGTTTGAAATAATTGCCTAACGGGTTTTGTGCATCTCATCATAGCATTCACGTGTCCACTCACTAGAGTCAACCTAGGTTGCATAATAGATAGCCTACCCTACATCAATTGGTATCAGAGGTCAAGGTTAGGCCACTTGCATGCTCCGTAGTGGTAGGACATTTAGGACTAGCATGGCTGAACCACAAGTAACCGACAACCGTGCGGGAAGCTCAAATTCGGGCACCGCGTTTGCTGAGTTCCAGCGCCTTATCTTAGATCGTTTTGACGCATTAGGCGCCCAGTTTAACGACGTGCGACAGGACCTTGCCGAGGTAAACATACGACTGGACCACTTAGAGAACACTAGGGACACGCCTACACATCGTGACGATCCTTTGGAGGACGACCTTGATGTTTCACCACGTCCCGACCAACACCCAAGAGTGGGCCAACCACCAGTGGACCGCCGTCGCCGTGACATTCCCTACCGGGCCCCAGCCCCACCGACAAGGCGAAACCCTGAGCCAGCACGTGATAGGCACGCGCCGCCACGTGAGGATTATCGTGTGCCCCGTCAGCCGCAACCGGACTTTAGGGACCGGGTGCCTCTACCTGGTCGCCGCGACCAGCACCGGGAGGAGTATTACTCGCCAGATCGACGAAGGTTTGACTACGACTACGATGATTATCCAGGGGACTACCCCGACCCCCGGAGAGGTGGCCATGCCTTCGACATCACCCGTCGGATTCGCCTCGACGCCCCATCGTTCGACGGCCGCTTGGATCCGAAGGCCTTTAGTGATTGGATCCTAGACATGGATCACTATTTTGACTGGTACGACATGAGAGATGAGCGTTGTGTCCGTTTCGCGAAGATGAAGTTGGTTGGGCAAGCCAAAGTATTTTGGATTAGTGTGGAGAGAGCTGTCGAGAGGGAAGGCTATTATCCCATCTCCCGATGGGATGAGATGAAGGAGAGACTGAAAGATAAATATCTCCCCGCCTCATACCGTGATCAGTTGTTGGATCAGCTGCAGAACCTACGTCAAGGAACGCTCTCGGTAGCGGAGTACATGGCTCGATTCGATGAGTTGGTCGTTAGGAGTGATATTTCAGAAGAGCTCATTGCCACTGCATCGCGATTTAAGGCTGGCCTTCGCTCAGAGCTCCGGAGAGAGTTAATCCCCCATCGCCTCGAGACGGTTGATCAGATATTCCAGCTCGCCTTAGAGTACGAGCAGTATCTCCGTACGTCAAGTACGAGGCAGTTCCCCTCGCGCACTGATTCCTCAACATTCAAGAAGCCCACACCTTTCCAGACCACCACGACCACCCCACCCCCACGGATCACCACTGACATGAAGGGCAAGGCCATCGCCACGGAGGGTCAGAGGCCCGGGGGTATCCAGTGCTTTAGGTGCGCCGGCAGAGGACATGTGGCGGCACATTGCCCCACACGAAATCTGCTAGTCGAGGGAGAGGAAGAGCTAGGCCTAGAAGGGGCCGAGGATGTTACCGAGGAGGTCGAAGCTACAATCGAGGAGGGATGGGAGAGTGAGGCTGAGAGATCCCTAGAGATGGGAGTAGTTCGGCGTCTCCAACATACCCCCCGTACGGACGAGGATTGGCGTCGTACCACTATCTTCTACACGTATTTTCCTAGTGCAGGCGGACCCGCAAACTAGCCATTGATAGTGGGAGTTGTGTCAATATTGTGGCCCAGAAAGGTTTAGAGCGTATGCAAGTGAAGGCGGAGCCCCACCCCCACCCGTATCGAGTCATTCGGGTAGACAAGACCGCCATCCAGGTAACGCAGCGGTGCCTCATTCCTATTCGGCTTGCTACATTTGAGGATAACGTGTGGTGTGACGTCATTCCTATGGACGTTGTCCACGTGTTATTGGGTCGACCTTGGTTATACGACCGTGATGTCACGAGCTACGGTCGGTCGAATACTTACACATTCTTCGATAAAGGCAAGAAGATCACGTTGTCCCCAACCCGACCCAAGGAGAAATCTAAGGGCCCGATTGAGCCCCCCCCCCCCCCGAGCACCATATCGTCGCGACCACTACATCTCCTGCGGTGTAGTGAGTTCTTGCGGGAGAGCAGGGATGCCGGGATATTTTACATTGTTGCCGCTACTATGGCTTCTGAGAGTCCGATAGTGACCCCGCATCTTCTCCCTGAGATCCAGACCCTACTTGACGAGTTCACCGACATCTTGCCGGAGGAATTACCTGATGAACTCCCACCTTTGCGAGATATCCAGCACGCTATCGACCTAGTCCCGGGAGCTTCTCTCCCAAATCTACCGCACTATCGTATGAATCCGGATGAGCACACCGAGCTCAAGCGGCAGGTTGACGAGCTTCTTCGGAAGCAGTTCATTCGGGAGAGCCCGAGTCCCTGTGTCGTTCCCGCCCTTCTTACTCCTAAGAAGGATGGTAGCTGGCGCATGTGCATCGATAGTCGTGTCATCAATAAGATTACGGTGAAGTATCGGTTCCCTATCCCTCGTCTGGATGACCTATTAGATACTATGTCTGGTGCCCAACTCTTTTCCAAGATCGATCTGCGGAGTGGGTACCACCAGATCCGAGTACGGGAGGGCGATGAGTGGAAGACGGCCTTTAAGACTAAGGATGGCCTGTATGAGTGGTTGGTCATGCCGTTTGGGCTGTCCAACGCCCCGAGCACGTTCATGAGGTTTATGACACAGATCTTACGGCCTTACATGGGCAAATTCCTCGTTGTATATTTTGATGATATTCTGATCTACAGTCAGACCCATGGTGACCACCTAGCGCACTTGAGGCTACTTTTTGAGACCCTCCGTCAGGAGAAACTTTTTGTGAATCTAAAGAAGTGCTCGTTCTACGCCGAGTCGGTACAGTTCTTGGGGTTTATCGTGTCATCCACAGGAGTGTCAGTCGACCCTGAGAAGGTTAAGTCCATTCGTGAGTGGCCACTGCCCACGACCCTTCACGAGGCTCACAGCTTTCATGGGCTAGCTACCTTCTATAGGCGATTTGTTCGTGGCTTTAGCTCAATTATGGCCCCGTTCACTAGCTGTTTGAAGAAAGGCGAATTTCAGTGGACCCCTGCAGCCACTCGAGCGTTTGAAGAGATTAAGGAGAAATTGACCACAGCACCCGTCTTACGACTCCCTGACTTTGGTAAGGCTTTTGAGGTTGCGTGTGATGCTTCTGGAGTTGGGATCGGCGGTGTGTTGAGCCAGGAGGGACACCCGGTCTCCTACTTCAGCGAAAAGTTAAATGAGGCCAAGCAGAAGTATTCCAATTACGATAGAGAGTTCTATGCGATCGTTCAGTCCTTGCGATACTGGAGACACTACCTCCTTCCCCGGGAGTTCGTTCTCTACTCTGACCACCAGGCGCTCCGATACTTAGACTCACAGAAGAAGTTGGGACATAAGCATGCGAAGTGGGTTGAGTACCTTCAGGATTTCCACTATGTTCTCAAACATCGCGCCGGTGTTGAGAACAAGCCCGTTGATGCGTTGAGTCGGCGGGTCACCCTCTTGCAGACCCTGAGAGCCCATGTGGACGAACTTGAGCAGATCATTCTTGACTATCCAGGATGTCCTGACTTCGGCGAGATATACGCAACCTTATCCCGAGACCCACCCGAACCTGTCGATGGCTTCCAGATTTGGGAAGGTTACCTTTACCGGGGTTCCCACATGTGCATCCCAAGCACTTCATACCGGGACTATCTGATTTGGGAGCTTCATGCGGGCGGAGACGCCGGGCATTTTGGCAGGGATAAGTCCATAGCTATCGTAGAGGATAGATTTTATTGGCCAGGTCTAAAGAGGGACGTGGCTAGAGTTGTTCGACATTGCCGCACGTGTCAGACGGCGAAGGGAACTAAACAAAACACGGGACTATATACACCCTTGCCGGTCCCACTTAGACCCTGGGAGGATATTAGTATGGACTTCGTACTCGGACTGCCACGCACGGTTCGAAAGCACGACTCCATTTTTGTCGTAGTTGACCGTTTCTCCAAGATGGCGCACTTCATCGCTTGCTCTAGGACCGCCGACGCATCACGTGTTGCTTCCATTTTTATTCGGGATGTCTTTAGACTACATGGCCTACCAAAATCCATAGTCTCCGACAGAGATGTTAGATTCGTGAGCTACTTTTGGAAGACCCTCTGGTACAAAACGGGTACTACCTTGAAGTTTTCATCTGCCTATCACCCCCAGACGGACGGACAGACTGAGGTGGTGAACCGTAGTCTAGGGAACTTGCTTAGGTGTCTCGTTGGCGAACATGTGGCTAGTTGGGACTCTGTCCTTCCTGTCGCGGAGTTCGCCTACAATAGTTCGGTCAATAGGTCAACCGGGTTGAGCCCATTTCACGTAGTATTAGAGTATGAGCCCAAGAAGCCCATTGACCTCCTTCCTTACCCATTAGAGGCCCATCCTAGCGAGTCCGCCGAGTCTTTTGCACGTCACTTGCATGAGTTACATGAGTCAGTCCGTCGGCAAATTATTTCAAGTAATGACAGCTATAAAACCCATGCAGATTTAAGCAGGCGAGAACAGGTTTTCCACGAAGGCGAGCAAGTAATGGTCCGAATCCGGGCGGAAAGGCTCCCACCAGGGCCTGCCAAAAAATTAAGCGCTAAGCGAATCGGTCCCTACTCGATCATTAGGCGGATCGGGACAAATGCCTACGAACTTAATATCCCCGCAAGTATAGGCATCCATCCGGTATTCAATACTGAGGACTTGACTCCGTATTATGAACCTCGTGAATATTCGGACCCGAGTCGGAATGATCACCACCCTTCCACCCCGCCACCAGCGACAGCTTCGGCCCACTCGCCTCCACCTCTGACCTTGTCTCCTCCTACCCGCACCCTTGGGAGTCCATCATCTATGGTGACACCGCATGCACCCCTGATCGTACCGGGATCCATTTCACGAGCGCAGTCTACTGAGAGTATTACAGATATCATCACCCATGAGTACGTCCCTTCCATCACGGGACTGTCATGCCGCTACTTGGTTCGTTGGCGAGGCCGCTCGGCCTCTGATGACACATGGATTCTACCTACAGAGTTGGACCGACTCGCCCCTGAGCTTCGACGACAGTATGATTCTCTCCATTCATCGGAGATGAATTCTTTTCAGTCGGGGGGAGTTGATGGGGGACCATCGGCCCGTAACAAGGCGGGGCCCACTTTCGTATATTCTCGCCGGAAGACTTGAGCGGAGGGACGATCCGACCCCGCGGATGCGTCCGGATGCGTGCCGCGAATCTTTTTGATATATAACTTTGTTATTTTTACTTTCATTTGCTTATGTTTGGCACGAGGACTCGTCGGCCAATCATAGCCGTCGAATCCGGGTTGCCCTAATGTTAGAATATTATAAATAGGAGTGTTAGAGGCTTGGAGAGACTCATTGCTGGTTTTGGAGAAGAGATTCCCGGACCTCCGCGATCACGCCACGGTGCCAACGCCGTGGAGCCCTAGGTGTTGACTCCTAGCGGTGGAACTTCATCCCCAAGGTACTACCCATCCATAACCTTCTTTTTCCCCCTCCGAAACCCTCATCTGCAACCCCTATAGCCCCCAAATCCCAACCCTACCGCTGTCCAGAAACCCAGAAATTACTGTTCACCCGCACTGTTCACCCGCCGGAACTGTTCGTACACACTGTTCATCCGCTGGTACTATTCATCCGCACTGTTCATCCGCCGTTACTGTTCACCCGCCCCCTCACTTCTTCTCCCCTTCGTGGATCCACTTCCAACCGCTCCGAAAACCCTAGATCTACTTTGATTTAGCGCTACCCTTCACCGATCTACCCTCCACTTACATATTTCCCCTCCGTAACCCGGATCCGTCATAATATTACCGGATCTACCCGTTTCCAACCCTCCGCACCCATCTTCCACCGTGGACAACCACCGTTTCGATTCACCAACCCGGATCTATTCCCGAAACCGTCGGATCTCTCCCGCCTCGGACATCCCTTATGTTTGTGAGTTGTTTGTTGTATGGATTTCTAGTTCTCAGTTTTGATTATTGTTTGAGATAGCTTGTGCTTGCATAAAATATTTTGTTGTGGAATTTTGCCCGTGAAAGTGTTGATTGCAGGAAGGAACTATTCGCAGCGCGCTTAATTTGGCCCTCCGCTTGGAGGAAAGCCTTGCTTAATTGCCCTAAAAGAATCATTGTTGCCTAATTTAATTATGCGTGGTTGTGAATCATTGTTTAAAATAATTGCCTAACGGGTTTTGTGCATCTCATCATAGCATTCACGTGTCCACTCACTAGAGTCAACCTAGGTTGCATAATAGATAGCCTACCCTACATCAATTTAACTATGCACATGACTAATTTGTCGATTACAATAAAACTTCTATAATGACATTAATATCATCAACGGATGACACTACTATAGAAAAATCTAAATATGTTAACAGTATTAACGATGAAATAAGGTAAATATGTTTAACACTCCCCTGCAATAACAAAGGTGACCTTATTATGCCAAATCGTATTTGAAGTTATGATTGAAGGAGATATTTTCATGCCAAATTATGTTTGTAGTAATGGCTAATAGATAGGGTTGGTGATAAGTAGATCTTTTCAGTTGAGAAGATGCAGATTAAAAGAGAGGAAAAAATGAAAGTTGCATGATTTATCCACTTAAGAGTAAGGTTCAGTAACAAAGGTTTAATGTCTGTTAATGAGGTTCAATAACCAAATTGTCGACAACCTGAGAGAGAGGTTTTGTAACCCGATATACGATTTCATAACTAGATATCAGGATTGGCAACTTGAGAGACGTTAAGTAACCTGAGAGTAAGTTTGGCAAATTGAGAAAATGGTTATGACTTGAGATTAGATTCAGCCAGCTGAGAAGAGCTTAAATCACACAGATGAGATCCTAGAAAATGTTTCAAAGAAGGCATTGTAGTTCTAGATGGCAGTGACTTAGATATGTTAACACTTCCCCCAAACCCAGGGGGACATGATAAACTTTAGTTTGGAAGTGGGAAATGAACTTGAACCAGTGAGATAATGGTCGACAATGTAGAAAAAGTTTCCAGAGGCAGGTTAAAAGCTTTGTCCTCTCCTTAATTTGTTTTCTCGAGCAGCAATAATAATAGGTCCTTAAAACTGCAAATAACAGTCTTTATATGAAGAACACATTGGCGGGCAAGACATTTTCCTATGATCAGGCTTGAAAAGGAGATATGGGTTGTCAAAGCAATGTAGAAAACTAGAAATGCAAGCCGTAAGTGATGGGACTTAATATGGAGAAGGGTAATATCGTTGAAGCCTGAGCTCCTCGATAGGTGAACGACAATGCCGAGGTGGTTTAGATCGATATTGTAGACAATGGAAAGGATCCGCTTGAAAATAAGTAGTTGATAGAAGATGTCTTTGTATTTACGGATCCCGAACCACCCCTAGGTAATCCAAAGATATGTATTGGGGAAGATCATAGAGGGTTAGAGCAAGTTGAGGGGACAAGATTCTATCAACAATAAGTGTAGAAAAGTGGTGCAAACCTTGTTTATACTTCTTGAATAGAAAAATACAAGTACGAGTACAAATATATAGGAGAGAGGAGAGGATTCAGCTATACAAACAATGTGGGACTAAAACACTAATCCTACATGGGCCATATTAATGGGTCAATACATCATTTTTACTAATATTCTTTAACACTCCCCCGCAAGCTGGAGCGTAAAAGTCGTAGGCACCCAGCTTGGATAAGAACTGGTGGTACATTTGTCGTGGTAATGCCTTGGTGAGAATGTCGACAACTTGCCCTGAAGCAGAAACATGCTCCAGCTCTAACTTCTTTAATTGAACCTTTTCACAAACGAAATGACAGTCAACTTCAATGTGCTTGGTCCGCTCATGAAACACAGGATTCTTCGCAATGTGAATTGCAGCCTGACAATCACAAAACAAGGTTGTTGGTGAGGATAAAGTGACCCCCAAATCACCAAGTAGACCCTCAAGCCAGGTGAGTTCAGATACAATGGCTGTCATTGCAGGATACTCAGCTTCAGCAGAAGAGCGAGCAATCACAGACTGCTTCTTGCTACGCCAAGTGATAAGATTCCCCCCCAAGTAGGTACAAAAGCCTGTAGTGGAACGTCGATCATCCAGGGAGCCCGCATAGTCCGCATCTGAGAATGCAACAAGAGATAGAGAAGAGGATGGCTTATATACCAATCCTTGTCCAGGAGCTGTCTTCAAATATCAGAAGATGCGTTCCACTGCCTGGAGATGAGAAGTCTGAGGAGCATGCATAAATCGGCTGACAACTCCACCGGCAAATGAGATATCAGGTCTTGTAACAGTTAGGTATATCAACTTTCCCACAAGATGCTGATAATACTCAGGGTTCGTAAGCAGAGAGTCAGAGTCAGACCCATGAGCACATAACTTATGGTTGGCATCCATCGGAGTTTCCACAGGTTTACACCCAGAGTAGCCAGCATTGTGGAGGAGATCAAGGCAATACTTCCGTTGTGACAGAACAAGACCATCAGACTGTCTCGCGACCTCAAGTCCAAGAAAGTACCTGAGAGCCCCAGATCTTTTGTTTGAAAGACAGTGTTCAAGTGTTGTTTGATTTGCAGTATCCCTGTGGTGCCATCACCAGTAATCAAGATATCATCCACATAGACCAGGAGAATGACAGTCTCAGTTGATTGATGACGAGTGAAGAGAGAGAAGTCAGTCGAGCTGCAATTGAATCCCACATCGCGAATGGCCTTACTAAATTTTTCAAATCACGCCCGGCGAGATTGTTTGAGACCATAAATAGATTTCCGAAGATGACAAACACGAGACTCCTCCGTGGTCTCAAACCCAGGTGGTTGATGCATGTAGACCGTTTCTTGAAGATTGTCATTCAAAAAAGCATTTTTAATATCCAGCTGAAGAAGCGGCCAGCGACGATGTACAGCCACGGAGATCAGGACCCGAACAGAATTCAACTTGGCACCGGGAGAGAAGGCTTCATCATAATCAGGTCCCTGTTGTTGAGTAAATCTGCGAGCCACAAGACGGGCCTTTAGCCGGTCTACTGTCCCATCCGGAGCATGTTTTATAGCAAACAACCATTTGTAACTGACACAAGAATGACCGGGAGAAAGAAAAACCAGATCTCAAGTCTGGTTAGACCAAAGAGCGGTCATTTCTTCTTCCATGGCCGCACGTCACCCTGGATGTAGAAGAGTTTCATGCACTGACTTAGGAATAGAAATTGAGGAGAGGGAGAGAGCAAACTCGTGAAGAGGTGGAGAGAGGCGATGCAAAGAAACATAATTAGCCATGAGGTGAGCGGTAGAGGTTGATGCTGATGCTGGATCATCAGTCCGCGGGACATCACTGGTGAAGAACGGTTGTTGTAGAGCTCCAGAAACCGGGGTGCGACGAGTATAGACACGAAGAAGAGGTTGTTTGGGTGGTGGAGGTGGAACAGGTGCCGGAAGAGGAGTGGGAAGAAGAAGTGGTAGAGATGACGTGACGGGAACAGTCGGACGCGGAATGGAAGGGGAGAGAAGGAACTGTGACAGATGAGGAGTCGTAGAATAATTGAGTCTCTCGAAAGGTGACATTAGTAGAGACAATAACTTTGTCAGTAGTCGGAGAATAACACACATAGCCTTTCTGGGTTCGAGAGTACCCGAGAAACATACATTTATTTGCCCGAGGAGCAAACTTATCCGTTGTCGGACCAAGATTGTGAACTTAGCAAGTACAGCCAAAGACACGAGGCGCGAGAGGAAAAGGGGATTGGGACGAAAAGAGAAGGCTAAACGGAGTGAAATAGTCGAGCACAGAAGAGGGCATGCGATGGATGAAGTGACATGTCGTAGAGACAGCAAAGTTCCAAAAACAAGTAGGAACCTGCATTTGAAGCATGAGTGACCGAGTAACATCAAGAAGATGATGATCCTTTCGTTCTGCCACACCATTCTGTTGAGGCGTATAGGCACACCAAGTCTAATGTATAATACCGAACTCGGTGCATATGTTCGCAAATGTCCGGCTAGTGTACTCCCTGGCATTGTCCGTGCGAATGACCTTTAGAGGAGAAGAGAACTGTGTACGTATTTCGCTAAGGAAAGTGCGAAATGTAGTGGTTAGTTCAGCACGATCTCGGAGTAAGTATAACCAGGTTAAGCGCAAATAATCATCAATAAAAGTGACAAAATAACGATGGTCAAACATACTGGGGGTTTTATAAGGTCCTCAAATATCAGAATGCACTAATGAGAATGGAGTATCACTCCGAGTACAGGTAGAAGGAAAAGAAACACAATGTTGTTTTCCAAAGATAAAAGATTCACAAGAAAACACATGCAGGGAGACATCCGGAAGAGCCTTGTTGAGAATCTGGAGAGGAGCATGCCCAAGACGACGATGTCAATCGGTAGTAGAGACGACGGAGAGAGCAAAAGGAGGAACATCGAGGAGGTAGAGCCCATTTGACAGTCGACCCTTACCAATGATATTCTGCGTTTTTCGATCCTGCACAACAAAGGTAGAAGGTGAGAAAGTAACACGGCAATTAAGGTCTTGTGTGAGGAGGCTAACGGAAAGCAAGTTAAATGGGGAACCGGGAACATGAAGAACAGAAGTCAGAGAGAGAGTGGGTGTGAGGGATATATCAGCAGCACCAGAGACAGGGGTGGTTTCACCATTTGCCACAGTAATGAACTTGGGGTGAGCAGTCACCGAATAGTGCGGAGGACGTTGCGAGGTAATA
Organism: Platanthera zijinensis; assembly: GCA_039513925.1. Taxonomy (NCBI): domain Eukaryota; kingdom Viridiplantae; phylum Streptophyta; class Magnoliopsida; order Asparagales; family Orchidaceae; genus Platanthera; species Platanthera zijinensis. Next base: position 233,897,754 of record CM077081.1, read on the forward strand.
TGATGTGTGGCGCCCGAATCCATTATCCAGTGAGAGCTCTGTGAGAGACAAGTTATTCCTTCATTGGAAATAGATGCGACGGAGCCAGACGAGCGAGAAATCACCCCTTGCAGATGTTGGAGCTGAGTGCGTAAAGCATCAATGTCTGCCCGAGCAGAGGCAACAGAATCCGAGGCAGGAGCAGCAGGGGAGTAACCATAGCAGGAGCAGCAGGGGAGTAACCATAGCAGGAGCAGCAAGATGTGGAGGCAGACCATATTTGCGGTAGCAGGTGGCCTCAAGATGGTCATCCCAGCCACAATAGGTGCACTTAAACTGAGACTTCCCAGACCGACAACGTCCCCGAGACGTGTTACGTCCCCCACGGGCTGAGGACCCCCGAGCTGGCGGAGCAGGGGTAGAGTGTTGTAGAAGAGCCGGAGAGGGAATAACAGAAGCATCCTGAGGCGGCGTGACCTTCAGAAGCATAGAACACACATCAGAGAAAGATGGGGTGGTAGTAGAGGAAAGAATCTGAGCCCGAACACTGTGCAGGTGAGCGGGAACCCAGGACATCATCATCGCAATCTCGACAGCTTCTTTCTGGGTCCGTTGAGCAGTAGATCAGTAGTGGGAGGCTGATGCTGGATCCAGGCCTCGACCAGGGTCTTGGCTTTAGCAACAAAGGAGATCATATCTCCACGAGCCCCGGGATCACGATTCTTAAGATCCGAGATAATGTCGAATATGTGTTGCAAATTATTTTGCCCAGAGTAAAAAAATGAAGTTTCTCCCACATGGCCTTGGCCGTGTCATGATACATAGCCATTCGATAGGGCTCGGTGTCCATGGAGTTGAGCAGCCAAGATTGGACCCAGCCGTCATCACGAAGCCACTCATCAGTGGGAGCGGTCGGCATAACCCGAGTCAGGTGATGAAGAATGCCTTTCGTCTGCAGAACGCGACGAACCGAATATACCCATTCCACGAAATTTTGCTTCCCACTGAGAGAAATAGTAGTAATCCGGAGTTCATCACGAAACTCGGGTACTGGAGCGGCAACACGATCAGGCAAAACAGAGGAGGTATTAGACTTTTCAGACGCAATGAGGTCGCAGCGGTTAAAAGAAGCCCGCAACGGTTAGAGGAATGGCGGCTAGAATCCTCGGCCTGCAGTGACTATAAGGAGGAGGCTAGCAACAGACACTTAAACCGTGCGGCTGGAGGCAGACCGCAATAAGAATAGCCGAGAAAACGAGAAGCCACAATCAATCCGCGCGAACAGCCAAGGTTAGCAGACAAACACGAAGCAACGGGCAGACGGCAAGAGACGAGCAGCTAGACAGTCCAGTCAACAAGACGACCCCGCACAAGAGGCATGTGCGACAAGGAGACCGTGCGGCAAGAAACTAGGCCGCAGCGGGGAAGACTCCTGGTTACACGAGCGGGAAGACTTCGTGCGATAAGAATCTGCACGACAGGAAGACTAGGCCGCAGCGGGGAAGACTCCTGGTTACACGAGCGGGAAGACAAGGAGACCGTGCGGCAAGAAACTAGGCCGCAGCGGGGAAGACTCCTGGTTACACGAGCGGGAAGACTTCGTGTGATAAGAATCTGCACGACAAGAAGACCATGCGGCCAGAAGTGAGGTCGCAGCGGTAAAGAAGTCGGCACGACAAGGAGAGAGAGAAGGCCGCAGCGGACAGAAAAGCAGTTCGCAACGGATAGAAGCAGGCCACCGCAAATAGAACAAAAGGCCAGACGGTTAGATCAAACCATAGGAAAAGTAGCAACCCGCGACAAGCAGAGACCACCCCCAGCGTGTAGAAAGGAAAGCCGTAGTGGGTAGAAAGCAACCCACAGCGGTTAAAAACTAACCGCACGGGAGTGGGGTCCACTAGTTAGAGAGAGGAAGACTATAAAGAGGAGCATAGAGGGGAAAGAAGAGGTGGATCCACGAGAGAGAAGGAAGGAGGCGGGTAGAAAAGAGGAAACCGCAGAGACAATGTGAGAAGGCCGACACACAAACCGTCCGGTTAAGAGGAGGTCTGGGCGGTTAGAAAAAAAACAAACCGGATCGCTTCCTCTGATACCATGTAGAAAAGTAGTTCAAACCTTGTACATACTTCTTGAATACAAAATACAAGTATGAGTACAAATATATAGGAGAGAGGAGAGGAGGACTCAGCTATACAAACAATGTGGGACTAAAACACTAATCCTACATGGGCCGATATATCATTTTTCCTAATATTCTTTAACAATAAGGAATAAAGCCAACGAAACTCAGTCCTACTGAGAGAAAAGCACATTTTTTGGTGTTAAAATCTAAAACTACTATATCATGTTAAGGGTAAAAGAGAGGAAGATGATAAAATATCTTATTCAATTAAGAAACTTCTATATAAATTAGTTTTGAACAAGAAAGGAACAAGTAATATCAAATAAGTAATATCAAAATCCAAGAAAAATAATCTGACGACATAATAAAATTTTAAATAACATTAAGATCAGCAATAATAACATTAATGATAGAATAAATTAAAAATATGCTAGCAGAGATTACACACATCAATATTGCGACCATCCGTAATGGAATCTCTCACACTACCTTCATTCCATAAGAAAAATATGGGTTTATTTTTAGAAAAATATTTTTTCTTTCAGAAGGTGGATAAATCCATTGGAGAATGAGTCTAGTGCAACGTTAAAGTTCCTATGATTAGATAAAAGAGAAAAATAGGGCAAAAACTTCTATGTAGCTAGCAAAACACATCCGGAGATGATAATCCAAAAAACACCCCACTAAAAAGGATTACTCTGAGCATAAGGAGTGTGGTGGGTGGGCCGTGGCGTCCGCGAGGAGTGCTATCCGTATAACGTTGAGCGACGGGTCGGCTTCTACTTCCCGTTGAAGGGTATCCGCATCCTCCCAGACCGGGTGGGAGATGGTTGCGAGTATGGGGTTCTGCGAGAGGGCCTCGGCCGCGCAATTCGACTTCCCTGACCGGAACTCGATGCTGAAGTCATAGCCTAGTAGCTTGGCCACCCATATTTGTTGAGCGGGCGTAGCAATCTTCTGTTGTAGGAGATAGTGAAGGCTATGGTGGTCGGTGCGGACCACGAACTGCCAGCCCAAGAGGTAGGGTCGCCAATACTGAACAGCGAGGATGAGGCCCATGAGCACGTTCTCGTAAGCGGAGCTGCTGCGGATCGTGTCCGAAAAGGCGCGGCTAAAATAGGCCACAGGGCGGTCGGCCATCATCAATACGACTCCCACGCCGACGCCCGACGCATCGCACTCCACGATGAAGGGCTGGAAGAAATCTGGCATGGCTAACACCGGGGCACGAACTAAGGCCGGCGGTAGAGCGGTAAAAGCGGCGGAGGCCGCCGCCGTCCACTCGAAAGGGCCTTCGTCCGACTTCTTCAGTAGCTGGGTGAGAGGTCGGGCCAACGTATCGTACCCCTGGATGAACCGGCGGTAGTACCCGGTCAATCCCAAGAATCCCCAGAAATTGCGAAGAAAAGATGGCGTCGGCCACTAAAGAATGGCCTCGATCTTGTCGTTGTCCATGGCGACTCCCATAGCAGAGATGTTGTGTCCCAGATAGCACACTTTTGGAACCCCAAAGGAACATTTTGTTGAGTGGAGCTTTAGGTGGTGACGTCGTAGAGTAACCAATGTTTGGTGGACGTGTTGGAGGTGCTCCTGCCAAGAAGAACTGTAGACCAATATGTCATCAAAAAAACAAGTATGTGCTGACGAAGTACCGGGCGAAAAATGACGTTCATTGTGGCCTGAAAAGTGGTTGGTGCGTGGTCAGGCCGAAAGGCATAACCAGGAATTCATAGTGGCAGTCATGGGTCCGGAAAGCGGTCTTGGCGACGTCGGTCGGTCGTACACGAATCTAGTGGTAGCCGGCACAGAGGTCTGGCTTGGTGAAGACGATCGCATCGTGGAGCTCATCCAAAAGCTCCTGAATCACTGGAATCGAATACTTGTCTGGGATTGTGGCTTTGTTGAGTTCCCGATAGTCCACGCAGAAGCGTCAACTGCCGTCTTTTTTTCCGACTAGCAAGACCGGGCTGGAAAAGGGGCTGGCACTGGGGCGGATGAGACCTCCCATCAACATATCGCGTACCAGCCTCTCAATCTCATCCTTTTTCACGTGCCCGTAGCGGTATGGTCGGACAGAGACTGCTGACACGACGGACTAAAGAGGTATGGCATGATCGTGCGGCCGAGCTGGTGGCAACCCGTATGGTGCAGCAAAGAGATCCGCAAACTCAGATAGGAGGGCCAAAAGGCCCGGAGGTGGTGCTGAGGCTGGTGGCGTGGCGCCCGAGATGGGCCAGAGCCAAGACGAAAAATCGACGTCCGCAGTCCACTGAATCATGCGGACAGAGACGGGGGAGCGAAGTAGCGCAGCGTCTCCCACAAGGCAACATTCCCGACCGTTCTGGAGGAAACGCATCGTCATAGTCCTCCAGTTGACTCGTACGTCGCCCAGCGTGCAAATCCACGCAACTCCCAGAATGGCGTCGAGGCCGAAGATGTAAAAGTTCGTCGTCACCGAGTAAGGCCCCACTGAAAAGGAGACGGCCGGACAACGGCCCTGGATCGAGCGGTGACGACCATCACCTAGACTGACAGTGAAATCTGGAGAAAGTTCCATTGGAAGACGTAGCTGCTGGGCCAAATGAGATGAAAGAAAATTATGACTCGCCCCGCAGTCCACCATGATGACGATGTAGCGGTCGCCCAACTTGCCCGCCAACTTCATGGTTTGGGGGCCTGAAATGCCGCCCACAGAAAAGCATGGAAGCTCCAAATGGTGAAGGCCTGCGTCAGCGGCGGCCTTTGTGGTGTCCTTTATCGTGATCTCAAGGTCTTCAAAGTCCGCCAAAGTTATCTCGGGCTCGAAGTCGCCGATGATGGCATGAAACTCCTTGACCGCGCAAACGTAGGTAGGAGAATAGGGTTGACGGCAACGAAAACACAGCCCTTTGCGGCAAAGATTGTCGAACTTGCAGTTGGGGAACCGCTGAGGCGGGGCAAGACAGCTTGGCCTGCCGGTCGGAGGGGCCGAGGGGCTTGGGGATCCGGGGTAGTAGTCCTCCATGATCGGCCGCCTGGCGAAGGCCCGCCTGGAATCGGCGGGGGGCGAGGTGACAAATTCTCTTCCACAAGGCGGGCCATGTTGAGGGCCTCGGAAACCGTCCGGGGGTGGGGGGTGCGAAGCCGGGATCAGATGTTGGGTCAAAGGCCCTGCATGAAGAAGCCAAGATAGTGATCTGGTGATAGGCCAGGAACATAGGTGACGAGGGCCACGAACTCATCGATGTAGTCATCCAGCGCACCGGATTGTCGTACTCCACACAGTCTTTCGATGGCGGAGCCAGAATAACGACTTTTGTAGCGACGAATCATTTCCTTCTTGATTTCTGACCAGGAGATGGTCGGGTTGGTCTGGCGGAGCCATCGAGCCCAGTGGAGGGCAGAGCCGTCAAGTCCCACGATGGCGGTAGAGACCTAGTCCTGCCCAGGTGTGAGGTGGAGATCAAAGTACTGTTCAGCCTTGGCGATCCACCCAATCAGGTCTACCCCGGTGAAGGTGGGGAGGTCCAATGCAAGGACCGGGCGGCCAGGGGAAAAAAGGTGTGGCATCCTTGATGTGCGGAAGTGGTGCCGCCCCGAGGATTGACGTGTCGGTGGCCGGGCAAGCAGATCCGCTGGCGGAGGAGGCTGCCGGAGGTTGCAACGCATCAAGCTTTGTGCGGATGGCGAGCAAGGAGGCCACGATGGACTCCTGAGTACTGACACGGCGTCCTCTGATGGGGCCTCGGCAGTAGAGCGAGTGTCCGGCGCCATGGCCACGAAAGGACGAGCGGCAGCGGTGGCGCGGTGCGGGTTGGACGGGCGTAAACGGGAGGCAGTGGACTGGACGGCGTTGTAGAGGCACGGCATGGAACAAGCGGCACGTTGGCGGAGCAGCGAATCAAATTGGACAGAGGCGCAGTCAGCGGAACAGGCCCGTCGCGGGCTCGATCGCGGCAAGTTGACGCGGAATACGCGCGGAACGGCGCACGCGGGCGCTGCAAGTCGCAGAACAGCAAGAAGGCAAGTCGCAGAACGGCAGAATGGCAAGTCGCGGATGTGCGGGCTTGGATCGCGGAATCAACCGGCGGCCAGCGGCGGGCGGAGCGGCAGGTCGGACCAGTTGTTGGGGGGTCGGAAAAAGGCGGCTACGGGGAAGAGAGGAAGAGAGGAGGAGAGGGAGAGAGAGAGAAAGAGATGAGGGATTTAGGGTTTAGAGAAGAAAGGGAAAACACACATTCATTCCAGGATGAAAAAAATACAGGGCTTACGCGTCCTCTTATAGCGATGAGGAGCGAATACAAAAGGAAATTCAGAAATTAGGAATAAAAAAATACTTAAAATGACACAAGCAAATAAAACGTCTCACGCAAAAGAAACAACCAATAAATCACTAATTATCTTCTGCGGTAATTGTGGGGCCACCTGATATATGCGCCCGACGCGTGTAAACTTTCCAAGGAGGCTCGTCGACGTGTAGCTCCGTAACAATCAACTTCAATGTATTTGATCCGTTCATGGAATACAGGTTTCTTGGCAATGTGTATAGACTCCAAGGTTGTCAGGATAAAGATCCTAGATGAGATCATTTTGAGGTTAGATCGGATTGGATGGTAGGATTGGATTGAGCATCGCTTTACAAAATATGGATCGATTTACAAAATTTCGATCGTAGGATTGTAAGATCCTATGACCCGGAATGCGATCATGACGACCTTAGTATAGACGCTTGACTGCCACAAAATAAAGTGGTCGGTGCGGAAATTTTGACTCACAAATCACCTAGGAGACTTTCTAGCCATGTAAGCTCAGACACAATAGTTGTCATTGAACGATACTTGGCTTCAGCAAATGAGCGAGCAACCACGGGTTGCTTCTGCTGCGCCGGGTAATAAGGTTTCCTCCGAAGTAAGTACATAATCCACTTGTGGAACGTCGATCATTCAGGGAGCCAGCATAATTAGCATTAGAGTAATCAATCAAAGATTGAGAAAAGAAGAAGAGGGTTTGTATACAAGCCCTTGTCCAGGAGCAATCTTCAAATATCTGAGGATGCGCTCGACAGCCTAAAGATGAGACATTCGTGGGGAATGTATGAACCGGTTGACAACTCCAACAGCAAATGAGATATCAAGTCTTGTAAATGTAAGATAAATCGGCTTTCCTACAAGACAACGATAATACTCTGGGTTTGAAAGAAGTAGATGAGAGTCAGAGGCATGAGCGTAGAGCATGTGGTTTACATCCATAAGAGTATTAGCAGGCCTGCATCCAGAATAGCCAGTATCAGGAAGAAGGTCACAATACTTCGTTGAGATGGGCCGAGTCCATCAGGACGTCTCCCTACCTCAAGGCCAAAGAAGTACAAAAGATTTCTCAAATCTTTAGTTTGAAAGACTAAATTCAAGTGTTGCTTGATCATTTTTATTCTTTTGGAATCATCACCTGTAATCAAAATATCATCGACATAAACTAAGAGAATCCCTGTGTTTGTCGGTCAATGACAAGTAAAAAGAGAGAAGTCAGTCGAGCTCCGAGTGAATCCAACATCACGGACAATGTTACTGAACTTGTCAAACCATGTACGAGGAGTTGAGGCCATATATAGATTTCTTGAGGTGACAAACAAGAGACTCCTCCGTGGTCTCAAACCCGAGAGATTGGTGCAAGTAGATAATTTCTTAAAGGTCGTCATTGAGAAAGGTATTCTTGACATCCAATTGATGTAAGGGTCGCTGTCGATGAACAGCTAAGGAGATCAGAGCACGAATAGTATTCAACTTGGAGACTGGTGAAAAGGTTTCATCATACTCGAGGCCTTGTTGCTGAGAAAATCCCCGAGCCACAAGACGAGCCTATAGAAGTTCAACTGCCCCATCTGGAGCATGTTTTATCGCAAAAACCAATTTACATCTCACACAAGTCTATCCCGGAGGAAGGGAGACAAGATCTCAAGTCTGATTAGCCCAGAGGGCAGTCATTTCCTCATCCATAGTCGCACGCCACCCTGGATGTTGGAGAGTATCCTGCAAAGAGTTAAATATAGAAATGGAAGATAAAGAAGTTGTGAATTTGATAAGTGTCGATGCAGGGAGACATAATTAGTCAAGGTATGAGGCGTGAATACAGGTGTCGGATCTTCAGGCCGTGAGGTATCACTAGTAGAAGGTGACTATTACGGGGATAAAATCGAGGAGGAGGACGAGTGTATGCACGAAGAAGAGGTGGTTTGGCTAGTACGGGAATCAGTATTGGAGGAATGGTGGAAGATAAGATGTAACAGGACGGCAGGACGTGGTAATAACGAAGGTGCAAGACGAGTTGGATGAAGAGAGCAAAAAGGTTTGTCCTCTATGAAAGTGACATCTGTAGAAATGTCAACTTTGCGATCGTTGGGAAAGTAGCACACATACCGTTTCTGAGTACGAGAGTAACCAACGAACATATATTTTGTAGCACGATGAGCAAATTTGTCAGTGGAAGGACCAAGATAATGGACATAACGGGTACAGTCAAAGACCTAAGGTGTGATGGAAAAGGGAGGCATGGAGGGAAATAGAATACTGAATGGAGGAAGGCAGGCGATAGATGAGATAGCATGTTGTGGATACTGCAATTGTCAATAAGACTTGAGAACCTGCATTAGAAACATAAGAGAGTGAGCGACATCAAGAAGATGATGATTCTTATGCTCAGACACACTATTATACTTTGGGGTATAAGCATATGAGGTGTGGTAGATGATCCCAAACTCAGTACAGAGATTGTCAAACGCATGACTGGTATATTCACATGCATCGTCTGTGCGAATAGTTTTAATTGATTTAGAAAATTGTATGAATCTCATTAAAAAAGGCACGAAACGCATGAGTTAGATCTGACCGATCTTGTAGTAAGTATATTCACAGCATGCGAGAATAATCATCAATAAAAGTAATGAAATAACGATAACCAGAAACACTAGCAATTTTATACGATCCTCAAACATCTGAGTGCAATAAATCAAAAGGAGTATCACTCTGAGTACAATTAGGAGGAAAAGATGAACGATGTTGTTTGTCGAAAATACATGACTCGCAGGTAAAGTCAGGAAGACGTAGCTCAGGAAGAGACTTCTTGAGAATTAGAAGAGCATGCCCAAGACGTCAGTGTCAATCCACAAAGGTGACAAATGAGAGAACTGTGGAAGAAACATCCAGAAGGTAGAGCCCGTTAGACAGTCATCCTTTATCAATGATATTCTGCGTCCGTCGATCATGCACAATAAAAGAAGAAGACGTGAAGATTAAAGAGCAGTCAAGGTCTTGAGTAAAGCGACTAATAGAAAGAAGATTGAAAGGGGAGCCTGGGACATGAAGGACCGAGCAAAGAGAGATAGAGGGACTAAGAGGCATATTAGCGGAACTGGAGATAGGGGCGGTGTCACCAATGGCCACTGTGATAAACTTAGGATGTGGATAGTCCAAGTACTGAGGCGGTTTCTGCGGAGTGATATGGTGGGTGGCACTGGAGTCCAGAATCCACTATGGGTTATGGGAGAGACGGGAGATACCTTCATTGGAGATAGAAACAACAAAGTTAGACGAACGATTGAGTAACCCCTGGAGATGCTGGAGCTGGATACGCATGACATCAATACCAGCGTTAGTGGCAGAAGAAGTATCAGCAGCAACGGAGGCATGGGTTGGAGGAGGTCCACCATATTTTCAATAGCATGTTGCCTCAAAATGTCCATCTCTGGCATAGTAAGTACACTTGAGACGAGGTCGGCCGCTGCAACCTCTACCCCTGTAGTCGGTGCGACCTCCACGAGTTGGAGTGGAGTAAAATATAGATGAGTGTTGGAGGAGAACCGTAGAATGAGATCCGGGAGCATCTGGGGTGGTGTCACCTTCAACAACATGGAGCAAACATCGGAGAGGGAGGGAATATTGGAAGAGGAGAGGATCAGAGCCCGAATGTTGAAGAGAGGATCAGAGCCCGGACGTTGAGGAGATGAGGCGGAACACGAGCTATCATCATGGAAATATCAACAGCCTCATTTTGAGCACGTTGGGTAGCAAGATCCGCAGTTGGAGGCTGATGTTGAATTCAGGCCTAGACTGAGGTTTTGGAGCACGCAACAAAGGAGGTTAGGTCTCCATCAACCCTGAGTCAAGAGATTGAAGGTCCGTGTTAATGTTAAACAGGAGTTGAAGGTTTTCCTTGCCGGAATAGAGGGAATGCAGCTCATCGCACATTGTCTTTGACGTCTCGTGATACATTGTCATACGATAAGGTTCATTATCCACGGAGTTGAGGATCCATGATTGGATACGACTGTCATCACAAATCCATTCATCAGTGGGCGTAGAAGGTGAGACCTTAGTTAGATGATGCAAAAGTCCCTTTGTCTAAAGAACACGGCGGACGGAGTACACCCGCTCAACAAAATTCTTCTTCCCACTACGAAAAATGATGGTGATTTGAAGCTCATCACAAACTTTAGGAAGAGGGGCAGCTGCACGGGCGGGAAGAGACGCGACATCATTCACGGCCATTACGACAAAGCAAGGCAGCTGCGGGAACCCAGCTGTTGTTAGCCAACAAAACAATGTTGCGGGCTGGAAACTGTGGTCAAAAAAAGGCCCCTCGATCAAGCTTCTGCGGTTAGACTCCTACGGGCAGGCCATTGGTCAAAGAAAAGACCCTGTGGTTAGGTGGGCACCCTATTGGGAGTGGCGGCTAGCCAGGCAACCAAGTGAGCAGCGGCGAAGAGTCACTGCGAACAAAAGACAGTTGACGGAGAGGGAAGCTCGCAGGAAGACGCCTGGGCAACTAATAACAGCGAGCAGGAGGCCTGACGGTCAGAATCTTGTGGTCAGACACTCGAGGGAAGGAGCTTCACAGAAATCCGGCGAGCAATCGCTAGGAGAGGCCATGCCGACCAGGATCAGCGAGCAGAACTGAACAGGAGGCGTTGAGCGAGCAACGAGCAACGGCGGCCAAGAAATGAAGAAGCGCGACCAAGAGATGAAGAGTGTTGCTGGACAAGGGAGACGGCGGAAGAGGCAGACGGGAGGGGCCGAGAACAAATTTATAAAAGGAGAAGGGTGTTAAGGGGACGACAGGAGCAGGAACCACACAGCTGCAGTTAGAAAAAAATTTAACCGCACAGAAGAGCAGGAACGGTACAGGCTAGAGCAAGACCCAAAAAAGTACTGAGGATCGATTGACCTCTGAAACCATGTAGAGATATATGAAAATGGAGAGAAATAAAATATAATTTTTATTAATTTATCAATAATGCCCCTACATATAGGTATTTGTACACTTCAATAGGAAGGGAGAGAGGAGAAGAGATTTGAATCTAAGATATGGGACTAAATCCCAAAGAGAAAGAAGACCCAAGATGGGCCTTACTTTCGGCTTTTACACATTTCTTTCAACATTTCTCAAAAGGATCAACTTCATTAATAGTACTTAAATAATATCAACATGTAACAACTCTTTCTTTGATTTCCTCTTCAATGACTTCTTTGATTTCCTCTTCAATGACTTCTTTGATTTCCTCTTCAATGACCGTTATACAACGCAAATTCTCTCCCCTTAATAGTTCTTTAATCATTTTTAAAGGGTGTGTCACTCTGCAAAAATTGTCATCTTTTGGCAGATGCTAGAGAGTTGGACTATTTCTGGGGGAGACAAAACTATTAAAGGTTTGTTCATGCTACAATAAGCAATTGAGGTTGGTTATGGATATGAGAGAAAAGTTGAGGCTAGTTTTGAAAGAAGCAGTTGCAGGAACACTAGGTTTGACAGCGGTTCGCCTTAACAGGCAGCTGGAAAAGATAGAAGTTTGGCGGATATGAGGTGGTCCAGTGGGATCGGCAGCAGGTTGTGAGACCCTTTGAGGGTTTCAGCAAAAAAGAGGGATGGATTGGATTAAGGTTTTGAATTTCAAAAGAATTAAAACTAATTTCATTCATTAATTTAAGCCTTTAAAATGCATTACATGAATTTAAAATCGGAGATATTCTCTCCAACCATTTTGACTAACTCAAAAAGATACGTGAAATTTTTAAATGCTAAAAAACAATCAAAATACATTTAAAATTTCCAAAATTCCATATGCTTGGTAGCCTTGGGATCTATTTGTTTGAGCATTTTCTCCATTGTATATTTCAGAAAATACAAAAGCTCGTTTGAATAGCTTCCATTTGGAGCCATCAACCCCCAAAATGTCATTTTATGGCTGAATCCAACCGCAATGAGAGAGCACCATTTAAGAACATTATTATCTTCATATCCAACTGCTCCATCCGCCACCACCCACTTAAATAGACCCTTAATATATTAGATTTTATGAAAAAAATATACTAGTTATTGATCTTGATGACTTGTCTGATTGACGAATCACCTTGTCCAACAAACTTATGAGATCTTAAACTTCAATCTCAATGACTCTAATCCTCTTTTCAATAGGTTGGTCTCTTATCTTTATATATTGGGCTAAGGCCACGATCTATCTGATCTACCAATGATTTGATCCTTGAATCAATTGGAATCAAGAAGGTTTATATAAACAAACAACAACAAAACAACACTCAAGACTTTATCCCACTATAGTGGGGTCGGCTATATAGATCCTTTGTCGTCATTATGCACTATCTTTAGTCATAAAATCAATAAAAACCCAAGCACATCATGTTTTTCCTTATAGTTTCATTCCAAGTCTTTATTGGTCTACCCCTCCCCTGTTTAACATGCTTAGTGACTAAACTCTCACAATGCCTAACAGGTGCCTCTAATGGTCTCCTTTGTAAGTATCCAAACCATCTTAGTCGAGATTTTTGCATCTTCTCTGCAATCGGTGTCACTCATGTCTTATCCTGATACATTCATTCCTTATTTTATCTAGTCTCGTGTACCCAAACATCCACCTAAGTATTCTCATCTCCACAACTTCTATTTTTTGCTCATGTAAACAATTCATTGTCAAATACTCAGAACCATTGAGCATCGCTGGTCTAATTGCAGTACGGTAAAACTTGCTTTTAAGTTTTAATGGTACTTAATGATCACAAAAGATCTCTGACGCACCTCTCCACTTCAACCAACAAGCTTGGATTCTATGTATCACATCTTTATCAACACCTCAATTTTATGAACTATCGATCCAAGATATTTAAAGCACTCACTGCAGGAAATATCTTGATCACCCAACTTAATAATGAAGCCATCTTTCCTTCTTGCATTGCTAAATTTAAGCTCCATATACTCTACTTTGGCACTACTCAACCTAATACCTTTCTTTCCTAAAGTGTCTCGCCAAGATTCAAATCTTGCATTTACACCCTCGCGAGCCTCATCGACCAAAACAATATCATCTACAAACAGTAAACACCAAGGTATTGCTTGTTGGATATGTTTGGTGAGCTCATCTAGATAATGGTAAATGGATAATGTCTTAAAGCTGAACCTTGATGTAAGTCAACAGTGATAGGGAATTCTTGTGTTAATCCTCTGCATGTCCTTACCCTCGTCATTAAATTTGTATACATATCTTTGATTATGTCAATGTAAGATACATTAACATTTTTCTTTTCTAAGACACTCCATAAGATATTTCTTGGAACCCTATCATAAGCCTTCTCAAGATCAATAAACAACATATGCAAATCTTGTTTTCTTTGTCGATAATTCCTGTTGGTTTATATCAACAAGAAAAAATTACTTGGGAGAAAAGACATTTCACTTGAAGCCAAGCCAAGAACTTGAAATAATACATAATAGGAATGTAAGAAATGAGACAAGCCTTTATTAACTTAAAAAAATCACTCTCAATTATAGGCGAGGTTTATTGGCAGATCAAAACAAGTTGTTTCTCTCAAGTGTTAAAGTAAATGCCAATAAACTACGGTTCATTGGGACCAACCCCGAAAACTGAAGTCAGATTAATTGCTTAAATATGAGTGAAGGAACAAAACTCAAAACGTTGTCTAGAAGGTTTTCCAAGGATACAACAAGAGAACAACAACATTCAAGCCTTTATCCACTATAGTGGGGTCGGCTAAATTTGGACCATTTCTCGATTTATGCATGTCATCCTTGCGCAGGGGCCATGCTAATCTTCTCTGTATCGTTCCAATTTTATCAGATGTCCCCGAAGGGACGAGGATACAACAAGAGAACAAACAACAAAAATTATTTGACTAGAGTTTCAACCCGTAAGTACAAGCAAGTGAACAAAGCTTTATTCTCCTGCCAATGCTTCGGGATATCCAAGCACAAGTGCAAAAAAGGCAACAAAGCTTAGAGCTTAGCCAATTTTTTGAACCTTAAATTCATGAAAGATAACTCCAAGAGGCCCTACTGATAACACGGGGAAGAATCTGGCAAATGGAGAAGTCATAAATCATCATAAACATGTGATGAAATGTCTGAAAAAAACAAACACTTAGGTAAATCCCAACTAGAACCGGTAAAATAGGTCGGAGATAAATCGAAGTTCTGGCAACACTGAATATTATACAGAAAAAACATAGTTAAACAAACAGCGGATTCACCCCTACTTCAATCCAGGAAACTTAGCTTTCCATGGGTACAAAGAGACGAAAAAAAGTAAAAAGAATTGAAATTAAATAAGAAATTCATACAAACCAACACCCATCAAGACAGAAATATGAAGATATAACCAGCAACAGATGAAAAATCAGTGTTAGGGCAATTCGAAGAGAGGCTTCTCTGATTCAGCAGAAGAAGAAAAACATAGCATTCTATAATTCGAAAAAGAATGGTTCAAGTAATCATAAGCAAACCTGTAGAGCTCCTCGAAACTAAGGCCGCTGGCGTTGTGGTTATAAATCTCGTGAATCGCGTGCTCCAAAACTTTCCATGTTTTTTCAGCGTACTTAGGATCGACCTCCACACGGTGCTTGAAGGCCTCGATCTTGAAGGTTCTCTTCTTCTGACTGCTCATACTACCGTTCGGATCGAACTGCTATCAACACCGACGAGGTCGAGGAAGCGTATAAGAATTTCGAATAACCTGGGTCTTAGGACCTAATATAATTCGAAGCCTAGTAGAATAGGTGGCGAATAGTGGGAGTTAGGGTTTTCGAGGATTCGACGGAGATGGAGATGGTGAGACTTCAGGAGCGATTCGATTTGAAGGTAAAAATTCCTGAAAACGAAGCCCTGCGTAGGAGTTGGGAACGATGGAAAATTCTCTCTAATAAATAGGGTTTGGATTATCAGCTATCTACAGAAAAGTCCAGGCGTAGGCGCTGAAGCAATCTTCTTCTCCGGTGTCGAGCTTCGCCGGCGAGTTACTGAGATCTGCTTTCCGGTGATCTGCTGTTATTCCGATCCTCCTGTCTAAATCTTCAAAATAGTAAGGCTGTATATTATCGTTAACGCTGAAGGTCCACATTTACATACGTCCCGTTCAGTCTTCAAAAGAGATTTCCCAGATCTTACAATTTTCGCACCGGCTTTTCGATTTCCTTCGACGCTATTAAAAATTTTTAAAAAAATAATTAAAAAATATTTATATACGGGGCTTTGGCACATTTTACCCACCCCCCCCCCCCCCCCGAATTAAAGATTTTTTGGCATTTTGCATCCTAATGCTGAACCTTAAGGTATTTAAGTTCAGGCACCACTGTCTCATTTTGGCACTCTGCACCCCGAACTATCTTATTTGGGCTATTTATAAAGTGTCAAATTGAGCATTTTGGGTGGTGTTCG
Organism: Platanthera zijinensis; assembly: GCA_039513925.1. Lineage (NCBI taxonomy): Eukaryota > Viridiplantae > Streptophyta > Magnoliopsida > Asparagales > Orchidaceae > Platanthera > Platanthera zijinensis. The sequence goes on from CM077081.1 coordinate 233,913,565, forward strand.
GATCTAAATACCTCTTAAATTTCAGCTTTGAGGTGCAAAGTGCCAAAATTCTGTAATTCAGAGTTACAAAGTGCCGGTTTTAAAAATTTGAGATGCAAAATGTCAAGATAGGACAATTTTGGAGTGCCAAATACACATAGGTTGTGAATATTTTATTAAAATAATAATAATATCAATCATAAAATCCATCTTGTTCATTTTTGCCAGAGGATTGAGTAAATTGATACACATTTAGAAATTTTGTATGTAGACCATAAATAATCCTTGAAATTTATTTAAATGAGTAGTTTATTTTTTTTCCTGAAAAAAGATAGGCGCAAGCCAAACTTTATTTACTTTTGCTAGACCATGTGATGCATTCTCCTCCACATCCCGTGTTGTTGATTAATGCCTTGTTGTCGATCGTTAGATCCATCATTAACCTCCCGTTGGACGTTTGTGGCTATCGAAGTTCATCTCCTCCTCTCCCCTCCCTATTATGATGGAACTAGCTCGAGTCTTCTGGTGTTCTCTTGTCGCCGCTTATCGAAGCCCCATATGTACTTCTAGGATGTTGAAAGTCGAAGACGTCGAGTCTGAACAGCTTCACAAAAAGTTATGGAGCAAAATACAGCATCTGCATCTCTTCATTTTCTTTTAGCATGGTTTTATGAAGGTAATGCTTGAAAACGATTTGTTGGGTTGATTTGAAATTTTAAACCTTCAACTCCCCCCCCCCCCCCCACATGATTCACACATCTTATGTACCATGCAAAAACTCACCATTAACCTCACAAACCAATTGATGGAAACTACCCATTTACTCCACATCATCATTATATTTAAAGGGATTTGAGGTTCAGAGCAAACACACTGTGGAGAAAAAGACGTGAAGAGGAGAGCGGCAGTGCACGGCTGAAGGCCGAGGCAAGTGTTAGCGTGTGATGGCGGGCGCCCGTATTAGCATCGAAGAGTGGCAAGCGTGCGGTTAGTGGCAAGGCGTAAGATTTGTGGGTTGCGGCAAGACACGTTGTGTTCTATGGTAGCATGCTCGCAAGCAGAGGTTGTTGTGCATAAGTGGTGACATTTGATGGGTTGTGCACTTGAGGCAAGGTCAAGTTCCGACTTTGAGCTCTTCTCGGTGGGAAAGGCGGTGGTGGGTCATCTGACGATGACGAAAATTTGTTCTTATATGAATTGTGTGCATCTATAACTATGAATTATAGAGGTAATTTTAATTACCCTAACCAAGTTAAAAGTACTCATGCGGATTTTGTTGTATTTGTTCTGTTTCAACATATTTTTGTGACTTGTATGTTTTAATTTGAATATTGATTAAATTTATTGTGCTAATAAATTGTGGCAATTGAGTGTTATATTATGACCATGAATTTAGTTGTGCATGGAGATTGTGTTAGAAAGTGAACGAGGGAGGAAAATTAAAATTTTATTCCATATAGCATGGGGTATATATAGCTCTCTCATACAATATTAATATCGTTACATAATAACACATGATAACAAATAATTCAACACCCCTCTCAAGTTGGGCGTGTGGTGTCAGTCATGCCAAACTTGCCGATAAGATGAGTGAACATATTGAAGCTCAAACCCTTCGTGAGAACGTCAGCCAACTGTTGATCGGACAGTACGAATGGGGTAACTACCATCCCCCTATCAATATTCTCCTTGATGAAATGTCTGTCTATCTGAATGTGCTTAGTGTAATCATGCTGTACTGGATTGTGTGCGATAGAGATAGCCGCTTTGTTATCGCAATACAACCAGACCGGCTCATTTCTCTTTAACCCAAGTTCCCCCAGGATGGTTGAGATCCATACACCTTCACAGATGCCATGAGCCATCGCCCTAAACTCAGCTTCAGCACTCGATCTAGCAACAACATGTTGCTTCTTGCTTCTCCAGCTAACCAAATTTCCCCCGACCATGGAACAATATCCAGATGTGGACCGTCTATCTGATGGCGATCCAACCCAGTCCGCATCTGTATAGACTTCAATAGTCAATTCTTCATTTAGGTAAAATAGGATGCCTTTCCCTGGTGAGGATTTGAGGTATCGGAGGACACGATGTGCAGCGTCAACATGTCGGGTCTTTGGAGAGTGCAGGAACTGACTGAGGACTCCCACTGCATAAGAAATATCAGGTCGGGTGTGCGATAAATAGATCAATTTCTCAACAAGCTTTTGGAAACCCGTGATATCTCCAACCGGCTCGCCATCATCCCTGCCTAGCTTATGGTTTGCCTCAATTGGGATATCTGCTGGTCGACAACCACTCATCTCGGTAGCATCAAGGAGGTCGAGCGTATATTTCCTTTGAGATAAGAAAATGTCGTGCTTTGACCTCGCAACTTCAATACCAAGGAAGTATTTGAGGTTCCCCAAATCTTTCACATCGAATTCTTTAGCTAATTTTCCCTTAAGGGCTTGAATCTCCACATTGTCATCTCCAGTGATTATAATGTCGTCCACATAAACTATCAGGACAGCCAACTTCCCTTAGCTGATTCTAAAGAACAGAGTGTGGTTGGCATTGCTCTGGGTGTACCCAAACCCACGCATGGCTTTGTGGAATCTTTCAAACCATGCTCTGGCTGATTGTTTCAGTCCATATAGTGGCCTCCTCAACTTACACACTTTCCATGTGGATCCACGTGGGGTGAGCCCCGGAGGAAGGGCCATGTACACCTCTTCTTCTAGATCGCCATGAAGGTAGGCATTCTTCACGTCTAATTGGCAAAGTTTCAACCCTTTGCAAGCAGCACAGGACATTAGGATCCTGATCGAGTTCATCTTGGCCACAGGAGCAAAAGTCTCCTGATAATCAATGCCCTCCGTCTGAGAGTAGCCTCTCGCCACCAGTCTTGTCTTGTATCGTTCCACCACCACCCGAGGGGTTCTGTTTGACCGCAAACACCCATTTGCATCTGATCACCTTCTTTCCAGGAGGTAATTGAACCAGGTCCCATGTGTTGTTCTTCTCCAGGGCATTAATTTCTTCGATCATGGCTAATTTCCACATGTCGTCGGAAATAGCTGTCTGCCACGAAGTTGGGATAGAAACATGAGACAAGGAAGAAACAAAAACTCCATGGGAGGCCGTTAAAGAAGAGTAAGATACGAATTAAGATAGAGGATGCCGAGTAGAAGTACCTTCCGCAGGGGTGATGGATCCTGACGACGGATCCGGTGGGTGGTCGAATATCCAGATGGCGGGCCGCGTGTTCGAACCCTTTGGGCGACGAGAGTACACCTGTAAAGGTTTAGGGACCTGAGTCTCTACAGGTGTGGCACACAGAGTAGTGGGATTAGCGGGAGCTGGCAGAGTGAGGTGATATGCCGGAGGTATAGGAAGAGGGATGGTGTCAAGCGACGATAGGGTAATCACTTCCGATGTAGTAGGAGACCCCCCTGAAGTGGGGACGCGTAATAGCTCTCAGATTCACAGAAAGTGACATCCATGGTGATGAAGACCTTTTTGCTGATAGAGTCATAACATTTATACCCTTTCTGAGTAGAAGAATATCCAATGAACACACATTTGTGCGCACGAACATCAAGTTTCGAGCAGTGGTAGATGTGGACAAAACAAACACATCCAAATACACGAGGTTAAAGCGTAGTATGTGATACGTCAAGCGTGATTAGAGGAGTTTTGAAATCTAGGACACGGGAAGGCATATGGTTGATAAGATACGTCGTGGTGAGCACAACATCACCCCAATAGTACTTGGGGAGATGCATGTGAAGGAGAAGACACCGAGAAACTTCCAAGAGGTGGCGATTTTTCCGTTCAGCCACCCCATTTTGAGCAGGGGAATAAACACATGATGTTTGATGGATAATCCCGTGATTAACCAATATTGCTCGAAAGCAGAATCCATGAATTCCCGACCATTATCGGTGCGGAGAATTTTGATAAGGGTTGCAAATTGTATGGAGACCATTCTGTGAAAACGGCGAAACAAAGGGAACACTTCACTTTTTGCTTTCATCAGGTAAACCCACGTGGTACGCGAAAAGCAGCCAATAAATGTCACAAACCAATAACAACCTGAAATAGATGCAACTTGGCACGGACCCCAAACATCACTATGTATCAAATGAAAAGATGCAGTATTGGGAGAAGAAACATGCTGAAATGAAGTGCGATGATGTTTACCACGATCACAAGCATCACAACAAAATTTATCAAGTACAACAGATGAGAAAACAGGAAATAAACGTTTCATATAAAGGGTAGATGGATGTCCCAGCCTTCAGTGCCAGGACTCCAAAGTAGCAGCCTGATCCGCATGAAGGGCATGTGGAGGAGAGATCGGAGTGGAGGAATCGAACCCGTAGAGCCCATCCACCAGTTTACCAGTTCCAATCACTGTTCCCGTCTTCAGCTCCTGAAAGATACAAGAAGAAGGAAAAAATGTTACAGAACAATTCATAGAATTAGTTAAATGACTAATGGAAAGTAGATTTCGGATGAAGTTTGGAACGTGAAGAACAGAGGAAAGAGTAAGTGAGGAGCATGGGATGGAACCCTTTCCGACAATTGGAGATAGGGACCCATCTGCGATGGTAACCTTGTCCCGACCAGACAACGAAAAGTAGGACACAAAACCTGATGAGGAGCCGGTCATATGATCCGTCGCTCCAGAGTCGATGATCCAATGAGTAGGGGGACGAGTGGAAGCAACATGAGCACTTGGAGGCCCTTGATGGGCATAGGAGGATGAGGAGGCAGGAGGCTCTGGCGACTGTCCTTGCATCAGGCGACAGAATGTAAGAACTTCATCGGCTGATAGGGTTAATATAGGAGCAGACACGACTGGTGGAGGTTGTGGCTCATCGAAACCATCGGATAGATGCGCTGAGCGATGCTGAGTAGAATGCCCTGAAGTGCGACCAAAACCACGACCTCCACGAGAGGGAGATCCACCACGGGGTGCCGGAAACCCATGAAGACGAAAACACGTCTCCTGTGTATGACGGGTCTTTCCATAGTATTAACAGAGCAGATGATCCTTGTCACTGGGCTTTGGTCTGGAATCACGGAGGCCCCGAGGCCCAACTTGGGCAGCCAAGGCAGAGCTGTCAGGAGAACGATCAGGAGTCCAAGCTTGTCGTCGATCAAATTCCTGTTGAACCAGACTGAACACCTCGGGAAGAGAGGGCAAAGGGGAGCAACCAAGAATCTGCACACTGATTTGGTCGAAGTCCCGATGCAGTCCATGTAGGAACTCAAAGACTCTGCTTCGATCCTCCCGCGCGCGGACAAGGATCTCATCCTCAGGTGACACCAAAGTGAGCGAGTCGAGTGATCGTACTTCTGATATAACTGAGTGAACTCGAGGTAGTAGGCCGACGGGGGACGATCTCCTTGACGTAGAAGGAAGATCTTTCGGCGTTGCTGAAATATCTGGGCCGCATTGCCCCGGCAAGAATAAGTAGTCTCGACTCTCTGCCAAATATCAGCAGTAGTATCAAGAAACAAGTAGTTGCGGGCAATGGAGTCAATCATGGAGTTCGTCAGCCATGACATGACGAGGGAGTTCTCCGACTCCCATTGCACCCAATCTGTAGAATCCGAAGTAGGAGTAGGAGTGGTACCCATGACATACCCAAACAGCCTCCGACTCTTCAAAGCAAGGGTGATGGCCCTAGACCATGGGAGATAATTTGTGCCATCTAGGCGAATCGTCGTAATCTGAGGAGTGTTGTGATCATGTCCAGGACGGGAGAAGCAATTGGGTGTCACAGGGGTCGGGGAAGCACCGGTAGTGGAAGAGACGGTAGGGGATCCATCAGTCCCGGTCATATTGATCAAGAATATAAATCGAGATCATCGGAAAACTAGGGCTGCCTCATATAAAGAGGTAGGAGAAAAAAAAACAGCCTAGATAGAAACTAGGGCTGCCTCATATAAAGAGGAAGGAGATGAAGAAATGGATAGACACCGGAAATGTCATCAAATGGAGTATTGCATCTCCGGTGTCAAGAGACTAGCCAAAGGAGGAAGCGGGACTCCCCCTAGGCGGCCGACTGGGCAAGAAAAGGAAAAAACGAGCTGGAAGCGGGTTGTCGACCGTAGGGTTGTTCACGAACCGAATCGAATCAAATATCTCTTCAATCGAATCCAAATTTCACATATAATGCAGAGATTCGGATTCGGATTCGGATTCGTTCGAATATTCGGGTTCAGATTCGGATTCGAATTCGATATGAAATGCTGGATTCGAATTCGGGTTCGAATTAAGATCGAATTCGGATTCGAACACGGATTCGAATTCGAATTCGATTTTTTCTATTAAGAATAATTAAATATATAATTTTATTAAATATATATAATTTTATTTAAGTAATTTTACTATTCGCGAACTATTCGCGAATACTTCGAATAGGGATAATTTTATTCAGATTCGGATTCGAAAATTATTCGAATTCGATTTTGGATTCGAATTCGAAAATTACGAATATTTATCGAATCTTCACGAATCGAATCTCGAATTATTCACGAACTATACTATTTGTTAACAGCCCTAGTCGACCGATTGTGCCGACAGCTGACCGAACCAAAACCGCACGGAAGAATTTCCGCGCAATCGCCTAGGAGGAGGAGTTCCCGGCGGTAGGGAGTCACCGGAAGCCTAGCAGGAGCGGATCGGGAACGGGAGACCGATCCGGCGGCGGATCGAGCGAGCAAGCACGGGCGGAAGCGGGTCGGCTGCGGAAGGGCATCGGGAAGCCCTAAGGCTCTAATACCATGTTAGAAAGTGAATGAGGGAGGAAAATTAAAATTTTATTCCATATAGCATGGGGTATATATAGCCCTCTCATTCAATATTAATATCGTTACAAAATAACACATGATAACAAATAATTCAACAGATTGCATTTCAGCGACGAAAAATTCCAACATATGGTATCAAAGATAGTTTAGGTAGGTAATTGATTGTATGTTCGTGGAAATTTTTGGTTGTGGTGGGTAAAGACTAAGTTCACTCCTCATCCTTTCAAATGTGGCCTTTGAATTAACCAGGTCTTCTAAATATGTCGGAGTATAGTTATGACTAGGGCTATTCACGAACCGAATCGAATCGAATATCTCTTCAATCGAATCCAAATTTCACATATAATGCAGAGATTCGGATTCAGATTCGTTCGAATATTCGGGTTCGGATTCGAATTCGATATGAAATGCTGGATTCGAATTCGGGTTCGAATTAAGATTCGAATTCGATTTTTTCTATTAAGAATAATTAAATATATAATTTTATTAAATATATATAATTTTATTTAAGTAATTTTACTATTCGCGAACTATTCGCGAATACTTCGAATAGGGATAATTTTATTCGGATTCGGATTCGAAAATTATTCGAATTCGATTTTGGATTCGAATTCGAAAATTACGAATATTTATCGAATCTTCACGAATCGAATCTCGAATTATTCACGAACTATACTATTTGTTAACAGCCATAGTTATGACAGGGAAGAATGAGATTTTTGCTTGATGGAAAACTTCAACTATGGCGACAATTTTGTCTATGGAACGATCATCAAATATGTGTGAGTTGTGCATGGATTGATGTGAATGTAGTGGTAATAAAATAAATTTTCTACCAAGATAAATAGTGGATTGACTTTTGAGTCAATTTTATGTGGTTGGCGTGAGAGTGGATGAAGAATGTGAAAGACTTAATTTCAAGAGCCTAAACACCTAGAGGGGGGGTGAATATGTTCTAATCTTTTTGTGTCTTTTTAATTTTTAGGCAAACAGTTATATGACTTCTTTCAGCACAGATTAATCAATCTACAGAAAATAAACACATCACAGCAAACACCAGACTTATAGTGGTTCCCTAAGATATGGGTACATTCACTTTCCCCCTTCGCCTATCCAGCAGATAACTGGATTCAGCCTAACTTCCTTACACTGGCTCGGATCCGCAGATCTTACAATCTCAGAACCCAAGATGGTTCCTACACCTCAAACTTAACACAAGTCCTACCTTAGATTCTTCTCCAGAATCCTATCTCAGGCCTCAGCCCTACCTCAGCCTTTATAATTAGGCTTACAACTCAGACTTTCCACAAGTCCTACCTCAAGCACACAGCCCTACCTCAGCCTTTATAATTTTAGTCTTACAATCTCAGATCTAACAATAGATCCTACAAGAATTTGTGATTAAAGAGTAACTGAAAACTTCACCAGCAAGATTTCTCTGTTGATGTAGCCTTCTTGATCAGTTCTTATATAGACTGATCCTTTAGATCCAACCTAACTTAGCTTTTCAACGCTTCTTGATTACAACAAAATAAGGTGGACCTTCTCTTGATGTTGAAGTTGATCCTCAGTCAGCTTCTTCTGTAAATTCAGATTGAACTCTGAATCTTTCTTGCAGACAGCTCTTGATCTGTCGGAATTCTTCTTATTGATTTGATGTCTGTCTGTCGTTTCCGATCTGTCTCTTATATAGAGCTTGCTCCATGGTTACCGACTGATCCGGTTCATAACAAACTTCTGATAGTTCTGACAGTGGTGTAAGACTGGTTAGTTATGACAGTTGTCAAGTCACCAGTCACGTCACCAGGTTCTTCAATATCTTTTCAACTCAGCACACAACACTCAGCAGACTGCTTCACATGTGTCGACACATATAGACTAAGTGTCGACACACGTCTTTATGGTGTTGACACAATTACTCCAAGTGTAGACACAGTCATACTTCTGCTTCTCGACACTGCTTTTGTTGTATGTGTCGACACAAGTCCTGTGTGTCGACACAGTAGCTCTTTGTCTCGACATTTCTGTTGCAGATAGTTGGCGTTGAGTATTTATCAAATGGCGTTGAGTGTGTGTCGACACAAGTACTGTGTGTCGACACAATTACTTCTGAACTCGACACAGCCTTTTGAGAGTTGGTGTGTCGACACAAGTCCTGTGTGTCGACACAATTGCTTCAGGTGTCGACATATCTCCTGAGTGTCGACACAATTCTGGATGTCGACACATCTGCTTCTTTAGGTGTCGACATAGCTTTGAGTGTCGACACAACTTCTTTGTTAGTGTCGATACAGCTTCTGGGTGTCGACACAACTTCTTTACAAGTGTCAACACAAATTTTGGGTATCGACACAAGTTCTTCATAAGTATCGACACAACTTCTGGGTGTCAACACAAGTTCTTCATAAGTGTCGACATATTTTGTCAGTGTGTCGACACAGCTTGCCTGAGTGTCGACACAGTCACCCTGAGTGTCGACACAGTTTCTTCACAAGTGTCGACACTTGTACTTAAAAAAATTTTCTTCAAATTCTTAAACCTGCACAATGAAACTCAAACTTCTATCAAATACAAATTAATGCATACCATTGACTAAGTTGTTGCTTCTCCAAATCTGATACACATTTTCCAATGTACTCAACAATCTCCCTCTATTTGGAGAAGTCATAACCCTTAGTCAAAGATATACATCTCTTAAGATAAAACAAAATTGTAATAGATATAAAAATATTTCAGAGTATGTTATCACATAATCATTGTAAACAACAAACAATTAATACTGAAACAGATTTCATTAATCAGTAAAATTTTGGTTTACAAAAATTTCTTATAGAACAAAAGAAACAGATTAGTATATTGTTCTATTTCATAAACCTTGCAATCTTATTACTGATTAGGCTCCTTAATAACTATTCCTTTGCCAGACTTGATTTTAGCCTGCATAGAAGGTTCATCATCCTCAGCTGGTTTTTTCCCTTTTAAAGCTTTCTTCTTTAATTCTTCAGCCTTGATCTTCTGTCTTTCAAAATAGTGGAAAGGTTTGGGGAAGTACTTGCTTGGCTCTTGAGCATTAGCAGGTAGCTTCCCAGCCTTAGCACTTCTTCTATGTTGAAGAATTGCTTCTTGTCCTGCTTTATATTTATTTCACTCTTGCTCTGAATACCACTTACCACTGTCATGGGTTTTATCCTTTACAACTTTCCAGGCAGTAAGTATGATGTTTTTAGAAGTTGGGCTCCACTGCTCAAAATCTGGCTTCAGCTCAGCCTGCTCTCTGAACCTCTTCTTGGAAAGTTGATCTTCCTTTTGAGCTTCTAATGCAGCTTCTGACATCTCAACCTTTTCCAGAATTACATTTTGTGCCTCTGGTGGAGGACTATATATTTTCAGCACTTCTTCTTGAACCATCTCAAAATCAGCTGGGGGTAGATCACCTGAGCAACTTCAGGCCGATCTCCTTCAAAATATACAGGTTGTATCTCAGACTCTGCTACATTATCATCATCACAAAGAGGAGGATATCCAAGAGTAGTTCTGATGCTATTGGAAGTCCATTTAGCATGGTCAGAGCTGGCTTTGACTAGTAATCTCTCCCCCTTTATGACTTCTCTTGTAATATGAGCCCTCAAATCTTCTTTCTGGAATCTGACTTGATCAGCTATATATTTAGTTCCCTCCTTAAAATAAGCTCTGAATTTTATCAAGAAAGTTTTAATTTTCTCCTGAGAATCTTAAAATGTGGCTTTGATAGTAGCTATGTCTTCCTGGATTTGCTTGGAGATGTTAGCTTTCAGAGCAGTGCTAGAATCAGTGAGCTTTGTTAATATGTCATGATGTGAATCCTTAAGGTTTTCATTCATTCTAATCTGATTCTCCAGTACATAGTCTTGCTTCACTTCAATTTCATCCACTGTAGCTTTGATATCTTGATGTTGCTTGGCCAGGAACACCACAGCATTACCTCATTTATGGAAGTAATCTGTCATCTCTTTCTTATTTTGATTCACTTCAAATCTAATGGATTTGATGTCCTTGGCCAATTGAAACTGTAACTCCTTATGAGTTTCATCCACATATTTCTCTATAGACTATCTTTGATTATCCAGTTTTATTTGCATCTGCACCAGTAAAGAACTGAAGTCCATACTTGATGTAGATGGTGTTGTTGTGGGATTTCACGTGTAGTGGTGGGGCGAATTTAAAAAAAAATTGCGGATACCAACAACACAAAGGATCGTGCGTCTCATGATAATGGCCTAAACAAGGCTATGTAAGCATAAAGAAACCTAACTCATCACATCTAACCGTCACAAAGGGGTTAGAATTTATACCTCTAGAGAACAAGATCTCTAGCCGGAAGAGGTAAGTTGTCGGAGAAGATGTTGACGATTCCACCGCAACGATGAGGCTGACGCCTCGCCTCTTAGTTCACCTTGAACCCGAACAGTGAGAAATCTCTATTCCGTTGACAAGGAATAGAGACAAAAGCTTAGACTTTCTCTTCCAAGAGCGTCGGGGACTCCTAGTGGCCGAACCACACTAGTCGCCGGAGAGGAAGAGGAGAAACGAAGGGCTTGACTAGATCGGCTAGAGGAAGAGATCCTCGAGGCAAAACACTTGCCTTGGTTGGAGATATAGAGCCGAGCTCCGGTCAAGAAGCGCACCGGGCTTCTCCTCCACCAAACCGTCGGCGAGCTCCAAGGGACCGACCAACGACGGGCGAGGTGAGCTTTCGTCGGAGAGGAGAGCTAAGGCGGCGCGGCAGCCCTTCCTCACGAGCCGGAGGGGTTCACTGATGGCCGATCGGGTGCGCCGTCAAGGGGGCTGGAGACCGGAGCAGAGAGGGGAGAAAAAAAACCCTAATGAAAAGCTACAGCTCTCTGTTTTCTCCCGTTGCCTAATATTTATATCTTGTCATAAAATAAAAATCCCCTTTTTATTTTGCTCCAAGACTTTGCATTCTCATCCGTGAACAGAGCATCATCATTTTGCTTCAGCCCTTCCTTGTTTTATAATGACATATATAATATATTTATATATTATCATTTATATATTTATATATATATATACACATATATACATATTTATATATACAAATGATTCTTATATATATATATACATAAATGTAATCCTAAATCAAGCCCAAATGATTACACATAACCAAAATATAATTGTGCTGCTCTACAAAAATAATTACGACGACTCGCCTCGTCATAATTTTCTCTTTTAATAGTCGCACATAAAAAACTTGTCTAAGCATGTCGAGTCACGACATAACACATTCGCACATACTATAGTAAGTCGAACTGAAACGGTTCCCGTTCATTTGGTGCGACCTTATAGAGGAACTATGTCATCAAGGCGATAATATAACATTCTATATTACGGGCTATAAGTGGCTTTGTCACTGCATTATAGTCGCCTCAATAACGTAGTAATTAGGTAATGCATTTTGATGACCCGTGTCATTTTCTTGTCGCGTGATATTATGAATATAGTGCAAAATAGGAGCGTGTCATTTTCGCACTATATTTAATATTTTCCCGGTCTCATAAGCGACGTGTATTTATAACTACATCAGTTATATTGCATGCAATACAAACTCGCTTTACCAAGGGGCCCAACCATATCACTTCCCAAATAAATTTGGGGACAGGCGATATTTCGATGTGTAGATTCCTTACGCGCAAGTGTGACCAACGAACCACAATATTTATCACCATCAGAAGATGACCTTCAATTGTAATCACATTGTCCACACCAGCGCGCTAAATCTACACGTCTCATATCTAAAATCATTAGACACGTTGCAAATATTAACGACACTAAACACATTCCAAATAATGTTGCAACAAGTGGTCAATCTCTATATGTATGAATTCAACCATATACATACTCGCATGATTAAATGATAACATCTATCAACATTTATAGAACTCAAATGTACTTTAATCATGCGACAATCTTTACTCGGTAGTCAATGTTCCCTTTGACTACCACGAAAGAGAGCATATCTAAAGACTACATGACATAACAAAATTCACTGTTCTATGGTTCAAGACCATGAGCATCTTCTTGAACCTTACATGAAACATGTCATATAATCTAGGAACAAAATGTAACCATTATATTTATATTATGAACATTTAAATAAATAATACAATAAAACAACTTTCAAAACACCACATCCTTCAATCTCCCACTTATTTTTAAAGTTTCTTAGTTCAAAGGAAAATTACAAAACAAAAGAGCAACCTATAAAATCACTCATCAAGCCACTCTCCATGGTCGTGTAACCCCATGGACTCGAAATGAATTTCGCTCTTGGCTTGAGATAAAGGTTTAGTGAAGGGATCAGCTGTGTTGCTGTTAGTGTCTATCCATAAAAGTGCTATCTTGCCTTCCTCAATGAAGTCCCGCGTTACAAAGTACTTTCTATCCATGTACTTTGTTTTGTGGTGTGACTTTGGCTCCTTTATCGGAGAAATGGAGGCACTATTGTCACAAAACAGCTTCAAGGGACCTTCACTTGACGGAACAACTCCAAGTTCCTCAAGGAACTTCTTCATCCAAACTCCTTCTTTGCTGGCTTCAGCAGCTGCCATGACTTCCGCTGCGGTGGTTGAGTCAGCAGTCGTTGATTGCTTCCAACTGCGCCAACTCACGGCCCCACCATTCAGAAGAAAAACAAATCCAGACTGAGATTTCCTGTCATCCGGATCTGTCATGAAACTAGCATCCGTGTAGCCTTCTACAGCTAGTTCCTTATGCCCACCAAAAACAAGAAACTTATTCTTAGTTCTTTTCAGATACCTAAGAATATTTTTGACAGCGGTCCAATGATTGGGACCCGACGAAGCTTGATATCGGCTCGTTATGCTTAGAGCATATGCAACATCAGGTATTGTACAGGTCATGGCATACATGATGGAACCTATGGCGGAAGCATAGGGAACATTCTTCATGTACTCAATGTCTTGGTGCGTAGAGGCACAAAAAGACTTGCCAAGCTGTAAAGACGTCTTCATTGGCACGTTCCCTTTCTTAGAGTTTTCCATATGAAATCTTTCTAAGATCTTGTCAATGTAAATACTTTGACTTAAGCCAATGAGTCTTCGTGACCTATCTCTATATATCTTAATTCCCAAGACATATTGAGCTTGTCCCATGTCCTTCATTGAAAAGATGGTTTTCAATGAGTCTCTTGTTTGTTCCATTAACGGTAAATGATTTCCCATTAATAATATATCATCGACGTACAAAACTAGAAATATGATGTGACTCCCACTAACTTTCTTGTATACACAAGGTTCTTCCTTGCTTTGGATGAATTCGAGAGTTTTAATCTCTTCATCAAAGCGTTTGTTCCAGCTCCTTGATGCTTGCTTCAAGCCATAAATGGCCCTCTGAAGCTTGCATACTTTCTCGATATTTTTCCGATCTTCAAAACCTTGAGGTTGCATCATGTACACTTCCTCAACAAGTTTTCCATTCAGGAAAGCTGTTTTGATGTCCAATTGCCATATTTCATAATCATAGAAGGCTGCGATAGCCAACATGATTCGAATCGTTTTGAACATTACAACGGGTGAAAAAGTTTCATCGTAGTCAATCCCTTGGATTTGACTGAAACCTTTCGCCACGAGTCTTGCCTTGTAAGTCATCATGTTGCCATTCATGTCCATCTTCCTCTTGAAGATCCATTTGTTGGGAATGGACTTCTTTCCAATAGGAAGGTCAACCAAGTCCCATACTTGATTGTCATACATGGATTGCATTTCTGATTTCATGGCTTCTTGCCAGGCATCGGAATCTATTCTTCCTAATGCTTCTTCATAGGTTAGGGGGTCTTCTGTGTCAATTATCAAGACTTCATGAAGACCCATATAAAGGTCGGGTTTCCTCTTCACCTTTGTAGACCTTCTTAGTTCATTTTGCTCATTCGGTTCACCTTGAGGCTCTCGAATTTCTTCCACTATAGCTTGTGGAACTAATTCTGGTTCAACGCGCGTCAAATAATCATTTAATTGCGCAGCGTGAATCTCCTCAACATGAATTTGTGGAGGTGGATGGCCCACACTCCCACTGAGTAAAGGAACTATATGTGATATCTCATGATCATCTTGAATGTCAGAATTCACCTCATGATCATAACTTCGTAGGTTCTCTTGAGTTTCCTCAAGTGTTATCCTACGCTCACATCCTTCAATTCTTTCAAGAAATTCTTTCTCTAAGAATGTGGCACCCTTCTTTACGAATAATGTATTCGTCGACTTGTGCCAAAAACTATACCCTTTCGTTTCTCTTGGGTATCCTATGAAGAAACATTTATCAGCTTTGGGTTCTAATTTAGTCGATTGCATACGTTTTACATATGCCTCGCATCCCCAAATCTTAAGAAAAGATAAAATGGGCGGTTTCCCGAACCATATATCATAAGGAGTATTTTCAACAGATTTTATTGGAACAATATTTAAAGTGAAAGTTGCGGAGAGAAGCGCATGACCCCAAAAATACAAAGGTAAATCGGTATGGCAAATCATGGAATGGACCATGTCAAGCAAGGTTCGGTTTCTCCTCTCGGAGACACCATTCCATTGCGGGGTGCCAGGAGGAGTAAGTTGTGGTACAATACCACACTCCTTTAGGTAAGTAATGAATATGTTGCTCAAGTACTCACCTCCTCGATCAGTTCTCAAATTCTTAATTCTCTTGTCAAGTTGGTTCTCTACTTCATTTTTGTATTCCTTGAATTTCTCAAGGGATTCACTTTTATGCTTCATAAGATAAACATAGCCGTAGCGGCTATGATCATCCGTGAAAGTGATGAAGTACCTATAACCATCTCTTGCACTTGTACTCATTGGACCACATACATCGGAGTGTATCAATTCCAATAAGTTGTTCGCTCTTATACCTTTCTTGTTGAATGGTGTCTTGGTCATCTTTCCAGCTAAACATGATTCACATGTCCCAATTGCATCAAAATCAAATGAGTCCAAGAGATTGGATTGATGCAATTTCCTTATGCATTTTTCGTTTATGTGACCAAGGCGATGGTGCCATAAGAGTGTCTCATTTATATGAGATATTTTGAGCCTTTTGTTATTGATATTTAACATATGTTTATCTTCTACTATATTAAGCAAATACAAGCCATTTGAAATGAAAGCATTTGCATAAAATAAACTATCCTTCTCAATTGTCATTTGTGAATTATTTATCACAAAACAAAAGCCTTCTGCATCCATACATGACACAGAAATAATGTTTCTCAAAATGGAAGGGACATGATAAACATCTCTTAAAACAAAACATAAACCACTAGATAAATGAAGGGTGAGGGTGCCAAAGTAACCGCTGAGATTCTTGCACCATTTCCAACCTTCAGCACAACCTCTCCTTTGGAGAGAGCTCTCCTATCCCTTAGTGACTGCACATTAGAAACTAAGTGAGCACATGATCCGGTATCCATTACCCAATCAAGGATAGTAGTGGTCAAGTTTAGATTTAATTCAATAACGAGTATACCTTTGGGACGCTTGCGTTCAACCTTGCCTTCATCCAAGTCACGCTTGTACTTGGGGCAATTCATCTTGTAGTATCCTTTCTCATGACAATGGAAGCACTCGGTGACAGCAGATGGAGAGTTCTTCACTTTGCTTCTCTTGGAGGTGCTCGCATGAGCTCCTCCCTTATTGTCTTTAAAAGATGACTTTCTACCAGCAGTTTTATTTGCGACGGTGCCTTTATTCTTAAAGGGCTTCTTGCTACTTGACGCAACGGCTAAGACAGAATTTGCCTTTGTCTTACCCATATCTACCTCAGCTATTTTGAGGGCATTATGGAGCTCATTCATAGTCATCTTCCTTTCACGCATATGATAGTGCATAATAAAATTCTTATACGAGTAAGGAAGTGACCCCAGTATGATATCCTCAGCTATGTCATCAGGAAGTTGAGAATTCAATTTCTCCAATTTCTCCAGATAGCCCTGCACTTTAAGGAAGTGCACTGAAACAGATTCACCCTCCATCATCTTGCACCTCGTGAGTGCTATGGTGGTCTTATAGCGCTCTTTACGAGCACTATCAGTGAACATCTTTTCCAATTGTGCTATGATTTTCTTAGCGGGAGTATCAAGAAATTTCCTTTGCAATTGATCGCCAATGCTGGCTAAGATCAATGTCTGCACAACACGCTGTTGTTCATTCCATTTCTTCTGTTCCTCCTTTTCAATATCAGTTGGTTTGCCTTTCTCCTTCTCTTCTGGGCAATGGCCATCCAGAATTTGTTGGAGATTTTCCAAACGCAACACGATATTCAACTTGAGGATCCAATCAGAATAGTTTGAACCGTCATTAGCAAGAGGACTCTTATCAATCATGGAACGCAGAAAATTTGGTAGGGTTGACATTTTCTAAAAAATAAAGAGAGAATGAAAATTAATTTATTTACGGTTCATGATAAAAAAAAATATGCTATTGCCATATCAAAATAATATAGACACGCACGAGACCCCTTCCAAACAAGCGGACTCATCCATTTGCTTGTCCAGGTAGGTACAAGGCACCAATCACAACCTTTTAAGCGAAGCTTAACTTTTGTGACTCTCAATTCATATTATTGCATGATAAAAAAATGAATAATATAAAAAACCTTTTTCCCAAAATATTCAAGCCTAGATCTTGAAAGTCCTGTTTAAGAAAACTCATTTTATTGGGCAACTAGTGTGGACACGGTATTTCCACAAAGAAAAAATAAAATGTGCCTCACACAAAATATAATCTCTCGTGGCATAATACCAGGCTCACACACGTTCCACCTTGTCTAGTGTTTGGAATCACACTCATGATCATCCAAGAATACTAGCTTAAGTGGATAAAATGAGAAGGAAAAACATTCTTAAATTTTTCTTTTCGCATTCCTCCAAAGAGAGGGGGAATAACAAAAAAAAACATCCTAACTCACGGCATTCTAATTATTACATGCATCCCAAACAGATTACATTCCAGAGATAACAAAAATAAATAGATGCGTAAGCGAGCAAACATAAGCCTTGTCCTAGCAATGGATAGGTTAGTATACACAACCCATCTTGACTCAACCAAATCAATTTAAATCCAAAAAAATTGATTTCCACATAATTCGTATGCCGACGAATTACCTAAGCTTGAATCAAGGGTTGGGACATAACCAATCCAAACCTCTAGGTACAAAAAGTAATTAGGCCCATTGTCATGAGACGTCCAACCTGGCTCTGATACCACTGTGGGATTTCACGTGTAGTGGTGGGGCGAATTTAAAAAAAATTGCGGATACCAACAACACAAAGGATCGTGCGTCTCATGATAATGGCCTAAACAAGGCTATGTAAGCATAAAGAAACCTAACTCATCACATCTAACCGTCACAAAGGGGTTAGAATTTATACCTCTAGAGAACAAGATCTCTAGCCGGAAGAGATAAGTTGTCGGAGAAGATGTTGACGATTCCACCGCAACGATGAGGCCGACGCCTCGCCTCTTAGTTCACCTTGAACCCGAACAGTGAGAAATCTCTATTCCGTTGACAAGGAATAGAGACAAAAGCTTAGACTTTTTCTTCCAAGAGCGTCGGGGACTCCTAGTGGCCGAACCACACTAGTCGCCGGAGAGGAAGAGGAGAAACAAAGGGCTTGACTAGATCGGCTAGAGGAAGAGATCCTCGAGGCAAAACACTTGCCTTGACTGGAGATATAGAGCCGAGCTCCGGTCAAGAAGCGCACCGGGCTTCTCCTCCACCAAACCGTCGGCGAGCTCCAAGGGACTGACCAACGACGGGCGAGGTGAGCTTTCGCCGGAGAGGAGAGCTAAGGCGGCGCGGCAGCCCTTCCTCACGAGCCGGAGGGGTTCACTGATGGCCGATCGGGTGCGCCGTCAAGGGGGCTGGAGACCGGAGCAGAGAGGGGAGAAAAAAAACCCTAATGAAAAGCTACAGCTCTCTGTTTTCTCCCGTTGCCTAATATTTATATCTTGTCATAAAATAAAAATCCCCTTTTTATTTTGCTCCAAGACTTTGCATTCTCATCCGTGAACAGAGCATCATCATTTTGCTCCAGCCCTTCCTTGTTTTATAATGACATATATAATATATTTATATATTATCATTTATATATTTATATATATATATACACATATATACATATTTATATATACAAATGATTCTTATATATATATACATAAATGTAATCCTAAATCAAGCCCAAATGGTTACACATAACCAAAATATAATTGTACTGCTCTATAAAAATAATTACGACGACTCGCCTCGTCATAATTTTCTCTTTTAATAGTCGCACATAAAAAACTTGTCTAAGCATGTCGAGTCACGACATAACACATTCGCACATACTATAGTAAGTCGAACTGAAACTGTTCCCGTTCATTTGGTGCGACCTTATAGAGGAACTATGTCATCAAGGCGATAATATAACATTCTATATTACGGACTATAAGTGGCTTTGTCACTGCATTATAGTCGCCTCAATAACGTAGTAACTAGGTAACGCATTTTGATGACCTGTGTCTTTTTCTTGTCGCGTGATATTACGAATATAGTGCAAAATAGGAGCGTGTCATTTTCGCACTATATTTAATATTTTCCCGGTCTCATAAGCGACGTGTATTTATAACTACATCAGTTATATTGCATGCAATACAAACTCGCTTTACCAAGGGGCCCAACCATATCACTTCCCAAATAAATTTGGGGACAAGCGATATTTCGATGTGTAGATTCCTTACGCGCAAGTGTGACCAACGAACCACAATATTTATCACCATCAGAAGATGGCCTTCAATTGTAATCACATTGTCCACACCGGCGCGCTAAATCTACACGTCTCATATCTAAAATCATTAGACACGTTGCAAATATTAACGACACTAAACACATTCCAAATAATGTTGCAACAAGTGGTCAATCTCTATATGTATGAATTCAACCATATACATACTCGCATGATTAAATGATAACATCTATCAACATTTATAGAACTCAAATGTACTTTAATCATGCGACAATCTTGACTCGGTAGTCAATGTTCCCTTTAACTACCACGAAAGAGAGCATATCTAAAGACTACATGACATAACAAAATTCACTGTTCTATGGTTCAAGACCATGAGCATCTTCTTGAACCTTACATGAAACATGTCATATAATCTAGGAACAAAATGTAACCATTACATTTATATCATGAACATTTAAATAAATAATACAATAAAACAACTTTCAAAACACCACATCCTTCAGTTGTTCCCATTTGTAAAGCCTTCTTGTATCCAGAACTCTTTTTCTTTAAAACAGTTAGCTTCCTTTTCTTAGCCAATGTGGCTTCTTCATCTTCAGAAGATTCAGTTGTACTTTTAATATTAACAGTATTCTTTTCAGCTGGGGCATCCTCCTCAGTATCCTTTGATAACTCCCCCTCAGTCCTTGGAATATCTTTTCCTTTCTCAATATGCTCCCCCTCAGTCCTATCTAGAGGAGGATCAGGAAACAATTCTTCCATTATAAATTTCTGATGTATCTGTACAGAAGAAATAAGATTAGTTTTGTTTAATGACTTTATTTTTACACAAAAGTTTTCCCCCGAACAATTATTGAGAAGAATACCATCATATATCACTAGACTGCGGAGAAGATACTTACTGGCTCATTTTGAGCATCCGTCTTATCAGTTTTTTCAGCTGCAGTGTTGATTTCAGATACTACATTCATGATTGTATCTGCAGCTAAGCCACTGTCTAGAACAACATCATCAATACCTGTCCCTTGGGCAGGCAACTCAGTTTCTTGTTCTAAGTATTCTCCCCCTGGAGTGGAGTCAACTTGTTGCTCCTGGGGCTCACTATCCTTTACTTGATCATGAGCATCTTGTTGGTGCTGGTCTTCATCAGAACAAAAGACCACTTCCTCTTCAGAATCACTGGAGGAGTCAGCCTGTACAACCACTTTCTTTTTCTCCTTGTCTTTCTTAGTTTGCTCCTTGGGAGCAGAGACTTCCTTGGTCAGAACTCTGTCCCATCTTGACAGTATCCTCACATCTATTTTCCTTATGTGATTTATCTTAGAGTCATTTGCTTGTTTCAGAACATCTGGAATTACTGATGTTAAGCATAAACTGAGGATCCTTCTCAGGTTAGGTTTCTTAATTCCTTCTTGTATTCTATCAAACACCACTACTGCTCAGTCAGTGTTTATCTTGAATATAACCCTCACCATAAGATTGAACATGTGGGCAGAAATCTTATCATATCCACCAGTCTTGCAGATAATCACTTTGCCCACAACCTCTGAAAGAAATTTTCCTTGGGAATTCATCCATTTTTTATTGATAGATGATCCAATCTTAATACTGGGACTTAGTCCACACCAGCTTAAAGCTTCAGTTATCTGGGAAGGAGTTATTTCGTCTTTATCCTTGATCAAAGGAAGATGTAGTGTTTTCCTGATAATTTTCAAAGTGAGCTTCACCCGGGTATCTTGAATAGATGCCTTGATTTTCTTTCCTTTTGTGTCCACAGTAGTGGTTGTGTAGAACTCCATGACTTCCTTTTTCCAAATTTTGGTCGGTTCAGAGACCAAAAATTCTAATCCATTCTCAAAAATTAGGGCAATAACTCCCTGAATTTCATCAGAAACTGTCATGAAACCTTCACGAATCAGTTCATAACCTTCATTAACCTTATCTTCTTGGTGTGGCGCCATTGACGTAAGTGCTAGAGGAGAAGAGAAGAGAAGGTCTATGTCGATAGAAAGTGTAGAGTCAAAAATTCTGATAGTGTAGTCGACCAAATTTTGGCTTCACCTATTTATAGTACTTGTGTCAAGGGCAGGTCAAAAGTCGGGCCTAAGTCGACAAATCAGTTTTTGTGTCGACAAAAATGGCCTAGGTCTTGACAGAACTTAAGTGAAGTCGACACGACTATGTGTCGACATACTAATGTCTAAGTCGACAAAATGTATTTTAAGTCGACACATCTATATGTCGACATACTTGAGTCTGTGTCGACATACTTACGTCTGTGTCGACACTGACCACTTTAGTCTCGACAGAGTTATGTCGACACCAACTTTTTGTGTTGACACAAATATCCTCTCGACATATAGTCTCGACAAGATTATGTCGACACATATTCTTTTGTCGACACAGATACTGTTTCTATGTCGACACATCCTTTTTTTGTGTCGACACAACACACTGAGTGTGTTGACACAACTTGCATGTGTCAACACAAACTTTGTACTTAGACAAATTTCAAGAGAAATTTGGTGCTTACTTATGTTACTTATGGAAACTTATGTTTACCTATTCTAGGTTCAACATACCTAATTCAATTTTGAAATTATTGAATTTAGTTTCATCCAGTGGTTTTGTAAAAATATCAGCTATTTGATTATCAGTTTTTACAAACTCCAAATTAATATTTTTCTTCTCTACATGTTCTCTGATAAAATGAAACTTTATTTCTATATGCTTGGTCCTACTGTGTGATACAAGATTCTTAGCAATAGAAATAGCACTTGTAGAATCACAAAATAGTGAAATTCTACTTATCTGGATGTCATAATCTTCTAGTTGATGCTTTATCCACATCAATTGTGCACAGCAGCTACCTGCAGCTATATACTTTGATTCCGCTGTTGATATAGCTACACTGGTTTGCTTCTTACTGCTCCATGACACCAGCCTCCCACCAAGGAATTGACAAGTTCCTGTGGTACTTTTTCTGTCTTCTTTGCATCCAGCAAAATCTGCATCTGAGAAACCTGTTAATAGAAAATCTCTATTCTTAGGGTACCAAAGGCCTAGATTAGGTGTGCCCTTAAGATATCTCAAAATTCTTTTAACTGCAGTATAATGAGATTCCTTGGGGCATGCTTGATACCTAACACAGACACATGTTACATACATGATGTCAGGTCTACTAGCAGTCAAGTATAGTAGGGAGCCAATTATCTCTCTATACAAAGACTCATCAACAGGTTTCCCTACTTCATCTTTGCATATAAGCATACTTGTTCCCATTGGAGTTTTCATAGTAAAAGTTGAGTCCAAACCATACTTCTTAATCAATTCCTTGGTGAACTTAGACTGGGATATGGACAATCCACTCTCAGTCTGTCTAACTTGAAGTCCCAAGAAGAACTTCAGCTCACCCATACTGCTCATCTCAAACTTCCCTTGCATAAGTTTGGCAAACTTCCTACAAAGGCTGTTTTCAGTAAAACCAAAGATAATGTCATCCACATATATCTGGACTAGTATTATCTTGCCTTTTGATTCCCTATAGAATAGAGTTTTGTCTATCTTTCCTCTAGAGAATTTATTCTCAATAAGGAAGGCAGACAAGGTTTCATACCAAGCCCTTGGAGCTTGTTTCAAACCATATAATGCTTTCCTAAGCCTATATACATAATCAGGAAAGTGAGAGTCTATAAAACCTGAGGGTTGTTCTACATAGACTTCTTCTTTTAAATCACCATTCAGAAATACTGATTTCACATCCATCTGATATACTTTGAACCCTTGAAAGGCAGCATAGGCCAAGAACAGCCTTATAGCCTCCAGCCTTGCCACTGGAGCAAAGGTTTGATCAAAATAAATACCTTCCTCTTGCTTGTAGCCTTTTGCTACCAGTTTAGCCTTATTCTTGACTATAGTGTCATTCTCATCAAGCTTGTTCCTGTAGATCCACTTAGTTCCTATTATGTTGTGATCTTTAGGTTTTGGCACCAGTTCCCAGACCTTACACCTTTTGAACTGACTGAGCTCTTCTTGCATTGCATCAATCCAGTTGGTGTCTTGTATTGCTTCTTCAATCTTCCTGGGTTCTATCTGAGACAGGAAGCTAGAACATAGAACTATGTTCATGCTCTTGCTCTTTATTAGAACACCCTGACTTGCATCACCAATGATCCGGTGAGCTGGATGATCCTTCAGGTGTCTCCTTGCTGGAGGAATTCTGTCAGCATTATGGCCATCTCCAGTTTCCTCATCTTGATGCTCCACATTTTCTTCTTCACCCAAAGGGACTTGGTCTCCCCTGGATAACTGACATCTTTATCCTCATCCAGTTTAGCAGGAACATCTTCATTGATGGTCAGCTTGTCCAGCTTATCTGTTAGACCTGTAGAACTAAATGAAGAACTAGACAATTCACTGTTAATAAACATTAACTCATCAAATACAGCATGCGCAGATTCTTCTACAACTTTAGTAGTCAAGTTGTAGATTATGTATGCTCTACTTTGGTTGATGTACTCAACAAATATCCCTTTTAGGGATTTGGCAGCAAACTTAGTTTGGTAGTGTTTACCATTGACTAGTACAAAATACTTACTACCAAAGATTCTGAAATAAGATATGTTTGGTTTTCTGCCTTTCAAAACCTTGTAGGGAGTCATCTTTTATTTCTTGTTGATGGAGGCCCTATTGAGCACATGACATGCAGTATTTACTGCCTCAGCCCAGAAGTATTCAGGGAGAGTAGTGTCATTCAGTAAAGTTCTTCTGGCCTCAATTAGAGTCCTATTCTTTCTTTCAGCAACACCATTTTGCTGAGGAGTTCTAGGTGAAGAGAATTCCTGATGAATCCCAAGTTTTTCACAGAATTTTGTCATACATTCAGACTGAAATTCAGTTCCATGGTCACTTCTGATTTTGACCACTGAACTGTTGTATTTATTCTGTATTTGTCTGACAAAAGTCTGGAAAATATTTGGGGTTTCAGATTTCTGCCTCAAGAAGAAAACCCATATAAATCTAGAATAGTCATCCACAACAACAAGTTTGTATGCTTTCCTACCAAGACTATGAACTGGCATAGGACCAAACAAATCCATATGCATGAGATACAAACATCTCTTTGAATCTTTGATGTCAAGTGACTGAAAAAGGACTTAGTCTGCTTGCCTTTTTGGCAAGCTGAACACACACCCTCTTTTATGCACTTAACTTGAGGACCATTCCTCACTAATTCCATACTGAACAACAGTCCAATTGACTTATAGTTCAGATGAGCTAGCCTCTTGTGCCATTTTACACATAGAGATGCTTTCTCTCCAGCAACCAAACAAATAGGTGAGTTGTTAGACTCACAATCTAGGTTAAGGCAATACACATTTCCTTTCCTAGTGCCATTCAAGATGATCTCTTGATCACTTGACCTTTTTATTAGGCACTCCCCTTTGAGGAAAGAAATGTCATAACCTAAATCACTAAGTTGACTTATGCTAATCAGGTTATGTTTTAAACCCTTTACATAAGCCACTTTAGTGATTGTAATTGAATCACAAGAGATGTTACCAAATCCTTTTATGATTCCCTTTTCTGATCCACCAAAGATTACTTTGGGTCCATTCTCTATGGACACATAGTCCCTTAACAATCTCCTGGTTCCAGTCATATGTCTGGAACAGCCACTATCCAAGTACCATATAGGGGTATGATCACTTGGATTCACCTGCAACAAATAAAGAATCACTTATCCTTAGAACCCAACTTGCTAGTGGGTCCTAGGTCCTTGTTAGTTTGAAATCATGTAACTGATCTAACAGGAATCCTGGTTTTAACACTTGAGTTAAACCAGCAATCCATGGCAAAGTGGACCACCTTGCTACAACACCAACACTCAAACCTATTATACATATTCTTAGGTACATGCCTTCTTACTTTGTTGCCAGTAGACTTATTAAGTGTTGGTGTTGGAACAACATTCTTCAAGAACTCCTCTTGAATATGATGGGTATGTCTATAGATTGGTCTATTGACATTAGCACCCTTGCTCATGAAATTTTCATGTTCACAGTGACCATGTGTAATGTCATGATCATACCTGTTAGTAGGATTCACTACCTTCTTAAAAAAAATATGGGGATTAACAGCTAGAGGCTGAACTGTGGCTTTACCTTTTCTATGAGAATTGGTAGCCCTAGTTCTTCCCTTAAAGCCTAGACCAGTCTTCCATTTTTGTTAAACAAAATTATCTATCAAAGGTAAGACTGATTTTGGCTTGGAGAATTTAGCCACTAGCTCTCTCTCTCTTGCTGAAGTTTTACCTCCAGTTTCTTGATATGATTCTCTTTGAATGAGATTGTGCCCATCTGAATAACTGTAATGTTTTTTTATTTGGCAACCTCATTCAGTTTTTGATCCAACAGTTTTGCTGAATCTGCTGCAGCCAGCTTAAGAGACTCAATCTCTTTGGCCTGCTCTTTAACAAAAAACTTGCTCTTCTTTAGAGCATGCAATAACCCACCATACTCATTAATGAGTTGGTGAACATTCCTCTCAGACTTAGATCCATCCACTTCTTTTGAAGCAGATGCTTCTGATTCTGATCTAATAAAGTAATCTAAGACTAGGGGAGAATTATTTACCTTACTTGGTCCAGGTTGATCCTAGCACTTATCTTCTTCAAATTGTGTCATCATCCCTTTACAATAATATTCTTCCACTCCATTTATGGAGTCCAGCATCTGTAGGAATTCTAGTTCCCTAGAATCCTCTTCTGTTGAGAAGAGTCCAACATATGCTTCTACCTCTTCTTCTCTAGATTCTGAAGATGAAGAGTTTGTCCAACTCTTCTCCTTCTGAGCCACTAGAGACGTCTCCTTCTTGCCTTTGACCAGCTGCTTCATTTTGTCCTTTGACTCCTTTCTTTTGTCAGGACAGTCAGCTATGACATGCCCAGCCATATTGCAGCAATAACACACAATCTTAGAATTAGATTGTTTACCAGGTTTAGAAGCATACCTGTCCTCCTTAGGTGTTTTCTTCTTCCTGTAGTATTCATCCTTGGAATAAGATGTTGATGAAGGCCTGGTTCTCCATTTCTTTTTCTTCACGAACCTTTGGAATTGTATTATGAAGGCAGCAAAGTCTTCATCAGATGTGTGATTATCTGATGTACTTGTTTCAGGAACTCCTTTTTCTGCTTCAGTACTCCTTCTAGGTGGAGAAGGAGATTTTCTCCTACCCTTCCTTGAGCCCTCAGCCTTGAAGGCTACTGACTTTTCTTTATGTTCAGATCTGCTGCCCTTCTCTTCCTCTTTCCTAGCAGTAAACTGCATTTCATATGAAAGCAGTTTTCCAAAAAGTGTAGGTGGAGGTGTGTCAGCCAGTTTGGCCACTTCCCTGATGGCACATATCTTAGTGTCCCAATCCTTTGTTAGGGACCTAAGAAACTTGTCATTCAGTTCATAAGTACTGAAGATTCTTCCATATGTCATCAGTTCATTCACTATTCTGAAAAACTTTTTATAGTATTCAGCTATGCTGTTAGTTTTAGTCTGTCTAAAGCTCTCATACTCCTGATTCAGCATAGACTTTCTGTCCTCTCTGACTTTTTCTGTGCCTTCCATATAGACAATCAATGTATCCCACATTATTTTTGAAGTTTTACAGTGCACAAGATTCTGGAATGTTGCATCATCTATGACACTTACAATTATATTCTGAGCTCTTTTATCTAATATAGCCAAGATGATTTCATCCTTAGTCATCTCTGAATAACTCTTTGGAGTTTGAATGCTTGCATCAAGAACTGATGCCTTCATTGAGATGAAGGGGCCTTCCTGTACTGTGATATAAATTCTTGGAGCAGATGCTTCCATAAATAACCTGGCCCTTTCTTTCCAAATGCCAAAAGATTCTTTCCTGCATATGGGCAATTTCATAGATCCAAATTCCTTTTGATTTTCACTTGAACCCATTTCCTTTTATCTGTTATTTGCCTTGGAGAAATCCTCTGACTGTTAGGACAAATTTTGAGGAACCTCCCTCTGATACCACTTGAAAGATTTAATTTCAAGAGCCTAAACACCTAGAGGGGGGGGGGGTGAATAGGTTCTAATCTTTTTATGTCTTTTTTAATTTTTTAGGCAAACAGTTATATGACTTCTTTCAGCACAGATTAATCAATCTACAGAAAATAAACACATCACAGCAAACACCAGACTTATACTGGTTCCCCAAGATATGGGTACATCTACTTTCCCCTTTCGCATATCCAGTAGATAACTGGATTCAGCCTAACTTCCTTCCACTGGCTCGGATCCGCAGATCTTACAATCTCAGAACCCAAGATGGTTCCTACACATCAGACTTAACACAAGTCCTATCTCAGATTCTTCTCTAGAATCCTACCTCAGCCTTTATAATTAGGCTTACAACTCAGGCTTTCCACAAGTCCTACCTCAGACACACATCCCTACCTCAGCCTTTATAATTTTAGGCTTACAATCTCAGATCTAACAATAGATCCTACAAGAATTTATGAGTAAAGAGTAACTAAAAACTTCACCAGCAAGATTTCTCTGTTGATGTAGCCTTCTTGATCAGTTCTTGTATAGACTGATCCTTCAGATCCAACCTAACTTAGCTTTTCAAATCTTCTTGATTAGAACAAAATAAGGTGGATCTTCTCTTGATGTTGAAGTTGATCCTCAGTCAGCTTCTTCTGTAAATTCAGATTGAACTCTGAATCTTTCTTGCAGACAGCCCTTGATCTGTCAGAATTCTTCTTATTGATTTGATGCCTGTCTGTCGTTTCCGATCTGTCTTTTATATAGAGCTTGCTCCATGGTTACCAGCTGATCCGGTTCATAACAAACTTCTGACAGTTCTGACAGTGGTGTCAGACCGGTTAGTTATGACAGCTGTCAAGTCACCAGTCACGTCACCAGGTTCTTCAATGTCTTTTCAACTCAGCACACAACACTCAGCAGACTGCTTCACATGTGTCGACACATATAGACTAAGTGTCGACACAAGTCTTCATGGTGTCGACACAATTGCTCCAAGTGTCGACACAGTCATACTTCTACTTCTCTACACTGCTTTTGTTGTATGTGTCGATACAAGTCCTGTGTGTCGACACAGCAGCTCCTTGTCTCGACATTTCTATTACAGACAGTTGGCGTTGAGTGTTTGTCAAATACCGTTGAGTGTGTGTCGACACAAGTCCTGTGTGTCGACACAATTACTTCTGAACTCGACACAGCCTTTTGAGAGTTGGTATGTCGACACAAGTCCTGTGTGTTGACACAATTGCTTCAGGTATCGACATATCTCCTGAGTGTCGACACAATTCTGGATGTCGACACAACTGCTTCTTTAGGTGTCGACATAGCTTTGAGTGTCGACACAACTTTTTTGTAAGTGTCGACACAGCTTCTGGGTGTCGACACAATTTCTTTACAAGTGTCGACACAAATTCTGGGTGTCGACACAAGTTCTTCATAAGTGTCAACACAGCTTCTGGGTGTCGACACAAGTTCTTCATAAGTGTCGACATATTTTGTCAGTATGTCGACACAGCTTGCCTGAGTGTCGACACAGTCTCCCTGAGTGTCGACACAGTTTCTTCACAAGTGTCGACACTTGTACTTAGAAAATTTTTCTTTAAATTCTTAAACCTGCACAATGAAACTCAAACTTCTATCAAATACACATTGATGCATACCATTGACTAAGTTGTGGCTTCTCCAAATCTGGTACACATTTTACAATGTACCCAACAGAATGCAAGACTTTAGTACTTCTTACCTTGCTCTTGTCATTTTTTATAAACACATGATGGCTATGTTGTTATATGAGAAGGATACAATGGAGTTGAAGGAGGTCATGTCAGTGTTATTGTCCAGTCATATGCTAAAGGACCCCGCTCCTGGGGTGAGCATATTTTGTTAGTAGATGGATGAGGGAGGGAGTTCAACAGGGGATGAAGGGGTGCATGGGCATAGTTAGGGGCGGATCCACATAGGGCTACTAGTTGGATATAATCTACCATCATGCTACTGGTTGGACATTATAAAAAGGTGAAGCTCATGGTGTCAAGGCCACTTATATTGTGTGGTTATATCTAAGTTGCTTGCACCATGCCATTATTAGCACGCTTAGTGCACGAAGCTTGATTGTCTACGTTGTGGGAAGATACGACTTGTTATACATATATAGCATGGATTTCCATGTCCCCCACATTTCGGGGCACATTGTTGCAACAATTCCCATGTATATATGCTAGGTTGAGGACATTCAACAGAAAGCAGGTGCTCATAATATTTTTTGTGGGGAAGTCAATGGAACTGTGGGATGCTATTCATGTCATACAAGTGGTCAGGGATCAGTCTCCTATTTATTTCTCCACTTTAGTTTATATGGGTCTTGTACACCAAAACCCTTATGGTATTATGCTAAAGTTTGTGATTATAAACCCCCAAGGTGATAAAGGTGTTGTAAGGCATCAATACAGGAAGTAGATGCATAGATATGTCTAGAGGGCCGATGAGAAGAGGCGTGAGCATGTTCCCGGGCAACATTAGGAGGATGCGGCGGAAGAAACCAAAGCTGAGTTGGATGAGAAATTTTATGATAGAAAAATATTTAAGAAGGTATTCCCAAATGGGGGTCTCATCGCATTGACTAGCTTTGTTCTCAGGTTGATCCTTTGACGAGCTACTTGCATGTCAATGGGACCCATATGTGATATTTATATGTTGGACCTTTTGGGGAGCCTACTACTCCTGAGGATCCAACTAGGGAACCCCTTGCAGTAATTTTTATTTTTTATCTCCTTATTGCTTAGTCTTTATTATTTTAAAATTTGATTGTTGATCATTATGATGAGTCGGGATGTCGGTTGATCTTAGAGTGGAAATTGATAGTCTTTATACCATCACTGAGAGTTTTGATGACTCCAACAACTAGATCTTGGATTATGGTGCATTACAGTACGTATGCTTGGATGTGCCAATGTTTAGTTCTCCAGAGATGATGATTTGGTCGATATATTCGGGAGACGACTCGGGTTATAAGGTCACAAGTAAGGGGATAATAAACATATAAATACATGATGGGGTGGTGTGCTTGCTTAAAAGGGTATATCTGGAGTTCGAACTGTGTAAGAATCTGATATTCTTGGGTAAATTGGAATCTGGTGAATAGAACTTTGTTGTGTGAGAAGTTCTAATGGCGGCATGTGTGTGCATCATGATCATAAAGCCAGTGCAGTTTTGTTGCTTGTACCGACTGATGGGGACCATGATGCAAGGTGATATGCACATAATTTCTACATGTGACTTCGTAAATGGTTTAGGTGGTGGAATGGATCACCCTTCTATGGCTCGGGTTTGACGAGTAATTTTTTTGCTAACGAGGTGCATCGACGTCCCAATGGTGAGTCATAATGAAGATGGAGTTGATTTATAATAAGTTATCTATCATCTCAAACTTGAGGTGATACTACGCACATAC
The DNA here is from genome assembly GCA_039513925.1 of Platanthera zijinensis. Taxonomy (NCBI): domain Eukaryota; kingdom Viridiplantae; phylum Streptophyta; class Magnoliopsida; order Asparagales; family Orchidaceae; genus Platanthera; species Platanthera zijinensis. Next base: position 233,944,655 of record CM077081.1, read on the forward strand.
CTAGCCTCATGTAGACATTGCTTTGTATAGATGATGATGTTTCATGCAGATAGTGGTTATGAAATTCAAACCAATATGATGATTGTTAAGTTAGTTTGAAATTTCAAAACTTTAAGTACCCCTACAAGATTCACACCTCTTAGCCACCATGCAAGAAAAATTACCACCACCCCACAAATCAATTGATGGTCACCTACCACCATACTCTTAATCATCATTCAATTTTAAATGGGTTTGAGGTTCATTACAAAGGCACCTCGGAGGAAAATCCATGAAGAGAACAACAATGCATGATCGAAGGCTGTTATAGGCACTAACATACAATGGAGGGCTCATCAACATCGGAGAGCGGCAAGTGTGTGGGTAGCAGTAAGGCACACGGTGCTCAATAATTGCATGCTCTCAGGAGGTGGTGGTTTTGTGTAAGGGGTGACATTGGTAGGTTGTGCACTCCCTGCAATGTCAAGTTCTGACTTGGAGATCTTTATGGTGGTAGCGGTTGCGGGTCTTCTAATGACAATGACATTATGTTCTGGTATGAATCATATGTTAGAATCTTATGATCAAAATGTATCCAAGAATTTTGTCTTACTACAAACATAATACATGTTTAATGGGTTATACATAAGAACGTGTAGAAATTAAAGTGTTTGATCGTGTTGGCTTGTGAAATCAAGTTCTGAATGGGTATATATGATATGTTACATAGTATTTGAGGCACACAACCCGAGGTGCACACTTGTGTGTCAAGGGCATGTATGCTCATTTTGACGTGATAGTGGTTGTCGGTAGTTCTAAAGCAAGTGTGCCACTTTTGAAGTCGCACGCCAGAGCGTAAAGGGCATGTGTGTAGTTTCTCATTCCAGGGTCACAAGGAGTCATGTCTACATAAACTGACGTAACATTTGAGACACACACCCAAGGAACACGCCCGCGTGCCAAATACATGTGCACCACAAACTTCACGTACGAGTTCGTGCTTATAAACATGTCAACATATTACGAAGAATGAATGTCATTCTCTGGGTTCTTCATGCGATAAAACCACTAAGAACACATCTTTATCAATTTTAAACTAGTATTTCAAAGGAGAGAAAACTGATCAACTTCCAGCCAGAATGTATTGGACAGACTGTGCGGTATTTTTAGTGTTTGCGTGGATACCTCTAGACACACAAATATTATTCTGCGTTTGGACTCAAATGCTAGTTATTCTTCTCGAAATATGATTTTGACGTATGTATAAACTAATTCCTTGATTTAGTGTATTTTGCATGGATCCTATCGAGGTGATTGTCGTGCAAAGGCCGCAAGGCCAGGGTTGCACGGTGGTTGGCAGGCATCGCACCAAGGTCGCGAGGGCAGGGTTGCTCAGGGCTGTCTGACGTCACGCTAAGTGCGGGGTTGCATGACATTGCGCCAAGGGAGGGGCAGGCAGGCACCGTGCTAAGGACGGGATTGGAGGTTGTCGCACCAAGGCCAAGGCAGGTGTCGTGCTAAGGCCAAGGTAGGTGTCGCGCTAAGGGCGCGCAGCGGGCGCTTCCCCAAGTGCATGCGGCGGGCACCACGCCATGATCAAAGGTGTAAAAGCACCCCTTGATATAAGGAGGTTCGGATGGGGGATCCTACCGTACACCGCTGCTAACACATGATGTCAAAGAGTCTGACTAATACATATCCATATCCTCCTTCCCTTCGGTTTTCCAATATCGCACATCGACAGTGATGTTCAACAAACTTTACTATATACCATAGAGTGGGGAAGTTCAAGCACAAGACATTAGCACTAAGTGTATTATATATCACTTAGCGAAAGGCGCAATATCATAACAGAAGATTAATTATCACTGAAACCCAATACTATAAACTTGCATGAGTAACATCAATATCTCTATTGCATTAAACCATATAAGACATTAGTACCCATGTGATGAAAAAGCCTCGGAGCAGGCTACCTCAGGTATAAATTCATTGTGTAGCATCTTCTTATATACTAATGTCTTGTGCGCGACATTAGAGTACCTTTCCTTTGTGCTCATGATAAGTTATTATAACCACGACTAGAACATATATAATCCATATCAGAATCTAGTGTAATAAAGTATTTGAAAGAGCTATAAACTTTGGATTTTTATTGTGTTGAGGCAGGCGTCCCTCAACTATCGCTATGTACTTTGTATCAACCTACATACGGTCTCAATCCCACATAGTTCTATTAGTTTTGCACGAGTTGTCCTTCTTGACCTTATTTCGTGCAAGTTACTTTAGAGTATAACTTGTCATCCATCCGATATTCCCATAGTCACATTTCTCAGAGACATTTTTCTCAAAGACACATTTAATTCCTGTGAGAGTTATTTCCCGAGGCATATTTTTCGAAGACACTTTTTAAATCCACATAGGATTTATTTCCCGAGTCATATTTCTCGAAGACGCTTATTAAATTCCCGTAGTAATTATTTATCGAAGGCACATTTCATTCTGATGAAATGGTTCCCCATCATGGTGATATATATAATTTATATCGAAACCAAATATATATCATATTGAAATAGAATACGAAGCGATAGAAATTAAGTCGATCAAATAGAGACTTTTAAAAGTCAATAAAGCCAATGTGAAGGAACCCAATGATTGAGTCAAAGGTCAGAGCTTTATCCTGCCCAATCAAACCCATAAATCATAATTAAAATAATGTAACTCAGGTAAGCCTCGGTCCCTAGCTCGACTTGACGTGCATCATTACCTCTTGGGTTATGAACTAAATTGTTCACAAAGACATTTATACTAATTACGTACCAATCCAAGAGCTTTTGTATATGAAAAGCAAGTCTTGTGCTTGAAATCGACAACTTGCCATTCACATGCTTTTAAACTGTTTGTCATGTGGCTAAGGCGCAAAACTCAACCACACTGCTCTACTTATCAAGAGAGTCGATCGAGTTCGACACTATTTAGGGTTGACCTCAATGAATGTCTTGTCTCTTGGTCAACTATAAATTATGTGCAAAACCAAATAAAGTCATTTATACCCAAACTCGTCTGCTCTCCTCTATTAATAAGAGCGCAATCAGTTTGAGATTATTTAAGGTTAACCTCAAAGGAATGTTCTGTCTTTGAGTTAACTCTTAATTATAGACAAAATTGAATAAAATCCAAAACATTGAATGATCTGCTCTACTCTACTAACAAGAGTGGTGATCAATTCAGCATTATTTAGGATTGACCTCGGAGCAATGTTTCATTTTTCAGACAACTCCAAATATAGACAAAACTAAACAAAAGCCAAAACATTGAATTGTCGGCCTTGCTCTATCAACATGAATGGTGATCATTTCGACACTATTGATCGAACCCGAAAATCACAGTTCAATGAGTAGTTCAGACCGGAGTTGTAGCTTGTCTTTACTTATCCCAAACAGTACACTGGGCTGAGGATTTAGAGTTCGGAGACCTTCTCACCAGAACCTCAAACAGACTGCCGAGCCGCAGCAAGGAGGTCCTGCCACACGCTCGGAAAATCTTAGATCACTTCCCCTCCCAATCTAAAGATGGCCCGGGCACCTTTGCAGGGCTTGGAGAGCTCTCAACTACCCACCCGAAAATCACGGTGAATAGTGAGTTGAATCTCTTATCTACCAAAGCTATTCAAAAGAGAGAGAAGACAAGAAGAGTTCCTCTCCAAAGGTATCTTTGGGGGTCTATTTATAGTTTTTTTTTGAAAGATCTGCGGTAGTGAAATCCCGCATTTTGGTTCTACTAAATGCATCCCAAATTGGTCTGCCAACAACGAAACTCCTCTGTTTGGAACGGTTAATGACATGCCAAAATGAGATGTCACGAGAACGGGGAACACTTCCCTTGACAGACGAGTCGAGCGGGCTGCGGCCTACTCGCCCAAGTGGCGAGTGCTCGGAGATGTCGGTACTCACCACTCGCCTCTTAACTAGGGGCAAGTGAGAGTTCTCAGGCTCCACTCGCCCCTTATTACTTTCCTGGGTAGCGGGTGTCCAGTGAAGCTAGGTATCCGTCACCCTCCTCTGATCGGCTGAGCCCTCTCGACAAATGCGGGGTTGCGCATACATTATTTAGGGTTGACCTTTTAGGAATGTCCCGTCTCTATGTCAACTATAAATTATAAGCAATATTGAATAAAAAAGCAAAAGTATTGATCTATCTGCTCTTCTTCAAAAGTGGTGGCTAGTTCAACACTATTTAGGGTTGGCCCTAAAGGAATATCTCATCTCAGGTCAACTCTAAATTATAGATAATACTGTATAAAAAGCCAAAACATCGATCTGTTCACTCTTCTCCAAGAATGGCGGCCAAATCGGTACTATTTAGGGTTGTCCTTGAAGGAATGTCTTGTTTTCAGGTCAAATCTAAATTATATATAATGCTGAATAAAAAATCAAAACATCAATCTCTCTGCTCTTATTTAAGAGTGGCGGCTAGTTCACTACTATTTAGGGTTGACACTGAAGAAATGTCCCTCCTCCAAGTCAACTATAAATTATAAACAACACTGAATAAAAAACTAAGACCTTAATCTATCCGTTTTTCTCTTAGAGTGGCGGCCAGTTCACCACTATTTAGGATTGACCCTAAAAGAATGTCTCATCTCTAGGTAAACTCTAAATTATTGGAAATGTCAAATAAAAATCCAAAATATTGATTTGTCTGCACTTCTCCAAGAGTGGCGACCAATTGAGACTCTTTAGGGTTGACCCTAAAAGAAAACCTTGTCTTCAGGTCAACTCTAAATTATAGGAAATTGTGAATAAAATGCCAAAATATCGATCTATCCGCTCTTCTCCAAAAGAGGCGGCTAGTTCCGCGCTATTTAGAGTTGACCCTAAAGGAATGCCCCATTTTCAAGTCAGCTCTTAATTATAAAATAAAGATTCGAGTAACTAGAGTTTAATGTTGCCTGTATTTTCTCCCCATAATATAAATGTATAACCTGTAGTTTTTCAAGATCGAAAATGTATAAGGAAGACACTATAAAAGAGTACTCGTTGCGAGTACTTGACGGGAATACTTGTCAGGAGTACTCGACGGGAGTACTCGACTTCCTCAAGGAAAGTACTCTGTAGGAGTACTCAGTAGCCTCTAAAAGAGTACTCGCACCCCGTCTGGGTCTGGGAATAACACTTTGGTTAAGGTGGGAGCAGATATTTGCAGATTCCCTTCCTCCTTAGATTTGCCTATAAATAGGACACCGAGGCACAAGAAAAAGGGACCTTCACCCCCCTATGGTGGGCGTGTTCAGTGTCTGACTCTCTTATGCCAAGCTTAACAACGGCTTTAGGATGGGAAGTTCCTATAGACTTCTGGTGTGTGGCGGGATCTCCTCGTTGGAGCACACGAGTCTTATTTATGGGCAATCTGAAGATGTTCTTTGTGCTTGCTAGTTTTTCTCATCGGGTCTCACATGGATCGACTACTAATCTAGTAACTATTGGTTATCCCTTGGTCCGAATAGCTGGGACAAATTTTCTTGGTTCTAGCTATAAAGAGTCCCTTCTTATTTTATTTTGCGGGATTTGTCCTATTTTAAATCAGCTAAAATAGTAATCATCTTGGAAAATTGAAGGACTTTTATCATGGGCTTATTACACCCTTAAAGTGCTACCATAAATTTTTCATGGCCTTTTGAGATTTTAAATAGCTTTTACTAAAAAATTTAGCCTTCCTTGTCTACTAAATAAATTCTTTAAATTAGAAGAATTATTCATAAAAGCCCCAAACTTTTCTTGAGTGTGTAACCCGTAATTCATCGAGATCAAGAATGACAAAGGAAGACGTTGTAGGGGGTACTCGTCGGGAGTACTCATCGGGAGTACTCATTGGGAGTACTCGTCGGGAATACTCATCGAGAGTACTCATTTGGAGTAATCGTCGGGAGTACTCGTTAGGGGTATTCGGCAGGAGTACTCGTCGGCCTTCAGGAGAGTACTCGCACCCCCTCTATGTCTGGGAATAACATTTTGCTTAAGGCAGGAACGGGTGCTTGCAAATCAAACCCCCTCCCCCTTGTATTTGCCTATCAATAGGACCCTGAGGCACAAGTTAAAGACACCTTCACCCCACCCCCCAATAGTGGGCGAGTTTAGTGTCCGCCTCCCTTGTGCTAAGCTCATCAATGGATTTAAAAGGGGAAGTTCCTATTGACTTCCAGATGTATGGTGGTACCTCCTCGCTGCAGCATACATGTCTTGTTTATAGGCAGTCCAGAGTTGTTCTTTGTGAGCGTTAGCTTCTTCTCACCAAGTCTCGCATGTATCAACCACTAAGCTAGTAACCTTTGGTCACCCCCTTAGTCCAAACAACAAGAATCGAATTTTTTTGTTCCAACATTTTTGGTGCGGTGAGTGTAGACCGTGATCGAAGAAAGAAACTTTAGTGCAAGATTTAACGGCAAGCCGTAATGAGAATGATGTGGGGTAAGTTCCAGTTGAAGCGAGCTTTAGTGTAGGTGAGTTCTAGCTGAGATAGATTCTAGTTCAAACAAACTCCAACTGGGGAAGTTACATCTTGGAGGAGCTCTAGTGTAGGCAAGTTCCAGCTAAGGTGAATTCTAGTTCAGGCGAGCTCCAACTAAGGAAGTTACAGCTTGGATAAGCTTCGGTTTCGGAGAGTTCCAGCTTAATTGAATTCTAGTTCAGACAAGCTCCAGGTGGGGAGTTCAAGCTCCAATGTAGGCGTGTTCCAACTGAGGTAAATTCAAGTTCAGACGAGCTCCAGCTGGGGGAGTTCCAGCCTGGACGAGCTCCCGTGTAGGCGAGTTCCAACAGAGGCAAATTCTAGTTCATTCGAGCTCCAGCTAGGGGAGTTCTTGCTTGCACAAGCTCCATTGTAGGTGAGTTCCAATCTAGGTGAGTTCTTGTTGAGGTGAGTCCCAGTCTAGGCAAATTCTAGTCCAAGCAAGTTCCAGTTCAAAGCGAGCTCTAGCTAGGGGAGTCCCAGATTAGGTGAGTTCCTACTCAGGCGAGTTCAAACTTAGACGAGCTTGAAAGGGGGAACTTCTTCATCTCGACGACCTCAGTCGGCGAGTTCATTATGAAGACCCCAGCTGGCAAGCCCAGTCAACTCGCAGGTATTCTACTCGCAGATACTCTGCTTGCAGGTACCTACTCGCAGATAATCAACTCACATATTTTCTACTCATATACATTATGCATGTATGTGTTCTACTCACATGTAATCTACTCTCTAGAAGCAAAGTGAAAATGAAACGTGCCCGAGGTGCAGTTTTATGGTCAGACGAGCTCGAATTTGGGCGAGTTGGAGTGTAAAAAATAAAAAATCTTATACATAGTACATACTAACACTCACAGGTGTTTTGGTAAAACCTATGTGTCCTTTCATATGACTTGTAATAGTGTTGGCTTTGGCATTTCGACCATAATGACACCCACTACAAGTGGATCAAGGCGAAGTGCATATTCATTTTGCGAGGACACAAAAATATTATCTCTTATCCAGCGAGAACACCTCGCGAGGACACAAAGTATTCTACCTTATTTTGCGAGCTCATCTGGTGAGGTCAAGGGGTATTCTTTCTTATTCTGTGAGCTCATCTTGCGAGATCATGAGGTATTATTTCTTATCCTGCGAGCTCATCTCATGAGGTTACAGGGTATTCTCAATTAATTAGGCAAGTTCATACTCGCTGGCACATCACTTCAGTAACTGTGAAGTTTATCTTTAATTCCGTGAGTACGCACTTATGAGATCACTGCTTCAGCAATTATGGACTGAGACTTTATATTTAAGAGGGGTTTTCCCAAATTCTACGAGTTCATACTTACGAGGTCATTCGCTTCAACAACCATGGTCCACGACTTCATACTCGCAAGGGTTCTATTTAATTCCGCTAGTTTGTACTCGTGAGATCACTACTTCAGTATCTCGAGGATTCTTTAAATGCAGTGAACTCATACTCGTGAGGTCATTGCTTCAACCACTATGGTGCTCTCTATAATTTCACAAGTTTATACTCGTGAGATCATTGCTTCAACAACTATGGTGTACTCTCTAAATTTCACGAGTACATAATACGTGGTCTTTGCTTCAACAGGTATTATTCTTTTCTTCTCTTCAACAACTCATACTGGCAAGGACATCTCCAATTACTCATCCCTATGAGATCAATAAGGAATCTATATTCAGCGTGTGCTTACTTGCGATGAGCGTTCATACTCAGGGAGATCTTATTCAACAGCTTGTACTCCGCAATGTTGACTCAAATTACTATTACTCATAACTCACTTCTCAGCAAGAAAAGTCATCATAAATCAGGTCAGGTAAAACATGAGTTCTTTTTAATCACTGCATAAATCTATATATCATTCTCGTTTATGCTTATTATAATATTCCATCTCCCTGTTATTAAACATAATAAACTGTGGACACATAAGAGTGACACCCCCGAGAAGAGTGAACCCAAGAATTGAGTTGTGTTGTTGTCGTAGTTTGGGTCCCTACACGAGCTTCTCTCCTACATACCAGCTACTTGGCCCCTCGAGTGAGTTGAAAACCACGAGTTGTGTTGCTACCGTAGTCTGCGTCCCTACACGAGCTCCTTTCCTATATACCGGCTACTTTCCTCCTTGAGTGAATTGAAGACCTCTAGTTGTGTTGTTTCCGAAGTCGGGGTCCCTACACGATCTCCTCTCCGACATACCGACTACTTGCCCCTTCGAGTGAGTTAATAACCTCGAGTGGTGTTATTGTCGTAGTCTGGGTCCCTGCATGAGCTCCTCTCCTACATACTGTCTACTTGTCCTTTCGAGTGAGCTAAAGACCTCGAGTTGTGTTGTTGTCGTAGTCTATGTCTCTGTATGAGCTCCTCTCCTACATACTAGCTACTTGCCCTCTCGAGTGAGTTGAAGACCCTGAGCCATATTGTTGTCGTAGTCCAGGTCCTTGCATGAGCTACTCTCCTGCATACCAGTTTTTTGCCCCCTCGAGTGAGTTGAAGTCCTCGAGCTATGTTGTAGTCGTAGTTTGCATCCCTACAACTCTCCTACATACCAACTACTTGCCCTCTCGAGTGAGTTGATAGTAAGTGAGTAGTGATTTATCGTAGTCCGCGTCCCTGCACGAGCTCCTCTCCTATATATCGTCCACTTGCACCCTTGAGTGAGTTGAAGTGTTTGATAGAGTTTTTGTCATAGTTTGAGCCCCTACATGAGCTTCCCTCTTGCATCTCATCAACCGGAAGTCCGAGTTCAAATTTTCTCCACCTCCAGTTGAGCTTAGCTCCTACATGGTATCGATGTTCTATCCACCTCCAATTGAGCTCGGCTCCTATGAAGTGTCGTATTTTTATCCACCTTTAGTTGAGTTCGACTCTTATTAAGTGTCGACGTTTTCTCCACCTCTAATTGAGCTCGGCTCCTGCGAGGTGTCAATGTTTTCTTCACCTCCAGTTTATCTATGCTCCTACGAGGTGTCGAAGTTTTCTCCGCTTCTATTTGAGCTCAACTCCTAGGAGTTGTCGAGTTTTTCTCCACCTCTAGTTGAGCTTGACTCCTAAGAGGTGTTGAGCTTTTCCTCACCACCAGTTGTGGTCGGATCCTAAGAGGTGTCGACGTTTTCTCCACCTCCAATTGAGCTCGACTCCTGGGAGGTGTCAAACTTTTCTATGCCTCTAGTTGAGATGGCTCTTGTAAGGTATCGACCTTTTATCCACCCCTAGTTGAGCTTGGCTTCTAGGAGGTGTCAGTATTTTCACCACCTTCAGTTAAGCTCAACTCCTGAGAAGTGTTGAGGTTTTCAACACCTTCAGTTGAGCTTGGATTCTAAGAGGTGTCGACATTTTCTCCACCTCCAGTTGAGTCTGGCTCCTAGAAGGTGTCAACGTTTTCTCCACCTCCAATTGAGCTTAGATCTTGAGATGTGTCTAGCTTTTCTCCACCTCCATTTTAGCTCTAATCCAAGGAGGTATCGACATTTTCTCCACTTTCAGTTGAGCTCGGCTCCTATGAGGTATCGATCCTTTCTCCACCTCTAGTTGAGTTTGGATCCTATGAGGTGTATACCTTCTCTCCACCTTTAGTTGAGCCCAACTACTGAGAGGTTTTGACCTTCTCTTTACCTCCACTTGAGCTTCACTCTGGGGAGGTGTTAACTCTTTTCTACCTCTAGTTGAGATCCACTTCTTGGAAGTGTCGACTGTTCTCTAACTCTAGTTGAGCTCCTCTCCCAGGAGGTGTTGACCCTTTTTATCCTTCTTTTGAGCCGCACTCCTAGGAGGGATGTTGTGTGGCATATTGTCTAGCGCTCATATCTACGAACCACGAGTCCTACATTGTTTTTCCGAGCTCATGTTGAGCCCAAAAAAATGTGTATTGTGTATAACCCGTAATTCGTCGAGATCAAAAATGACTGAAGAAGATGTTGTAGGAGTACTTGTCGGGAGTACTCGTCAAGAGTACTTGTCTGGAGTACTCGTCAGGAACACTCGGTCGGAGTACTCGTCGGCCTCAGGAGATAACTTGCACCCCTTTTGGTTTGGGAATAACATTCTGGTTAAGGCAGGAGCGATTGTTTGTAGACAAAACCCCCCTCTCCCTTGGATTTGCCTATAAACAAGACCCGGATGCACAAGTTGAAGACACCTTCACCCCCCTATGGTGGGCAAGTTCAGTATCCACATTCTTTGTGTCGAGCTCATCAATAGCTTTAATAGGGGAAGTTCTTATAGACTTCCAAGTGTGTGGCGGGACCTCCTTGTTGTAACACGCGGGTCTTGTTTGTAGGTAGTCCGGAGTTGTTCTTTGTGCGCACTAGCTTTTTCTCGCTGAGTCTCACGTGGATCGACCATTAAGATAGTAACCTATGGTCACCCCCTTGGTCTGAACAATAGAGACCGATTTTATTGGTTCCAACACAGAGGATGGGGATCGGCCTCCCGAACTTCCCATAAATTTGGGAGTGGTTTAAACTGTGGAAAATTCTCAAGTAATTAGAAAACAAGTTGTAACCTATTTTTAATTATCCAAAAATAGTAAACCTGCTCAGAAAAAATCATGCAAAAATTATAGTGAAAGTAGATCTGTGTTACAAATCTTCCATAATTAGTTTGGAATTTGTCCTCAGTATTAAGTCCCTTTGTTATTTAAAACTTTAAAATTTCTCCCTTAGTGCTAACCACTGTGCTAAACATTGCCCAGAAAACTTGTACTAGGGGTGCAACTCGGATCGGTTCGGTTATGCTCAGAACCAGAAATCAACCCGTATAGGTTCGGTTCCCAATTTTTGGAACCGGAATCGACCCACTATTCTAAATTGTAGAACCGGAATCGAACCAGAAACGCCAATTCGATTTTTGGTTCCCACTTGAATGACGATTAAAGAAACTGAGACCTAGAGCAAGAGACATTGTCATCTATAACAACGAGTCAGCGAGATGGCGATGGGGGCGGATAGGGTTCGAAAGGGCTTTTCACGGGACTACGGGAGAGGCGAGTCATTCAATATTTCATGGAATTTAAAATAAATAAACGGGAGAGTAGAGTCATTCACATTTCACTGGATTTAAAATAAACAGGAGAGCCTTCAACTACAACAAATTATGTTTACATCGATTTTTTTTTGCGATGTTTTTAAAACGTCACCGTAGTGTTTTGATTTTGCGGCATTTTTTTGAAAACAATGTGACCAATACTCTATAAGAACATTGTTAGTGTTTTTTTATATAAAAGTGTCGTGGAAATATAGATTTTGACCGCGCTATTTCATTAAAATTGACATTAAATTATATATTATAAATTAAACTTTTTTTCAAATCGGTTCGGGTCGGTTCTCGTGTCCCAACCTTAAGACCCGAGAACCGAACCGTCGGTTCTATGTTTTAAAGAACTGTACCCGAACCGAATCATTAGAGAACCGACCCGAACCCGACGGTTCTCGGTTCTTCGGTTACTTATGCACACCCCTAGCTTGTACTATTGGATGTTAATAATAAGATCCAACGGTACCTGTACCGTTGCGGTGGTTGAGAGCTCACAAGCTCTCACCGCCGCCGACCGACCGTCAGTCAAGCACACCACCACCTCTGGCCGACTCGCTGGAGGCATGCGATCCTTCTAGCAGTGGTTCAACAGCCTGTCGCCAACGCCGCTTGCTGGGAGGAGCTTTTATGGTGAGAGAGCTTATGGGTACTATCGGAGATCCGTTCTCCGACAGTGCCGCCACCATAATCCCTCCCGAAGAGGTTCTCCGAGCCTCTATAACGAGGCGTGGCTTACCCCGAGGGCCAAGGGGTCATGGGTACCCACCATGCATGGTGGAGAAGGCAAGGTGACAGGTGGCACTCGGGATCCCCTCCTCCTTCTCCATCATCGACAGAGCTTTAGGGTGGCGGAATATGCGTATGATGGGGGTTGCGGTCGAGGTTCGCCCCTAAAGTTGGGTTGGGTCTCTTTTTATAGCTAAACCAAGTGCTTCCTTACTCTCTCCCTTCCCCTCTCCATCTCTCCCTCTTCTTTACTCAAGTGAGGTTTAGTTCAGCCAACTAGGGTTGGCATGGGGGCAGTTAGCAAGGCTTTAGAGGCTAGTTGTACTTTCTTGGTTAGGATTAGGAGTTTGACTTGCTTAAGGGTCAAGACGTTGAGAGAGAGAGGGAGAGTGATGTTAGGCTTGGCTTGGGTTTGGTTAAAGTTTGGTTAAACCTTGAACTAAGCTTGCTTGGATTAACTAATCAAAGTTCATCACTTGGATTTGTGTTTTGGCTTGGGTGGGGGATGAGCGGGAAGGGTCTACAAATTCAAAATCACCACTTATAAGAGGGTTGACCAAAGTCAACCCTGAGTGGATCTCCCATGGGAATCAGAGTCAATATAGGTCCTAGTTATCGAGTGGCGAGTCAATGATGAAGCGATGAGTTTGAATTCAAGAGTTCACATTTTTCGAGAAATCACATAATATTACGGGATTTGTTTTTATTAACTGGATTAAATGACTTTCGAATTGAGCAAAATGAATCTTGTTGCACTCGTATCAAATATACGAGTCTAATGCAACTGACAGAATTCAATTCATAGCTCGTTTGCTCAATATGCAATTTTTTGCGTCGTTGCAACGCACGAAGTTACTCAAAATGGTTGTTTTCTCTAAGGGTCCGTTCGTTTCGCGGGAATTGGGTCATTGGAATTGGAATTCATTTACCAATTCCAATTCAAAGCGTTCGGTAGCTAAACAAAACACGGAAATCGGCATTCAATTCCGATTTCCATCGGAAATGGGCATTATGTAAACACGGCTCACGCATTTCCGACCTGGATAGGTCAGATTTCGCGATTCTTGCGATTCTTCGCTCCGCTTCGCTGCTCCGCTCCACTTCCTTCTCCCGTCGCCGCCAATCCCGCTCCCGCTAGGTCATATTTCCTCTCCCGATTTCCTCTCCCGGCTCCCGATTCTCCGTTTCTCGCTGCTCCTCCCGGCTCCCGGCTCCCGATTCTCCGTTGCTCGCTGCTCCTCCCGGCTCCCGATTATCCGCTAGGTTCGACTCTTCTTCTTCTTCTTCTTCTTCTTCTTAGTAGCTGTTTGTTAATTTGAGGCCCAAATTGCCTCACATGCTTCAGTTTCAATAACTTATGTGACCCTCAAATCTGGTCTTACTTATGTAGTATGCTGTTTATTTATGCTGTTAACTTGAGGCCCAAATTGCCTCACATGCTTCTTCTTATGTAGTATGCTGTTTATTTATGCTGTTAACTTGAGGCCCAAATTGCCTCACATGCTTCTTCTTATGTAGTATGCTGTTTATTTATGCTGTTTATGCAATGGGGTAAGAAAGGATCTATGCTGTTTATTTATCTTGATTAAACTTATACTTGAATATCTCTGGAGTTGATTTTAGGCTATGCTTCTAGATGCTCTAGCCAAGCTGGAATATATTAGCACTTGTCTTTGTGTGGAATTATTACCAGATACTTGTAAATATTGTGTTACAGTTCCTAATCAACATTACATTACGATTGATAATCTGGATCCAGAACATTACATTGGTATAATCCTAGGATTACAATAGCAAGGGTAATGTTATCTTACGATTAAAATGATAGCAACGGTAACGTTATCTTAGGATTACAGTGATATTGATAATTGGTCCCAAATCATATACACTTGGTTAACATGGTGTATATAGGTGCCAAATCATATATGTGTTAATAAACTACTGTAGTGGCCAAGTTATTCATACCCCCAACACTTAATTACATGCTGTTATCACATTAGCCATATCTTCTAGTTATTATAGCCAACTAGTTTGGCTTTGGTTCTATCAAACATAATACTGTTACTAGTTTTCTGTCTTTTTTAAATAATGTGCATTTTTTTATGTTTAGATGGATGAAACAGTGAAACGTCGTAGACGTAGGAGAGCAGCTGTAGCTGCTGCTCTTGCTGCTTCTGTCATAGTGTTGATGAGATGTGGGGCTAGAAGAAATATCGTGCATACTGATGCAAAGAATGTTGTAAGGGAAAGTTTGTTTAGGTGGTTGTATGGCGAAACAGATATAAATTGTTTTAACCAGCTTCGGATGAATAGAAGCTCGTTCGAAGTTTTGTGTAACATGCTAACCCAGCGTGGTTTGCTGAGAGACACAAAAAATGTTGGAGTTAGAGAGGCAGTCAGTGTTTTTTTAAATGTTTTGGGGCACAACAAAAAATTTAGGGTTGTTGGCGGGACTTATCTACGATCAACAGATACAATTAGCCGTCATTTCAACACGGTGTTGCGAGCAGTTCTGAAATTAGGTCCTGACTTTATAAAACTTCCTGATGCGTCAACAGTACAAAGATGGCGTCATTTTCACGTAATGTTAATTCTTTTACAACTCTAAGTTTTACTTTAAAATATATTCCGCGGTAGATATTATTGCTGATGCTGTTTCTGTGATAGCGAGGAACATGGAGCATGATAGCAGCGTGACTTCTCAGCCGCCACCACCACCGCCGCCAATCTCAAGGGCAGACAGGATATATGCGGCCATTGCAGCTATTACGGATTTGACTGAGAGTGAGGTCATACAGGCTATCGATATGCTGAGTGTTGACGACAACAAGGCCGACGTGTTCATGGCTTTACCGATGCCAATTAGGAGGACCTGGCTCCGCTTACATCTAAGCGATTGATTAGTTTATGTTTAGGACTTTTGGTTGAATGTGCGGACTATTATAATGTTGTAGACTATTTTTAACTATTTTGAACTTTTGTTAATGTTCGGTGTATGAACTACGAGTTTTTATTCTGTTGAAGTATGATTTTTATTTAGCTATTTCAAATCATTTTGTAATAAAAATTACAAATTTGAATTCTCTACTTTGAATTCCAGGATACAACCGAACATCGGAATTGCTAATTCCAATTCCTGTGACAGAATTCCTGCATTTAGCCGAACAGCAGAATTGGAATTGAATTCAATTCCAATTCCTGCGGGAATGGGAATTGAATTCAATTCCAATTCCTGCAGCTCAATTCCCGCGAAACGAACGGACCGTAAATGATTTTCGATTGGAGCAAAACGAGTCATGTTGCACTTGTATCGACCATACGAGTCTTATGCAACTGACACAAGTCAATTCAGAGCTCGTTTGTTCAAAATTCAAAACTAGTGTTGTTGTCGGCATAATGTTACTCAAAACAGACATTTTCTCCAAATGACCTCGAATTGGAGCGAAACGAGTTCCGTTTCACTCGTATCGACCATACAAGTGTAATGCAACTGACGGAAGTCAATTTAGCGCGCGCTTACATTATATTTTGCTGCAACATTGTGGCGACGCACAACGCTACTCAAAACGATCATTTTATTCAAATGGCCACGAATTAGAGTAAAACAAGTTTCGTTGCACCCGTATCAATCATATGAGTCTAATGCAACTGACAACAATCAATTTGGAGCTAGTTTGCTCAATATTCTTCTTCGGAATCTGTACGCATCTTGGTCCGACCTGGATTATCCAAGTTTGTTATTTCATATCAAAATGAGGCTCTATTAGCTTGTTGAACGAGTTTGTTTTGATCTTATACGAGCACTTTACCATTGGATGAGATCAACTTCAAATTAGTCATACAATGATTTATATTAAGTCATTCTATCTCAAATTGACATTAATATAAAAAATTTACTATGTCCAAGTCTAAGCTCCTCTACCGGTTCGATTGAATCAACCAGACTCCCTTATCGAAGTTTAGATGTTACAAATCTAAAAAAACAAAGAAAAAATTTTGTCCTTGGAAATGCGAGTGGGTCATGGGGTTCTCAAAGAGAGACATATTGGGGACAACTATAAGCGTTTCATACCCATTGAATCACTAGCTGTTGAAAATGATGAAGTGAAAGTGGGTGATTGGGCGACCTGTCCGCGCGGTCTATGCGGACAGGACTGACGGTTAGCCAGGTCGGCAGAGCTGTAGCAGACGGCTTGTTCTTTGGCGGCCTGGGCTGTCTGTTCGCACAGACTGTGCGGACAGAGGCGGCAGCCAGCTAGGCCGGCTTATGCTCAACAGGTAGTTGGATCCCAGAAGGTAACCGGGCGGATAGCTTCTCTATCTGCGGAGTCCGGCAAGACGCGGACTTGGCTGGAGCTCGGCAAACCGGCATGACAGATGTCTTTGTCTAGCTCTGTTAATGCGGCTGGTGGAAGCTGCAGGGTTCGCCGGTTAGAGCGGACAGGTGCTGGAGTTCGCCGGGATTGGCAGACAGATACCAGCGTCCGCCAGTAAGCGCGGAATGGCCCTTGTGGCCAGTGGTATTGACTTAGTTGATTCTGAACCAAGTCCATGTTGGCTTAGTCTGGGGTGATCGCGCGGTTAAGCGCGGACTGCTTCTCAGTCCGCCAAACTTGACAACAGTTGTCGTCTGCCTTGGTTGCGAGCTTGGGAAATGCGGACTGGAGTTGAGTCCGCAAGGCGTGTAGACTGGTGTAGTATCCGCCAAGTTGGGCAGCTTGGCTGTTGTGCCTTGGTTGCTAACTTAGGTGTGCGGACTGGTGTTGTTTCCGCAGGGCACGCAGACAAAAAGCCTTCGAGACTCGACGCCTAAGCGCCAGTTCACGAACATCTTCCATCTGAGGCTCCATCTCCTTGGTCCAGATCTCATCACGAACCTCCTCGCTAATCAAGCAACGATCCCACATATAATCTAAGAACTCCATGTACTCTGCGAGTCCGACAACCTTCAACTCTGACACACAGCTATCAAAGGATAACACCTCCACCTAGGCCTTTGCCACACAAAGCTCTGTCTCTAAACGGGAAGTCCCCTCCTGAGCGTGCTTCAGTATCTGCGCGGACCTCTCCACCAGAGATTTCTCCACCTCCAAAGATGCCCGAGTCTCTTCCAATTACGCCTTCAGCTCTGACCCAATCCGGCGAAATCGAGAAATGTCCGGATCATGACCATCCCTCAAAGTAGCAAGCAAGCTCGCCGCCATCCGAAATTTCTCCTGAAAGGCCAAGTACCCATCCTTCAAGCTCACATAGTGGTCAGTCCAAGTAACAACGATCTAGGCCTGAGTCTCAATCTATACAAAAGAAAGGAAAAAGTTCAGTACGACAAAAACTATAATGATGAAAAGAAAAATTTCACAAAAGCAAGCGTGCCTACCACATCATTCATTGCCTTCAAAGAAGAAGACGCCCTTGGAGCAGCCGCCTCCGCGGGGGAAACCCGGGGGGCAGAACACCTGAGCACCTGTACCTCAGGAGTAGACCCGCTTTGACAATCAAAAGAACGATCTTACCCTGAGAAACCAGGCAGGACAGCGTACCAGCGTCACCACGAGAGTCTACAGTAGCCTTCTTTTTCCGCCCTCAACATGAAGATACCTCGGTAGTCCGCCCAGGATCTAAAGAAATACCGCACTGCAACCAGCGTTTCTCTTCCGCAAATGAGGAAATGCTGAACAGGCGGTTTGCCAACTCGCGGGGCTTTAAAAATCCCAGTACTAGGGAAAACTCCCGCTCTTTTCCCTTTTTGCGGCGACAACGATCAGGCATTGCATTCCAGAATTCCGACAAGCCCCAAGAGTACTTGATATAGCCAAATACAGTATTTTCATGACGACGATCCATCCGAGTTTCAAAATAAAGCCAACACTTGTTGCTATGAATTTCAACACGTTCACCATCATCAGATCGGATGTCGCACCAATCCCGAAAACAGTCCAAAGGGAGTTTCCCGCCATGTTCGCGAAAGAAGACAACCAATCTCATGAGGCCCACTACTCCCAATGGAGTAAATTGAGAAATTGGCACGACTCAAAACTTCAGAATCTCGATCACTTCCTCGTATGATGGGAACCAGAAACCCGGTCTCAAAGTAGTCTCACAGATCGTCAACCAACAGCGAGGAGGATTTTGAACCCTCTCTTCGACACGCGGTATATTCACTTCAAGGTCGGCAAACAGACCGAACCTTCTCCTCCAAATCGCAACCTGACCGTCGGTAAGGGAGGAATGCAGACACATCGGTCTCGCAGTACGCTTTGAACCCTGACATAAAAAATCAGTCTTAGATAAAACAATCTATAAATCAAAAAAATTTCCGCCCTAACGTGCGTATGAAGGAACGACACGCAGCAAAGCCAAAACCATACGCGGCCCAGCATGACGCGCCCAAGTACGCGCTTGCAAGTGATCCTGTGCGCGCGCACGCGCAAGCCGGTTTGCGTGCAACCTGAAGCGCGGGCGCGCGACCTCAAGCGCGCGCGCACGTGCGCATCCTGGCACGCGCACTCCGGAGTGTGCAACTAGGCGCGCCCGCGCGCCCGCGCGGGACCAGGCGCGCACTAGCCGGGCGCGCACACAAACTCATGCGGCCGGGTGCGCGCGCGCACCCGCACACGTCCTAATGCGCATAGGCGCGCCGACCGCCTTCCCCGGGCACATTTGCTGGCACGACCCCTTTTCCACGAGGAGACCGCTCTCATCCGCGGTCATGCATGAATAAAGCAGCATTGGCCCTCACGTGCGCGCCTCGTCGCCTCTCCTTCTCCTCCTTGGCATATTCTAACATTTTACCTTAGTTTGCAGAGCGTCTCCATCCGCTGTCTCAATCCTTTCACCGTTCGTCATCGTCGCCACTATGAAGAATGAGCAAAGGTAAGATCCTTGTTTTTCTTCGCCCGAACCGGTCTCTTGCAACAAGAATTTTGGGGGCAATTGTTAGTGATGAGATCCATATTTAAAAGAATGAGTGTGCACATAACCACACCCTTCATGATCTTCACCAAAAAATAGTGGGATCATAGGTGTGACCGCACACGCGATCATCGCGCCCGATCCCCCCACAGGTCGATCCCATCATGCATGATGCCGGAACCACCCACGCACGTCGAAGGTGACGGCCAAGCCGGTCGCCAGCACGCAGTCGACGAGGCGGCTGGGCCTGTCTCCCTTCCTCAGCCGTCGGCCGAGTGGGCTACCGAGCCGGTCGCCCCACCCCGGCCGCGACGGTGGCCAAACCGGCCTCCCCTCCTCGGTCGGGCCTTCCGCCCTTCCTCAGCCACCGGCTGAGTGGGCGACCAAGCCGGCCTCTCCACCCCGGCCGCCGGCACGCGACCGCGACGGTGGCCGAACCGATCGCCCCTCCTCGGCTACTGGCGCGCGGTCGGGCCGACCGCCCCTCCTCGGCCGTCGGCGCGCGGCCGTAGGGGCGGCCAGGCTGATCGCCTCTCCTCGGCCGCTAGTGCGCCACCGAGATGGCAGCCGGGTCTGCCACCCCTCATCGGGCGCCAGCGCGCGACTGAGGAAGTGGCCGAGCCGGCTTCCCCTCCTCGGCCGGCCGCCCTCCTCGGTCGCCAGCACGCGGCTGAGAAGGCAGTCGAGCCACGTTCAAGCCACCTAATCACCATAACCACCTCCTGGAGGCTATAAAAGGAGCCTTAAGCCTCCTCATTTCTCACATTTTTCATCCAAGCCTTCTTATTCCTCAGGTCGGAGCTCTGCCAAATTTCTCCTACGAGCAGCATCCGAGCCGCACTCAAGCCGTACCAGAGCCATGTACGAGCCACATACGAGCCACGTTCATGCCACCCGACGAAGCCCAATCTCTCAGCTTCCAAGAGACCTCTGCAACCACAAATTCAAGTGCTTCGCTCTCACGTTTAGAGCCAATGGGACGCTTAGAGAAACTCATCGTTGCAAAGTGCAATTTGTAACAAACTCCAGGCGCGACGACACGTCGTCCGCTGCGTGCTAAGTATTCTCTCACCTCAAAATTTTAACGATAGGCGGCCTGCTACCCTCAATTCAACGAACACGTTGTTACAACTAGGAAATAATGGACTTTGACCGGCACAGATCCGGTCACGTGATTTTTTACCCAGTTGAGGGGTTTTTTCACATTAAAAATTCACATGTACGATCGAACTACTTCATTGACTGTGTGCGCGCTTGACCGTTTCGAAAGCTAAGGCAGTCCAGGTTATTCCGGTCCGACCGAGACGTCAAGTTAGACCGCAACAAGCCTGTTGCCCACCGAGCGCCAAAGATTCTCTCTCATTCCCAAAGTGTAACGAGGGACGACCTGTCGCCCTCGATTCTACAAACAAGTTGTAACCTGAGCTGATAGTGGAGTTTGACCGACACAGATCCGGTAACGTGTTTTTTTTATCTAATTGAGGGGTTTTTCAATGTAAAAATAGCCTTGTGCACTTACTTCTTACTCCGTGTCTGATTGCGCGCTCGACCGCTCCCGGGCTAAGACGGTCACGCCCAAACTGATTTAGGAGCGTTGAGTTAGACTGCAACAACAACAAAGTGAAATCAACATTAAAATTAGAGTGATATTAAGTGCAAACTAATTTTAGATAAGTACAAACCAATTTTTGTTTAGTGCAAACCAATTTTAGATAAGTGTACCTAAAGTTTCTCGGTTTGCACATAACCGTGGCTTGCACCTAGCCAAAATAAATTTGCACATAAAATTACTCTAAAACTATAAAAAATAAATGAGGATACACACATATTTTCACTCGTGGGGGAGTAAATACATTCGTATGATCCGTGATTTCAGCGGTATAAATCTTTCACTGAATATACGATCGTTTCCAGTCATATTGAAAAGTAATCATACTAAGGCTTCGTTTGAGAGGACTTATTTTTACCGGTCAAGCGGTTGCAACCACATGAATTCGACCTTGATTAAGGTCGAATTCATGTGGTTGCAACCGCTTGACCGGGAAAATTAAGTCCCCCCAAACGGAATCTAAGTCAAACAGAATTTACACCTTTGAAATCACAATGATACGACTATATTTACTCTGGCACAAGAAAAAAATAAGTGCTAAAATTTTGTTCTGCTAAACACGGTGGAGAACTAAACAGGAGAAATCCAAATAATATATAGGCAGGTGCTGTTATTAGCAAACTCACTTTCGTTACTAGCAAACCAGAAAAAAACAGATACCATTTTTTTCATTTTTTTCTCTTCCCCAAAATTACTACTAGCAAACCAATCTTATTTTTTTGTAATTTTTGCAATTTTAAATTTTGAGCCCCAAATATTTTTCATTTGAAAAAGTGATCAACATGAAAGTTGTAGATCTCGATGATATCTACAACTTTTTATGTTGACAAGTTTTTGATTTGAAGCCGTTTAAGCCTCCAATTTGGGCCCAAAAAAAGACACGCACGGAACGAGTTGTCCGTACCGATTTTTGGCGTGAGTTTTTTTGGGGCCCAAATCGAGGGTCTAAACTGCATCAAATCAAAAAGTATTCAACATGAAAGTTGTAGATTTCGATGAGATCTACAACTTTCATGTTGAACACTTTTTAATTTGAAGTCGTTTAAGCCCCCAATTTGGCCCCCGAAAAAATTCACGCCGATCAAGTGCGTCCGTACTTATGTCCGGCGTGACTATTTTCCAGGGCCAAATCGGGGGTTTAAATTGCTTCAAATTAAAAAGTGTTTTAACATGAAAGTTATAGATCTCAACCTTTCATGTTGAACACTTCTCATGAAAATGTACGTATAAGACGCAGTTCAAAAAGACGCGTATATTCTTATATACACTTAACTCATATATACACCACACTCATATAAGAATTAGAGATCAAATATATTTCTAAACCGGGCGATATTTTGTTTAAAGATTTTGGTACAGATGATGATATTGTGTTGAAAAAGAAGTTTTGGACATACAAAACAAAATTTTGCGGCATTTTGACTTATTTCTAATGCTATCATAAATGGTTGAATGAATACATTTGAAATCATTTGTAATGTCATTATATGTAGTGAATTATTTTGAAACAATGAATTTTTTAAACAAAATTTAATTTTTTTTTTTAAAAATTTATGTTAGTTTGTCAGTAACAAAATGATTTTCAAATAGCCATTTTGAAAAATAAGAATTTGCTAATAGTAATGATTTGCTAGAGATCAAATTAGGTTTGCTAGTACAACACCCAAAAATAATTGTAATATCAAATATGCAAGCTGCTGAACTAGGGTTTCTACTCGGTATATATATAATACTTTCACAATTTGCTGCAGCGGTTTCGCTAGGGTTTGAGAGTAGCCTTTGAAGATTTCGGAAAATGGTACGTCATAATGGGTTTCTATGCTCTCCGGCTTCTGATATTGTTGAGATCCCGAAATCTATTTCCGAAAAACATATTAGATCGCTGCACTTTTAATTAATTTTTATCCCGAGATCTAATTTCCCTCGTCCCGTGAATCTTGCGCCCGCGAACAGCACTTAATCCCTTCTGTAAACCAGAATAGAAAGATGAATCTTTGATTATCATTGTTCAGCAACAATTGCAGTTATAATATATATAATTAACTGATTTGTGTGTGTAAATGCATTGTCTTTAATTTCTATTCCATCAATGTATGATTTAGTCTGAAAATAATTGAAGTGTAAAAAGGAATTTTTGGATGTTAAACTTTCTCTTATTGCTATAACTCTTAAAACCTGCTGGAACCAACGGAATTTTCATGCTTCTGTTGTTTGTTGTTTCCTTTTGTAAGGCTTTGATGCAGAAAAGTCTATACTTGTGCTTTCTGATTTTTAATGGGTTTCAATGACCTCATCCCAACTACTTGGAGTTGACTGAATGAGTTCTCATTCTATATTCATGTTTGCTGACTGTTTAACGTGGAAAAACCTCTTAAATGGGTAAAAAATCACGTGACTGGTACGGTGCTGATCAAACTTCACTATTGACGGCTGTTTACAGATCATGCAGAGAACTGAGGGCGACATGCCGCTCCTCGTTACAAAAATGAGATGAGAGATTGAGAGTGCTCGGTGGGCGATAGGCCACCTCACACGAATCTTGTATTTCTCTACGCTCTGATGGGGAGTTTCCAGATGTTGCTCGACAAACTTCGCGGCGGAGTGCCAGAGATGTGGTGGCGACGACTTGAGTAGCGCCGCGCATGTAGGAGGCTTTGCGGAATGTCGCGTCGAATGCGTTCTTCTTTGGAGCGTCGTGGACTTAGATGGATTTTCGGGCGGCCTGACTGGAGGAGGCTCGTAGGCGGATTTCGACAGAGTTCCGGCTTGAGAAAGAAGAAGGTTGGAAGAGGAAAGGTTAGACAATGAAGGGTGTCATGAGGCCTTTTTATAGGCTCCAGGAGGTGGTTACGATGGTTACGTGACTATCCGCACATCGTAATCACCCATAATTACTATTTGTAGACCGTATTTAATATAGTTCCGGGCGTATATGGCGTGCATATTATTTACTAAATGTAGGCCATTTTTAATTAATGATAACCACCCACTAATCATGGCGGTTAGTGGGTGGTTATCTACCAAATGGACGGCGGCGATCACGGCAGAATGATCGGACAACGGGGAATGTCTGCTACAATAGAGCGATCACCTCATTGGCGGACGGCCGTCGACGAGGGGAGAGGAGGAGCCGCGACCGGTGGGATGGTTGGCCGCATCGGGAGAACCCGCGGGAAGGGGAGGCTGGGTGCGACCGCTCCTTGCGGGAGGCACCCCGCGGCTGCGGGAGGCGACCGCAGGGAGGGGCTGTCGGGAACGACCGCCCCTTGTGGGTGGCGCCCTGCGACCGCGGGAGGCGGTCGCGGCGAGGGGCGACCGGACATGGCCGCCCCTTGTGGGCGGTGTCCCGCGGCCGCGGGAGGTGGCCGCAGTGAGGGGGCGGCCGTGTCGTGGCCGCCCTGCGCGAGCGGAACCCCGCGGCCGCGGGAGGCGGCCGTGGGGAGGTGTGGTTGCGGCGTGGCCCCGGCGTGGCCGTCCGGCCACGGTCCGCCCGTCGCCGGTGATGGCGGCGTGGGCGGCCAATCGTGGTAGTGGATCAGACGGTGCATGCATATCGTATGTGGCGATCGCGTGTGTGGTGGTCAAACCCATGATCCCACCAAGTTAGTGGGGGACTATGGGGAAGAGGCTATACGCACCCCAAATTCTCTATAAATTTAGTGATGGACTCATCACTGACTATCTCCAGGGTGATAACCC
The DNA here is from genome assembly GCA_039513925.1 of Platanthera zijinensis. NCBI lineage: Eukaryota > Viridiplantae > Streptophyta > Magnoliopsida > Asparagales > Orchidaceae > Platanthera > Platanthera zijinensis. Next base: position 233,969,125 of record CM077081.1, read on the forward strand.
TAAGCTATAAAACCATCTTTAACAATCTTCATTCATATTACCACCACCGCCGCGCCAAATCTTCATTATAAGATAATATTTAGGACATCTCAAAGTCTGAATTTGGTTATAAGATAATATACTGTAGCTTAAAACAAACCCAAATGTCTGAATGGCTGTAAAGGGGCAAGTGTAAGGAAACATAGAAGATCATGCAAAATAACAAAGCTAGGTTTAGATCTGGGAAGATATGAAGAAGTACATGGGTGAATGCTGACAAGGCCTAACCGTGTTTAAAAGCTAATATGTAATGAAGATCTAAGAGACTGCAACAAAGTCACGAAGAGCTGAAGGTGAACTATTGAACTGAACAACAAATCAGTTGCATTGAAATGAACTCCAAAGAGTTGAAAAAACATTCAAATTTAGAGGAGAAGACAAAACATGCGAACCAACGAAAGAGTCGAAGACTAACACTTGAACAGATAAATTGATTAGGAATGAGCTCTGAGCCTATAACCTAATAAAATTTTAATATATACTCAGAATTTTGGGTTCATTACATGTCATATATAATCAAGAATGACCTATTTGATCGGCTCTTGGTATTTTAAGAATTTTTTTTGAACTTATATCTACTGGAACAAGCCCAAATTAATGGTTCATTTCGGGTTGTATCTATGATTATTTTTGCACGCCCACCCCTACTTGACTTTTTAGTTTACTTATAATACATATAAGTTCCCATGGTATTCAATTTTTGCCACACTTTTAAATCACATTTCTTCTACTAATATCTGTCCAATGTTTAATGGGTTTAAAATACATCTTTTATCTGTTGCTGTTGTTGCTATTGTAGAGTATTTTTCCTATTGTGATAGATACACAACCGAGTCTATTAGTGTGACCCATTAATCTATTTTTACCATTATTGAAATCATCTGCAGCTGGATCAGATGCCTATGCATTGTTTTCTTTATTATGGTGATGGTCTCTGGACATAGTTGATATTGGTAGTTTTTTAACTTTTATATTGATAAAATTTCATCATATATATATATGTGTATATATCTATATATATTGATTTCCTATCATATTCAAAATTTCGACCAAAATCAAATGTCAAATGCAGTTTATATATTTTATGTTCTACTTTTTGGTTGACACAGCCGAAACAGATCCATGAAATCAAGGATTTCCTTCTCACAGCTAGAAGAAAGGATGCTCGTTCTGTAAAAATCAAGAGAAGCAAGGATGTTGTGAAGTTCAAGGTCAGATGTTCAAAGTATCTTTATACTCTGTGTGTGTTTGACTCAGAGAAAGCTGATAAGCTCAAGCAATCTCTCCCTCCAGGTAACCTTATTGATATGGTGTTCGTGCGGTTATGCAATTCCTATTGTAGTTAGTAGTCATAATTTCTTGTGAGATATATTTATACATATATATAATAAATTATATATATATATATATATATTGCTTCTTTGAATTGGCCATATGACATCTTCAAACATTAGATATTAATTTATATTATGCTAATGGTTTTATTATGTATCATCTATATAGCACAAGAATGTGATGCGATACAAAGCGAATGCAAGAAATGTGATTTTTCAAAAACTAGGATGCGTGAGACGTTTTAAAAAAGTAAAATTTAAATATAATTATTAATTAATGCAAAAACAAGCGACGAGTGCATATTTTAAATTATAATGAGAATTTTATCAGACTACAATATATATTATGTATTATTCGCATTTCATAATTCATATAATGACATGGTGCTATAAAAAATATAGAACAGAGTTAATGAGAAGCATTATAAAGACCAATCACAAATGTACAACATGTCCACATCATTACATAAATTGGTATATGTTTCAATTTTTCATTACATGTACATACAAAAGTTCGATAGTTCAAAAATTAAATATTCTCTCCAATAGTATCAATTTTATCATCTGCTTCCACAATTGAGAGCTCCAACCTGGTTCATCAAGCGATAAATTACCTACATCTTTGAATGAATCAAATCCATCGTCTGCAATATCCCACAATCTAGACTCTCCTTCATTTTATATTTGACCTCTTCTTGAAAGAAGTCGGAGATTGATATGAATACTAATTAAATCTTTAGCACGTTGCAGTGTCATTCAGTTTCTTTTCAAAGCTATAGTTTGAAGTGAAGGGGACGACGAACTATGGTTAATCTAATATGTCTTTGCATCTAAGAGAACGATTTTGAATTGAATCATAATCATTAAAATCTCACTATTTTTCAATAAATTTTGCACACTCCTTGATGACCACATTACACTCCATTTAGGTTGAGTCCTTGAGAAATAATTTTTCAAGTATTTAATCTTTTTCTTGCTATCTTTCAGATTTTTATGCGAATCAACTCTATTTGTATTTTTCGCTAGCCATTATTCACTATAATATCTACTAAAATAACCAAAAATTATTAAGTTAAAAAGTCAATAATACAAAGGCATCAAAAATAAATTCAAAGCGGAGTATTATTCTTGTTCCAACGATCCACAAAAATAGCATGTACTTCCTCAAAAAAGATAGATACTTCTCTTTTCCTCTCTTAGCATAGATAGCCTTCTTCACCCTTTTAATCATTATGTCTCACATATCATATACTAAATGAAGACATGACTTATCCATATCACAAAAGTGAATCATATTATATGTAGGAGCGGTGAATGAAAGAATGTACTCATTGGATTCTCACCAATCATCATTCCACACTTTCTCTTTCACATATTTAGCTTTTTTCATATCATCATCAGATATATAAGTCAATGATTACTAATAACAATTCTTTGGAGTCCGTTCTTTATAAGTGAATCGTTTTAACATGAAGGTCATTGATGTAAAACGAGTTTTGAAAATAAATAATAATTTTAAGCTCACAAGCTCATTAAACATCACTAATCTCATGAAATGATTCATTGTAAAATTTTTAATGAACATTGCATCATCACCTATATGGTTAATTCATGAGCATTTTGCCGCATTTGACGCACACTATGAGTCCAAAAAATTGATGGAAACTCACTCTCAATTAGTTAGCCCGCCCTTTGCAATTTGCCGCATTATTCGTTATAACTTGAATAATGTTTTCATGTCCAATATCTAGAATTACCTCCTTGATAAAAAATACATTGAAGTACTTGTCTTTGATTTGGCCTTCACAATTAACCGTCTTTAAGAACAATGCTTTTGAATCCATTATTGCCATAAAATTGATGAGTGAACTTTTTTGTGGATTGCTCCATCCGCTGCTTATAATACTAACTCCTTTGTCAACCCACATCCCTCTCAAATGAGCTAATCTTCTTTCAATTTCTATATTCTCCTCCAAAAACAAGGCGGTTCTAAATGAATTATATTCGGATGATACCACAAGGTTACGACTAGCGACAAATGAATATAATTCTCTCCAATATAGATTTCTTCCCAGATTGAAAGGCAACCCTGTCAAATAAAATGCTCTAGCAATTGAGGCATCCAAATGAGCTCTATCCTCATTATTGAATGCATTAGAAATTGGATTATTTCCGCTACCGCTTTGGTCATGATTTCTTCTTCATTTATCACCAACACTTCGAGCTCCACTTGAAGTACTTGGAACTACGAGTCTAAATTTTGGAATTCGTCGCTCAATAAGCTCTTGAGCATCTTTATCTTCCTTCTACATATCCTTGTATGTGGAAGCCAGGACCGTGATACATACTCCGATTCCGTTAATCTTAATCCTCAATAAATGACCCTTCACGCGAGCGTATGAACTTTTGTAAGTTTTACCACAAAAAATTACAATGTCCGACTTATATTTTCACCTTCTTCAGTTAACTTTCTCCTTCTTGTCACATATTTCCAGAGATGCTTTTCTTCATTTTCAGTCACACCGCAACTTGAATCCATGTTACCATGGTTGTCGGGATCGAGATCCTAGGTGAGATTGTTTCGAGATTGGATTAGATCGAATTAATAAATTGAGCAGTATGTGAATAGTTATATTTATTTTTTTGAATAACTAAATCAAAAAGATAATATTATACTAAGTTCACTTTCCATTTCAGGTAGGACACTTAATGCCTACTAACAATAAAATAAGAACAATGTTAAAGGCACACCTGTTTTGGCTATGTGCACCCAAATGTTATGTGCACCCAAAAATATTTTATTTGCAGCCAAACTTTATATGTGCACCCAAATTGAAACATAAAAAAGAGCATTTTAAACATAAATAAAGAGTTGTGCATTAGTCTATATAAATCCACAAATACATCACATTTGTCAAAACTATTAGAACTTAAACTTGGTAAGTAACACATATTCATAGAGGTTTTTATTCTCCAAAATACTCCCAAATTCTTCAGACTTTAAGTGTTTGCTTGAACATCCTCCTGCATAACATATACTATTTGTGAATGAGTTTCCTTCATTGAAATCAAATCTCTTGAACACATGTACTATCAATTAAAGTCATAAAACCTATTAAAACAAATGATTCTTGATATGGAAGGCGGTATATACCCCTTCATTGAAGTCAAAGCTCTCAAAATAATTTATGTAATATCTGCATGAGTCAAATTATTATTTATATGGAGGTTACATATAAAAATAGCAATATGGGAAAAATTATTTGAGATACCTTCTTAAGGATCGGCTAAGTTGACTACATCAGATTCCGACTCTTTGGTTAAATTCCATTTCTCTGCTACCGATTCATGATATCTCAACCATAGAGAGAAAACAGGTGGTAGTAAAGAGTCTTCTTTCATCAATAGACATATAAAATGATTATCGTTCACATATCCAATATAAATTACCATTCGATTCTTTGGAGGCGCATAATGCAATGAAAAAAAAGTAAAAGACTGGTATTTTGAGTAATGAACCAAGATGATATTATAGCATGATGCAACTACAAGCCCAATGTCAGACATCGTCATCCACTTTTCAAGAGGTGTTGGAATTGCATTACAATCAAGAGACAACATCAAATCTGACCGCCTTCCTTTGCCAAATATGTAGTGGACAAAGTTTCGTTATTTTTCATTTCCATAGTCAAATCCCGACGCACTTGTACCCAATTATCTCCCATGTTTAAAGCGTGACTAATAGCCCTATAGCCACAATGCCCATCTTCCACCATATCTATTGCATCAATTATATTTTTTGAAATATATGACGACATTTCTTTGCGGATATTTTCAAGGAATCTTTTAGCCCTTGAAGCATATTTCTTTCTACTAGGTGGGTCTACATTTTGATGTTCACATATTAGAATATGCTCAAATAGAGATGGATCTTTTCTTGTAGATTTGAAATCATTCCTCGCCTTGTTTAGACTCCCTCTAAGTATTCCTTTTAGCCTAATTGGAAGAAGAGGTTCTTTGTTTGTGATGTGGAGCATAGGGCCATAGGCGATCACTTACAGTGGATGACGAGTTTTGAGTCCATTCGTGACTGATTTGGCGATTTTCCATATATGACGTGCCCGGATCGACGATCGGACTCCGCAGATGTGTTCGGATTCGCGTTGCGAATCGATTTGGTATCTTATTTCAGTATTTTGCATTTTATTTTGATGTATTTAGGTGACCCCACCTTCGGCTAATCATAGCCATCAATGGTGGGATGCCCTAACCCTCCTTTTTATTATAAATAGATGGTTTGTGGGCTTGTTGAAGGCATTGCAGAATTTTGTGAAAAGAATTCCCGGATTCCCGCCACGGTGCCGACTCCGTGGAATCCTAGGTGATGACTCCTAGGCTTGTATCTTTTTTCCCAAGGTAACCCCTAACCCTAAACCTCTTTTCCCCCTCCCAAACCCTCTCCCACAACCCCCAAAATCCCTCAAAACAGCCCACCGTTACTGTCTAGAACATTGAGATTCCTATTCGTTGCACTGTTGAAAAATGAAATTTACTATTTAAAATCTATAGTTTTTTTCTTTTTCCTCCTATTTCACCGCCGGCCCACTTCCCTCAGCAATCCGCCGCCTACTCTTCCCCCTCCTGAAGCCACAACCGCTGCCCCTTCCTCCTCCAGCAAACCAACAAACCCGACCCCTCCTCCTGCTGCCTCTGCCCAGTCCGACAGCCCTCCTCCAGCAACCACCAAGACCCCTTGCCCCCACCACCACCGTTCCCCTCTTTACAACCCAAAACCGACACCCCTCCCTTTCGTGGTTCCACCTTCCATATCCTTTCTCCTTTCCAGATCAGCCCAAATTCAGAATTTTCAGCCCGGATCCGATTGCAAAATATCGGATCTACTCATCCACGCCCGGATCTACCCGTACGTGGCCGGATCTATCCATTTCCGGCCTGATCCCACCCTCCACCGCCAAGGACAACCACCTACGTTATTTCCACGCCGATGGTTTCACCTCGGATCGTCGTACACGCATTTCCGGTTCCGGAATCTTCAGTGCCTTGGTCAGCCCACTACTTGGTGAGTACTTGTTGTATCGGATAATTATTTTCAGCATATCTATATTGGATTGGATCTTGTACTGGTTTTGGATCTCTTGTAAGGTAGTTGCTTGTTTATTATTGTTTATTCGCCGCACGCTCGTGCTTTGACCCTTTATGCGGAGGAAAGCCTAAGCTTGTTTGCCCAAATACATTATTTTGCCTTGTCGTGAATTTATCTGCGTGGGATGATTTTAAATTATTATCTAATTTGTGATCTAACCGTCAGACTTTTGCATAACATGTAGGGTTAGGTCGCTGGTTACCCGCCGTCTATAGATTTGTCCTGCGTCAATTGGTATCCGAGGGAGGTTGCGCGCAGCCAGGTTGCACCCAATTTTCGATACGCAGTCGTAGAGTTTATAGGTTTTTCGTTATGTCTAGGTGTCACAGTTATTTTTCTCCTCACTTTGGAGGTCTCGAGTCCACTTGCACCCGCTCTCATAGAGCCCCGTCAAGGAGACCCTCACATTACTACGACAGTTATCCTCGATCGCATCACACCATTTTTAGAGATCGCGTTGACCCACCGACACGACCCCACTACACTAGAGACGATCAGTATGATGATTGTCGTCGTTCATATCCTTGCACGCGAGCGAATCGAGTTGACCCTTCGACACGATCTGATTACCTTAGAGATGACTATTATGGGGATCGTTGTTTTGAGAGAGATCTTGAGAGTCAGTTTCGTACTGTTGTCCCTCACTTTGACGGCTCATCGAATCCCGAGTCTTTCAGTTATTGGCTCGTGGATATGAAGTATTATCTCGATCATTTTGAGTTATTCGGTCAACGTCGCGTCAAGTTTGCGGAACTTAGACTTTTAGATCAGGCGAGGACATATTAGTCTAGTGTTGAGAGGACCTGCGAGCGAGATCGTCTTTGTCACATCACTAGTTGGGTGGACATGAAACGTACTTTGTGTCAGAGGTATCTGCCTTCGTCATATCAGAGTCGCTTGCTCGACCAATTATTTTCCCTTCAGCAAGGATCCATGTTTGTCGCTGAGTACAAGGATTGTTTTGATGAGTTAGTTGTGAGGAGTGATATTCGAGAGGACCCAGCCATGACCACTTCCAGATTTTGATCTAGGCTTCGACCAGACATTCGTACTAAGGTGGTTTATCATAGCTCGAAGTCTCTCGAGAGAACGTATCAACTTGCCCTTCGTTACGAACAGTGTATGAGATCTGCCAGAGCTGGTCGGTTGTATCATCACCTTGACCTCCGTAGTGTCCCACACCGAGGACACTACTTTGCCTATCATTGTTCCATCAGACATGACTGAAGTGATACTTGATACGAATGGCTCTCACCCCAGTGGGGTGCTTAGCCCAACGAGTGACCTATCTCTTGTGTCTGACCCGACTCTTGTGACCCCTATTGAGACTGAGCCTGAGCTACCTATTGAGTCTGTAGTGTTGTTCCCCTCACCCACACCTCTTCTTCTGCCATGCGCCGGGTTAGTTAGCCCCCCAACCACAGACCCATTTCTTGACACCGCACCCGCAGACCCATTCTTGAGTGTGGGTCTATGTCGCCCTCCCATTGTCTTGGCTTTGAGTCACATCACGACTGAGAGCCCAAAGCCTGATGTTGATCTCGTTGTGACCATGTCATCCATTCACGGGGACCCTACCCATTATGATGGTACTCATATGGAGAATCATGACCGGGTGACGAGTACTATGACGACCCCCCTGTTGAGCCGCCTAATGAGCCACCACATCCTGGTGAGGATGCGATTCAGGTGAGCCGCTTGTTTACGAGTTTCGGGTTAGTGTCGTTTCTTCAATTATCGTCTCTGGCCTTGCCCCAGAGGATGGATATTGTGTGGCGCATTAGGTATTTTGGGCACCACCTGCTGACACATCGCACCCTCGATGAGTTTTGGGATACACCACCCGCTGACCCACCTGATGAGTTCTTTCTTGTCGGGGACACTCACCACATTTTAGAGTCACGACTTCTAGTCAGTGTACACGATTTTCACTCAAGTGGTCTTCTCCTTCGCGATGACTTTTCTTACACCCCTCCTGGTGAGCCCCCTGATGTGCTACGTTCCCCGAGAGACATTTGGCTCTTTACGAGCCTGTATTTGAGTATAGTTGTCTCTCACGGTCATCTGAGCACTCCTCACACGGGATGAGTTTTTCTACACTCTGCCGAGAGAGCCTCCTGTTAGGCCACCTCCTTTGATAAATTTTCAGGTCATTATTAGATTCTCCCATAAAGAGCATGTTGTGTCGGTCATGTGTCATTTTCATCATTTGCATGAGTCTGTTGAGTCGTTTCATCATCTTTTGCATGAGTTTGTTGTGTTGTCTGTTCATCGTTTGCATGTATGTCATGAGTCGGTCCGACGAGAAATCCATAATGATAATAAATTTTATAAATCGCATGCGGATGTTCACTGACAAGAGCAGGTACTTCATGAAAGCAGACAGGTGATGGTGAGAATCTGCGTTGTGAGGCTCCGTGCGAGGCTTGCTAAAGGCTTGAGCGTTAGACGAATGAATTCCTATATAATCATGTGACAGATCGAAGCAAACACCTATGATCCTGATATCCCTGCAAGTATAGGCATCCATCCGATGTTTAGTGTTGAAGATATGACGCCGTACTTCGAGCCTTGCGAGTATGTGGACCCAAGCAGTGGGGACTTCCAGCACGCCTCCACTCCCGTTGCCTTACCACCATCATAGCCCACCTATGTCTGATGATCGCCACTACTCACCTACTTTTGACACCCACCCACCCGGGGACTCGTCTTCTTTGGTTCTACCGACGACGCCACCGATCGCACTGGGATCCACTACTCGTGAGTTGAACGTTGAGAGCTTCATGGAGACCAGACTCCACCAGTGGATTCCCACTACAGACGTTGTTGACTCTTGGATACTTGCAGCAGAGCTTCATCAATTCGCCCCTGGACTTCGACTTCAGCACGACCATCTCCATTCACCGGAGATGACAACTTTTCAGTTAGGGGGAGTTGATTGGCGAGTACACTTTTTCAGCGATGACACTTGAGCGACCTCTGGTGGACTTCTTCGAGTTTTACTTGGCGTGCAGCGAGAGAATTCTGATCCTTATTCATCGGGAGATGAATTCTTTCAAGCCGGGGAGATTGATGTGGAGCATAGGCGAGCACTTGCAGTGGATGATGAGTTTTGGGTCCATTCGACACTGATTTGACGACTTTCCATATATGGCGTACTCGGATCGACGATCGGACTCCACAGATGTGTTCGGATTCGCTTTGCGAATCAATTTGATATCTTATTTCACTATTTTGCATTTTATTTTGATGTATTTAGGTGGCCCCACCTTCGGCCAATCATAGCCATCGATGGTGGGATGCCCTAACCCTCCTTTTATTATAAATAGATGGTTTGCGGGCTGGTTGCATTTCAGAATTCCCGGATTCCCGCGATCCCGCCACGGTGCCGACGCCGTGGAACCCTAGGTGACGACTCCTAGGCTTGTATATTCTTTCCCAAAGTAACCCCTAACCCTAAACCTCTTTTCCCCCTCCCAAACCCTCTCCCACAGCCCCCAAAATCCCTCAAAACAGCCCACCGTTTACTTTCCAGAACATTGAGATTCCTATTCATTGCACGGTTGAAAAATGAAATTTACTATTTAAAATCTATAGTTTTTTTTTCTTTTTCCTCCTATTTCACCGTCGGCCCACTGCTCTCAGCAATCTGCCGCCTACTCCTCCCCCTCCTGAAGCCACAACCGCCGCCTACTCCTCCCCCTCCTGAAGCCACAACCGCCGCCCCTTCCTCCTCCAGCAAACCAGCAAACCAACAAACCCGACCCCTCCTCCTGCTGCCTCTGCCCAGTCCGACAGCCCTCCTCCAGCAACCACCAAGGCCCCTTGCCCCCACCACCACCGTTCCCCTCTTTACAACCCAAAACCGACACCCCCTCGCCCCTCCCTTTCGTGGATCCACCTTCCATATCCTTTCTCCTTTCCAGATCAGCCCAAATTCAGAATTTTCAGCCCGGATCCGATTGCAAAATATCGGATCTACTCATCCCCGCCCGGATCTACCCATACGTGGTCGGATCTATCCATTTCCGGCCTGATCCCACCCTCCACCGCCAAGGACAACCACCTACTTATTTCCACGTCGATGGTTCCACCTCGGATCGTCGTACACGCATTTCCGGCTCCGGAATCTTCAGTGCCTTGGTCAGCCCACAACTTGGCGAGTACTTGTTGTATCAGATAGTTATTTTCAGCATATCTATATTGGATTGGATCTTGCACTGGTTTTGGATCTCTTGTATGGTAGTTGCTTGTTAAATTATTATTGTGATTTGCAGGATTTATTCGTCGCGCGCTCGTGCTTTGGCCCTCCACGCGTCATTCGTCGTGGGGGAGACATTCGTCGTGGGGGCGACATTCGTCGTGGGCGCGACATTCGTCGTGGGCGCGACATTCGTCGTGGGCGCGACATTCGTCGTGGGCGCGACATTCGTCGTGGGCGCGACATTCGTCGTGGGCGCGACATTCGTCGTGGGCGCGACATTCGTCGTGGGCGCGACATTCGTCGTGGGCGCGACATTCGTCGTGGGCGCGACATTCGTCGTGGGCGCGACATTCGTCGTGGGCGCGACATTCGTCGTGGGCGCGACATTCGTCGTGGGCGCGACATTTGTCGTGTGAGAGGCGGTGCTAGTCCCCTCTTATAAAGGAGGTCGGGTGTTCGATCCCCGCGCTCAACAACCTACCACGGAATATTCTCGTAGATAATTCGGAGCCTTCCGCGGAGATCTGGTTGGGTATGTTTGTGTCGTTCGACTGCAGTCGGGCAGGACCGGAATTCGCAATGTGCTGCCCCGGCCTGGTTTCAGCTCAAAAAGGATGGCTCCGGCCTGGTTTCTAACAAATATTTCACCTGCTACACCTCATGTGCTTTACATATTAGAACTACTGTGATATTTAATTATGTAAAACTACTCAAAATAAAGATTTAAATTGTGACGGACTTCATACCGTTACATAATGTAAGGAGGAGTATGTAAAAAAGTGGACCCTGATTCTGATCTAAGCAACAAAATGGATGCTAGTTCTGATCTGAAATATGAAATAAATTTTAATTCAATATATTAGCTGCAAACTGCAAACATTAGTTTTTAAATTTCTGCTGGAAGAAAATTGGAGGGCAGCACTTTCAAAACTGCCATAAATACCGGGCAACAATGTAAACATTTTTTATAAATCTGTGAAAACGGCAAGAAAGAGAAATGCTTAGTAAATTAAATAATGACTTAGGTCATAAGCCTTGGGAGATTTAACAACTGGTATGAATCTCGGTAAAGAAGTGTTGGCAGATTTATGTTGGAACATACAATATAGAATATTGTATAATTGAATAGAAAATATTAATCCCAGCAGTATAACAACTTATTTGCACGCATAGACAAGACCAGTAGGACAGTAGAAGCAATAAAAGAGGAAGGTTACATGCTAGAACTTTGTGTAACATATAGCAGATTTTACGGAATCAGAAAAGTGTCGATGACATTCCACGTCAGTTATTGGAACTGATTAATAATCATTGGAGCATTCAGACAAACATTTAGTGGACAGAAAAAGAGGAATTTAAAATTTAGAATGAGATGGGAATCGATAAGTGATCATAAACATAAATTAAACCTAAAGTAAGCACAATTAAATTTTAGAATGAAGAAGAGAATTGAACAAAAAGAGGAGGGCCTTCTTTTTGAGCTGAGTTTTTGAAATATCCTCAAAGAAGCAAACAACAGCGGTGGCGGGCTTAGTCCGCCCCACGCCTGCCCCCGGCGGGCAAGAATCTAACATGATATTAATGTGTTTTTGAGACATTAAAGATGAGTACATATGGGTTGTCACCCAATCTTCCTGGATTCAATACAACAAAATTAAAACAAAGTATTGGATCACTGTTGTTCTTGAAGCGCTCAACAATAATTGCAGAATTGCAGATCGAAAACAAAGAGCAGGAAAACTGAATTAAGACAAAGCAATGGCAAAATTTATTCATATACATATTTATGTAGATTTAGATAGTAGAAACAAACTTAACTTAGTCCTAATCAATACAATCTTTAATTAATAGCTGATCAACAATTTTGAAGGAGATTTGTGAAAAAACTTAAATACCTGGCAAAAATACAAAACAAAGCAATTTAACAAACTCTTCAAAGTGCTAATAAATATATACTTAATTGGCTTTATCTTCATTTCCGTCCGAATATCATTTCCCAAAAGTTTTTATCCCCTCTCAAGAGCCACGGAGTGTGTGATTCTATATGATAAAATTATGAAGGCTCGTCATATATAAAATGAAACAAAACAAAATGCAAATTAATGTGTCTTACCTGGATACAGGGCAAAAAATCACTATTGATAATGCCATAAAAAGGAGTGAGAGGACTGTGGAGGTGGACCGGCTGCTTCACTCCAGTTTTCTGCCCAAAGCGGAGGTGGATGGCGAGGATGGAGATGATCAGAGGGGATGTGCGAGGAGTGGATAGGTATGTGTGCCGAGAGTTGCACTGTGAATCAAAAAGAAGAGAGAAGATTGAAAAAAAAGGACCAGACATCCTTACTCGAACCTAAAAGCGGATCCTGGAGGGAGAGGAAGAGCCCCCTGTTATTGGTCTTGGGAGCAATCTGTCGTGTCTGGTCTGCAGAAGCGGCGACGGGCTGTAACTTAGTTTCGATCTAGGAGGAGGCAAAGCCCGGGGATTTCGATGTGATTCCCAGCAGTTTGAGGAAGTGGCGAAGCCTGGTATTTGCAGAAGTTGGGAGCATTATTGGAAGAGTGACGTCCTTAGGAGCGATGCCATGGAGTGTTTCCTCCGCGATGAAGAAATGAGGCGATGAGGGGAGTTGCTGCGGCTGGTAGAGTGATCGGGAAGGGTTAGGGTGCGGTGGGCAGATAAAATAGGGCGCGGGATTTTGTTTACCGCTTGCGACGTTGGAGTGATGGCGACGAAGTTGCGGCTTTGGAGTGACGACGACGGGCTTGCGGCGTTGGAGTGACGGCGACGGGCTTGCGGCGTTGGACGGAAGCCGTAGGATCTGCCCTAGCTGCGCAGAAGAAGAGGGGTATCGGGAAGAAGAAGTCGCGAATCGCGATTTTGAGGTGGCCGAACAGTGCCGGGTGCGAGGCCATTTGTATTAATTAAGCGTTGATCCGACCAAAAGATCAAAATACCCCCAAATTAACTTACAAAAATAGTTTTTATGAGGGTATTTTTGTATTAAAATGTCACACATGGTGTAACATAGCTCATTCCTTATAGTATAAAGATATATATGATTTAGACATATACTGCTAGACTGTTATCATAACATAAAATAAAATAGAGGACAATATGTTCGAAAGTCGTGTCGGCTGATATATCGAAAAAACTTGGATATATTGTCCTATATTTTATAAAATGACAAATCGATTTTTTAAAGAAAAAAAATGTCGTTTGCTCTAAAAAATGACATGCCGACAAATGTTCGTCATGGCTCCGGTTCTTGGTCGTCTCTGCGGCAGCGCCGAGAGTAGGAAAGAATCTGCGGTCGGTGCAGTGGATGCGCTAGGAGGCGCGACTGACCAATGCGGTATGCGCCGGACACGCACGGGAGGCGGCGGCTGGACGCGGTGGGAGGAAGCGTATGAACGCTCCTGGAGGAAGCGGGGTTGACGCGTTGGACTCGAGCGAGGTTGAGAAAGTTTGTCGTGCGCTTGACACACGGTTGTGAATATCGGATGTCAACGACATATTAGATTGAGTTTTTATATGTTCTATAAGAAAAAAAAGATTAACATAACCTGTAAACGAACAATGAGTCATGGATATCCTAAAATATATTCAAAAAATATTCGAAGTAAAATATTATAACAAGCACAAATCAATACAATGTAAAATATATTTAATATTATATAAGAAATCCATTTTCTTAGTACTAAGTTTTATAGCAAATTTTTGAAGATTTAAAAGTTAGATATCATTGATTGATTATTAGTCTTTTCATACTTAGTATGTTTATGTTAAAATTATATAAATAACAACTAATAATTATGTTGATCTTTTTCATAATTTTTGTAATTTTATATAAGAAAAATATAGTGTGCAATAAGTATACAAAATTGATTATAAAATAACACATTTAATTGATTTAAATATACATTATATTGTATATAACACACTCACACACACACACACACACACACATATATATGTGATTTTGACATATACTGCTAGGCTGTTATCGTAACATAAAATAAAATAGAGGATGATATGTTCGAAAGTCGTGTCAGCTGATATATCGAAAAAACCCAGATATATCAGCCTATATTTTATAAAAGGATAAATCAATTTTTTTTAAAAGAAAAAAATGTCGTTTACTCTAAAAAATGACATGTCGGCAAACATGTCAGAGGTTATTTTAAAATAATGGTTGGATGCGAGCGGGTCGGGGAAGATTTTTGTGCGCTGGACGCGAGAGGGTCGCAGGAGTCCCGACGGCTAATGAAGTAACGGACGATGTCGGCAGGTCGGATGATTGTTACCCCTTAGGGTTTCACCTCTCCAATCTGGGAAGATCAAGATGAAGGGAGAGAGGAAATCCAAGAGGAATTCTTGGCTAGCCCTAGTCTCCAAAGCTTTTCATTCCAAAATAACTAAAAATGCAAAATACAAGAGGTTTGGGATATTAGAACCCATCACCGGGAAAAATCATAATTATGCAAGAAATCCAAAATACAACTTAAGTAAAAGATAAAACAGCCCACCTAGGGCATTATCAATCACGCCTGTGTCCCCACTGTGGCCCTCTTCCTCCTGGTATAGACTAACCACACTGTTGGCGCCCTTCGTGCCATGGTCCGCATCCGTAACTTCAACACATGAAGAGAAGTTTTAGAAATCTGAATAGCATGTTTTGTTTTTGTTTTGGGCTTTAATATCAAAAAGGTATACAAATATCAGTTTATGGCTTGTGCATATCAAAGTGCTGTGTATATCTATCTAAGATGCGCTAATAAATCGCCTAAAACATTAAAAAGAAACATTGTCGGATTATATGTTGGAATTTTAAAGTTGATGAGTTGTTTATCTTTTACAATATGTTGTTGATGGTGCAATTTGAATTTCTTTGTTTGAGGAAAAGGTAATATGAGATAAGATGATTGGTTCTCTTAAGATGATTGCTGTTGAACACGAATATATTGTTGATGGTGCAATTTTAATTTCTGTTTGAGCAAAAGGTAGTATGAGGTAAGTGATTGGTTCTGCTAAGAAGATTGCTGTACAATGCCTAGGAGAATTCCTATTAGAGCAGGAGTGATTGTTGTTTTTCCTATTTGAAAAGACATTTGTTACAAAGCTTGTAAGGCAATTTTAGTAGAGGATGTAACACACAACATAATATACTTATGGATATTGGATGTTTATCTTAGTAGTATAAATACAACAATAAAAAGAAACATTGTCGAATTATATGTTGGAAATTTAAAATTGATGAGTGGTTTATCTTTCACAATATGTTGTTGATGGTGCAATATGATTTTTTTTGTTTGAGCAAAAGGTAATATGAGAAAGATGATTGGTTTTGTTAAGAAGATTGTGTAGAACGTGAATATTGATGGTGCAATTTGAATTTCTTTGTTTGAGCAAAAGGTACTATGAGGTAAGATGATTGGTTCTGTTAAGATTGCTGTAGAACGCCTAGACGCCTAGGAGAATTCTTTAGAGGGAGTGCGTAAAATATTATTTATTAAAAAAGTGTTTTTAAAGAGCTAAGGAGACTTCTTTTTAGTTGGAGACTGGAGAGAAGACAGTGAAGGTAGCAGTGAGAGAAGAAATTACAATAATCTAGAGGTGGGGAAGAGAAATATTGTTAGAAGTTAGAAAGGTCGTGGAAAAGGAGGTTCAACAAACGTAATAATATCACATGCTTAGTTGGTTAGCTAAGGAGAGGCTGCAAGAAATTGAGGATTTAGGGATAGCGGGAAACAAATAATGGTGGGGTTGCTTGAATATTAGAATGCACTGGTTAATGAAATAAGGATGAAACGTCTGCTTGTGAAAATAGAGACTTAAGAATTGTTTTTATGAATACTTGAATAGTGTCAACTACACACGAAGGTTATGTTTGACATTTCATGTCAATCTATAAATAGCATACTTAAACCGATTGAACAATGCATGATGTACTGAAATGAAATTGTGCAAAAATATTTTATTTGCGTGAGGCGAGTCTTTTGAATCTGATATCTATAACCTCTTCTCTCTTCCAAACCTTCCCAACAACATTCAAAAACTTGCTCCAATTACTCTCTCATAAAATGGTATAAAAATTGAAGAAATAACCTCAGTAGGCTTCTATGATTTCAAAAACTACATCGGTCCCACATCTTGAACTTTTTTCTTCTTGCAACAATGTGTGCAGACCAGGTTCTTGAACCCATTACTAGGATGGTGCTTAATGATTAGAGAAGAAATATTTTGATACTAATATTTAAGAACAAGGGAGATGCACACGATTGTGCCTAATTATAGAAAGATTAGACTTATGACCAAATATTTATTAAAGAAAAGGTTGTAGGTTCAGAATAACTCCAATTTTAAAGAATCATTTTAGTTTTATGCTATAAAGACAATTGACAGAGAAGTATAAAGAGCAAAAACAAATTTTCATGATTTTTGATTAATCCCAAGTCATATGATTAAGGCTCTCTTTAGCACGGTGGTGGCAGTGGTAAAAGTTATATTCTCACTGCCACAGCTGTTTTGGAGGCGTTTGACTTCCCGGTGGTGCAAAACTAGTGGAAAAAAAGTATTTTCAGGATTTTTTGGAAATTAGTGAACCATCCTACTTTCAAAAAAGCTAAAAAGAGAATTTTGCCTTTTCATGCTTATCTTCCCATAAGTTTACATCCTCATTCTCTTCTGTTACGGACCTACTCGGCGGATGTTGGAGGAGTAAATGAACGATACCATGGTACCCTAACCGCAGCTGCCTAAGCGATGTTACTCGTTAGAGGAGAGAGTCACCAAAGATCCTACACAATAGAATGTGGAATACAACTTCTTGCTTACTCATACAACCATGCATATGCCTTTATGTAAACTTATAACTTAATAAAAGACAACCAATAATAGTAATACCTATTACTAGACCCGGTGCTCGAGGTCTCATACATAATGATAACAACTATAGATAATTAAATAGATAAATGGGCATGCAACCCATAACATCTCTCCCGCCATCCAAAACGGGCTTGACCTCAAGCTCAATGGCGATCGATAATGGTGCAAGCTTCATCCGACGCCCTTCTCGTCAGATTCCTCGCCGTGTAGGTAGAAAAGTTTTTTGTACCTGTGCCCGCGAGTGTTCTGCTCGTCGCAATTAAAACATAACCCATGAGCACGTCGTTCCAACATCTCGGCCAGAGAAAAGCGACGAACTGACGGAGCGGCCTGACCCTCGATATGGCCCCGCTGAATCCCCGTGTCGGTGGGGAAAAATAAACCTCCTGTGGTAGTTGGAGGCGACACTCACATAGTCTATCCAAACTCATAACAATCACTAAGTCTGGAGGAGCCTTAAATTCAACATCTAGCTGTAGGCGATCATGAAGTTTGGCGGTGAAGATGCCGACCTGCATCTCCGAGGAAAAGGTGATATGTTTCATAAGAAGTTGAAACTGGTCCATAAAAACGTCCACAGAGCCCGTCTGGCGTAATGTCGTGAGGGCATCGAGGGAGTTTCTACGGATGGGAGGACCAAACGCAGGTTACAAAGTCGCTTGAAATCATCCCATGTCAAATTCGATTGATCTGTGAGGAGACGAGTCACCTAAAACAAGGCCGAGTCGAGAAGGTGGATGGAGGCCAAAGGAAGCCGTTCAACTACCAGAGTTTGTTGATGACCAAGGAATTGTTCGCACTTGGTGAACCAGCCCAATGGATCAGTTTTCCCATCGTATGTGGGGAATTCCAACCGTGTATAGCGTGGCAGAATAGCAGCTTCAAGGCATAAGAGGGTCGCAGTGGCTCATTTGGTGATGATAGTTATAACGAAGACTCCTATCAATGCGAGAAATGATTTGATGTGCATAGAGGGTACACTTTGTAGGGATCTATTTAAATCATCACCGTGATCATGTCTCTGTGTTGGTTATGAAGACTCACAAGTATTTAAAGTTGGCTTAGTATATTTTTGCACGACATAGTTTTTTAAAAGCACGTCATACATTTGAAATATGTGAAAAGTTACAACAATGAAGAAATTGTTTTAAATAAAGATAGAGAAATTTGTATTAGTAAAACAATAATAGTATATGATATTGCAATATCTATGGATTAGATTTGCAATTATAAATTAGTATTATTAGAAGATAAAAGGATACATGGATGTAATAGGTTTAAGCATATTTGATTTGTTATTATACAGAAAAATGTGAATATAATTTCTAGAGTTAACTATAGATGGATGATATTCTGTAATGATAGAATGTCATAGATTTTTAGATATCATGAAATGAGTGAAAGTCATGGAGATTTGGATATGCAATGAGAGAATATCATAGAATTAGATATTATGCAATGAGAGAATATGGTTGCTTGGTTTATATAATTCAAAAACTTTAGTGGTCTTATTTCTCACGGCCCCCTCTTACTCCCAAACCAACCTTCATGAGCCTATTTTTGGGGATTCCATGTCCTGATTGAATAGCCGTCACCATCATCGTGCTGGCACTGAAAAGAAGCTCTCCTGAAAATTCCTCCTCGATTAGAGAATTTTCATTTTTTCAGTGAGATGACCTCCACTTCCCGCCCATGCTAAATCTGGCTGTGCAGAATATCTCGGATTGGAACTAACAACTTAGTAGAATCTTCTGACAGATTATCCCATTATTTTTTCCCTTTTGGTGTTTTCCGCATTTATTGTGCTGCAAACGTGACGGTATAGGAGGCCACTATTTCAGTGGTATCTGTGAGCAGCCGCTTTGTGCATTTATTGTCAAAGGTTAGATCTTTCTCCTGTGAGAGAAGCCACTTTGTGCATAGTGCCAAAGATTAGGTCTGTTTCCAATCTTCCCCCGCCCATCCCCCAATGATTGGGGATTATATGAGTTCTCTTATTGTTGTTGTTTTCCGCATAAAAATATTGTTGTTAACTCTCTTTTGTTTATTTACATCCGATTGACTCCTGAGTTATCGCAACTCCTTCTACCGACTCGTGATAGCGTTAATCCAACCACAATAATTTATTTATTTTTTATTTGGTAGCTGGGCTGAGCTAAAATTTTAGTTAAACCATGGGTTGAGGATGTAAGTTCATAATTTAATATTTCTCAAAAATATTGCTTTAGTATATTGCTTAATTCTATGGGATTAGGGTTTGGTTTGATATCTAAGTTGAACTCTCAACAAAAGTAATGATTTTAAATTGGTTGATTGATTAAATTTGGTAGGATAAATTAATAAATTGTTAGAGGCAAATTTTTGAAATTGCTTTTGTCTATGAAATGTTGTTTGAAATAGACCACAAAATGCTCATTTGTCTTGTTTTTTATCCTAAAGGTTTGTGTTTATTTGAAACACTTCGACTTAGCTTTTCATCCACTAATGTTATGGAACCCAAACATTTGGGACCAAAATCAACACAAAATAACTACATGGAATATGCGGAGATTGATGATTTACAATGTTAAGCGAAATAATCCCCTTCATGATTGTTTATGTGATGTTGAATTACATGGAATATATGGAGATTGATGATTTGCAATGTTAAGCAAAATAGTTTGCGAGCAAGAGAGCGAGAGTCTGTGTTGGGCAATCAACTTTTTCGAACCCCGCTGCAGCTGCACGAGCCTTCCATTGTCGCATGCTGCAGTGCCCCAGAATATGCGAAAAATCTTAGAACAAAAATGGGTTGCAGTAACTAGTTTCTAGGAGAGAGATAGTTCAAATTTTTAGTTTTTAATTTTTGCTGCTTTGCTCGTTGCAGGTTTGAGCGTGCAGGATCTTTAAAAGATGAGAGAAGTTTGGTGGAGCTTATTATATAGACGTTTGATGAATCTTTCCTTGCATCATGAGACATTTGTTATTTGAATTATACAACTTCCTATTCTTTTTTTGAGGACTCAAAATGTTCTCATCAATCCACTCCAGTTTTTTTATTTCTCCTTTTTATCTATCTTCCTATTTTTTTTACTGAAGTTTCAGGATTTTTTTCCATTTACTTTTTTTTATATGGCAATTATGCATAATAAAGTGTTTGGGTGTTTCCGTTGGACTTTGTGATCACGGATTCGAGTCCTGGAGGCATCTTTTTGCAAAAATGCAGGGTAAGGTTTGCCTACATTTCACCCTTGTGATGGTACCTTTCCCCGGGCCCTCACTGTACTGGGATGCTTTGTGCACCGGGCTGTCCTTGCCCCTTTTTATGTATAATAAAGTGTTTAGGTGTTGTCGTGTGATTTTGAGGTCACGGGTTTGAGTCCTGGAGGCAGCTTCTTGCAAAAATGCAGGGTAAGGTTTGTCTACATTTCACCCTTGTGATGGGACCCTTCCCCAGACCCTCACTGTGTGGGTATGCTTTGTGCACCCTGGTGGCCTTGCCCTTTTTTATGCATAATAAAGTGTTTAGGTGTTGCTGCGTGACTTTGAGGTCACGGGTTCAAGTCCTTGAAGCAACTTCTTGCAAAAATGTCGGTAAGGTTTGCCTACATTTCATTCTTGTGATGGTACCTTTCTTTGGACCCTTGCCTTGCGGAGATGCTTTGTACACTGGGCTGCCCTTGCTCTTTTTTTTTTTGCATAATAAAGTGTTATGGACGGTGCTATTTTCCTTCACACTGACTTCCAAGGTATGTGTGGGCAATAATCATACATTATAGGTTCATCTTTTTAGTATACTAGTAATATACTAACATATAGGTTCTGTTTGGCACAACTTTTTTGCTCCAGTGGGTTTGAACAAAAATATCATCATCATAGAATATATGTTTGACAAGACAAACATTATGACCGCTAGCAAAAAAAGATAACTAGTTTTTGAACATAAAAGCGGACGAAGATACTTTGTGAGGTTGGGCATTCATGAACACTAGTTCATAACCATCATGTTCATGACTGTCATCACCGTGCCAAACAGAACCATAATCTGAAGCATTAATCAAGTAATTTATAACATAATATTTTATAATAATTATATTTATAAATAATCATTTGAAGTAACACTACTATATCATTTTATCATTGCCCACAAAACTACCCATTTGCCCCCTCAGAAATTAACTTAAATTCAGATATGATTCAGTGGCCCTAATATTGATAAGTGGCTTGTCTACCATCTCACAGCCAAAAAAAAGTCATCTCCTACAAACTTTCCATGTTTCTTAGGCTCTGTTTGGTGTGATTTTTTTGTTATGGCGAGTGGACGCAAACGCCAGTCATAGAATGCATGTTTGCTCTACGAATAATTATGACTTACTAAGAAAAGAAAACTACTTTTTAATATAAAGCGGAAGTTGCTTAGATGAGGCAAGGCGTTCATGAATGATAGTTTATAATCACCGTGTTTACGATCTCCATCACTGCCCCAAATAGAGCCTTAAGCTTTGTTTCTAGAGAACTTTTGGGGAATGTGGAAGCGAAAAATTGTTTCAGACCGATGAACGCGGTATGCTGAGAAGTTGTTTCAACATACAAAACAAGTCATTTTTGAGGATTTTTAGATGCACACCCAAAATCTTTATATGCAATCCAATTTTTTCTTCTAAAAAACTTCATTTCCCCTCCCAAGCACACCCAAAATCTCAAAATGAACATCAAAATTCTTTCTTAAAATGGAAGTTCTCTCCATTGATCACTATTCACTGTGAAAGATGGGCAGCCTACCCTTTTTTGTTGACCTCCCTTCATTGCAGGGGGAACTGGCTGACCAAGTTCCCCACAAGGCAACAACTTCTAGCCGCTCGCCTCACCATGAACCCCAATGTGGTTGTCCGCTTCATTATATCACTGGGTGGTGCTTTAAGCTTCACATCACTCGTGTCGTTCGCTCTCACTTTCAATCCCTTGGAAGAAGATGATACAACATGAGTGGAATCAATATAGTAGACCATGGAAAGGGTATACTAAATGAAGCATGTAATACACTTCTCAAAGATATAGTGATCAATGAAAAATCAACTTATAAATATCACTAATTTTTCTTATTACAAAATACAACACTTAAGCCTTTATCCCACTATAGTGAGGTCGGCTATATGGATCCGTTGTCGCAATTGTGACCTATCTTTTGTCATAATCTCACTAATGCTTAAGTACATCATGTCTTTTCTTACTGTTTCATTCCAAGTCTTTATTGATTTACCCCTCCCTGGTGTAACATGTCTAGTGACTAGACTCTCACAACGCCTAACAAGTGCCACTTATTACAAAATGAATAGAAAAAATTATGATTGGAAAAAAGATTGGATTTTTTTTTGGTAAAAAAATTACCTTTTTTCATGCAAAATATGTAGAATTGAGAGGAATAGCCAAATCGAAATCAAAACAAAAATTCATTGTATTTATGAAAAGGAAGCAAAACTGCTCAAACTATATTACTGCTTGACATGAGCTTAGTAGTTGCATCTTGCTATAAGATATTTTCTTATAATTTCTTTTAGATGCAAGAGCAATATCTATTATTATTATTTTTGGCGGTCACATAACAAAGTGGCATGCATATACGATTTTGTGGGGTGCGTATATCATAGTTATGCATCTGCATATGAATCCATTAGCATGGAACATTCTCTTTTTCAAGTAAAATCCCCTAGGATATGAAGGATTGAAAAAAGTGCTTTTGTCACTGTAAAAAGAAGAAGCCTTTCTATCTTTTAGTTCCTAAGTCCAGTTTGGAGTGTTTTTTCAGAGCAACATTCTTGTTTATGAAATAACTAAGGCTCCATTTGTCACGAACATGAGGGTTAAATTATCATTCGTTAACGCCCATCTAAGAAACTTGATCCATTTTTATGTTCAAATGAACGATGTCTGTTAGGTGATCCTTAACGAATGACAGTTTAACCCATATGTTTACGACCGTCACCACCATGCCAAACGGAGTCTAAATGTTGCCAATGCATCAACCACAAAAAGTTGTCTTGGAGTTGAATCTCACCACTCATTTTTAATGCTAGTATTAGAGCGGCTAATTCATTCTTATTTACATAAAATTACCATGCTATTCTCCAAACGTGCATAATTATCACATTTCTCATCATAATTGCATATAACTAATTTTCTAACCAATAATTGTGTCAGCATAGTGCTCTATAAAAGAGTCTTAGGTTGAGTTTGGCACAGCTTATTTGCTTCGGTGAGCTTGTACAAAAACGTCATTGTATGTTTGATATGACAATGTTACTACCGTTATAAAAAAAAAGAAATTAGTTTGGAGCATAAAATTTTGACATGACAATGACATTTTTGTCCAACTTCACAGGAACAAATAAGCCGCCCCAAACACAGCCTAAGGCTGCGTTTAGCACGATTTATCGTTACTTATTTGCTCCGGTGAGGTTGGACAAAAATGTTATTGTCATATCAAAATCTTATGCCTCAAACTAGTTTCTTTTTTGTAACATTTGTGATACCAACCATACATTCTATGACAATGACGTTTTTGTCCAACCTCACCGGAGCAAATAAGTTGCGATAAGCCGCGCCAAACAAACGCAACCTTGATGCATGTACAAAATTTCTTCAGAGTTAATGAAGCAGGATCTACTTTTGGGGAATACTGGTCAAAGCAATCCCAGCAATCTTTCCAATAGAATATCTTTCAGAAGGGAGAGAGAACTCTCTAATAGGCTGAGTGATAGGCAACAATTAGGCTCACTTACATGCAAACCATGAATATTTGGAAAATCTATAGCATCATGCAAGCCAACATTATTCATAATCCAACAATGAAAAACAGCTGGTAGAAAAATGAAGGCTCCGTTTGGGGGGACTTATTTTCACCGGTCAAGCGGTTACGACCGCATGAACCGGGCCTTAATTATGGTCCGGTTCATGCGGTCGTAACCGTTTGACCGGAGAAAATAAGTCCCCCCAAACGGAGCCGAAGTTTGAGAAAAATGCTGTTTTTGAAAAATAGAGTTTTATTAAAAAGTTGTTTGGGAACTTCAGTATCATGTAAATCAAGATTTTTTCTTCTTTTTGCCGAAAAATAGCTTCCAGCTATATGCATTGGCATTTGTCTCTGCAGCCTCCATTCTATTTCCTCCAATCTGCAACATAAATGCTTATTAAATTATATATTTAGGGGGGGGGGGGGGGGGGGGGCACTGGTGGGGGCAGTAGATGGACCATGCTCTACTAGATTAGCTAGGGGGTATTCTCACGTCCGGTGAGCATATAACCAGTCTCCCGCTACATTTTAAGGGTTCAATTTTTAAAATTTTATGGCATCTATAATACAATGTTTAGGAAAAGAACACTGAATCATAAGAAGTATGTGCTGTGCATTCCATAAACAATAATATTATAGTCTGAATGATATTTTTCTAGAAAACTATTAACTGAATATCATTGTTAACCACAGAACTCTGATGAGCCGTTGACGGCGGGTCTGGGGCTGCAGTTTTCGCATGGCATGGATCCGGCCAAACCCTGCCACAGCTCTCCGTCCGTTTAGTTATACCGGAAAGCACTGGCCGACCCAGTGTGTGGCACAGCCATTGGCCCAAACATGCCCCTGATATACTGAGGGTCAGTCTGGTGCTGCAGCTTTCACATGCCACGGATCCGGCCAAATGCTGCCACAAGAAAAATCACATTTGGCCGACCCGGTGTGGCAAAAATCTGCGGATTACCCGGAGATTTTGGCCTATGGCGCCATTGGCCCAAAATAGCCTTTAATATACCATACATTTTAAAGATTTTTTTTTACCTTGTCCATTAACCAGAACCCAACTGTCGGCATGTATTGTACCAAGTACATAACAAGTAGGACAGGCTGCAAAATAGAAAGAAAAAATATCAGTGCACAATAAGCTGGAAAAAAGATTTGACAATTACTCCATCCTTGGAACTACTTTTAGTAGATCATCATACGCTGATACGCCTATGCCGGTCCCAAATCCGGATGAAAAGTGATGAGAGTTGTGTTACTTAGACAGTCAGCGTAAAATTTAGTCACCCTTTTCCCCCTATAGTGTGATAAAGGCTTGAGTGTTGTTGTATCATAATCTAGTTGTCACTCTTATCTCTCTCTCTTTATATATATATATATATACCAAAACCTTATCTGAGAGTTTGCAAAATTAAAGGTTGCACTTCTCTATCTTTTGAAATTACATAAACCTTCTCTCCGATGTTGCATTTCATAACATGCATGCACAAAAATGTTCCCTGGGGCTCCCCTCATTGAGGGGTATTTGTGTGCATGCATGTTATGATGTGTAAATTTATAGGGAAGATCTTTGTAATTTTAAAAGATAGAAAGGTACAACCTGTAATTATGCAAAATTGCATGGGTGATCCCAGTAAAAGACTATATAGGTTAATTACAGGGACCTCCCCTGAGAGTTTGCATAATTATAGCACGCTCCAAATGTCGTAGGATTCAAGCTTGGGCAAGAACTGAAGGTATAGTGGCCGCGGTAAGACTTTGGTAAGAATATAAACAATTTGTTCTGCAATAGGAACATATCTTAAGTCCAGTTTCCTTGGTTGAACCTTTTCCTAAATAAAGTGACAATCGATCTCGATATGCTTGGTACGTTCATGGAACACCAGATTTTTCGTAATACGAACAACCTAACAATCGCAAAACAAGGTGGCATGAGAGAAGAGTTTGACACCCAGGTCTCCCAGAAGGCTTTCTAGCCACGTGACTTCAGGGACGACATAGGTCATTGATCAATACTCAGCTACTATAGATGATCGTGCGAGAACGAACTGCTTCTTGTTTCGCCAAGTAATAAGATGTCCACCAAAGTATGTGCAAAAACCAGTTGTGGAACGATGATTATCCAAGAATCCAGCATAATCTACATCAGAATAGACAATAAGAGATAAAGACAAGGAGAACTTATATACGACTATACGAGCCCTTGTCCAGGAGCAGACTTCAGATATCGGAGAATGCGTTCAACTGCTTGAAGATGAGAGTTCCGTGGAGCATGCATAAACCGACTTACAACCCCAACAACAAAGGATATATCAAGTCTTGTAACAGTAAGATAGATCAACTTTCCTACAAGATGACAATAATACTCTAGGTTTGGTAGAAGCATATCAGAGTCGGAGGTATAAGCACAGAGCTTGTGGTTGACATCTATGGGTGTATCGGCTGGCTTGCAACCAGAGTAGTCAACATCATGAAGGTCAAGGTAATACTTTCTTTGAGATAGGACGAGGCCATCGGGATGACGAGCTACTTCGATGCCGAAATAGTATTGGAGATTCCCCAATTTTTTGGTCTGGAATATGGAGGCCAAGTGTTCCTTGATCATGTGGATGCCTTTTAAATCATCGTCCGTAATTAGAATGTCATCAACATAAACCAAGAGTATCACAAAGCCTGTTGGGCGATGATGGGTGAAGAAAGAGAAGTCAGACGAGCTTTGAGTAAACCCAACATCACTAATAACCTGACTGAACTTGTCAAACCAAGTCCGAGGAGACTGTTTGAGACTATAGAGATATTTCTTGAGGTGACATACAAGTGAATCCCCCGTAGTATCAAAGCCGGGAGATTGATGCATGCAGACAGTCTCAGCAAGAACACAATTTAGAAAGGCATTTTGACATCCAACTGATGTAACGACCAATGACGATGAACAACCAGCAAGATCAAGACACAAACAATATTTAACTTTGCAACATGTGAAAAGGTCTCTTCGTAGTCGAGGCCGTATTGTTGAGCAAAACTACAGGTGACAAAGCGAGCTTTTAAACGTTCAACCGTCCCATTTGGAGCATGTTTGATAGTAAGACCCATTCACAACTCATAGATGTCTGGCCAGGAGGAAGAGGGAGAATATCCAAGGTGTGATTGTCCTAGAGAGCAGCCATTTCCTCATCTATAGTCCCCGCTACCCCGAATGCTGAAGAGCCTCATACAAAGTAGGGGTGGAAACAGACGGCAAATCGATCGCAAATGTGTGAAGCACCAAAGATAATCGATGCAAAGAAACAAAATTAGTGACGGGATGAGCAGAAGTCATGGCCGGATCAACATAGTGTCAACAGTAGAGGGTAACAACCTTAGAGCATCGGAGCAAGAAGGACGACGAATATACACACGAAGAGGTGGGTTGGCGGTTCTGGTGGATGGTGTGGGAAGTAGATTTGGTGCAGGAAAGGTGACAGGAATGGCAGGACGTGGTAGGAGAGGAGGTGTAGGAGAAGCTATAAGTGAGGAGTGAAAAGGCTGGTTTTCGAGGAAAGTTACATCCACAGTCATTACTAATTTACAATTGGAAGAAGAATAACAGACATAGCCTTCTGAGTGCGATAGTAACCAACAAACATATACTTAGTACTACGAGGATAAAACTTGTTAGTTGCAGGGCCAAAGGAGTGAACATACCTGGTGCATCCAAAAACACGAGGCATCACAGGAAAGGGAGGGGAGGGGAAGAGAAGACTGAAGTGAGTGGAAAAATTGAAAACGGAGGATGACATATAATAGACACTGCAAAATGCCAATAGAGCTTTGGTACCTACATTTGAAACATAAGGGAATGAGCAACATCTAAGAGATAACGGTTCTTGCGCTGAGCTACATCATTCTGTTGTGATGTGTAAGTACTGAAGGATTAGTGGATGATACCGAACTCAGTATAAAGATTTTGAAATGCATGACTCGTATAATCGCATGAATTATTGGTCTGAAGAGTTTTAATAGTGGCGGAGAACTGAGAATGTATCTCAACATTAAATGCATGAAAGACACGAAGTAATTCAGAGTGGTCGTGAAGTACAACCAGATCATACAAGAGTAATCATCGATAAAAGTAAAAAAATAGCGATAACCAGAAATACTAGTCATTTTATGAGGGCCCCAAATGTCCGAATGAACTAAAATAAAAAGAGCATTATTCCGAGTACAATAAGAAGAAAAAGAAGAGAGATGCTGCCTGTAGAATATGCAAGATTCACAGTTAAAGTCAAAAAGGGGCAGATCTGGAAGAGCTTTCTTCAGAATTGAGAGAGGAGCATGTCCAAGACGCTGATGTCAGTTAACAAAGGTAACATAGGAGAGAGCAGTGGAGGAAATATCCAATGTGTAAAGCATGTTATACAATCTCCTTCTACCAATGATATTTTGCGTCTGTCGATCCTGCAAAACAAAAGAGGAAGAAAAGATTACAGAACAATCGAGGTCTTGAGCAAGACGACTGACAGAAAGTAAATTAAAATAAAAGCCCGAAACATGAAGAACCGAGCGAAGAAAGAGATAAGAAGTCAGGTGCATCGACAGAGCCATGAACAGGAGTAATCACCATTAGCTACAATGATGAACTTAAGACAAGCAATGTCCTATAGTACTGAGGAGGCTTCTGTGGAATAATATGATTGGTGACCCCAGAGTCCATAGTCCAGGTTGGACTATGGGATAAACATGATATACTTTCATTGGAAATGGTTGCAATAGAGCCCGAAGACTGACTAAGCAGGCCCTAAAGATTCTGGAGTTGAGTGCATAAGCAACAACGTACAAACGAGTAGCTGTGGGAGCATTAGTCGCTATAGACGCAAGATGTATAGGAGGGACACCATGCTTACGATAGCAAGAGGCCTAAAGATGACCTTCCCGACCACAGTAGGAGCACCTGGGACGCGGCCTACCATATTGACTTCTGCACCGAGAGCCGGTGCAAGCTCCACATGCCAGCAGAGGGGTGAGGTGAGTAGTAGGAGATTGTTGGAGAAGAGCTGGAGAGACAATGTTGGGAGCATCAGGAGGCGATGTCATTTTTAAGAGCATGGAGCACACATTGAGAGAGAAGGCAGGGTTGAAGATGAGAGGATGTTGGCGCAGATGTTGTGGAGATATGGGGGAACACAGACCATCATCATGGTTATGCCAACAACTTCTTTCCGGGCTCGTTGGACAGCTAGATCCAAAGATGAAGACTGATGTTGAATACAAGCATTAATGAGAGTCCTGTACCACACAACAAAGGAAGTCAGGTTTCCATCCACCCGTGGATCAAGAGATTGGAGGTTGGTGAAGATGTTGAATAGGTGCTGCAAATTGTTCTTGCCAAAGTATAAAAAGTGAAGTTCATCCCACATAGCTTTGGCCATTTCATGATACATGACCATACAATAAGGTTCACTATCCATAAAATTCAAAATCTAAATTTGGACACACCCATCATCACAGAGTCATTCTTCGGTGGGAGTAGTATGTTGTGCCATGGTGAAACGATGGAATCCTTTGGTTTGGACGACATGATGCACAGAGTGAACCAACAACAACACTAAAGCCTTTATCCCACTATAGTGGGGTCGGTTATATGGATCCTTTGTCGCCATCGTGCCCCATCTTTTGTCATAATCTCACTAATGCCTAAGTGCATCATGTCTTTCCTTATAGTTTCATTCCAAGACTTTATTGGTCTACCCCTCCCTCGTTTAACATGTCTAGTGACTAGACTCTCACAACGCATAACAGGTGCCTCTAATGGTCTCCTTTGTACGT
Source organism: Platanthera zijinensis (assembly GCA_039513925.1). Taxonomy (NCBI): domain Eukaryota; kingdom Viridiplantae; phylum Streptophyta; class Magnoliopsida; order Asparagales; family Orchidaceae; genus Platanthera; species Platanthera zijinensis. Next base: position 233,999,329 of record CM077081.1, read on the forward strand.
GTCCAAACCATCTTAGACGAGCTTCTCGCATCGTCTTTGCAATTGGTGCTACTCTTGTCTTATCCCTGATACATTCATTCCTAATTTTATCCAATCTCATGTGTCCACACATCCACCTAAGCATTCTCAGCTCCGCAACTCCCATTTTTTGCTCATGTACACAATTCATTGCCCAATACTCAGAACTATAGAGCATCGCGGGTCTAATTGCAGTACGGTAAAACTTGCCCTTAAGTTTTAGTGGTACTTTACGATCACATAGGATCCCTAACATGCCACTCCACTTCAACCAACCCGCTTGGATTCTATGTGTCACATCTTTATCAATACCTCCGTCTTTTTGAACCATCGATCTAAGATATTTAAAACACTCATTACATGAAATATCTTGATCACCCAACTTAATAACGAAGTCATCCGTCCTTCTTGTACTGCTAAATTTAAGCTACATATACTCTGCCTTTGCCCTACTCAACCTAAAACCCTTCTTTTCTAAAGTATCTCGCCAAGATTCAACTTTTGCGTTTACACCCTCGCGCATCTCATCAACCAAAATGATATCATCTGCAAACAATAAACACCAAGGTATTGCTTGTTGGAAATGTCTGGTGAGCTCATCTAAGATAAGGGTAAAGAGATAAGGGCTTAAAGCTGAACTTTGATGTAAGCCAACAATGATAGGAAATTCCTGTGTTAATCCTCCAGATGTCCTCACCCTTGTACTACATTTGTATACATATCTTTGATTATGTCAATATATGAAACATTTACACCTTTCTTTTCTAAGACTCTCCATAAGTTCTCTCTTGGAACTCTATCATAAGTCTTCTCAAGATCAATAAATAGCATATGCAAATTTTGTTTTCTTTCTCGATAGTTGTAAATGAGTCTCCTCAAGAGATGTATAACTTCAATGGTCGACCTCCCTGACATGAATCCAAATTGATTCTCCGAGATGTTAGTCTCCCGTCTTACTATTCTTTATATTACTCGTTCCCATAGTTTCATGGTATGACTCATCAATTTAATTTCTTTGTAATTAACACAATTTTGTATATCTCTTTTATACAAAGATACCAAAATACTTTCTCTCAATTGGTCTGACATCCTCTTTGACTTCAGTATTTTATTGAAAAAACAGAGTGAACTAATTCCATAAAATTTTTTCAGCCACTACAAGAGATAGTGGTTATCCAGAGATCATCCCGAACTTCAAAAAGAGTAGTCGCGACACGGGCCGGAAGAGACGAGGCATCATTCAAGGCCATGAAGCCAGGAGGACAAGCATGGAGAGGAGACTGACGAGGATGAGAAGGGCGGTTACAGTGAGTACGGAGGTGGTCACTGAGAGGGAGGGCTCAATGATCACATAGAAGGAGCTAAGGAGACTGCAACTAGTGAGATAACAGTGACCTGGCGGGTATGTGATCAGAAACAACGGCGAGAAGCAACGCAAACGCGGAAAGACCTCTGGCGGATAGCGGGAGATAATGGGGAAAAGGCGGCTAGGAGCTTGGCAAGGAGGAGCATGGGGACTAAGCGAGCAGAGATTCAGGCGAGACGAGGAGAGCTCGCGAAAAGAGATGGCGAAGAGCTTGCAAGCAGGAGCTCGTCGAACAAGCGAGAAAGCGAGCAGGCGAACAGGCAAGCTAAGAGAGAAAACGAGGAGAGTTAAACGGACAAGCGAGCAAATAAGAAGAGCTCATAGGAAAGATGCAGCCAAGAACTTTGCGAACATGATCTCGGCAAACAGGAGAGCAGGCGAGCAAGCAAGCAGAGCGAGCAAATAAGAAGAGCTCGCGAGAGGGGGCAACCAGGTGGGTCCCAATAAATGTCAGAGGTAATCTATAAATCAAGGAGAGAAGGGCAGGAGCTGGAGTTGAAGCTCAATGGCAGAGGGAGTGGTCAGATAGGTGGAGTCCGCTAAACTGCGCGGTCAGAAAGGTGATTGCGTGGTATGAAATCGAGCGCATAAGACTTTAGGATCCGTTTCGCTCTGATACCATGTAAAAAAATGCGAATGGAGAGAGAAGAGTAATAAAATTTATAAACATCTCATTAATTTTCTTTAATACAACACAAGTATTTGTACATATATATATAAGAGGAGAGAGAAGAGCCTGAACATCATCATAAGGTGTGGGACTAATCGCTAAGATGGCTTTACATGGGCTGATTATATGAGCCTTTCTTTATAAGTTATTTAACAATAACATTTGCTTTTAAATTTTTACGAAATTCTTTTATCCCGTAATATTTTTGATGAACATTTTCATTTAAATCATTCAAGCCAAGCATAAGTATCAATTTGTCTTCTAATAAATTATATCCTCATTATGTAATAATCGATTCAAGTATAAGTATCAATTTGTCTTCTAATAGTATTATTTTATTAATTTCCACCATCACACCCACAAAATTGCATTTCATATATTCAATCTTCGTTCTGCTAATTATAAGTCCTCTACCTTTTCAATATGTTTTCCATCTTTTTAACTTTTCACTTACATCGGCACATGACTCACATACTATAAGTATATCATCCAAAAAACATACATCAAAACTCGTATCTTTCGTGAACATTTACAAAACAATACAAGGAAATATAGATACAATGGTGATATTTGGTCTAATCCTGCCAAAACCGAAGACTCATTGGTCACTCCACGAGCATGTTATTAAAAAATATACAAATATATCATTTGTTAGCCTAACACAAAAAAGAATTACCTGGTCTGATATCCATGCTTCCTTCAGCCCATTGGTTGCTGCAACAATAGTAAGCTCCGCACACCTTTCTGATGATACATACTGTGACATTCCAATAAAAATTATAATTTAATTCCATTCAAAGAAAGATTTAGACTCCGTTTGGCGCGGCGTTTTTTGCTCCGATGAATTTGGACAAAAACGTCACCGTCATAGAATGTATGTTTGGCATGACAACGGTTATGACTACTACAAAGAACAGAATACTAGTTTTGAACATAAAAGTGAATGAAGTTCTTTAGGTGAGGTCGGGAGTTCACGAACAACGGTTCATAACCACTGCATTCACTACCGCTACCGCCGTGCCAAACGGAGCCTTAATCAATAAAGATTAAATTATTTGTCTTGATGCCTCAAGGAATTCTTTCAAAAGAACTTTTCCTAAGATGAATTTCAACCATTATATATATATAAAAGGACAGCCCGGTATACAAAGCATCCCCGCGCAATGAGGGTCCAGGGAAGGGTACCGCCACAAGGGTGACATAAATTTACGACAAATGAGTAATTGATAGAATTATTGCAATTCATGCAAAATTATTTGAAGTTTTATTTGGGTAGGATAAACCTCTCATGAATTAAGATAATCGGAGACTCTGTAGTCACTAGTCACCCAATCATATATAGAGATTGAGGTCCACTTTAATATTATAATAATGCTCTTCATAAAGTAAAATACATAAATGACACATAAGATACTTAACGAAAGTCGGGACCTTGTCCCCAGGGTTGAGCATCTAAGGACCCAGTAGTCCATCATCAAGATCTGGTAATCTCCTCTAGTGGACGGGGTCATGTGAAACGTCGAGACTTCAACATGGATGCCATGTGCCTGAGTAGTTGTTGCGGCTTAGGGACAATTCCGACTGAAGCTGGTATAGAAGCTCTCGATGGTGTTGCCCTATAGTTAAAAAATAGCAGTGTCCCCAAGGCCAATGCCTTTCTATGGAGAACCGCCTAATTCCAGCCCGAGCCCACCGACAGCAGCCCCAGAGATTCCACCAGACTTAGCTTCAGTACAGACACTCAACACTGAGGAGATAGATCAAGTTCTTGATGTTCGAGAGTTTCGTACTCTCCACGGGACGTACCAGCGCTACTTGGTCTCCTGGCGGGGACGGGACATCACAGACAGTTCATGGATCAACACCGACGAGCTACGACACCGTCGCCCAGATCTCTCTATTGCTACTCTTTGCGAAGTCTCGCCGGGATCGAGCCTTTTCCACTCCGGGGGAATTGATGCATCCCGCAAAGCACCCTAGTGCATCAAAGTATTTTCTGTATTTAGTTTTATTTTACTGTGCATTTTATTTCCTGCACTCGTTTTTTTTTCTCTCAAATGCTCGTTCGTTGGCTCCGTGGTTTGACCGGCCATTGAGACCCTGAATAAATCAGGTCCGGTATTATTAGTAATAGGACGATAACGGCAAGCCCAAGTCCTTTTAAGCAAACATAAATTTAAATTTCAAATTTTATATTAGAGGCAATCAAGTAACAAATTGTGGAGATCTTATTCTACAAAATATGGAAGGAGGATTATATGCCAAAAAATAAAAGGTTTCTTCTGCCTTTAAAATTGGGCTCATCCAACCCGAAAAAAGACAGAGAACGAAATCAAGTCGTTCTCTGCCCTCACCGGTCTCATCCAAACCCTACATCGCCGTTTATCTGCCAGACGACGCCGTTTCCGCACCGAAGAGCTCTGCCCGACATCATCCTCCCCGACCGCCCCAGGCGACACCGCGAGACCGTCTCCTGGCGCTTCCCGCACCACTACAGGCGACATCAACCCGCAGGCTTTCGCCCAGCGACACAGTGACTGTAGGCAGAAGAATCGCCGGGCGTCGTCGACTTCGGAAAAGCCCTTTTCCGGTGTCCCGTTTTGTTTGGCACCGTCGACTGCAAGTTTCATCTCCGGTTGCTGGACCCGACTACAACGATTCGCTGCCCGTGTGTTCTGGCTGGTGTGTAACGGTTCGGAGGGGTCACAATTCCGCTGCAAGAATCATTTGGGGTATACCCGCTGCTCCTTGCCTTTAGTATAAATTTATGCTTTGCTTAAAATAATTTGGGCTTGCCGTTGCCTTCTTCTGCTACTATTATCGTTATTTCATAAATTATTGCTTGTAATTCGGTTTGTGCTCATAAAGATTTCACAGAGAACTTGGAAACTAAAACGCGTAGGAGTTTCACTCGAACGAATTTAGCCAACTTCTCAAAGCTCAGAGTGATGTCGTTGAAAATACGCACGCAAAATTTGATTTGGCCGCTCGGCCCTCGTGTTTGTAAATTCAAACCCTAGCTTTCTAATTTCATTTAAAGTATTTTTTTTTATAAAAATCAAAATTAAGCAATTTTCCAAAACCCTAAGTTTGAGGTTACATCAAATGTGGTGACTGGGTTTTAGGTAGGTCTTTGGGGAGGAGAGGCTTGCGGCTAACCCGGGGGTGGATTAGCTAGGGTTAGGCGTGAGATCAACCCATGGGCGGATTGGCTAGGGCCAACCAGTTCGAGGTGTAAATCGGTAAAGAAAACCAAGTAGTAAGAATTATCGCCTACATCTTAGCGTTAGTATATCTAAACTGTTACAGATATTTGTGGCGGACGTGGCGCAGACCAATGAAGATGAACCAGACACATCGGGAGTGGACGACCTAGGCGGGGTCGGCGCGGAGGATAATTAATATTCAGTTTATGTTTTATTTTATGTTATTTTGTAATTTTTGTTATTGGTACCCCTCCTCTGTAAGAGGGGCTGGTTTGGACTTGTGATAATCATCTTGGATGTGTTATGCAAAGGACTGCTCCCATGTTTCCTCTCAAACCTTAATCTCCTCTTCTCTTCCTCTTGCCACCAGCTCTCCCCCTAGTCTGAATTTCTTCTTAAACCCTAATATTTGGTCCGACCTGCCGCTCCGCCCGCTGCTATAGCCGCCGATATTTCGTCCATCCGTTTTCTGCGCGTGGATTTTCCGATCGTGCGTTGATTAATGTCCGCGACTTGCACAGGCCCCGTTCAGCATCACTACTTCACGTCCGCGACTCGCACAAGCCCGTCGACGCCGTATTCCGCTCACCGGATCTGCCTCGGTGCTCGCGTCACCGATTCCGCGGGGCCTCTGTCTCTCTTGTCTTTCTGCATTCATCGGACACACTTGCCCTGACTCCAGAGCTTCTATCCAACGGTCTTCTTTCAACAAACACCACAGCCACACTAGATCCTTGCAGTCTCCTATGCCATCGGTGAGCGTGATGACTGCCCATCACTCTATGCAGTCGACGCCACATTGACGTGCTACCGGGAGCTGTTCTAGCGCGAAATTAAGGTGCGAGACGATCAAATCATTCGAGCCTTATTTGAGCTTAAAGACAGGTCAATATAAAGGGCGGCTGAGATGTTATAGTCTCACACAACCAGTTATCTACGTTTTTAATTAGTATCATCATGTTAGTTGTCTTTTATTAATCGAGTATGTACGAATCCATAGTATTTTATGGTTTCGTATTGTTCTCTTTATTTTCAAATTATTAACACCACACCACTTGCAGTGTTATAAATAGACCCCTCGGGTCATGCACGAGCTTATGAAATTAATTAATCGAATTTCTTTCTCTCTCTAAATTCCTCTCTCTATCTGTATTTTTCTGATCTATTCTCATTTCTAAGGTTTGGGTTGAGCAAGGTGTTGGATCCCTAGTTGGATTTGGGCTAGGTTCACTAATTTAGGCTGAGTCTGACCCACCTTTGTATAGTCATGGTCTAGTCTAGTAATCCTAGAAATTAGGCTAAGTCCTTTTAGTTCAACCTTCTTGGACCAGCTAGCAGAGGACCTCAGAAGATTCAGATTTAGAAGTTTTCCAGAAGACAGCTTGATCAGTTCGAAGTTCTTCGAACTCAGCTCGACGATCGTCGATATCCGATCGACAAACTCAGAGTTAATTCTCTGAGCTGAGCTCGACGATATTCGAGCTCAGGTCGACGATCAGTTTTCTCCAGACAGATTCTCAGCTCGACTATTTTCTGCTTGATCAAGTTCTGTGGTCGACGATCTTTGAGTGCAGAACAGAATCTAAGGTCGACGTTCTTGGAGCGCAGAATCAGTTGCATATATTCAGTTTGTGCTTCGCAGAGCTCAGGTCGACGAACAAGATTTCTCAGGTCGACGTTCTCTGAGTGCAGGTCGACGAAATCTGTTCTCTGATAGACGAATTCTGTAAGCTGTCTATTCTTTGTTCTTTCCTTATCTGTTCCCTCTTTATTACTATTTTAAGTCATAAATTTCCTGAGTAATCAATGCTTATATTCCCTATAAATATAGCCGTTCCTGGCAGCATTGATTATGGTATTCATCAGAGGATTTATTTGACATATTTCTCGGGACAGTTGAGAAAACGAATAATGACAGAAATGCTAGCCATTTCCCTTCCCAGTTTTCCAGCAAGGCATTAATTGCAGTTATTCAAATTTCTAAGCAAGATTGGTTGTCGAAGATAACAGAGTCTGAGATTACTTTTTCGAAGAGACATAGAGACAGAAAACAAAAAACACAATTCTTAAAGAGCAGAAAAATTACAGAGAGATATTCTTAGCAAGACCAAAAACCACACAACAGCTCTCAATCCTCATCTCTCACTGTGCTCTCAAGAAGATAGAAGAAGAACAATACAAACTGATCAAGAGTCTTCTTCATCTTCTGTTTCCAGGAATTTGCTGAGACATTATAGATCCATCTGTCTAAAGTTCCTAGATCTGTTTTTCACAAGCTGAAGACCTACACACTCCTGAACAAAGCTTCTCAATCCTGAACATCTCTACATCTCAGGGGGAGTTTTGACAAGATCTGGAATCCACGCAAAGTCTTCTCAAAGTGCTTTTGAGAAAAGAGAAGACCAACATCACTTTCTTTCCCACCCCACTGTACAGGGTTTTAACTCCCTTCAAAAGTTAGCCTGGTTCACAAGTCACCTTCCAAAAGACTTGAGTTTGGTTTTTGGGCACCTGATCAAAAGCTCAAAGAGTTGCAATATCTCCCTGCAAATAGATATTGTGGTGGCAGTCACCTGATCAAAACCTGTAGTGGATTCCACCAGGGTGGTAGAAGAGTGGATGTACCTAGTTGTGGAACCACTATAAAATTCTTGTGTTGTCGGTGTGTTTGCTGTTTTCTTTTTGTCTTGTGCTGTGGTAGTTTAGTGTAGCTTTTCATTGCTCCTAATATCATCTCCTAGCTATTACTATGTCACCTATTTTTATATGAGAAAAATAAAGTTGTAAAGAAATTTTTAAATAACTCTATTCACCCCCCTCTAGAGTTAACCAGAGATTACTCTCCCTTTTCTTTCAATTGGTATCAGAGGGAGGTTAGTCATTTTTATTCAAACAGGCTAACACCTGGACTAACCAAGATCCTAAGATAATCTCTGATTAAATCTTGTTCCTTTCATATCTTATATCATGGCAGAAAACAAGGATTATGCTAGCACCAGATCTCCAGTTTGCAACTTAATCAAGTTTGCCATCTGGAAGGCAAGAATAAAACTCTATATGAACTCTATTGATGAAGATATATTCAATTCAATTTTGACAGAACCACCAACTGCAGTGGCCTCCACTCCATCTACTTCAACAAATCTAAGTACTGTTCCACCTCCAGATTGGACAGATGCACAGAAGAAAGCTAAGATTGCAGATGTCAAAGCCATGAACATCCTAGCTTAGACTATGTCTGATGATATATTTCAAAAAGTGGCTGAGTGCACTTCAGCCAAAGCCATCTGGAACTCTCTAAATCAGATGGTGGCTGGATCTGCTGATGAGAGAAAGGATAGGAGATCCAATCTCATTTCACAATATGAGAACTTCAAGAAGGATGAAGCTGAGTCAGTGAGTGATATGTACAACAGACACAACTCTATCATCAATGAGCTAAAGACCTTGGACAATGACATCACTCTGACAGAAGTAAATGATAAAATCCTCATGTGCTTCCCTAGCACATGGGATTCAAGAATCTGGCCAATAAGAGAAGCCAGAAGCATGACAGAAATCTCTACTGAATCACTTCTTGGAAAGCTCAAATCCTATGAGCAATTAATGAAGACCAGAGAAGCAGCAGCTGAACAGAAGACTCCAACACCTATCAGGAAGGAGCACAACATTGCATTAAAGGCTGCTGAAGAATTTGAAGGGACTCTAGTAAATGAAGAACTGATGAACCTCTTTGCCAAAAGATTTTTCAAGATGACAAAGAAAGACTTCAGAAGAAAGTCATCAAGGCAAGATGACAAGCCAAGGTATGGCAAGACTCCATCTAAAGAAATTATTTGTTTTGGATGCAGGAAGCCTGGACACTTCATCTCAGAATATCCAGAAACTCAGAAGAAGGATAGGAGAAGAGAAAAGGATTCTAGAAGAACACATCACAACAAACCCTCCTCCAGCAAACACAAGAGGAAGGAGAAGAGGTTTGTTGCAGAAACCTGGAGTGATACTGAGGAAGAGTCATCATCCTCCAGCTCCAGTGATGATGAAGAAGAAGAGAAGGCAAAAGAAGTTTGCCTAATGACAATAGATAATTCCAGCAGTCAGTCAGAGGCTGAAGCTTCAGAAGATGAAGAATCTCTATCTGCAGATCGACGAACTCAGAGTTAATTCTCTGAGCTGAGCTCGACGATATTTGAGCTCAGGTCGACGATCAGTTTTCTCCAGACAGATTCTCAGCTCGACTATTTTCTGCTTGATCAAGTTCTGTGGTCGACGATCTTTGAGTGTAGAACAGAATCTAAGGTCGACGTTCTTGGAGCGCAGAATCAGTTGCATATATTCAGTGCGTGCTTCGCAGAGCTCAGGTCGACGAACATGATTTCTCAGGTCGACGTTCTCTGAGTGCAGGTCGACGAAATATGTTCTCTGGCCGACGAATTCTGTAAGCTGTCTGTTCATTATTCTTTCCTTATCTATTCCCTCTTTATTACTATTTTAAGTCATAAATTCATTGAGTAATCAATGCTTATATTCCCTATGAATATAACCGTTCCTGGCAGCATTGATTATGGTATTCATCAGAGGATTTATTTGACATATTTCTCGGGACAGTTGAGGAAACGAATAATGACATAAATGCTAGCCGTTTCCCTTCCCAGTTTTCCAGCAAAGCATTAATTGCAGTTATTCAAATTTCTAAGCAAGATTGGCTGTCGAAGATAACAAAATCTGAGATTACTTTTTCGAAGAGACATAGAGACAGAAAACAAAAAACACAATTCTTACAGAGCAGAAAAATTACAGAGAGATATTCTTAGCAAGAGTAAAAACCTTACAGCAGCTCTCAATCCTCATCTCTCACTGTGCTCTCAAAAAGATAGAAGAAGAACAATACAAACTGATCAAGAGTCTTTTTCATCTTCTGTTTCCAGGAATTTGCTGAGACATTATAGATCCATTTGTCTAAAGTTCCTGGATCTGTTTTTCACAAGCTGAAGACCTACACACTCCTGAACAAAGCTTCTCAATCCTGAACATCTCTACATCTCAGGGGGAGCTTTGACAAGATCTGGAATCCACGCAAAGTATTCTTAAAGTGCTTTTGAGAAAAGAGAAGACTAACATCACTTTCTTTCCCACCCCACTGTACAGGGTTTTAACTCCCTTCAAAAGTTAGCCTGGTTCACAAGTCACCTTCCAAAAGACTTGAGTTTGGTTTTTGGGCACCTGATCAAAAGCTCAAAGGGTTGTAATATCTCCATACAAATAGATATTGTGGTGGCAGTTACCTGATCAAAACCTGTAGTGGATTCCTACCAGGGTGGTAGAAGAGTGGATGCACCTAGTTGGGGAACCACTATAAAATTCTTGTGTTGTCTGTATGTTTGCTGTTTCCTTTTTGTCTTGTGCTGTGGTAGTTTAGTGTAGCTTTTCATTGCTCCTGATATCATCTCCTAGCTATTACTATATCACCTATTTGTATATGAGAAAAATAAAGTTGTAAATAAATTTTTAAATAACTCTATTCACCCCCCCTCTAGAGTTAACTAGAGATTACTCTCCCTTTTCTTTCACAAAGCTCCCCTTATTCCTGTCCGTTTAATAGGGTTCCAACCTAGCCTTGTCTCGCCTCTTTTAAGTTCACGCCATAATTTCCAATCACACTTCAATTGATCCCACTTGTTTTTCATTTGTGCACGACTGTAGTCTAAACCAGTTCGCTCCTTAAAGTTTTTCATCAAGTTGACCCAACCCTCTTTATTGAAAGGAGTGGTGGGTCTATTTCCTTAATCGATCTCTCAAATACTGAGATCTCAGAATAAAAGAACATAGGATGACTCTCAATTTGCCGATATCCCACCTTCTTTTGATTTGCCCATTTACGGGACCAAACATACACCATTTAGATGAATTTCAAGGGGACAATGCATGTATTAAATCAACATCATTGCATGCCTTGAACTATCAAAATTAAAACACAGATATGGGCAATAGGGTGAAAAAACCTTAAACCAAAAAATATGCTGATTTTTATTTCTTTTTATTGGTTTTACTATATTCCATGTCTAACCCTTTTTTCAATTTTATAGATGATCCCTCATGCGAAGAAATTCTGATCTGTTGGAATACCTCCAGAGCTTGAAGATAAATTAGAGAAAATGTTCAGCTTGGTTGTTGCTAAAAGAGATAATGTTTGGATGTCTTCTTCTGAATAGTTGTCTTCTCTTTCATCCCAGCTTGACATTATCAGGGGATGATGAAGACCATAACAAAATCACGGTTTCAAAGGAAAACAAAGAACCCAAGCTAGTGATGTATTGGCAATTACAATTTATATTTTTGGACACAATGAAACAACAAGAAAAGCAAGTGAACGATTTCAACACTCTACGAATACTATAGGTCGGTTATCCATGATAGGTCTTCGTGCTCTGACTAATCTATCCATGAACATCATAGCTCCTACTGATCCTCTGCTTCGTGCTATTCCCTAACACATACAAAATGATGAAAGATATATATCATTTTTTAAAAATTGTATTGGAGCGATTGATGGTACACATGTTGATGCGCATATACTGTTGAAAATCAAGTGCCATACATTGGTCGTCACGAAAGCCCGACTCAAAATGTGATGGCGGTTTGCGACTTTAATGTGTTTTTCCTTATGTTGTTACTGATTGGGAGGGTTCTGCACATGACAACCACATATATCATCATGCAGCAGGGATCTGACAAGTAAATTTCCATTTCCACCAGAAGGTACATTTTTGATGTTTTACATATGTTGTTCTTTCTGCAATATGTTACTATAGTCCAATTTTTTTTCGATATTGAAGGTAAATATTATCTTGTGGATGCTTGTTATCCATTAGAAAAAGGACTTCTGAAACCTTTTACAGAAACTAGATATCACTTACCGGACTTTGCTTGGGGGAATCTCCCAATAGAAGGACGTCGTGAGATATTTAATAAAGCACACTCCTCACTCCGTAGTGTGATCGAAAAGAGTTTTGGTGTATGGAAGAAAAAGTGGGACATACTTAGCAAAATGCCTCAGTTTGATTTCTCAAGGCAATATGTCATTGTGTTCGCTACAATGGCACAACATAACTTTATTAGAAGACATCCATCGCATTTTGACCCTGAGTTTGTGTTATGGTGCCGCCGTGGTCGCGCTTATCTAAGTTATTTTATATTTTCGTACGCATTTTGGAGCCTCCATGTCTAAGCCCAGGGAGGGGGCGCTCTATGAACTATTTATATGTGTGGTGTGTGTGCAAAACTGGAGAAATAGTAAGAGCGTTTTATTTTAAGTTTTTCTCATCTCTCTCTCTCTCTCTCTAATTCTCTCTCCTCTAACCCTTCTCGTATCCCGGACCGATCGAAGCCCTAGCCGCCGAAGTCAATCGCGATACCCGTGAATTCCCCCACGGGCGCTTCCGCCGTCGCACGCCGCGAGGTCCATCGCCGCCATAGCTCGTCGGAGAGCTTTCCCCTCCTCCGTCGAGAACTTCCGACCTCTTCCCCGAGTTACACGCTCTCAATCAAGAGCCCGTAAAAACTTGGTATCAGAGGGACCGACTCTCCCCGATGCCGCCACGCCCGATCCGGCCTCTCCTCACTCCGCCGCGGCCTTCCCAGCCCACCCCGACGACTGCAGCCCCGCCAGCTGTCCCGTCTAGCTTTCCTCTCCTCAGCAACCAGCCGCCAGCCGCTCCCCCACGACCATTCTCCTCGGCTCATCCTTCGACGAACGTTACCTCCTTGCGGCCTCGACCGGGCTGCTACCGTCTCCGGCCGGCCACGTCTCCAGCATTTCCGGGGTCGACAACCCACCATTTCCTCTTCCCGCGATGGCCGACCAACCCTCTCTCTCTCTCAGATTTTTGAGTCTCTTGCCAAGATACTTACGGAGAACAACAACGCCCTCATTGCCACCGTCACCACCCAGCTAGCGGCTCCCCGGCCGGCCCCATCGGCAACAGGTTCCTCCAGTGAGGCGCCGATTCCGCCGACCATGCAGGAATTTTTTCCTCCGTGTCACGAGGGCGACGGGATGCCCCGATATTTGCTGCTGGATTTTCCAATATTCGACGGACATGACGACCCCTTGGCCTGGCTTTCTCGCTGTGAGCAGTTCTTCGCCCAGCAGCGCACACCTTATGACGAGTGGCTCAATATTGCTGTCTTCCATCTGCTGGGTCCTGCACAGCTCTGGTTCTCCCATCTGCAACAGGAGAAACCTCTCTTATCCTGGGACGACTTCAAGATGAACTGCACCCTCCGCTTCGGTCCGCCGCTCCACAGCAACCCCTTGGTGGACCTCATTTCCCTCCGACAGACCGGTCCGGTCGACGAGTACCTCGAGCAGTTTCAGGTCCACTTGGCCCGCACGACCGACGTTCTTCTGACACAGCAGGTGTCCTTCACCGCAGGACTTCACGAGCGGCTTCGCATGGACGTGGAATCTCAGGGGCCCGCAACTCTCACCACTGCGATGAACTTGGCTCGCGTCTGCGAGAAACGTCTACTCTTGGACCGCCCTCTTCTCTATCGCCGGGGCACTGATGGATCCAGTCGCCCTCAGCGGCCTCTGCCCTCGGCCTCCGTAAGTCTTCTCGGCCTGAAACGCGACACCGACCGCCCGACTGCTATTCGACGACTGTCACCACAGGAGATGAGTGACCGCCATGCAAAGGGCCTTTGTTACAACTGCGACGAGACATTTTACTGGGGGCATCACTGCAAACGCCTCTTCTGGTTAGAGGTGGACGATCCGCTGGCCGACCGAGATGTTAACACCGACACAGGCGACTCCACACCGACCGTCACTACAGACCAAGCTTGAGGACAAGCTTGTTGCCGGGCAGGGAAGGGATGTTACGGTGCCGCCGTGGTTGCGCTTATCTAAGCTATTTTATATTTTCGTACGCATTTTGGAGCCTCCATGTCTAAGCCCAGGGAGGGGGAGCTCTATGAACTATTTATATGTGTGGTGTGTGTTTGCAAAACTGGAGAAATAGTAAGAGTGTTTTATTTTAAGTTTTTCTCATATCTCTCTCTATCTACCCCTTCTCCTATCCCGGACCGATCGAAGCCCTAGCCGCCGAAGTCAATCGCGACACCCCGCGAATTTCCCCCCGGGCGTTTCCGCCGTCGCACGCCGCGAGGTCCACCGCCGCCATAGCTCGTCGGAGAGCTTTCCCCTCCTCCGCCGAGAACTTCCCACCTCTTCCCCGAGTTACGCGCTCTCAATCAAGAGCCCGTAACAGTTTGATGTATTTGATGAGAATGAAAGCTTTGTTCATGCATACGCGTATGTGCTGCAACCAAACAATCGCCCAAGAACTATCGATCCAAAACCGAATATTGCACATTTGGGATTTTTGGGGTGGGAGGAAAAGGTTGTTGCAGGGGCTTTCGGGTGGTGGGGATTGTTGTAGATAGTTGCAGGGGCTATGGCAAATAAGAATTTGGTTGTGGAAGGGAGAATGAGAGGCTAGTGTCCGTGAGGGGAGGAAAGAGGGTTGGCGGGACTATAGGGGGAAGGGGAGGGCTGGTGGGGCTAGAGCTGACAATTGGAGATCATGGAGGTTGCGGTGTTGCGGTCGGAGGCAGCTGGGCTGGTGGTGAGGTTCAAAGATAGGAGGTGGCATCTCGGTAGGCGGATGTGGGCTGGACAGCTCGGATGGAGGCAGCAGTGGTTGGGGAGAAGTTGTTGGTGGTATACAAGGCTAGAGGGCTCACAGCTTGTGGGGAAGTGGTCGGTGGCAGCCTTGGAGGAGGCAGAGGTGGATGGAGGGGCTTTGGCATCCAGTGGATCAGGCTTCAGCACCCAAAAGGACTAAGAATAAATGTAAATCTAGACACCTAAACCAAATACTTAGTGGATTAAATAGAGAGCTGAATTTATTTTAAATCATTTGACACCTTGGATCGTCTGATCACGTGATATAAAAATAAATTGCATGTGCTTAGAATCATATATATATATATATTTTAAAGGAAGCTACATTTCAGCAATGTATGAATTCATTTATTAAGTATTACTTGCACATACTATGCTTATTTTTTGTTAGATGTCGTTCTATGGATTGGAAGACTAATTGTATACAATAGACTTATTTTTGACCTGATTTAATTGTATGCGTTAGAAATTCAAGTGCATACAGGGAGCTTAAGTTTTGTCCATAGTTTGATTTGCATGTCATTAAAATTTCACTTGTAGCAATATTCCTTAATTTGGAATGCATAACAGGTACAAATCTCATGCATAATATGTAACAAAATCTTTTTGACGCAGGACGGGGCCATAGGTGGACACGACGACACAAATCTCTAACCCAAGATGTTATACAAACAATCACGACCAAATACAATCGACCAACACGACCCTAAAGATGCGAGTACCCACAACCCTACCACATAAACCTTAAAACTAACGAGAATGCGAGTGATTCAGTCATGCGATGAGTTCCGACGTGCAATTAATTAAACAATATTAATTTTAAAAGTCTCACGCTTTTAATCTCAATTAAGCACAACCAATAAAGTTTAATAATTAAGCAGCTATTGCAAAATTAATTGGGAGTGCCTGAAATTGAAATGCGAAGCGAATAACTTGTCCACATCAATAAAGAGATAAAACAATCAAATTAATTCAAGCCATGTATAACTAATAATACAGGGTATGCATACAATGCGAAAAAAAGAACACTAGAAAGTAAAATCTCACCAAGTACTTGATACCGGCGGAGGTGGTGGCTGTACGGGAGTGTAAACGCTGCTGTTCGGGGCTGAAAAGGGCCGGAGAAGGGGATTGAGGGCTGTTTAGGGGGCTGGAAGGATTGTAGGAGGGGGATAGGGGATGGTCAAGGTTGATGGGTGATGTTTGAAGGCTATGGGGGAATGGAGGGGCTGGTATTGGTTGGAAATGGATTGTAGGAGTGCTGGAAATTGTGGGGAGGTTGTGGGTGACTGTCGGGCGGACGGAGACTGGAATATGGATGGTTGAGTGATGGACAAGAGCTGGAAAAGGGGTCTGGAGGCTGCTGGGAGGGGATCGTGGGGGTTTTGATGACTGGGAGGGGAGCAAGGCTAAGGGGGGAGCTTTACCGGACTTCCAGGAGGTGAGACCGGCGGCCTCGACGAGGAATGTGCAGTAGAGGGAGCGGCTTAAGGCTCACAAGAGGGAGAGATGGCGGCTGATGGCGGGGCTGGCGTCAGCACCAACATCGACAGTAGATGCTCCCGACGTCGGTACCGGTAGGGGGACGTGTCGGCACCTCTGAAGACCAAGCGGTTCCATTTCTGAAACCTAAACTCTCGATGGCCTTCAGAACATGAATTTATTGGCATATATGGGGGGGGGGGTTAGGTTAAGTATATCCAACGACCACGATCATCCGATGGATAATTTAACATAACTCCCAAAATATAAGCCCCAAAATAGAAAATAAAATACATAAAAATGTGGAAATTCACGATGAACACGATGACAGTCTCCGATCATCCATTTGATGATCATAAAGTCATCGATTTCCATAACTTTTCCCTCGCTATATAAGAGATTTGGATAATGTTTAGAATCATTGCATAAAAGAGAATCACTAAATTTACTTTGACAATGTATACTGAAGAGGCTTAATTTTTTTTTAATTGTGAGTAAATTTATTTATATATTGAAAATACTTTTAAGATTTACCACACCCTTAAATGAACATTATATATAAGGGCTCATTTGTTTGGATCACATTGGTATTCAAGAATTGATTTTGGAGTAAATAAAACCAATTTTGCTCTTTGGCTGGACGATTTTAGGGCGGAATAGGTTTTTGGGCCCAAAGTCATCGATATTTCAATAACCCCCAAAGCCCATTAATCAAATGTTTACCTCGCGCTGTCGATATTGAGATAGGTTTTGAGAACCCATGGCTTTGGCTTTGACCTAAGAAATCAAATCGCTAATTCTTACCTCCCCCCACTTCGCGCAAGTTTTTGAGCCGGCGCGCGTTTTTCTTCAGGGAGCGTGTTATCGCCCGGGTGCACATTTTCTCGCGGGCGCGCGTTTCCCCCGGTGAGCGAGTTTTTCACCCTGTCATGCGTTTTTCGCTCTACAGTGTGTTCTCTCGGGCACACGTTTTAGCATGACCGCATGTTTTTGCCGGGCGCACATTTTTTAGGGCAAGCATTTTTCCCAGGCGCGCGTTTTCGCCCGGGCACGCATTTTCGAACAGGTGCAGGATTTGGACGTTATAAAATTAGAGTGTAATGTAAATTCCAATACCAATTTCATCCTGCAAATGACCCATATAGTTTCCTATTTGGGTCTTCCCTTTCAATTCTCATCGGCACATTGTTTTGTTTTTTCTTTGTGTTCTTATGATTTTCTTCACTTTCAAATTATGAAAACTAATGTTTTCCATCCGAACAAACAAAAGTGATCAATGTCAATTTCTGTGATAGAAAATCATCATGCGGCCGATTAATAAAATTGGAATTAAGCCAATGTTAATTCATGCATGTATTATCATTGGATTGAAAGTCAATTCTTAAAAAGCAATGTCTTCCATCCGAACAGACCCTAAGAGATTTCCTGTATGAATACCTAGAGCAGAGGCTTTGATATGTATATAAGGCAAAAATAATCAGAATATTGTCATTTCAAGGGAATGCCCCCTATACATACACAACAGGAGTGGACCCACATAAAAAGGCCTTTTATAATATGTTACAAATAATGTTTTAATTCATCTCCCCCTCAAGATGGGTGCATATGTCAAACATTTTCAGCTTGATAATATTGTCCTTGAAAATATCACACCTCAGGCACTTGGTAAAGATGTCTGGCAGTTGATTTTGAGATTGAACAAAAACAGTGAAAATATTGTTTTTTTCAAGGTGATTCTTGATAAAGTGTCTATCAATTTCGACATATTTTGTTCAATCATATTGAACAGGATTATGTACAATATTGATACCAGCTTTGTCGTCACAGTATAATCTGATATGTTTTTAGTCTGTAGTCCCAAATCCCGCATTATCGAATTAAGACAAAGCCCCTCACATATTTATTGTGACATTGCCTTATATTCCGCTTTTGCGTTGGATCTTGCTATGACATTTTGTTTCTTACTTCACTAGGTCACTTGATTCTCTCCAACAAAAGAGCAATATTCGGTGGTAGACTTTCTATCATCTTGACTTCCCGCTCAATCAACATTTGTATGAACTTCAACATCCAACTATTTATTCCGGGAGAATAGAATTTCACGTCCAGAATACCTCTTCAAATACTGTAGCACACGCATGGTACTGTCATAATGTCGTTGTCTAGGAGTGCATGTATTTGCTAAGGATTCCAACAACATGTGTGATATCCAGACAAGTATGTGAGAGATAAATCAGTCTTCCCACCAGTCTTTGGTATCTAGAGGAGTTCACCTTCTCACTATCCTTGTCTTCATCAATCTCACGATTCACTTCCATGGGAGAATTAGCGGGAGCACGTCCAAACATCATTGTTTTTTCTAGAAAATCTAGAACATATTTCCTCTGAGAAATTAAGATTCCGCGGTCAGAGCGAGCAATTTCTATTCTCAGAAAATACATCAACTTTCATAGATCTTTAACTTCGTATTCTTTACACATGCGCATCTTAAGCCATGCGATTTCTGCAACTTCATTTCTCGTGATAATTATGTCGTCGACATAAACAATGAGAATAACCGCTTTCTTTGCTTTCTTTTTCACGAAGAGGGTATGATCAGTGTGACCCTGCTTTTATCCCAATAAGGTCATGTCATTCTGAAGCTTCCCAAACCAAGCACTGGGGGATTACTTTAGACCGTAGAGAGATTTTTGAAGTTGACACACCTTTCCTTCAGATCCTGTCTTTACGAAACCAAATGGAACATTCATATAGAATTATTCTTCAAGATCACTATGTAAAAAGACATTCTTCACATCAAGTTATTGTAACTCCCATCCCAAACATGTAACACATGATAAAATGCCATGGATGAAGTCCATCTTGGCAATAGGAGCAAACATTTCATGATAGTCCACACCCGGAGTTTGAGTATATCCGTGAGCAACTAGCCTCACTTTATATCTCTCAACAACCCTTTTTTGATTTATGTTTAACAGAGAACACGTATTTGGAACCAACAAATTTCTTTACGGTGGGAAGATGGGTGAGTGACCAAGTCTGGTTCTTTTCCAATGTCAGCATCTCTTCTCCATTTCCTTGCGCCACATAGGTATCCCTATTGCTTCCTGCCAAGTATTAAGAATGCGAACAGAATCCAAGAAGGAGATGAAGGTTTGATGTGTCTGTTAAATTTTGACAAGCGATGTAATTGGTAAGTGTGTATTTAGCAAAGGTCGACTTCCGTTTTAATGTTTAAGATGGTGATGAAGCTCGTCATCAGAACCTGAGTCCAAAGAGTATACTTGCGGTGGTGGATTGACCGGGGGTTGCAACACCATAGCACCAGGGTTGCGTCCGTGATAAACTAGCGGAAGAGGAGGAATGAGGCTCCTAAGAGGTGGGGATAGAGGAATGTGGATGATAGATGGATTCACGGGAGGTGTGTCAGAGGCAGTCATGGGAGGTGATTGTAGGGCCATAATATGAAGAGAAAGAATGGGAACGTCGATAACAGTGACCTTCTCCCCTTGACGAGAACCGAAATACTGTTTTGCCTCACGAAACGTCACGTCTATGGTGCAATATAATCGTTAAGAGGGAGGTTGATAATAATGATACCCTTTCGTGGTAGCAGAGTAGCCAACAAAGAAGCATTGGAGGGAACATGCAGCCAATTTATCACGATGATGCTGATGAACATGGACGAAGCAGACACACCCAAACACACACGGAGGTAGATGAGAGGTGTGTACAATGCATTTATTAGACATATGAGATAAGGGAGAGGCATACTATAAGGTGTTGGAGGGTAGAAGATTGATTAGGTGAGCAGAAGTAAAAACCGCGTCACCTCAATAGGACTTGGGAGGATTCATGATGAGAAGAGGGCATCTGGTAACCTCAAAAAGATATATGTTCTTACGTTTAGCCATCCCATTCTGAGTAGAGGCGGTGACACGTTTTCTGATGAAGAATCCCATGGCCTCTAAGATAAATAACAAAAGCAACATGATCGTCGTACTCACCCCTTTTGTCATTATGGAGCACACGAATACAAAAACAACAACACTCAAGCCTTTATCCCAATATAGTGGGGTCAGCTATATGGATCATTTGTCGTCATTGTGCCATATCTTTTGTCATAATCTCACTAATGCCTAAGTACATCATGTCTTTCCTTACAGTTTCATTCCAAGTCTTTATTGGTCTACCCCTCCCTCATTCATGCCCAATGACTAGACTCTCACAACGCCTAACAGGTGGCTCTACTGGTCTCCTTTGTATGTGTCTAAACCATCTTAGACGAGCTTCTCGCATCTTCTCTGTAATTGGTCCTACCCCTGTCTTATCCCTGATAATTTCATTCCTAATTTTATCCAATCTCGTGTGTCCACACATCCACCTAAGCATTCTCATTTCCGCAACTCTCATTTTTTGCTCATGTACACAATTCACTGCCCAACACTCAGAACCATAGAGCATCGCAGATCTAATTGCAGTACGGTAAAACTTGCCCTTAAGATTTAGTGGTACTTTACGATCACATAAGATCCCTGACGCGCCTCTCCACTTCAACCAACCCGCTTGGATTCTATGTGTCACATCTTTATCAATACCTCAGTCCTTTTGAACTATCGATCCAAGATATTTAAAACAATCAATACGGGAAATATCTTGATCACCCAACATAATAACGAAGTCATTTGTCTTTCTTGTACTGCTAAATTTAAGCTCCATATACTCCGTCTTTGCCCTGCTCAACCTAAAACTTTTCTTTTCTAAAATATCTCACCAAAATTCAAGTTTTGTGTTTACACCCTCGCGCATCTCATCAACCAAAATGATATCATCCACAAACAATAAACACCAAGGTATTGCTTGTTGGATATGTCTGGTGAGCTCATCTAAGATAAGAGTAAAGAGATAAGGGCTTAAAGCTGAACCTTGATGTAAGCCAACAGTGATAGGGAATTCCTGTGTTAATCCTCCAGATGTCCTCACACTTGTCACTAAATTTGTATACATATCTTTGATTGTCAATATATGATATATTTACATCTTTCTTTCCTAAGACTCTCCATAAGATCTCTCTTGGAAATCTATCACAAGTTTTCTCAAGATCAATAAACAACATATGCAAATCTTGTTTTCTTTCTCGATAGTTGTCAATGAGTCTCCTCAAGAGATGTATAGCTTCCATTGTCGACCTCCCTGACATGAATCCAAATTGATTCTCAGAGATATTAGTCTCTCGTCTTAATCTTCTTTCTATTACTCATTCCCATAGTTTCATGGTATGACTCATCAATTTAATTCCTCTGTAATTAACACAATTTTGTATATCCCTTTATTATTATACAAAGATATCAAGATAATTTCTCTCAATTGGTCTGACATCTTCTTTGACTTCAGTATCTTATTGAAAAAAATATATAAGACACAAAATTCCTTCATTTCCTAGACATTTTCATACTTCGATGGATATATCGTCTGGCCCAACCGCCTTTCCATTTTTCATCTTATTTACAACATCTTTTACCTTTGATACTTGAATTTTACGACAAAACGTTATGTTTTTATACTTCTTTGATTTACTAAACTTTTTCAAGTTCAATTCATTATCCTTTGTTTCATTATAAAGTTGATAAAAGTATCTTTTCAATCGCTCTTTAATATCTGCATCAACTGTCAAAACTGTATTTGTCTCATCCTTTATGCATTTGACTTCACTTAAATCTCTTGTCTTTTTTTCTCTAGCTCGAACAATTTTATATATGTCATGCTCTCCATCTTTGGTATCTAATCGCTTATAAAATTCTTCATAAGCTTGACTTTTTGCTTTACTTACTGTCTGTTTAGCTTCTTTTTGGAGACTTTATATCTGACTAAGTTTTCATCATTCCTACAAGCATAGAGTGATTTATAGCCGTCCCTCTTTGCCCTCACTGTCTTGCACTTCCTCTTTCCACCACCAAGATTCTTTATTTGGGGTCGCACGACCTTTTGATACTCCAAATACATTCTTTTCACTTATCCTTAAATGTGAAGACATAACTTCTCATGATACATTAGGATTAACATAAAAGTCATCAAGTAGTTGTTCAATAACTGCCTTCTTGAAAGCAACCCGCTTTTTCATCTTCAAGTTCCATCACCGAATTTTTTGCAATATTTTTGTTCTTGTCTTAAATTTATTATATTTAATTTTTACATCTAACACCACTAACCTATGTTGTGTTGTCAAACTTTCTCCTGATATGACTTTGGAATCCTTACAAATTATTTTATCCATATTGCGAGTCATGAAATAATCAATTTGTGATTTATTTAGTCCGCTTATAAACGTAATTAAATGTTCTTCCCTCTTTATAAAAAACGTATTTGATACAATTAGCTCATGTGCTACGATAAAGTCTAAAATGGTTCTTCTTTCTTCATTCCTTTTTCCATATTCATATCCTTTATGAACGGCTGTGTAATCTACATTTCCCTTCTCTATATGTTCATTTAAGTCACTTCTTATGAAAATCTTCTCTCTTTGTGAGATTTCTCTTACTAAATCATCTAAGTCTTTCCAAAACTGCACTTTAATAGCTTCATTTAATCCTACTTGTGACACATAAGCACTGATCACATTAATAGTTTCTTTTCCTATGACCAATTTAAGAGCTAAGATTCTATCATCTTTTCTACTTATCCCAATTTCAAGTATTATCCATAATAATACCTACTCCACTGCTTGTTTTACTTTTTCATGTGTACCATAATTTAAAACCTGAATTATCTAAAAATTTTGCTTTCTCACCCACCCATATAGTCTCTTGCAGGCATAAAATATTTATCATTCTCATAATCATTGTATCCACTACTTCCATCGCTTTCCCCGTTAGCGTACCTATATTCAACTTTCAAACCTAAGTCGATCACAATTTCTACGACATACTTCCCTAGGACGTTTAATATGTGAGGACTTTTGCCTATTTAACACTACACTCAAGTTCTCTTGGAGGTGCAGCGGTCCTTGCCAAGACGCCATATTCGGACCATACAACGAGAACTCTTGCAAATTTAACACTACACCCAAGTCCTGAAGATGCAGCGGTCCTTGCCAAGACGCCGCATTCGGACCATGAGACGCGTTCCTTAAGGGGAACAACCTAGCTTTCACACAATTTCAGGATCCATATTCACAAGGGTGACTAAATTTTACGCTGACCGCATTCGGAGCACGCGAATAATGTTACCAAATTGAGTCCCCACCATTTTGTGAAAAATAAGAAAGTAATAAAAGACCTCACTTTTTTGTTGTAATAAATACACTCATTTAGAGCGAGAGATGCAATCAATAAAGTTCACAAACCATCAATAACCAGAGAGAAATAATTGAGGATGGTCTCTAAACATCAGTATGAATAACATTAAAAGGAACCACACTAGGAGAAGAAAAAAGATTCGGACTATGTTGTGCATATTTAGAAAGTTCACATTTATTACAAATAAAGCAACCCAGAGAGCTTGAAAATATAAGAATAACTTAAGAAGATAGATGACAGAGGGATGTCCAAGACGTTGATGCCATGGAAACACATCTACAAGAGAGAGACACGGAGGACCGGAGAAAGCTAGAGTGATACTGGAGAGAGCTTGAGCCGGTAGATGGTCCAAAATATACAACCCACCCGTAGTTTCTACCACTGTCAATACACTGTTTCGTTGCTCGATTGATCCATATTCATAAGGGTGACTAAATTTTACGCTGGCTGCATTCGGAGCACGCAAATAATGCTACCAAATTGAGTGACCACCATTTTGTGAAAATACGAAAGTAATCAAAGACCTCACTTTTTCGTTGTAATAAATACACCCATGTAGAGCGAGAGATGCAATCAATAAAGGTCAAAAAACCATTGATAACCAGAGAGAGAAACAACTGAGGATGGTCTCCAAACATCAGTATGAATAACATTAAAAGGAACCATACTAGGAGAAGTGTTGAGTGAGCTCAAAACTTGTATGTATTGCTTGTGTATCAAAATACAAGGAGAGAATACAAATATATAGGAAAGAAAAGGAGAGAAGAAATCCTATACAATGGTGTGAGACTAATAGGAGAAGAAGGAAATAAAATAGAACATGGGCCCAATAATGGGCCATTTACATGAGCTTTTCTAACACTCCCCCGCAAGCTGGAGCGTACAAATCGTATGCGCCAAGCTTGGACAAACACTGATAGAAGAGTGTACTGGAAAGAGCCTTAGTGAGCACATCCGCAACTTGTTCTGTCCCGGGAACATGCTTCAGGTCGATCTTCTTCATTTGAACCTTTTCTCTGATGAAGTGACAATCAACTTCAATATGTTTAGTTCTTTCATGAAATACCGAGTTCTTGGCAATATGTATAGCCGCTTGGCTATCACAAAGGAGAAGGGCTGGGGAAGGAAGTCTTATACCCAGATCGATAAGAAGACTTTCCAGCCACGTTAGTTCAGAAACTACATACGTCATTGCCCGGTATTCAGCCTCAGCAGATGATCGAGCCACAACAGCTTGTTTTTTGCTCCGACATGTAATCAAATGTCCTCCAAAATATGTACAAAACCCACTGGTTGACCGTCGATCATCAAGAGAACCAGCGTAATCAGCATCTGAGTAAGCTATCAATGTAGGAGCTGAAGATGAGGTCTTGTAGACCAATCCTTGACCAGGGGCCATTTTGAGGTATCTGAGAATGCGTTCAACGGCGTGAAGATGAGATCTTCGCGGGGAATGCATATACCGGCTGACAATACCAACTGCGAAAGAGATATCCGGTCTAGTTTCCGTGAGGTAGATCAATTTTCCAACTAGACGGCGATAGTATTCAGGATTCTCGAGTAATAGATCTGAGTCGGAAGCCTGAGCACATAACTTGTGATTCACATCCATTGGGGTATTGATCAGCTTACAACTAGAGTAACCCGCATCATGAAGAAGGTCGAGACAATACTTCCGCTGAGAAAGGACGAGACCATCTGGCCGTCTAGCAACCTCAAGGCCCAAAAAATACCGGAGGGGTCCCAGATCCTTTGTTTGAAAAATTGTACCGAGATGTTGTTTGACCTCCTGTACTCCCTTTGAGTCATCTCCTGTAATGATGATGTCGTCAACATACACTAACAGAAGAACCGTCCCTGTTGTTCGGTGACGAGTGAACATCGAGAAGTCTGCCATGCTGCGAGAAAAACCAACCTCCCGAAGAGCCTTACTGAACCTGTCGAACCATGCCCGTGGTGATTGTTTGAGGCCATACAGAGTTTTCTTAAGGCGACAAACCTGAGACTCCCCCGTGATCTCAAACCCGGGAGGTTGCTGCATATAGACAGTTTCCTGCAAGTCGCCATTCAAAAATGCATTCTTAATATCCAGTTGTAGTAAGGGCCACCGACGATGGACAACCACCGAGATAAGAACCCGAACGGTGTTGAGTTTGACCACCGGAGAGAGTTTCCTCATAGTCCATCCCTTGTTATTGGGTGAAGCCCCGGGTGACCAGCCGAGCTTTCAAACGGTCAATCTTCCCATCAGCGGCATGTTTGACGACGAAGACCCACTTACACCCAACCGGTTTCTGACCCGGGGGAAGTGGTGCGAGAGTTCAGGTCTGGTTGGCCCAGAGAGCAGCCATTTCCTCCTCCATGGCAGCCTTCCAGCCAAGATGTTGTAGCGCCTCCTGCACAGTGTTAGGAACCGAATGGAGGAAATAGAAGTGGCAAATGTGTGTAGTTGGGGAGAGAGGCGATGCAGGGAGACATAATTTGCCAGAGGATGAGCGGTGGAGGGAGATACCTGATCAGCAGGGCGCGGGGTAGCCGAGGATGAGGTCGACTGCAGAGGGGTAGCGGAACGAGGAGGAAGGCGGCGAGTGTAAACCTGGATAACTGGTGGCTTGGAGGGAGCAGGAGCAGGGTTAGAAGGACGTAGGGGGACAGGCGCAGTGGTAGGGATAACAGGTCGGGGTATAGGCATTGGTGGAGATGTTGTCGGGGAGGAAGGAGCTAGAGGTGGGGAAAAGAAAGGTTGATCTTCCCAAAAAGTAACATATGCGGAGACGATGACCTTTCGGGTTACCGGAGAGTAACATAGGTAGCCCTTCTGAGTGCGAGAGTAGCCGACGAAAATAGTTTTAGTTGCACGGGGATCCAACTTATCCGAGGAGGGACCCAGGAGGTGAACGAAGCAAGTGTAGCCAAAGACCCTTGGTGTGATAGGGAAGGCCGGAGTAGAGGGGAATAGGAGGTTGAATGGAGTGGCAGAGTTGAGAACCGAGGAAGGGAGTCGGTTGATGAGGAAACACGCAGTGGAGACTGCAAAGTTCCAGTAAATTTTTGGAACATGCATTTGAAGCATGAGGGAGCGGGCAACGTTGAGGAGGTGGCGGTTCTTTCGTTCGGCAATGCCATTTTGTTGGGGGGTGTAGGCACAGGAGGTTTGATGAATAATACCAAATTCTGCACAGATATTGGCAAATTCATGGACGATGTATTCACGAGCGTTATCAGTGCGCACTGTTTTGATTGTTGTGGAGAATTGCGTTCGAGTTTCTTGTATAAAATCGCGAAATATGCGAGAGAGCTCGGAGCGATCACGAAGTAGGTAAAGCCATGTTGTGCGAGAATAATCATCAATGAAAGTCATAAAATAACGATAGCCAGAGATACTTGTAACTTTGAAAGGACCCCAAACATCAGAGTGCAGTAAATCAAACGGAGCAGAGCTCCTAGTACAATGAGCAGGAAAAGAAGTGCGCGGTTGTTTGCCGTAAATACAAGAATCACATTTGAACGCAGGAAAAGATACATCAGGATTCAGGCAGCGCCTTTTGGAGAACAGGTAGAGGGGCATGCCCAAGACGACGATGCCAATCAACAGCGGAGACGGAGGAGAGGATAGGAGGAGAGGCATCAAGAAGGTAGAGCCCGTTCTGAAGTCGACCCCTACCAATGGTAGTCCGCATCCGCCGATCCTGTATCAAAAAAGTAGATGGAGTAAATGTGACAGAACAATCCATATCATGAGTGAGGCGACCAACATAAAGCAAATTAAATGGAGAGCCCAGAATATAAAGAGCCGAGAGAAGAGAGATGGATGGGGCAAGAGAGATGTCGGCGCAACCGGAGACCGGAACAGTCGCCCCATTAGCGACGATGATAGATTTCGGATGAGGAACATCCGAGTACTTGAGTGGCCACATCGAGGTGATATGATGAGTAGCACCTGAGTCCAAGATCCAACGCGGACTGGAGGAAAGACAAGTAATACCTGCGGTAGAGATGGAGGCAACAGAAGCAGAAGGAGGGCTAAGAAGCCCCTGGAGTTGCTGTAGCTGGAGGCGAACGGCCTCAAGGTTGGCACCAGTGGAGGAGGAGCCATCAGTGGCACCAGACGCAGTTGGGCGAGGAGGATAGCCATGTTTCTTGTAGCATACGGCATCAGTGTGGCCATCCCAACCGCAATATGAGCACTTGGGGCGGCCCCGACCCCCACGCCCCCTGCCGCGAGAGCCGGAACGTCCACCGCGAGCAGAGGTCGGTGGGGAAAGCAAGGGGGGAAGGGTCTGCTGAAGGAGGGCCGGAGACGGGGGTGCCGGAGAATCCAGGAGTGGTGATACTCGAAAGAGCATAGAGCAGACATCAGAGAGGGAGGGAGTAGAGGCAGAGGCCAACACCTGAGCCCGGATGCTCTGAAGGTGAGGCGGGACACGAGCTATCATCATGGCAATGCAGACGGCCTCCTTTTGCGGGCACTGAGCAGCAAGGTCGGTGGTAGAAGGCTGATGCTGGATCCAGGCCTCCGCAAGAGTCTTGGCACGAGCAACAAATGAGGTCATGTCAGCAGCCCCGCCAGCATCAAGAGTCTGAAGGTCGGTAATAATATCATAGAGGTGCTGAAGACTATCCTTTCCAGAGTATAAGGAGTGAAGCTCCTCCCACATAGCTTTGGCGGTCTCATGGTACATGACCATTTGGTATGACTCACCCTCCAGTGAATTAAGGAGCCATGTTTGGACGCGACCGTCATTTCGTAGCCAGTCATCAGTAGTAGGGAAAAGAGGTTCGTTAGTAAGGTGAAACACAAGGCCCGGGTCTGAAGAACACGACGAACCGAATGGACCCATGGAACAAAATTCTTCTTCCCAGATAATGAGATAGTTGTGATCCGCAGCTGATCTCGGAGGTCTGGAAGAGAAATCGGGCGGTCAGCAGGTGGGTTAGCCGCCTGTCCGGTAGAGTCGATGGAGGAGCCCATGGAGACGGGGAGGCCGCAACGAATAGAAGAGCGCACGGTTAGACACCATGCCTGCAGCGGGAAGAGGAGGAGGCCGCAGGAGAAGAGAAGCACGACAAGCCCACGCGGTTAGATATGAGGCCGCAACGGATAGTCAAGGCGACAAGCCCAGGGGAGAGAGCAACAGGAGGCCGCGACCAGGTGCGGAGAGAGAGCAAGGACAATCCGCACGGTCACTGTGAGAATACCAGCAGCCAAACAAGAGCGAGGAGAGAAGTCGGCTCTCAAAAGAAAAGGAGAAGTCACGGCGGTTAGAAAGAGAGACCGCGCGACTAGAAGAGGGAAGCAGCGAGAGGAAGCTGAGAGCAGAGGCCGCGAGTAGGGAACTCAAACGGCAAGGAAAGAGACCGAGAGTAGGAATACTCGAGCGACAAGAGAGAGAAACCGCAAGCGGCAAGATAAGCCGCAAGAGGAGGCCGCGAGTAGGAGCACTCGAGCGGCAAGGAGAAAGAGACCGCGCGGAATAAGAAAGCTGGCAATGGGAAGAGGGGCCCACGGGTTGAGAAGAGAGGCTATAAAAGGCAGAGAGGGGTGGATCCACGGGAGAGAGAGAGAGAAAGGAGAGCAGACATCGGTTAGCAAGGGAGAAACCGCTGAGAGAGAGGGCGGGAAGAAGAGCCCGCTACCCGGTGCGAGTAGAAGGATAGGCCGCAAAGGAATTGCGTACAGGAGAGGAAGATGGGTCGGGCGGTTAGAGAGAGTGAAACCGCAAGGACCGAACCTGACTCTGATACCATGTTGAGTGAGCTTAAAACTTGTATGTATTGCTTGTGTATCAAAATACAAGGAGAGAATACAAATATATAGGAGAGAAAAGGAGAGAAGAAATCATATACAATAGTGTGGGACTAATAGGAGAAGAAAATAAAATAGAACATGAGCCCAATAATGGGCCATTTACATGAGCTTTTCTAACAAGAAGAAAAAAGATTCGGACTATGTCGTGCATATTTAGCAAAGTTCACATTCATTACAGATAAAGTAGCCCAGAGAGCTTAAAAATATAAGAAATAACTTAAGATAGATGGCCGAGGGATGTCGAAGACGTTGATGCCATGGACACACATCTGCAGAGAGACATGAAGGACTGGAGAAAGCTAGAGTGATACTGGAGAGAGCTTGAGCCGGTGGATGGTCCAAAATGTACAACCCACCCATAGTTCCTACCATTGTCAATGCACTGCTTCGTTGCTCGATCCTGAAAAATACAACCATTAGAAGAGAAAGTGACAGAATAGTTCAAGCAAACAGTCAGATGACTAATAGATAACAAATTGTGAAAAAAGCAAAAATATGCAACACCGAGGTAAGAAGTATGGTAGAGGAGCAAATGATGGTCCCCTTGTCAGCAATTGGTGAGAGAGCCATTGGTAGTAACAACCTTATCACCTCCTGAGAGGGTGTAAGACGTAAAATCTGGCAATGTTCTTGTCATGTGATTTGTTGACCCGGAGTCAATCATTCACTCAGAGGAGGTTGCGGAAGTAGACTGAGTGTTGAGCGGACAGGAGATGGAGAACGCAGCAGTAGGGGAAGAAACCTAACTGTGCATATGACGATTAAAACATCCAGTTCCTATGATGAAAGACTGTTGGAGGGAAGCCGACCAAGAGCAGCCTCAGTAGTGTGAACAACGAGAAAGGAGTGGGCAGGCGAGAGGTTCCACGACCACAACCACAAGAGCCTTTATGCGAGGGGGCACGATGAGAATGGAGACGGAAGCAGGAGTCCCGAGTATCGCCCTGTTTGCCACAGTAATCATACAACTTGAGATACGAATAGAAAGGAGCGCGAAGAAGGCAAGCAAGGGAAGAGCGATCAGAACAATGATTTGAGTTGAGATAACGACGTTAATCTTTGTTCCCTAAAACTATATTGAAGGCTTCCCGAAGAGAGGGAAGGGGTTGCCGGTTCAAAACATGAGTGCGCTCCATATCGAACTCCATATTAAGGACCATGAGGAAGACATGGAGTAGATAACGGTATTCCTTGATTTTTAAGGAGCATCAACAGTGCAAGCGGGAGTGAAGTCCTCAAAGTAGTTCAACTCTTGGTAAAGGGGTTCGAACTCAGAGAAGTAAGCAACGACGAAAGAAGTGTATTATTTGAGTTCAAGCTTCAAGGAGACGTCAAATGAGCTCGTATACTTGGGTAGAACTACCAAGCTGTGAATAAGTCTCACGAGCCCAAGTTCAGATGTCAAAGGCCCCATCAACATGTAACTACGATAGACCGAGGGGGGCATGGAGTGAAGCAACCGTAAGACAAAAAGGGAATTGTCGAAACAATTGTCCTGTATAGAGCTGATGACTGAACACTTGAGTTCGAGGAGTTAGCCACGTTGATGAAAGAGACTGCATGATGCTAGATAGTGCGCGAAATAAAGGGAAGGTTCCACAGGGTGCTTGAGGCCACACAACAAAGGTCGCACCAGCTGCGGGAGGTTGCACAAGCTGAGACCGCACAAACCTCTTGAGGCCACACTAGCCCGGAAAGTCGTACCAACCCCGGGAGGCCGCACTAGCTGGAGAAGAGACAACACGAGCGTCTAAGGTCGCATTAGAGGAAGGAGCCACACAAACCCATGAAGGCAACACTAGTTGTAGACGAGGCTACGCGACTGATGTATGAGGTCGCAAAAGCGACAAGAGCTGCTGCAGACCGCACCAACCTAGACAGGGGAAGTCTAAGTAGGAAGAGACCAGATGGATATCACTTGTATTCGGAAGCTGTGATCATGCTACAGGTGTTCGCAGAACAAGAAGCAATCGGGACTGGAAAAAGATCGTGCAAGTTGATGGGAAGTGTAACCGCACAAGGCGCGGTGAGGAGAGACCGCACAAGTTGGGCAGAAACAAAGGAAATCGCCAAGAAAGGGGCAGTGAGAAGGCCGCACGAGCTGCACGAGGAGGCAGCGAGAATCAGGCGATCACACATAGGAGGGCCGCACAGACAAGCAGGGCGAACACATGGCGAGGTAACCTCCTAGGACGCAACTCTGGATTTCTGCTCTGATACCAAGTTAGGAGGAAATAATCAGAATATTATCATTTCAAGGGAACACCCCCTATATATACAAAACATGCGTGGACTCGAACAAGAAATAAATAAGTCTTTTATAATGGGTCTTTTATAGTATGCCACAAATAATGATTTAATTTAACTATATATTCTTGTACAAAGTGGGACGTTGCATGCATGAAAAAGTGGAAAGACGTATTTTGGAATTCAGATGCCCTAGAACCGAGCAATAGCATACATATATATGAGTTCACAACACGTGACATATTACGTGGATTACATAAGAGCGATGACATAAAAGAAACGTAAAAATTAATAATAATTAATAATGCGTATATTCAACTCTCCCCCTCAAGTTGGGAATATATATTGATCATTTCCAACTTGTCAGTGTTGTTCTTGAAGTTGTCAATGCATAGTCCCTTGGTGAAAACATCTGCAAGCTGGTCAAATGAGTTCACGAATGGAGGGCAGATATTTCCCTTGTCGAGGTGATCTTTGATAAAATGCATGTCAACTTCCACATGTTTGGTTCTGTCATGTTGAACTGGATTGTAAGCAATACTGATGGCTGCCTTGTTGTCACAGTAGATAGTAATAAGTTTGTTCACCTGAAAACCCATATCTTGAAGAATAGTCTTCAACCACAATCCCTCACAAACTCCTTGCGACATAGCCCTATATTCTGCTTCAGCGCTCGAGCGTGCTACAACATTCTGCTTCTTACTCTTCCATGATACAAGGTTGCCTCCCACAAATGAACAATACCCAGGTAGATTTTCTGTCATCTTGACTACCGCCCAATCAGCATCTGCAAACACTTCAAACTCCAAATGTTGATTAGCTTTGAACAGAATCCCACGCTCTGGTGTCTTCTTGAGGTATAACAACACCCTAAAGGCAGCTTGTTGATGGCGTATAGAAGGAGAGTGCATAAATCTACTTAGGATGCCCACAACGTACGTAATACAGGGCGAGTATGGGACAAATATATGAGTCTCTCAACCAATCGTTGGTATTTTGATGCATCCACTTTCTCCCTACTAGGATCCGAATCAATTTTATGATTAGCCTCAATTGGAGTGTCCACGGGGGCACACCCAAGCATCCCAGTCTCCTCCAGAAGATCAAGAGTATACTTCCTTTGAGAGATGAAGATCCCCCGTCGAGACCTCACAACTTCAATTCCCAAGAAGTATTTCAGCTTTCCCAGATCTTTGACTTCAAATTCCTTGCCCAGTTGTTTTTTCAGGTGACTAATCCCCTCCAAGTCATCTCCGGTAACGATGATGTCATCCACGTACACAATAAGAATAGAAACCTGCGCACCTTTTCTCTTAATGAAGAGTGTGATCAGCTTGACCTTGGGTGTATCCTAGTTGAATCATTGTCTTGTTAAACCGTCCAAACCACGCTCTCGGAGACTATTTCAGGTCATACAGAGATTTCTGCAGACGACAGACCTTCCCATTGGATCCTTCGGTAACAAAACCAGGTGGAATATTCATGTAGAACTCATCTTCCAGATCACCATACAAGAACGCGTTCTTGACATCGAGCTGTTGTAGCTCTCATCCGCAACTCACATCACAGGAGAGAAGCACTTGAATTGAGTTTATCTTAGCAACAGGAGCAAAGGTCTTTTGGTAGTCCATGCCCTGTGCCTGGGTATACCCCTGAGCCACCAAGCGAGCTTTGTAGCGCTCCACCACCCCATCTTGATTCTGTTTCACTGTGAAGACCCATCGGGACCCGACCGTTCGCTTCCCAGGAGGAAGGCTAGTAAGCCGTCATGTTTCATTTTGTTTCAAGGCACGCAATTCCTCTTCCATTGCCTGTTTCCACTCAGGTATCTGAACAGCCTCCTGCCAAGTCTTAGGAATCATAATAGATGAAAGGGATGAGATAAAGGCTTTGTGGGCCTGAGAGAGATGAGTATAACAAATGTAGTTGGCAATGGGGTGTTTGGTGCAACCCCTTTTACCTATAAGACGAGCAAGAGGAACATGAAGGTCATCATCAGAATCTGGAGCGGGAACCGTTACCGGCACTGGCGGAACATCAACAGTCTGCACTTGCTCAACGGCCTTGGGACGACGGGAGTATGTGTATATAGGTGGAGCGGAAGGGGAAGAAACAGGGGCAGTAGTCAGACCATTGGAAGGGGAAATATGAGGAGGAATAACAAGCGGAAGAGGAGAGTCGACAATCAGAAGAGGAGAGTCGATGTTCTCGTCACTGCTACTACTTGTCTCTCCCTGACGAGGACCAAAGTACGACTCTCCCTCACAGAATGTAACATCAACAGTGCAATAGTAGCGCCGAGTCGGAGGGTGATAGCACCGATATCCTTTGGTGGTAGGAGAGTACCCAATGAAAACACATCGAATGGAACGCGCATCTAGTTTATCACAGTGCGAGGTATGAACGTGGACAAAACAGACGGAACAAAAGATACGAGGAGCAATATGAGAGGTGTGGACGATATGGTTCTTGGCGAGACGAGAGAGGGGCGTATCATAGGAGATGGAACAAGACGGAAGACGGTTGATGAGATGCGCAGCCGTGAAAACTGCATCACCCCAGTAGGATTTGGGAAGGTGCATAACAATAAGTAAACATCGAGCCACCTCCAACAAGTGCATATTCTTCCGTTCGGCGACCCCATTCTGAGTGGATGTGTGGACACAGGTGGTTTGATGAATGATTCCATGATTGGCAAGATAGGCCCCAAACGCCCCTCGGTCATCATATTCCCCACCATTATCACTACGAAACACAGAATTGTGTCACCAAATTGTTGGGCCACCATCTTATGAAAGGACTGAAAATAAGAGAACACGTCACTTTTCCTTTTAAGCAGATAAAGCCACGTAGTGCGAGAATGACAATCAATAAACGTAACAAACCATTTATACCCAGATAAAGATAACACCGGGGATGGACCCCAAACATCAGAATGAATAACATCAAATGAACATAGACTAGGAGAAGACAAATGACTAATATTTTGACGAACATGCTTAGATTTTTCACATATGTCACAGGGAAACGACTGAATTAAATGCTGAAAAACAGAAAATAGCTTAGTAAGATATAAAGCAGAAGGGTAGCCAAGGCGCTGGTGCCAGCGTCGGATGTCATGGAGAGTCAGAGATCTGGTAGATGAAAGAGCACTGGTAGAGGTCTGGTCCAGCAAGTACAGTCTGCCAACGTTCCTACCACTGCCAAGCGTCTGACTCGTATCCAGATCCTGAAACACACAAACATTAGGGTAAAAGGTTACATAACAGTTTAAGGAGGTAGTCAAGTGACTAATGGAAAGCAAATTGCGAGGAAAAAACGGGATGTGCAAAACAGAGGATAGTGATAGGTCGGGATAACAAGTGACAGTCCCTTTACCAGCAATAGCTAAGAGAGAGCCATTAGTAGCAATAAACTTATCACGCCCAAAAAGAGGAGTATAGGAGTAAAACCTGAGGCAGAGCCAGTCATGTGGTCTATTGCACCCGAGTCGATAATCCACTCGGAAGGGGAAAGTGACACAACATGAGCACTGGACAGACCTGAAGTAGCAACAACAACATGAGAACTAGTAGGGGTATAATATGTGTGGGAGCGCAACAGAAGGCGAAAAGCTTTTAATTCAACAACATACATGCCGTGGGAGACGTCCTCAAGAATCTCAGTAGAGTGTGCAGAAGACTGAGAGCGATCACCAGAGTGACGTCCATCACCACGGTATCCACCTCAACCACGAGAACCAGAGCCCCGACCACCAGGGGCAAGGTGCGGGTGCAGACGAGAGCACAAGTCTTTGGTACGGCCCTTCTTCCCATAATGACTACAAGTATGAGGTGGTCCGCGAGACATCCCAGCGAGCGCAGAGTGATCAGTAGGGGGCCAAGAGTGCGACGACGATTCTCATCACTGAGGAGCATGCCGAAGGCCTCCTGAAGAGAGGAAAGCGGCTCACGATGGAGAACATGCAGGCGAACAACGTCAAACTCCATGTTGAGCCCCATAAGGAACACATGAACCCAGAACGATCTTTATCCTTCTGAAGGGCCACCACATCAGCAGTATAGGCCGCAGTAAATGTGTTGAAGAAATCCAGCTCCTGATAGAGGCGCTCAAACTCAGAATAGTAGGCGGCAACAGTCATATTTCCTTGCTTCAGCTCCTGGACACGGCGAGTGAGCTCATACATTTGCATCGAACTGCCAGCCTGAGAGTAAGTATCACGGGCCCTTGTCCAAATATCATAAGCAGAGTCCAACAACATATAACTGTGGTACACCTTAGGGGACATCGAATGCAGTAACCACGAGACGATCAACGAATTGTCCGAATCCCATTTTCTCCATGAGGGATCGGCACAAGGTGGCTCAACGGTGGTACCATCA
The DNA here is from genome assembly GCA_039513925.1 of Platanthera zijinensis. NCBI lineage: Eukaryota > Viridiplantae > Streptophyta > Magnoliopsida > Asparagales > Orchidaceae > Platanthera > Platanthera zijinensis. Next base: position 234,035,492 of record CM077081.1, read on the forward strand.
ATGAGTCCATATAGCTGGTGACTGCGAATAGCATGTTGGGCTGCCCTAGACCATTCCAGATAATTTGTGTCATCCAAGGCAACAGTAGTAATCTTCAACGAGCCAGAGTGTCCATAACTCCGTGGAGGATCGCCAGAGGAATCGGTAAGAGCACCAGATTGAGTATTAGGGGAGATGTCGGATTGATCTTCCATCAGAGAGAATGCAAATCTCACATCAGACGAAAGCACATCCTACGGGTGTCCCTTAGATCTTGATGCCGGAAGGAACACCAGAGGATGTGAGCACGGTGTCTCCGGCAGCCCTCATGGAGGACAAAACAGTCGGTCGGAGATGCAAGGTCGGAAGAAGAGGGACGCGGTGGCGGCTGGTGCGGGCTACGGAGCCAGGGACAGCGGTGCGGGATCGGGCGGTGCGGTCGGTTACGGAGCCAGCGGTGCGGGAGCAGCGGTGCGGGATCGGGCCGTTACGGAGCCAGCGACGGCTACGTCGCCAGCGTGCGGTGCGGGATCGGGCGGAAGCGAGCGGTGCTGGACCGAGCGGAAGCGAAGGAAGTAGGATCGGGATTGATCAGAAGCGACGGAGCGGGATCGGCCTCTTTCCTCTGATACCAAGTGGAAAGACGTATTTTGGAATTCGGATGCCCTAGAACCGGGCAATAGCATACATATATATGAGTTCACAACACGTGACATATCACGTGGATTACATAAGAGCGATGGCGGAAATGAAACGTAAAAATTAATAATAATTAATAATGCGTATATTCAACTGTAAATACCTAACAAGAAAACACAAGTTTTATTGATAAGATTCATACAAGTTAACATGTTAGGTTAGGAGTTGACCAACAGAAGATGAAGAAAGATCTCCCATAGAATATCATAAGAGGGCTGACCCTAGGGGCGAGGACAATAACCTTTCCATAATTTCAATCCCTAATTACTGAGCCTAGATAGTTACAGAATGGGAATAAATAAGGCTTTGGTAGGGAGGCCGGTGGGAAGGTAGTTGTGGTTGTAAATGCAATAGTGAAAAGTGCAAGTAGCATTTGAATAGTTGTAGTTAGAATATTATTTCCCAAAAATGACATTTTGGGTCAAGACACAACCACAATCATTTAGGCGTGGTCAGATGTCGGCGATCATGAGCTCCTTGACTCGCCAAAAATAAAGTTTTGTCGGAATGGTTGCCACAAAAATTCCAAACAAAATTAAATTACCACAAATACGTTTATTATCATCATAGATTCATGCCGCCTCAAACATAACGATTGTTTCAAACAAAGCTTAATTACCAATAAACTACATATTTACCGGATAGCAATCTTTGATGTCATATTAAAAAACCCAGTACCCAACCTAAAATCATTTGGCTTAGGTGGATAAGCCCTAAAACATATAAAGTACATAAGGAAAAAAGAGATTCCCAATATGGGATTAAATATTCAAATAAAAATGATAGAAACACAATAACAGATAAAATTCCAAATAGAAATTGAAAAACTAACCTTACATGAACCACTATGAGAAGAGCCTGCCCCAGAAGTTGTATATGTTCTTATAGGACCAGGGCAGACAACTGTAACTTTGATGCCTTCATGATATAGCTGTAGTAAACCAGAAGTTTATGATATGGCTTTAAGGAGGAAAAATATGGTCATAAAATTTTCACGAAATTGACATGTCAATCTCCAATATGAGATGAGCATTAATGATAGAATACTGATGATGCCAAATTGCAAGGACATAAGAATATAGCTGCTTAGATATAAGAATTTTAAATATAGTGGGTCAAAAAATAGTGTAGATAATTATATTCAAATCTCAAAACTGGCTTGGAAATAATCCAAATCAAAATCATAATCAATTTTCTTTAAATCAAAAATCATAATCAAGTCAACTCAGAATTGATTTACACGCATGATAGGCACATGAATGATGGCGACCATACTTTAAGCGCAGACCACCGCGCACCTTGTGTACACATGCGGGAAGCGTTATTAGGTAGTCATATGAACAATCTGGGTCCGCAATCACATTCGGAGTGACAATTTCATATTTCCGATGTATTCTGTTTTATTGTGTTTTATTTAGAGAAATCAAACTATCGTGAACGAACAATCTAATCCATTCAACGGTTTCCCTAAGTATGTTTAGTTATAAATAACAGTGATGGGGCTGATTTTAAGTCGTGTCGCAGATTTTGGAGAGCCTTCATCCGGAATCCGGCGGTTTCTCCTGGTGCAAACTCCACGAAACTCTAAGGTACCAACTCCATGGGCTTGTTCACTTGTTTACTTTGTATCCCTGCATTTTTTATCCCCCACTGCACCTCCCACAACCGTAATCATGTCTCGAAAAATAGCCTCCTACCCTAATCCTCCTCCAAACAGCCACCACCCACCATAACTTCTCTTCCTTGCATCCAACAGCCCCTCCTAACCAAGCCTCCTACTACTCCACAAAATTCTATAAGCCATCAGCCCTATACCCCATCCGAACCCACTTACACCCAAACTGCCCCTCCCTAGGCTTGTCCAGACATGGATCGACCCCTCCCACCCCCTCAAACCCTAGCCAACCCCTCCTTCCCCCCTCACACACATAAGAACCGACCCTTCCACATCCCTCCCCAAACACGACCAATCTTCAAACAACATCTTACCTACTCCGATAGACACCATACAACACCCCTCACACCTTGGAATAGACACTGCCGCTCCCCCGACCAATGGATCTCTACGTCTTCACCTACAGCCCGTTCACCTGTGAGTTTTTTTTGGTTTTGTAGTTTTCAGCATTACTGTATGAACTGGATTGCTCACATTCTTACGAATGTTAAGCTATGTTAGTTTGCTTGTTCTTGCGACTAATTATGATTTACGGTACTTATTCTTTTGCACATTTAACTAACACCACTACAACTGGAGGAAAGCTTATCTTCCTGCTTGTTTAAATTATCTAAACATCACTTATGTTAATTGTGTGAGATATATGCCTTCATTTCTATTTGCAATTTAACATCGAATCATTCTTTGCATGCAAACATCATCCTAAGGTTAGATGGGATCCGTTTTACTCGACAATGCACCTATGACATTCAACGTCTAGAGTCGCACGAACAAATATCTACACTGCGTCAGTTTTGGTATCATAGCTCAAGGTTGGAGCAACATTTTTGTAATGCAATGGTAGGTCATATAGCGTCTATGTCAGGTCCCAACTTCAATGATGACCGAACGAGAAGTTCGAATACGGACATGTTGCCCGCTGATTTTTGAAGGCTTATCTTAGATCTCTTTGATCAACTAGACACCCAGTTCAATTAACTTAGGCACGATGTCACTAAGATGAACACTAGGATATAAAGATTAAAGAACCCAAGAGGTTTGAATCAGCCCATCCTCGTCTGAGAGAGGCCCTTAGACGCCAAGATGATTGACCTGAAGAGGATCTGACGCTACACTCCTCCCCCTAGATATCTCCACCTTTGGACCCCATCCCACACATGAGAAAGTATTCTGGGCAAGCATATGGCTATGATAATCATCTAGGGCCTATTCCAAATAGACCCCTTCTCCCCTAGGAGGAATTTCATCATCTCCAGCAGTGTTCTGTAGAGATCGTGTTCCCCTGACAACATGATCAGACTACGGTCTAGATGATTATCATGATGACTATCAGGAACCTCACAAAGAGGTCCTTCTGCTAAGAATGACATTAGCCGACACATTACATTATATGCCCCTTTTTTTGATGGTGAGCTAGACCCGAAGGCCCTTAGTGATTTGCTTTTGGACAGATTATTACTATGACTGGTATAACATGATGGACGAGTGTCGTATTTGATTTTCAAAGACGAAGCTTTAGGGGAAAGACAAAATCTATTAGAATACTTTGGAGCAGACGCTCGAGAGAGAGGGATATTACTCTATCACCAGATGGGTTGATATGAAGCGGAGATAGAAGGAGAAATATCTCCCCACCTCTAATAGGAATCAACTCTTGGATCAATTGTATGTCATACGACAGGGGACCCTATTTGTGGAGGGGGTATATGACACGTTTTGATGAGCTTGTTGTAAGGAGAAACATTAAAGTGAAAACCATCACGACCATGTCTTGGTTTCGAACAGGTTTGACATTTGGAGCACGAGCAATATCTCTGCTTCTCAGGTCCGAAGTATGTCACCACACAACCCAATAAGACAGCCTTTATGAGACCTACCTAGACTGTGATTGTTGTTGCTACATCCAGTTGTGCCCCTATATCCATGAAAGGCAAAGCGGTCATTCTAAGAGCCCCGAAACCAAGAAGAATTCAGTGTCATAGTTGTTCATACAGAGGCAACGTGGTGTCCCAGTACCCCACGAGGAATCTACTTATTAAGGAGGTTGAACAAAGTGCAGAGTTAGATGAGACATCTGAGGAGGAGATTATAGAAAAAGTAGAACATGGCTGAGAGAGTGATGCAAAGAGAGTTCTTGAGATGGGAGTCATTCAACGCCATTTGCATATCCCATGCGCAGCTAAGGACTAGCAACACACCACCATTTTCTACACTTATTTCCCTAGCGCAGGTGGTGCCTGTAAACTCCCGATCGACAATAGTAGTTGAGTGAATATTGTGGCCCAGAAGGGGTTTGAGTGCATGATGCATCCTCCGTCGCATCAGTTACTGCATGATGTCACTCACCCCACATTTATCGATTCCCAACGTGCCACCTGACATTTTTCAGTTCTCCTATATTATGCATAATAAACATTCACTCGGCACATCTCACTCTGTCAACTTCATATTTAGAGATAATGCTTTTAGTTCACCACGTTATCATTTGAAAATAGGAGAATTTATGGAATTATACCAACGTAATAAATATTTTCTATCATATGCATGAAACACATTATGCGGGCAAAAACGAGCCAACCTCGAAGCTTGTAGCGTCTATCACTCTCGGACCGATGAATAGAACAAAGCCGTTGGTAGAAGTTTGGAGAATTTTCCTAGACAATTAATCGGTGAGAATTTAAAGCAATGAAATCTTATACCTCCACAAGCACAATTCACATTCAATAATTCTAAATATCGCTTCTGTTATGTATCTCCTACCGAGATTATCCATGTGTTATTCCACCCACCCGACTATCATCACATCTCATAGTTGAAATCAAGTCTGTTTTATGTGTTTTGTATTTTACCCTCATGAGGGTATTTTAGTCTTTGTACGTTTTCCCCCTCACTCTATATAGGGTGCTCAATACATTCATTCTGTTTTAATCCTCTCTACTTGATATCAGAGCAAAACCGAGCAAACCCTAATCCTGCACCCCTCTTCTGCCGCTTGCTTCTCATCCCGTCGCCGCTCGCTACTCATCCCGTCGCCGCTCGCTACTCATCCCGTCGCCGTCGCCGCTCCGCAGTTTTGAAGTCGTCCCCACGGTGAATCGCGACCTCCTTGCCGGCGGTGGTGCGCGCTGAAGGAGATTGCCGCCTCTCCTCATGATGCGCGTCGTGTTGCCACCGACCCCTTTCCTCTTCTTCTCTGCGCCTGATCCAGCCGGGTGATCGTGTGCTGCGCTTGCGTCTGTTCCAGTCGATCGCATGCTAGCTTCCAGATTGCGTGTTGCGCCTGCTAGCTTCCAGATTGCGTGTTGCGCCTGCTGTCTCCTACTTCAGCAACGTCCAAAACTCCAGCCGCTGCCTCGTGCCGCTGCCATCGCTTCCAGATCTGTAGTCTCCGGAAACATTCCATATTCAGCCGCAGCTGTTGCTGCTGCCTCCACCCTGCAGCTCCGATGTCTGCCGTTACCGCTGGCTTCTTCTCTTTATTGTTGGAGTTTGTTCAGTGCTATGGCTTCCAGATTTGTATCGTGATGTTTCAGTGACAGATCTGCGTTTTCTTTTTGTCAGCATAGTGAAGCTTTATATTGTTTGATCCTGTCAGTTGCTCCTCATGGATGATTCATCAGCAGCCGTTGATTCTACATTGCCGAGTGTTGTGGCACTCCGGATGGGTGACCCTCAACGGTCTTCTGGCCACGCTAGCTCCCTGAAGATCACCACTGTGCCCTTAGATGGGACAAATTATCTTGAATGGTTTCGAGCGGCACATGTCATCCGCAGCCATCAGCTGTTTGGATATATTGATGGGACCATTGTGGCACCTCCTCTGGGTAATCCTTCTTGGAGGCGTTGGGACTCGAAAAATTTTCTGGTAGTCTCTTGGATCATGCATTCCATGTCCCCGAAGGTGTATCAGAGTTACATGTTGATGGATTCTGCCTATGAGATCTGGACTCGGGCACGTGAAACTTACTCCCAGATCGGAAACTCCACTCAGATTTATGAGCTGACGCGTCGGATGTTGGAGTTACGCCAGGGAACCATGACAGTGTCTACTTACTTCTCTGAGTTCGAGCGTATCTCTCAGGAATTGGATTACTTTGAGCAATTTACTCTCGCATGTACTGCCGATGCAGTTCGGTTGCAGAAAAGGGACGGACGATTTCGTCTTCATGTGTTTCAGATGGGCTTGAACATGGAAATGGATTTGTTTCGAACAAATATCCTACACTGATCCCCTCTTCCATCTCTTCGGGAGGACTTTAGCATGGTCCTTGATGATGAAGACCGCCGGAGGTCCCTCAGCATGACTGCTCCTCACTCTGATCGATTTGCCTTTACTAGTGTTGGTCGAGGTGGCTCCAACCATACCAACACGGTTCCTACCTGTGATTACTGTGGTCGCAGGGGCCACACTAGGGACGTGTGCTTCAAGCTCCATCCTCACCATGCTCTACCTGGATCCGGCTGTGGTCGAGGACGTGGTTGTGGCCCGGGACGAGGGGGATACCGCCAGAGTGGTTCTCGCCCTTATGATATTGCTTACTCCACTGAGATTCATGACGACCATCATGGTCAGCTCCCAGGACATTTTACCACCTCGGAATTGGATGCTCTCAATCGCCTCCTGCACTCCCAGTCAGACACTTCCCAGAGTGGTACTTCTACTTCCTTTGTTACTGCTGCTATGCCCAGTGCCAATGTTGTTGCGACTCCTCTGTCCGAGTGGATCATTGACTCGGGAGCTACCAATCACATGACCGACTCCTCCTCAGGTTTCTCTTCCTACACTCCCCTGTCTGGTAAGGACAAGGTTATCTCTGCAAATGACACCTTGTCCGCTGTTGCGGGCAAGGGCAACATTTCATGTTCCTCTTTTCTTTCTTCTGTTTTGCATGTCCATTCATTTCCTCGCAGTCTTCTTTCCATTAGCAATCTCACTCGGTCACTTAACTGTTCTATAACCTTCTTTTTGGATTCTTGTGTTTTTCAGGAACTGAGTACGAAGCGGATCATTGACAGTGGTAGGAATCGCGGTGGCCTATACTATTTGGATGCTACTTCATCGTCCCTTACTCTCTCTTCTTCCGCTATTACTAATGTTAGTGCTTAACGTTGGCACTTGCGTCATGGTCATCCTTCTCCAGTCTACCTTCAGAAATTATTTCCTACTTTATCACCGTTTGTTCAAACTTTAAAATGTGATGTTTGTGAAAAGTCTAAACATGTTCGACATTATTCGTCGCATTTATCTTCCCCTAGTACTACTCCTCTTCCTCTTATACATTCTGATGTTTGGGGGTCTTCCCCTATTGTATCTTTAACTGGTTATCGTTGGTTTGTTACCTTTATCGATTGTTTTCTCGCACCGCTTGAGTTTATCTCTTAAAGAAAAATATGAAGTGTTTTCGGTTTTTCAAACCTTTCATAAAATGGTGCAAACTCAGTTCAATGGTAATATCCGCATTCTTCATAGTGATAATCAGGGAGAATACGATTATCGTGGAGCATTTGGCTCATACCTCACTAGTCATGGAATTATTCACCAAACCACTTGCGTTTACACCTCCACCCAAAATAGTGTTGCTGAACGGAAAAACCAGCATCTCCTTGATGTTGCCTGATGTCTTCTCACTACCATGCATCTTCCTAAATCGTATTGGGGTGACGTCATCCTAACTGCTACTCATCTTATCAATCGTCTTCCTTCACGGGTTCTAGACTATACTACTCCTCTAGTCCGTCTTTTCCCTACTTCTCTGGTTCATACCACTCATCTTCCACCCCGCGTTTTTGGGTGTGTATGTTTTGTTCACATCCATCTGCCCCATCATGACAAGCTTGACCCTCGGGATCTCTGTTGTGTCTTTCTTGGCTATTCTACCACTACAAAAGGGTATCGGGGTTATCACCCCCCTTCCTGACGTTTTTTTTGTACCTTGGATGTGACCTTCTGTGAGGAGGAATCTTACTACTTGGATTCGACTCACTCCACTCGTCAGGGGGAGAATGATGTCATCGATTAAGTGCCTCTCCCTTTGATTCCTTCTACACATATCATGTCTTCCACCGTAGCTACTTCTCCTACAACCTCTTCGTCACCTACACTTACCCTTTCGTCACCTACACCTACCTCTTCGTCACCTACACATATATCGTTTTCTCCCATATATCACCATCCGTCCTTCATCTCTCATTTTCCTCATATATATCATCGTCAACAAACAGGTAAACAGTTCTCCGTTGTTCCGTCGCTGCCAGTGCCGTCTTTGGACTCAGATTCTGATGTTGTGCTAAGAGGTAAGGCTGTGTGTACGGAACACCCTATCTCTAATCATGTTGCTTATGATCACCTTTCTCAGCTTCATCAGGGCTTTATATCTTCCTTGTTTGTCATCACTATTCCAAAGACGTGGCAGAAGGCGATTTGCATTCCGGCATGGGCTCAAGCAATGCAGGAGGAAATGTCAGCCTTGGATAAGAATCACACAAGGGATGTCTCTTCCCTTCTCCGGACAAGAAAGCCATCGGTTCAAGGTGGGTCTTCTCCGTTAAGCAAAATTAGGATGATAAAGTTGAGCGATATAAAACCTGTTTGGTGGCTCGTGGTTACGCTTAGACTCAGGGAGTCGACTACCAGGAGACCTTTTCCCCGGTAGCAAAGATGGACTCTGTTTGTGTGATTCTATCTTGTGTTGCGTGCTTGGGCTGAGATCTACATCAACTGGATGTCAAAAATGCGTTCCTGCACGGTGACCACGATGAAGAGGTGTACATGACATTTCCCCCAGGTTTTGTGAAGAGGGGACAAGAAGGACTGGTCTGCCGCTTAAGGAAGTCTTTGTACGGGCTGAAGCAGTCTCCCAGGGTTTGGTTTGGCATATTCCACAAGGCCATGATCAAGTTTGGCTACAAACAGGGACATTCTGATCATACATTGTTTGTCAGGAAGAATGAGGGAAAAATTGTCGTGCTTATTGTTTATGTTGATGACATTGTGATCACCGAAGATGACTCTGATGAGATCTCAAAGTTGAAGGCTCTTTTGTTAGTTGAGTTTGAAGTAAAAGACTTGAGAAAGCTTCGCTACTTCCTAGGAATTGAAGTGACACGTTCTGATCAGGGTATCTTTATCTCGCAACGTAAGAATGTACTAGATTTGTTAACAGAGACTGGGATGCTTGGTTGGGTTCCTGCGAACACCCCTATGGAGGGAAACCATAGGATCAATGAAGACAATGATGACGATCGCACAGATGCTTCAAGCTATCAGACATTGGTGGGGAAGCTTTTATACCTCTCACACACTCGTCCCGACATCACATATGCAGTTGGAATCTTGAGTAGGTATATGCATTCCCCAAGTATCAGACAACAGGATGTTGCATACCGTGTACTACGGTACTTAAAGAAGGCTCCGGGTCATGGGTTGATGTTTTCAAAGAACAACCATTTAAAGATTGATGTTTTTACTGACGCGGATTGGGCCGGAAGCCGTGATGATAAGAAATCTACAACGGGGTATTGCACATTCGTTGGTGGAAATTTGGTCATGTGGTGTAGCAAGAAGCAAAATGTGGTGGCCAGATTTAGTGTTGAAGCCGAGTACCGGTCAATGTCTCAAGGCCTCTGTGAAGGTTTATGGCTGCGCACTTTATTGCAAGACCTGGACCTTCAGGAGGATGCTCTCATTTCTCTGTTCTTTGACAACAAAACTGCTATCAGTAAAGCTCACAATCCGGTCCAACATGACAGAACTAAGCATGTCGAGGTTGGTCACCATTTCATCAAAGACCATCTAGAAAAAGGAAACTTAGTCACCCCTTTCGTTCACTCTAGAGATCAGTTGACCGATGTCTTCATCAAGAGCTTAGGGTGCGATGTCTTTATTGATGATATCCATATACCCAGAATGATAGATATCTACCATTCGACTTGAGGGGGCGAGTTGAAATCAAGTCTGTTTTATGTGTTTTGTATTTTACCCTCATGAGGGTATTTTAGTCTTATGTACGTTTTTCCGCTTACTATATATATATGAGTATAGTGTGCTCAATACATTCATTCTGTTTTTATCCTCTCTACTCTCATTTCACGAACGCATTTCATTTGACGCGCAAGCTCATATTAATTATTTGACAGAACTATATAAATTTATTGCTAACAAAATGCAAGCCACCTGTGAAAATTATAAATTCATGACCGGTCGTTATCGTCATGAGTTATACTTTCCACTGGTGGATTGGGTGTCTGATTATTGTTGGAGTTCTTGTCTTTTTAAAATTCAGAAACATATTAAGCCACCTGTCAAGGCCCCAGACATACCACCTGATTCAGCACCAGCGACGACATCAACTCTCTCCAGTACCAGTCTTTGCGAGTTCTCGTCGGGGTCGAGCGCTTTCAACCCCGAGGGAATTGATGCATCCTCCGTCGCATCAGTTACTGTATGACGTCACTCGGCGTAGCGCATTTTATTTATGCATTTATTTTTCGTGTACTTTTTTGTCGCACTTTTGCTTTGTTGACTGGCTCTTCGAGTTGACCGTCCGATGAGATCCTGAATAAATAGGTCCGGTAATTTTTAATTGTTATGGCGTAACGGGCAAGCGTAAAGTTATTTAAACACATAAATTTAAAATTTAAACTTGAGGTAGAAAGATTTGAGAAAAAATTGGAAACAAGTTTGAAAGTAATTTGAAATCTACAATTAAAAGCTTGGAAACAAAATGTTTGTTTGAGAATTAAATATGTTTGAGATTTTTAAAAGGAAAATAATATCATCATCAAATTTGGCTAAGTATATTTGGAAAGATTAAATGGGCAATCCTTACATAATTGCTGCCCACGTGAATAGGGCCAGTCGGAAGCAGAGAATTGATTTTTCTAATCAATTCTTTGCCTAGCCGGCCTCTTCCCGATTCAACCTTTTCCTGCCGCCGCACAAGGCCTCATCAACAACAGCAAGCAGCCAACTGCCGCTGCCCTAGCCGCCCTGCTGCGGCTCCAGTTCCCTCAACGACAACACTGCTGCCCCTGCTTCCGCCTCACTCCAGCAGAGCCTGCCGCCGCCAGTTCCGTTTCAGTCGACATTCGCTCCGACGACCAGTGGGCCAACGCCTCACCAGACAGCCCGACAGTCTCTCTCATCCACGCCAGCCGCAAGCACCCAGTTCATCCCTCCGGCATCCACCCGAGCCTCGTCCCTGTTGTTTGCCGTCAACTACAATAAAGCCTTCCAACAAACGACGGGCTACAACGGATCACCCTGCAGCGAATTTGGAGAGGGCTTGCCCTCCTGTGGTATTTTCGCCTTTTCTTTGCTCGAGTTTTTTTGTTTTAAATTTATGCATTCATTAAAATAATTAAGAGGTTGCCCCGAACGTTCCAACCACTTTGATTTCCGTTATTCCATAAATTGTTGTTTGTGCCCTGTGCTTGTGATCGTACAAATCCCACTACAGCTCGATCCGTTAGGCGCCGACGAAAAATTCTCTGAATAACTAATAACGATTTTGATGAAGTTTGTCGTTAAGAGTAGTGCTACGCGCGAAGGTTTCGATTTGGGCACTCTCAACCTCCTTTGAGTTAAATCAAAACGCCTAATAATTAAAATATTTTCAAAACTCTTGATTTTATTTCATATCAAATAAAATTTTTCAGTTAAAAATCATTAATTTTTAAAACCCTAAGTTGAGCATACATCAGTGCATGAGGGTGAAGGTTGAGCCTCACCCACATCCTTATAGAGTCATTTGGGTGAATAAGACTACAATAAAAGTTACTCTGTGGTGCTTGGTACCTGCCTTGCCTCTTTTAAGGATCATGTGTTGTGCGATATTATTCTCATGGTCATCACACTCGCGCTTCTAGGTAGACCGTAGAATCTGGCTTTATGATCGTGTCGTCACATGTACAGTAGATGGAACAAGGCCGCCGACCATGTCGCAAAGACAGCTAACGATTATGATCTTTATTGGGAAAGAGGTATGCCTCAATCCCAAGAGCTTTTAAATATTATTCAGCGTGACTATGCTATGTAGACCGTAATTTTATTATATTATATAATAGGCCCATGCCCCCCTTCAAGGAACAAGTTGATTTTCTTCAACAAGGGTTAAAATATCACTCTTCCCCTGACTCAACCCAAGGAGTCATCCAAGGGTAGGGTCGAGTCTTCTGAGAGTGTTGGCTCCACGAATCCGCTACACATCCTTATGAGGAGTGATTCTCTGAGAGAGTGCCGATTTTGGCTTTATCTATGTAGTGGACACCGCCCGGACATCTAAGAGCCCAACATACATTCAGGAGCACCACCTGGAGGTTTGTCACATGTTGGATGATTATTCTGACAATATGCATTTATGCACGAGAGCTCATTGGCGAGTTACCACCCATGAGAGATATCCAACATGCGATTGATCTCGCACCTTGACATCTTTTCCTAATCATCCCTGTTATTATATGAATCCAGTCGAGGATGTCAAGCAGACGTGGCATGTGGATGACCTTCTCAAAAAGATTTTTATTCAAAAATGTTTGATTCCCTATGCCATTCTAAACCCATATCCCTAAAAAGGACAGTGGTTGTCCTATGTGTATCGACAGTCATGCCATCAATAAGATCATAGTGATGTATTATTTTACCAACCCCCACTTAGATGACCTATTAGATAAGATGACTAGTGTCGAGATCTTCTTGAAGATCGACCTGCGAGTGGATACCACCAGATTAGAGTGCGAGAAGGAGATTACTTTCAAGACTAAGGATGGCCTTTGCGAGTAGCTAGTTATGCCATTTGGACTTCTAATTCCTCAAAGCACTTTACCAAGAATGATGATCAGGTCCTATGACCATAAATGGGCATGTTCCTTGTTGTCTACTTTGATCACATTTTCATATATAATCAGACTCACAGTGAGCACCTTCTTCACATTTAACAATTATATGACATCGTCCATAAGGAGCACCTGCATGAATTTGAAGAAATGAGCCTTTCTCCTTACATCTGTGCATTTACTTGGATATATTGTGTTCACCACTGACATTTTTGTATACCTTGACAAGGTCAAGTTCATCAGTGATTGACCTGTTCTGACGAACATTCATGAGTCCCACATCTTCCATGAACTTTACATCTACAGATACCTTTACAAGCTGTCAACGTAAAAGCGATTTCACTTGGACGAAGGTGGCCACTCATGCATGCAAGGAGATCAAGGAAAGGCTAACTTCAATACATATCTTGAGATTACCTGAATTTAGTAAGGTCTTTGAGGTTGCGTGCAATACATCAGGAATTGACAAGGTGGAGTACTTAGCAAAGATGGTCATCTAGTTGCTTACTTTAGTGAGAAACTGAGTGAAGCTCGACAAATGTATTTCAATGACAATCATGAATTCTATATGATACTCTAGACCTTACGTTATTGGTGACATTACCTCCTTTCCAAGGAGTTTATTTAATAAATGGACTACCAGAGCCTGCAATGTCTGGATTTGCAGAGAAAATGAGTCATCGTCGCACAAAGTGGGTCAAGTACATATATGAATTTCATTATGTTCTCAAACACATGGATGGTGTTAAGAAGAAGCTTGTGGATGTCTCGAGCTGTCAGGTTAGGCTTTTGTATACTATGTGGACAAGAGTGACCATATTTGAGCGAGTGGTTGACAACTAACCCACTTGTTTGAATTTTGGCGAAAGTGACCATATTTGAGTGAGTGATTGACAACTATCACACTTGTCCGAATTTTGGCGAGATATATTCAGCTTTATGAGAGAAGCTCATGAATCCACTGATGGGTTCATGATCGCAAAGAGTTATTTATAATGAGGTTCATGCATGTGCATCCATGGAACCTCATATGAGACTATTTACGTTGGGGGATGCATGTTGGTGGTGTTGGTGGTGTTGGTGGACACTTTGGTGGAAACAAAACATTTCGATTGGTCGTGCTTGAAGAAGGATGTGGCTCGCATTATTCATCAATGTCGTATCTGACCAAGGCCAAGGGGTAGTAACAGAATAATGAATTATGCATGCCCATGCCGGTCCCTCAGAAGCCATTTGTCGACATCAATATGGATTTCGTGTTTGGGCTTGCCTTTTAGGAAGCATGAGTCAATGTAGTCGTAATCTGCTTCTCAAAAATGACGCATCTAGTTGTCAGAACCAACATTGTTGATGCATCACACTTTATGTACCATTTTGAGAGAGATCTTTAGCTTGCATGGTATACCCAAGAACATAGTCTGATCGATATGTGAGATTCAAGAGATCGTCTAGAAGAATCTATGGCAAATCACGAGTACAACTTTAAAATTTTCATGTGTCCTCAAACTGATTAGTGGACTTAGGTGGTTAAAATGCATCTAGAAAATTTGTTGAAGTGCTTAGTTCGTGAGCATACTATTAGTATTGGGATTCGATTTTTCCGATAATGAGGTTCACATACAATTGTTCGGTTAATAGATCTAGAGTTCAATCCATGTACTATCGGGGTATGAGTCTGGGAATTCTATTGACTCTATAAAGTCAAGTTCGAATGAGTTTGTTGAGTCCTTTTTTCCATTATCAACATGGGTTGCACAAGTCGACCACACTAAAAATCGCATCTAATAATGAAATGTATAAGATTTACGCAATTAGCACAAACATGAGTAAATTTTCGAGGTGTTCAGGTAATGGATAACATCAGTGTGGAGAGGCTACCTAAAGGGTCCGTTAAAAAGATAAATGTGTCCCTATAGAGTCATGTGATGGATCAAAACAAATGCTACGAGCCTACGACCATGACATCCCTGGGGTATCTACCGCATATTCAATGAAAACTTGGCTTCTTATTTTGAGCCTCGCGAGTACACAAACTCGTACCTTGAGTCCACCCCTGATCCTCACCTTCTCCAATCTTAGTCTCATCCCCAACTAACCCTTCAGGCACCTATGGTTTCGACATCGTTGGCGGCCATTCTGGGACCACCGACACATCAATTGACTTTTGAGAGTGCAGACCAGACATAAGAGAGCATCACAGACACCATGGATCATGAGTGCATAGCCACGTTTGACGTACTGACATAGAGATACCCGGTTCACCGGAGAGGACTCCCTTTAATCGACGACACATGGATGGCACACACTGAGTTGGATCAACTTGCCCCAGACTTACAACATTATAATCATCTCCATTCATTGAAGATGAATGCTTTTGAGTTAGGGGGAGTTCACGGGGACCACACTTTGAGTGCAAGCGACTGCCACACTGAGGCCTGCACAAGTATCATCTGAATGAACCGAGTATGCAATCGCGTTCAGAGCGACAATTCCATATTTCCTATATTTTGTTTTATTTAGGCCCATCTTTTCATGTTCATAAGATTGTATCTCTATTATATATATAGAAGATCTCTTTATTGAATGGATGGTCTTTTTTATGGTGTACAAAAATTCTAATATACTAAGCAAGTTAAATTTCATACAAGAGACAAAATTCTATCATAAACATGTAGATGGACTATAAATCGAGTTGAGAGTTGAGAAAGAAACATTAAAATAAATTGAATAGTCTAATCATTCAAATATTAGCTAAGGTAGAATTGAAGAAAAAGATAAAAGAATACCTATTACAGAGACAATTATTGCATGGTGTTCGAGAATAATGAATTGCAAAAAACTGCGAGGAGAACTGCTAATGCTTTTGGTGAGAGAAATTGCTGACACTTAAAGTCCGAGGCAACAAAAAAGAGCAGGGAGAAGAGCGTGAGGCAACTGGGCAAATAAATCAAGAGAAGAGTAGAAAAATAGAGAAAAGAGCAGAGAAGACTAACACTCGAAATGGATACTCTTTGAATTAACTATTGTGACCTAATTTTTATTTGCGCAAATATTTTGAGCTGAAACATATTAGATGTGACATGAAGAAAGAATTGGAAGCACAAAATTGCTAAACTGACAAGGGGAATCACTAAATCAAAAATCCACATGTGAAGATGAAGTGTACTCACAAAAAACACTAAGCACTAAGACTTACAACAAAGTGTATGTGACATGTTGTAGCATCGCTTCGCTTTGGAAGCATGCTTCAATGCATTTTTGACAACATTGACACACATAGATATATTGATTCCAAACTTGATTGATAATTAAAGCTAAATGCTTGGACTAGAATCAGCTTAAAAGTTAATTCACACTCACAAAATTTTTACTTGGCATGAACATGGCTCAAGACGAAATTGAAATTCTAGATATTTTTTAGTTTTGATTAGCTTCGATTGAAATTTTAGATATTTTTTAGTTTTGATTGAAATTTTTTAGTATCCCCTATCCAAAATGTTGTGAAAAAGCACTAACTAATGATGTGCAGTTTACCACGAAAATAGCTGAAATGATTTGATATGATTAGGACTCCCCGGACCCACTACCGCCTCCCCAAACTCAGCCACCTTAGCATTGCATGCACTTTTTATTTACCTATGTAGCTCTAGTGGCCTTTAGATAATAATGATGTATGCCGTGTAACAGCACCATTATGGTAGCCGCTACAATTGTTTACATTTCATGCATAATCCGAGTTGGAAGATACGAAGATTTAGCATGCACCATAAATAGAAGCATTCAATCAATGACAAAGCACTACAAAAATGATGCACAAAATAGAACTTTTCATTTCATTACATTAGAGTTCAAAACTTTACATGATAACTGGCCTCAATATACACACAAAATAAGGACACAAAAATTGATAATGATACCTGATATCTGAGCTACAAAATACTTGCTAACACACACACACATATACACACACACCCTACTCGACACCCATCTATTTGAATAGAAGTGAAATTCATCATGTTTGCAGTCTTGGTCCTTGGCTCCATGCATTTCTCCCGGCGAGCGCCGAGCATTTCAAAAACAGCTGTAATAACCTCCACCCAAAGACGGTATTTTTCTCCATCTGGATTTGCTTTTCCTCATCTTCCTGCTTACTACTGGCATCGACCACCACTTCGTCCTACACCTAAAAATGATTTAATTATCTATGGGATTAGTCAATTGACTATATGAATTTTTATCTTATTTAATTGCTTCAAAAAAAACAAGGGTCAGTAGCGGTTACCGTTATAAGAAATGGTAAAAATACAAAATAACATTCTTGCTACATTTAATTAAAGTGCATAGATATTGAACTACCTTATGTTCATTTGTATGGAATAATGCAGTATTCATATGGATATGTACCGATAAAGATGATTCTACGCATTAGGTTGATCGTTTAATCATTTTCTTAATTTAGACCTTTGCTTTCATTCCTAAAAGCTTATCATTAGGCGTATCTTTCTTCAGTGGGCAACGTTAAAGATAAATTTCATATTTTCATTAATTCATTATGGGCAAATTACATGCTTTTCTTACACACTCACAATTTTTTGATCCAGGGCTATCACCTAGCATGGAGTCCGATCAAGACAGCTGAATTGAATCTTCATAGTGGCAAGAAATTCACAGCCCTCCTTAACCCTTAACAGTGTCCTTATGCATCGATGTATCCGTCATCATTTAAACTTGTCTTTTATGACATTGTTTCAAATTTATACTTAAAGAGTTAATTTTAATCAATAGATCCTTTAAGGTTCTTTCATCTTTTCATTTTTTACTCAGCAGACAACTTACATTGCCCGGGCATAAAGGATAATATAGATAAGGTCATTCATGGATTTTCCTTTTAAAGATTCCAATTTTCAACGACTTTAGTCGGAATTAAAATAAATATATGAAGAAATAATCAATGAATGATTCAAGTATGATATGCAATATTATACTTCAATATCTTAGTACTGAAATCACATTCGAGTGCATGTAAAGAAAACATTTTCTTTCATTCATCATAGCTACGAATATTGTAGGAATTTATATCATTAAAAAAAAAGAGCATAAGTTAAAGAAGTGAGAACTCACCACAACTTTACCCTTTGCTTTGTCCACCTAGGGTTTGTGCCCCCACCCCCACTTGAATCCATCTCAAACATGATCTATTCTCGACCGAGACTTGGGGCCGGAGATAACATTTCCCAAATTGAATTTCATTCATTCTAATTTATTTTATATACTACGTGAGTTGCATTTGCGAGGGGAAGATCGCCCTAATGCCAATAGGAGGATGATAATCATCATTAAACTCCAATCCAACTTTCGCCTTCTTAAAGGGAAGTTTGCATGAAGTAACACAACCACCCAAAAATCTGAACAAACAAAGAGAACGATGAAAGAATTAAGGAAATAGTCATATATAGAAAGCTAGGGCTTCACCTATTCTACAAAACCCAACCATAGAAAGCACCAAAACATTTCTTCAAATTATTAGAGTAATGATACAAGGAAGAGTAAGGATAGAATCATATTTTGATCATAATACCCCAAAACACCCCCCCCCCCCCCCCCCTCCAATTAACAAAGAAATTACTAACCATTGTATAAAAGGAAAGAGAATTTACAAGTGATTAGCATAATATCCCTAATTTTTCATTTAGATGGACAAAAAGAAAAAAAACAAATCAAGAGATTTAGGCTCATGTGCAAAACTAGGGCTTATGCTATCCACCAAATGCAACCATCAAAGCCACTATTCAACATAAGGAATGAAAGGAGTGAAGATAAAAGTAATAGTGCGGATTTAAACCTAAAACCTCACAAGAAATCACACCCATCGGCGTCGACCGGCCAGACGCGGGATGCGCAACAACAGGGAACAAGGGTTCAAGATTCTGGAGGGTTCTCAATGAAATCGAGTGAGGACAACGATAAATTAAACCCTTTAATAATCCAATACCGATAAAACCCTTTGACTCCGATGATTAGATCAAATCCAAGGGTCCAAATTAAGCTACTTATGATTCCATTTAAAGGTGTAATAGTAGTTGACCAATACCACTAAGCTTTTAAGCAAAACAATTGTCCAAAGATTGAGGTAAATGAATTTATTTACTTTTATATTATAAACTAAATTGTATTATATTATATATACGGTCATTTAACAGGACCTCCCCTCTAAGTTTTCCAAATTACAAGTTGCATCCCTCTTACTTTTGAAATTACAAAAATATCCCCTGTAAGTTTACATTTCATAACATCTTTACTCCGAGTGGGTACTTTTGTGCAGGGATTTTATGAAATGTAAACTTACAAGAGCGGTTTTTGTAATTTAAAAAATAAGAGGTGAGCAACCTGTAATTATGCTAACTTCCAGGGGATGTTTTGGTAATTATTACTATATATATACATCCTTTCATAATATACATGCATGTAACTATTTATCATTTAATCCCCATTTACATCAAATAAATTAAAATCATGAATCCGCAAAATAAATTCCGAATTTAAAGAAATACTCGAAGATAATATAAAGCGATAAAACATAAAATTTCCGATTTGTCAAAACTTCGACGTTTGGCACAGTCACTTAATCATTTTCATCATTAGGGAGACTTCTTATTTTATAATATTTAATTCTTAATAATGTCTTAAATATTAATATCAAAACTCAAAAACACAATTTATCATTTAATGTGCTTGTCAGTGCATTACAATTCACCACTCCTTGTAGGATTTTCATCCATGAAAATTTTCAATACATATCTGTATCGAATTGCCAAGGAAATAGTACTCTCATCAATTCTTTTTTTTTCAAGTTGCCTCTTGTATAATGTGGTCTTTCCATCATACTTTAACAAACCTCACTTCTCGATTATGGAGTTGCTTGCTCTGTCAATCCACAATTCAATATGATTTATTCGGACTAGTTAGGTCAAATTCAATTTGAATCTGATTAGAAGGAACAAATTTATTGGGTTTAACAACATATTTTCTCAAAGAAGAAACGTGAAACACATCATAGAGATTTGAAAATCATCAAATAATGCTAATTTATAGTCTACTTCTCATATCCTTTCAGTGATCATGAATGGTCCCACATATTTTGGACTAAGCTTTTTGACTTTTCAAAGTCACGAAGTCCCCTAAAAAAGTATAATCTTACAGAAAATCTAATCTCCCACATTAAAATACACCTCAAGGTCTAGCACTGCAATACTTATGTTGTATGCCATGAGAACTTTCAATCTTTCCTGTACAATTAAAATCTTCCCAAGCATCTTATCTATTTTCTTCTTTTAAAATAATTTTTGCTATCTTCAGCCCTACTCAAAGTAGTCTGACATCTTCGTTCGTATAATGTCTCAAAAAATGCCTTGAATGATTGATTGGTAGCTATTATACCACCGAAGGCAAGTACTTTTCCCAAGATCCTTGCATATCAAGCACTACCATTCTTAAAAGGCCTTCTAGTATCTGGATTGTTCGTTCTAATTGGCTATCGATCTATAGGTGAAAAGCAATGTTGCACAACAATTTCGTCCTGAACCTTTTATATACCAACTTTAATATAACACATGTAAACCGTCCATCTCTGTCAGATATTATAATTCGGGGGATTTCATAAATTTTCAAAATAACATTCATATATTGATAGATTAACCTTTCTACCGGTCCATTTTCTTCATGGGGATAAAATGTGCAACTTTCGTCACAATAGTCACTCATATGCCATCATTACCCGCTTTACACCTTGGTAGTCCCATCACAAAATTCAAAGCAGTATCATCTCACTTTCATTCAAGAATGGTTAATTATTGTAAATATCCACTAGGTTTTTGATGTTCAGGTTTTACAACCTGAAAAGTATGGCATTTAGCAATGTACTTAATCACGACATTCTTCATCCATGCACACCAAAACTCTTGCTTAAATCTTGATATATTTTAGTTCTTTCAGGATGGATTAAATCAGCTGTGTTATGAGCTTCATAAAGTATCTTTCCTCGAAGATTATTAATGTCTCGGACAAATAATCCACCATCAATATTCAATAACTCGTCATCCTCAATAAATGCAGTTATTCAGTCATTTCTTACTTTCTTGAGAAGTTTGACTAAAATCAGATCTTGTTCCAAAATTTTCTTAATTCTCTCTTTGATTGGATACTCAATCATCATCTGATAAATTTGGCCTTACGTTAGGTGTGTCGTTGCAGCCATGAGAATCTCCAGCTTTTGCAACTCATGTATTAACGTCTGTTTTGTAAGCTTGGCTCTCATTATCTCTATAAGATATTAGCTTTTCCTGGGAGATATTTTAATTCCAAATCATAATCTGTAATAAAATTCATCATTGATTCTGTCATAAGTTTATTTCCTTCCGGGAGAAAATATGTTTTACATTTTTGTGGCCAGTAAAAGATTTAATATTCGCATAATTTCTTTTAGAATACTTCATTTGTCTCAAAGTAACATTACTTACTCATTTTGTAACACCTCAACCTAGTTTAACAAAAATCAAAAGTTCGGCAAGAACCCGTGATAAAAAGTAAACTCAGCAACAGTAATAAAACTAGTATATAACAGTCATAAAAGAATGTAATAACTAAAAACTTACATCGGAAGTAAAGTATGTAGCTAAGGGTAAAAAAGGGTGCCTCAAAATCTGATTCAAAGAGACAACTAGAAAAGAATAAAATCTTAAAATATGAATTACTGAAATCTTACAACATTGTCTTATACATGAAAACTTTAGATAATTTCAAAATATTTAGTTCATGAATAAGAGTACAGTGGCTGAAATGAAAGACGACTGAGAGGAAAAACAAACAAATGAGGAAAACCCCAAATGCTTATCCCAAGCACAACTCCCCATCAGTGATCTCTGAAAAGAAAATTCTGAAGACGGGCCAGCCCAACTGGTGAGTAAGAAAACTAATCCTCCCAGTAACACTAACAATACATAAATAGTTTGTATATACAAATGTGAGCTTTTAATTATTAATGCAAGTTTCTGAATAAACTGCCTATAGTCTCATAAATTTAATTTCTGAATTGATGCAATATATATTGTCTTATTATCCGAGTTCTTGTCTGCACTAATTTTTGTACCCTGGGTTCTTTCTAAAGACTGGGTAATAAAATTTCATGTTTTATGATTTATTGAACTTAATCTGATTATGAAGCTCAAATGACTCAAGCAAACACTATCAATGATCCTCTAATTTAAGCGAGATCGCCTAAAATTGAGCATGTGTTATGGATCAGAACATGATGATAATCGAAGGGCACAAAAAGATTTACTAATAATTTAACGAGATCTCACCAAGAGGAGGAGGACTTGCGGCCCTCTCGAATAGGAGTAAACAACGTAGCTGTGTAGGAGAAGATCGACCTCAATGTGTTCAGTCGCTAAAGGATACCTAGGATTAAGGAGGACGATGTTACCAAAAACTATAAGGACCGATCAATATTTACTTCTGAGAGCAGGAAGAGGAAAATAAAAATTGTGAACTCGCTGGAAGATTACACTGGAATGAAACTTGGGGCTTGCCTGGCAAGAATAACTGAAGATAGGGGTCTACGGAGGAAAAGGAGGGCTCGTAACCCTACCTACGACAAGGGAGAAACGATACACCATTGTTGATCGTCGACTTCCATGGAGGAAGAGTGCTACTGTCGTTGTTTCGTCGACGACTGGAGCAGAAAGGGGAGAGGTCGACGGGAAACAGCGTGACCTGCGACCGTATCTTCTGCTTCTAGCGTGCGGCTAAGAAGGGAAATTAAACGTAAGAGAAGGAAAGTCTTGGTTCATGGCTAAAAAAACCACAGGGTGTGTGAAAATGAAATGTCACGTACGTGTGTGGGGGGGGGGGGGAGAAATAACCGTGACTTGGCTTTCAATTGAGGTGGAAATTTGGAATCGACCCGAAAATATAATATGTGATATTTTTTAATTTCATGCGAAGCAAATGTAACATTAAACTAATTACCTTGATCGGACGACAATGCTCACGATAATTACTCACACTCAGATCCTGAAATGAAGAACATTTTCATATTTAAATTACAGGTATTATAAATCTCTCATCCTAATAAAACTTTCATCCTCAAAAATTACAATCATACTTGAGTCAAAGAGGAAGACACAATCTTTATTGCTCATCATACTTGAGTCAAAGAGGAAGACACAATCTTTATTGCTCCAGAGTTCATCTTCTATTTCTCATATATACTCTGATTGACCACAGTTCATCCATATGACTTTCACAAAATGAATCTTTTTATTCATAACCTTCCAAATCATTGAGTTCACAATCCTGGATGGCTTAATATTGATATTAAGATTTGATTTGACTGGTGCATACTCAGTATTGATCACTTGAGTTGATCTTTGACTGCTCTTCTCAGATAGGAGATATGAAACACATCATGTAATCCACTCATTTCCTTAGGTAAGGCTAACTTGTATGCAAACTCACCAATGTGTTCAAGTACTTCAAATGGACCAATGAATCTAGAACTCAATTTCTTCATCTGTTTAATTCTTGAGACACCCTTAATTGACCTGGCCTTCAGATAAACATAATCTCCAACGTTCAATTCTACAATTTTGTGCCTTTAATCGTAATATTTGGCATGTCTGTCCATGACTATCTTCATGCGCTCCTGAATGAGCTTGACTCGAGCTATGGTCTTGTCAATCCATGATTCTTTATTAACAATCCTCTCTTCACATTTAACCCAACATAACAGTGTCCAACATCTGCCATAAGGAGCCTTGAAGGGAGTCATCCAAATACTCACTTGAAAACTGTTATTGTAAGAGAATTCAACTAAAGTGACATATTTCTCCAACTTATCTCCAAAATCTAGAATACACATACAAAACATATCTTCAATGGTTTCATTTATGGGCTCTGTTTGCCCATCTGTCTGAGAATGAAAAGTTGTACTGAACTTTAACTTAATGCCCAAACAATCTTGAACGTACTTCCAATTCTTCAAGGTAAATCTGCCATCTCTGTTTGAAACAATATTCTATGAAACACCATGCAGCCGGACTATCTCATCTACGTACAACTGAGCCAATCTCGGACTTTGATCCGTCCTCTTATTAGAAATGAAGTGAGCAACCTTAGAAATATAGTCAATTATACCCCATAGAGAATCATTCTAACTCTGAGATCTGGGAAGGCCATGAACGAAGTTCATCGATATATCTTCAAAACTCCACTATGGAATAAAAAGTGATTGCAACTTGCCCTCCAGTCTCTAGCATTCTACTTTGACTAACTAGCAAGTTTAACACTTCCCAACATACTCAACAACGTCTCTCTTCAACCCTAGCCATGATCTACATACATCTTCATGCTGTCAGGATGTATAAAGTATTTGAAATTAAGAGCCTCAACGAGGATGTTCTCGCAAAAGTGACTGACATCTGACACACACACTTTACCTTTATAAAGCAGTAAGCCCTCTAGAATCACAAAGTCCTCCTGTCCCATTAGAGCCAAAACACAAATTTCTATCATCTTTGGGTCTAAAGGCGAAGCCTGTCTGATTTTGTCCTTAAATGCCACACTTGAACTCTATCAACATGAACTTGCAAAATTTATATTGGTGTGCAGTATCACACTGATATCTAATCTCTATATAGCTCGCACTAAGTCTTCCTGCTGAGTAATGAGGGAATAGTTCGAACCCCTTCTACTAAGGGCATCTGCTATCACATTTGCTTTCCCCTAGTAGCACTGGATACTCATATCATAATCTGAAAAGAACTCTATCCACCTACGCTGCCTCATATTGAGTTCTTGCTGATCAAAGATGAACTTAAGGTTTTTTGTGATCTGTAAAAACTTTACAATGAACTCCATAAAGGCAGTGTCTCAAAATTTTCAGTGTGAACAACTGTTGCAAATTCCAGGTCATGAACTGGATAATTCTTCTTGTGCACCTTTGGTCGTCTGGATGTGAAGGATATGACTCTTCCATGTTGCATCAGAACAAACCCAAACATTCGAACCATAATTATAGATTTGAAAATAATCTACCCCTGAAGGTAAACATAAAATTGGTGCAATCATCAATCAGGACTTCAATACTCATACACCAACTCATATTCCATTGTCCAGTTGAAGGCTTTTAATTTCTTAGTAAGTGAATACATAAGCAAAATAATTTTTAAAAATTCCTTAATGAATCTCCTGTAATAACTCACTAAACCAAGGAAACTGCGGACCTCAGTAACCGCCTTCGACCTTGGCCAATCTCTGATTGCTTTTATTTTCTTCGAATCGACAACGAGACCTATCTGACTGATAACGTGCCCCAAGAATGCCACCTCTGAAAGTCAGAACTCGCACTTCGAAAATTTTACATACAACTGATTCTCCCTGAGAGTACTCAAAATAGTCATGAGATGAGCGACGTGTTCTTCTTTACTCTTTGAATACACCAAAATGTCGTCTACGAAGACGATAAAAAAACAATCCAAAAACTTTAGGACCATTCAGTTCATCAGGTCCATAAAGCTGATGGGGCATTAGTCAAGCCAAACGACATGACCATAAATTCATAGTGTTGTATCTCGCGTGAAAAGCTGCCCTCTAAATATCCTTGGAAGACCTTTCAAGCTGATCAAATAAATTATCTATCCTTGAAAGACGATACTTGTTCATAATGATGAGCTTATTCATCTCACGACAATCTATGCACAATCTTAAATTGTTGTCCTTTTTAACGAGGAGAACAAGTTCACCCCAAGGCGACGTGTTGGGTCTGATGTATCCCAAGTCAAGTAACTCCTACAACTGGATCTTTAACTCTGTTAATTCTCTGGGAGCCATGCAGTACGGAGTTTTGGTTATTGATATTTAACCTCGAATAAAGTCAATTTGAAAGTCCTCTCCCATGTAATTTTTCGGGAAATACATCTAGAAACTCTTGTACTACTGACACTTCCTGCAAAGAGCTTTTAGCTTCAGCATGCATCAGTACTAGAAAAGTTGCACAAGCTTAATTAATACTCCTAACAACCTTAACTGATGGGATAATCAATTTGAAAACTCCTTTTATAGGACAAAAGTTGATAAAGGGTCGGTCGGGGTCCTTCTAATTGAATCTCCTTGTTCATGCAGTCTATCTTAGCCTTTACATCAAACAGTCAGTTCATACTCAAAATCAATTTGAATTCAACAATAGGCATAAAGGACGCCTTTACAATGACTTCAGATTCTCCGAACAACACTGGAGTCCTACACTTGCGACTGGTTTGCATAGTTGAACCGTTACGCATCATGACATCTAACGATATCACGTCTGGAAGGATTCCTAAACTGAGTCTATGTGCAAAAGATTGCACAATAAACGAGTGTGATGCACAAGTGTCAAAAAGAATCTTGTAGGGTACGTTTTGGATCATGAGTATACCTATATGAATTCTTGTGTCATTTTTGTTATGTTTTACTAGGACAAAAATTTAACAATTTAATTCAACAAATCCATACTTGTGACCACATCCTCCTGTTCTTTGCCTCCTGATTGCCAAGTACATAGGCTCTAAGCTGTACTAGACCTCGTCCTGAAGCTGATTTTGAGTTGGAGTCTAACACCGATTTTCCCTTGTCAGTCCTGCTCGGACCACCAACTTCAAACTTCAACTGCAATACATATCACAAAAATAGATTTTAGACCATGAAGAAAGGACTTAAAGGTGCAGAAAAACACAAAAACTTAAAATTATATTACCTGATTGCCCGCGGATCCTAGGCAGAAATGGGTAAAGTGTCTTGGTTGCTGATATTTATAACAGAGGCTAGAAGTAACCAATCATTCTTTTAGGTTGTAGCAGTCGCACTTTGAGCAGATAGGGTAGTCCTTGCCCTTGGCTTCGGGCTAATTTTCTCTCTTCTCGATCGACTTGTGCCTTTTGTTGCAGTTTCTTCCTTGATTGTTGCTTCTATTGTGATGTTGATGCGGCACATCTTGGGGTCTCTGGGAATGGAAGCTAATGCGTCTTTGCACCCTAAGTTGATCTGCTTCTAACCTCCTCGGAGTATCGACTAGGATTCTATAGTCAGCCTTGACCATGATCATCAGAGGCTGTCTTAGTGAGTCACGCAGGTCATCTACAAAACGGTTACACTTCTCAACTTTATCTTCTTGCAATATGCCCACATAGCAAGATAGGTTGGGTAAGTTCTCGTTCATAAATCATGAAGGTCATATCCCCTTGATTGAGTCTGACGTACTTTTCCTAGAAGCTTCGATGCTCTGAAGGAGGTACGAACCAGCTTGCGAGTGCTTTAGAAAAGTCATTCCAAGTGAACATATCCGTTGAACGTCCTGACATAAGGAAAGGTCGCATTAACAACACGTTATATAACATTGAATTCTAAAGGAAGAAAATTTGAACTTATTTTCTTACCGGCAGGGTCACCCGCTAAGTGTCTGGTCCACAAAAAATCGACTTCACCCCCTGAAAGAGGAAAGTTGCTAGAGGTATTTTCTTGTTTTCTGGACACTGCATCACAATAAGTAAATCACGTGTCTTAATCAGCCAGTCATTCGTTTCCATCGGGGTTTCTTCTCCACTGAAATTGAGGGGATGGAGATCTTTAAAGTTCCACAGGTAACGATCCATCCAAATCTTCACGGCAGCAGGAGCAAGGACTGGAGCTGGGACCGCTGCAGGTAGTGCATTCCTGGATTCCAAAAGGGCTAAGGCTCTTCTCTGGCAATTTGAGCTATCATGCAAGTAGGCAATGACACTGATGGTGCATTAATGTCATCCATGACGATCTCAGGAGTAGTATTCTGCCGCGAAGGCTCGCCTATCTAAACGTTACGGGGCGTCTATAAGATGTAAAGAGAAAAAATATTGATGGACGTGAAATAAATAAAGCAAGAAAGAAATGGTAGCAAATAAGCCTCGACTTGTTGAATGCGACCTATCTAACCATTACGGGGTGTCTATAAGATGTAAAGATACTCGAATATTGTTAGTTATAATTTCGTGCATATCATTTAATTGATTGATAAAATTCAGAGCATCAAGGCGATGGGTGAGATCAAGTGGAAGAAAGTAGAGATCAAATATCAAGTAAGCGGGATCAAAGGGATAAACATCACAAAATGAGAAAGAAATGGTAGCAATAAGCAAGAAACTGGGCAATAAGACTCGACTTGTTGAATTATTAGCTCATGTTGCATCATACAGTCTTGTTAGGTACATACATGTGATTACTAGACTTATATCAACTACCTCAATTTTATCATTTAATTGAGTCTGGCGAGCGCCACAAAATTTAATTTTGATCACAATCTTAGCTTTTATTGTTTTCCATAAAGAAATCCTCAACATGTCCCTATGAGTGAAAATTCTATGGGTCGTTACTATCCTCCCAATACGAATTTTCTTAAATATAAAGTTAGTTTGCTGATAAAGTTCGTTGTGCATTTTTAGACACAAATTTGTGGGGTATAATAAGAGTGTAGGAACCAAATACAAAGTCAATACCAGGTGATGACTCCAGTGACAATGACAAGTGAATGTCAAGTATAATGTCTACGGGCTCAAGGGTGTGCAGTTGTAGTGTACTAGGGGAGTCAATAAATGCGGGGGTTTGAATCTAGGTCATCTAAAGATGAGTAACATGCCGCTAGAAAATTCTTCTTCCTAGAGCATGGGATCAGGAAAAAACTCAGTGACTAAAGATTGCAATACAGTAGGGGAAAGTGGAGTCA
Source organism: Platanthera zijinensis (assembly GCA_039513925.1). Lineage (NCBI taxonomy): Eukaryota > Viridiplantae > Streptophyta > Magnoliopsida > Asparagales > Orchidaceae > Platanthera > Platanthera zijinensis. Next base: position 234,064,465 of record CM077081.1, read on the forward strand.
TAATATCATTATGGATGGTAGGACAACGAGGGAGAGGCTCTCCCTCTTGGAGCTATGGAGTAGGAAGAAACTCCACGATTGAAGAAACAAAGTTCTAGTGTTTTTGGGTATCGCCATTTTGTAACCTTTATTGATGATTACTCACGTCTCACCTGATTATATCTACTTCATGATTGTACTAAACTTACCTTTGTGTTTCGTGTTTTTATTATTGAGACGCGTACGCAGTTCTCCTCTATCTTAAAAGTAATTCGTATTGACAATGCACATGAATATACTAGTCGCACCTTCTCCAATTTATGTACTGAGTTTTGAATTATACATTAAACATCGTGTGCTTATACCCCACAACAAAACGGTGTGGCCGAACGAAAAAATCGGCACCTCCTTGATGTCGCCCGGTCACTCATGTTTCAAATACAGGTGCCTACACAATATTGGAATTTCGTTGTTTTTGTTGCCTGTTATCTCATTAATCGCATGCCCTCCTCGGTGCTTGACTTTGCGTCTCCGTTTTCTCTCCTTTTTCCTTCCACGTCTCTGTTCTCCCTCACGCCTCGTGACTTTGGATGTACATGTTATGTTCACACTCTCGGTCCGCCCACTGACAAGCTTGCTCCTCGCGCTACCAAGTGTATGTTTGTTGGTTACTCCAGGACTCAAAAGGGTTATGTCTGCTACTCACATACTGATGGCAAGCTGATCATCTCGGCTGATGTCACCTTCCTTGAGGATCGGTCATTCTACTCCTCTCCTTCCACATCGTCTCCACCTTCACCTGCCTCTGTCGCTCGTCCTGCTATTCCTGCCATAATTCCGTCTCTCCCACCTCCTCCATCGCTCCTGGAGCCAGAACTCCCTCGCCCACCTTTTCGTGTCTATCCTCATCATCGTTCATCCAAAGATGATGCCATACAGTAGCTCCCTACCACCAGCAATATCCCGCGGCTTGTCGATTCAGCATCAACCTTTATGGCTCATCCTTTGGTGAATTGTGTATCATTACATCTCCTCTCTTCTCCACTCTGCACTTTGCAAGTTATTACTTAAATCCATATTTTAATTATTCTCATCAAGTGGAGATTGAGGCTGACGGAAGGTTTATGAGTGGTTTTGTTTAGTGTCTTTTAAGGATATATAGAAAAGATCCTTCTACATAGGATCACATCAGTTTTGAGTTTAATGTTTACCAATACCAACAAGAGTTATTTGGTAAAGAGATGACAAAGAGACAGCTACAAAATCCCAACTTAAATCCAGGTACATTTTAATATATGTATTTATTAACTTTAATGATGTATTTATGTATAATAATTAATACATTGTGTTGTCATTTTAATTTTCACAGTACATTGATGGAGACTTAACGGTTCTGATACGTCGTACCTTAAAACTATGGCTATGAAAATTTTAAGTCTGACTACTTAATCCTCTGGCTGTGAGAGAAACTAGAGCACCTTCGAGATGGTATGCATTAATTTAGTTAAACATTAATATCTTATTATATGATTGTATGCATTATTTAAATTTTTTTAAAAAAATTTGCAGATACATTCTAAAAAGATGAATAAACTTGATAACAAAAGATTGAATGATTTAATATTTGTAAAGTTCAATACTTTGTTGAAGTCGGAATATTCAGAGACATCTCGAGATCCATTGACAACTAAGAATGTTGAATCTGGAATGGTACAAGAGTGGATGGTGAATGTTTATCCTAAGTAGTATGAAAATGAAGATGGCGAAGATGAAGTCTTTCCTAGAGAGGGGCTGACATGGGCGCAAATTGATAATATAGTCGATGTTGATCATGATGAAAGGAGAGCTCAAAGACTAGCTACAAACAAAGAAGTGTCAATTAGTTATCAAAGAAGGGGAAAGAGAAAAATATCTGAGGTGGACGAGGGAGATCTAGAGGGTTCATCAGATGAAGATCATATTCTATCTACTTTGCCGACTATAAATGAGTCTTTAAGTGATGAAGAATGAGCTATGTTTGAAATTTGATTTTTGAAATTTTGATCTTAAAATCACTAGTTTTACAAATTTTCATCTTTAAAGTGTTGTATGTTAAATGTTACATATAACTTTTAATATTTAAAAGTTCAATAGGTTGTAAAATAGGTAGTACTGTGACATATATAAAAAATAACATTTAGTTACATATATAATTAATTAAATATTAAAATCCTATATATGAAATATCCCCGATATATCCTCCGATATATAAAAAACCGACATGAAAACTCAAACCAACGTGTTCCCGACATCCGACATCTGCAACATTAGTCTCATGTATATTATCTCAGAAAATCTATATATAATCTCAAACAGTCTCCTCGCGCTTGCTTTGACAAGTTTAATAAGGTTGTGTGTGAAGTTACTTTTAAACGAAGCTCAGCTGACTTTTCCCTATTCACTCGTCATCAATCAACAGACACCGTGATACTTCTTGTTTATGTTAATGATATTCTAATCACAGGCGACGACTCCACAGAGATACAACAAATAAAACAACATTTAAACTCAGCATTCCAGACAAAAGACTTGGGAAATCTTTGGTACTTCTTTGGACTTGAGGTTGCACGACATCCTGATGGCCTTGTCCTATCACAATAGAAGTACTGTATTGATCTTCTTCAAGATGCCGGCTACTTGGGGTCAGTGGCGGAACTATGATTTTCACAAAGCTCGGGCACAATAAATTAAAACTTAGAATTATGGATAACAATTTTTTTTGGACCCGGAAGAAGCAACACTGAACTAGTAAATATTTCTCAACACAACCACACAGTTATATTAAAAAAGAGAACTACTCGGAAAATTGGGAATATTACAAGAGCCTCACATTAAATTTGCGTAGCCACACATTAAAAGAGCCAGAAAACAAAATATTTCAGAATATATGTATGCTACTATTTGAGAAGAAAAACTAGTTCAAAATGGCAATGCAACTCGCTGGAAAAAGCTAACCCAAAAATGTCAAAATGTATGTTGCTACTCCTTCAGAACCTCTCTTGTTAAGAAATATATGAAGTGAAATTATAATTCTCACGGTTGTTCCACTATTCTAGCACGATTTCTTATCAAGAATCAAGCATAATACCTTTATTTTTGCATGATTTTAAGCTTGCTGGTCAAAATGATCAAGGATAAATACAATGGAAAATCAATAATCTATAACTATCCCAACTCTCCCGAGTCTCTGCAAGATATTCCACGATGCCGCATCAGCTCCTCGTAGCCTTGAAAGAAAACCTTATGTGGGCATGCCTTAAAAGAAAATGCTGGCGGGCTTCCATTCATGCATTCGCTTCTTTCTCCCCACCGTCTCCCTCGTCTCCATTGCAGGTCGACCTCCGACTCTTGACTGAAGGGGAGAGGTGTGCGATGATCGAACTGTCGCGGACGACGGATTGATGAATAGGGAGATGTAGTTGTTGTGTTTGTGCCATATCAAGGAATTAAGGTAGCTGTAGAGAGAGAGAGAGGGAGGGAGAGAGAGAGAGAGAAATTGAGGGAGGGGGGGAGAGCGAGAGAGGTGGGATAGAGAGAGATTGAGCTGATTTGCCATGCTGAAATAACGTCTAAGGGCAGAAAAAAGGACAGGGCTGAAGACTGAAAGGACCGCCGAGCGAATTTTTTTCAAAATCACACCCGGGCACGTGCCCGGGCGTGTCTCCATATAGATCCGCCTATGCTTGGGGTGTAAACCTGCGGACACTCCTATGGATGTCAATCACAAGTTTTCTGTACAAGAATCTGACTCAGACCTGCTGCTTACAAATCCAGAGTACTATCGACGTTTGGTAGGAAAGTTGATTTATCTTACAGTTACACGACCTGATATTTCATTTGTTGTTGGAGTTGTGAGTAGATTTATGCATGCTCATCGGACATCTCATCTCCAAGCCGTCGAGCGCATTCTCAGATATTTGAAGACTGCTCCGGGACAAGGACTTGTCACCAAACCATCTCCCTCTCCGTCTCTTGTTGTGTATTCTGATGTTGACTATGCGAATTCTATTGATGATAAGTGCTTTACAACTAGTTTTTGTACGTACTTTGGTGAAAACCTTATTATCTGGCGTAGCAAAAAGCAATCTATTGTTGCTCGCTCGTCTGTTGAGGCTGAATACCGTGCTATGGCAGTGGTTGTCTCTGAGCTCACTTGGCTTGAAAGTTTCCTTAATGATTTGGGAGTCAAACACTCCTCTCCGACGACCTTGTTTTGTGATAGTCATGCAGCTATACATATTGCCAAGAATCCAGTATTCCATGAGCGGACCAAGCATATTGAAGTTGATTGTCACTTCATTCGGGAAAAAGTTCAATCAAAGAAGTTGGAATTAGAGCATGTCCCTGCTACAGAGCAAGTTGCTGACATCCTCACCAAAGCCCTTTCTCAACCGCTATATTATCAGTTCTTATCCAAGCTTGGTGCCTACGACTTGTATGCTCTAGCTTACAAGGGAGTGTTAAAGAAGAAAATATAAAAGCCCATTTGTAAAGCCCACTCTTGGGGCCCATGTAGATTCTCATTAGTCCCACATCTTAGGATTGAGTTTCTCTCCTTCTCTCTCCTCCTATATAAATGTACTCATGCTTGTTTTTTTGAGAATAATAATATTAGAGCTATTTTTTTCCCTGCCTTGCGGTTTTCCACATATACATTAAACGTTAGATATAGTTTGGGTTTCTATGAATGTGAACAAACGGATTAATGCCACACAAACCTAGATAGATTTCCTTTCTCAAGCATAAATTAAATATCAGAACTAATACCTCAGAGCGTAAAGTATGAAAATATCCATTAAGTGCATGCTTGGATGCCGAGTATATAGCCTGCCCTGGTGCAGGGCACTTCCCCGCAGCACTACTCATCTGAAAGTAAGATTCAATTAGGAGATAAGAATTTTTTACCGCGAAATAAACTTCTAAATTAATATATTTTTTAAACATACCACAACAAAATGCCCCCGTCCCCTTTTAAGCATGAAAGGTGCAAGAAGATTCGTAAGAGTAATTGTCCCCAACACATTAGTGTTGAATATAGCCTAATTGCAGAAGAGATGTTAGTTAAAACATTACTACACTTTGTGCAAGTTTATCTCACTGTTAAGTATTTGGAAGTGTTTGGATCTCAATTCCAAAAGAGAGTTGTATTAAACTTAATCGTTCAGTAGGAATTCACTTCTGTTGAACCGTGTTTCTGAGGGCAGCAAGTTTCACTCTCACTCACCCTCAAACTAAATTTTCATTATAATCTTAATGTAACTAGAAAAAATAATATTCGCATCATCTACTTAAATTAATATTATCTACTATTGTCCAAAATAAACTGAAAAACTCAAAGGTGACTGCCTAACCTTCAAAATGGAAATTAATTTTTCATATTAATCATGGCGAGTTTAAAGAATCAGAACTCATCTCCATGAATTTAAAGGAGGCAAAAATATGCTTGAACTCACTACAGGAAGTGAGATTAAATCACTTTTGAACACTAACTGTGAAACAAACTGGTTTTTTAAAGCTGAATATTGGCGATATCTTGTAAGTTGAAGTTCTCAGTACCCGAAGCCCTTCCTCGGTTTCATCCAGAGCTTTTCTCTTCTGCATACCAAATAGAAAATAAACATTTAAAGATGATCAAATGGAGACTAGCAAGCTATCTCAGGCAAGACAATGAATTTTGCCTCATACTGTAGAAAGAGCCATTATAAACCTTTATTCATCAGTATTAAATGATCTAAGTACAAAAAGAAGCATTGTTTGTGATGAAACTAGAAACACTAACCGGACGCTCATAGGCTGCATTATGCACCATATACTCCACACCAGAAGCAGAGAAGAGGGACTCAGCCTTTTGAACCACATCTTTCAGGGTTTCTTCATCAGATGCCAAATCAAAAGGTAATACCTCAATACTGGCACCAGGATACTTTCCTATATATATTAACAAGCAGAAAATGAGAATTAGATTAGGGCTTTATTAAAACTCATGTTTGTAGATTTGATACATCTTTTACTTACCAACAATTGCAGTTTTGACTCTCTCAAGCTCGGTAACATTACGAGATGAAAGTATCAACTTTGCCCCTAAACATGCAATTTGTTCTGCAAGAACTTCCCCTGAAATTGTGGGAGAAACAAAATCACATATATGCCAGTTATCATGCTCTAGCAAAAGGGAAAGAAATTCTGAAAAGTAATGACTACAGTACTTTCATCAACAATTTGGTGCTTAAGCTACAAATGTAACATGGAGATTGTTTTCATCGAGTATTAAATTTCCTTTACTATTTTATTTGAAAATTAATCATAGCAAAACATATATATTTTAAGAATATGAGTTATATATAATTATATATGTGATTCAGAGTTGAACAAGATACCTTTTTTTTAAACTCGTTTCAATTTGTAAAGTAATGAAGCTAAGATTAAGCGATAGTGTTAAAAATTCTTATTAAGAAGTATATTTTCTTTATTTCCTAGATGGATTGCATTAAGAACTCAATCTGACCTAGTAGCATAGTTGTCACCATCATAAAAATCTTTAATCCAACACTATAAAAAAGTTGGCATTTGTTATGGGCCAACTCGGAGGTTGCCGGAGGAGTGGCCGGAGATGGCAATGACGGTGGAGGAGATACAACGGATTTTTAACCACGGTTGCCTATGAGGGGATTGCTCAAGAGAGAGAGCTTACAAGATCTCATTAAGATGGGAAATAGACTATTTCATAGTTTACTCATGTTGCCATGTCAAGACCCCTAAGGTCCCTTAAATAGAACATTCAAGGACAGACTCGTAAATAACGACGCAACATAATAAAGGACGTAATAACTAATCGGGCATGTAAAATCGAGTTTGTCCTCAAGCTCAAACTTCGTGTGGATGGCAAAGTCATATAGCGTCTTGATCTTCCGCCAGAACAATGCCCGATAGCGGTAGCGGCGGCGGGGGCGTCAGCGAGTAGCAGCGGCGCCATCAGAAAACGGGCGGCAAAAGGAATGTCTTTGGCGGGTTCGGTGGAACGGTGTTCAACAACAGCGGCAAGGAGACTGAAGGAGCAATGGACGGCAAAATGAACGGATCTGGCGGCGAGGTGGTCGAGGGGTACCGGCATAGCAGGAGACAACAAAGCAAGAGTCGACAAGGGAAGCTATAGGACGGCGACCGCAGTGACTGATGAAGGCGGCCCAATGTGGGGAGGCGCCACCACGAGAGGTGATGGCGGAGGGGCAACCATAACGAAGAGCCATAGCACGTCGTCGGCTGGCAATAAGGCAATTGCATGAGGAGAGGCGGCGAAGGAGAAAGTGAAAACTTTAGCGAAAAGGCGGCTATCAAATCATCAACCTTGCATAAGAGTGTGGCCATGTCGTCTTGACGATGTACTTCGGCGTCTCGAAGACGAGTATCTGTAGAGGCCATGAAATCTCATAACACGGAACAAATAAAACCAATGGCGGCCTCATCCGCGATACTAAGCTTAACGTCCATTGAAAATTATTTGATTGAATAATTAATTCGATGAAAAATTAATTATAAAATCAATGAAAAAATATCCTACCATGTACACTTTGCGGATGTGTTGTTGTGTCTCCTTCCCTCTTTTAAATAAGAACATATAAATAAAGGGGAAAGTAATGAGGGGATAGGATCGTGATCGCACAGGTCTCAAAGAAGAGGGGCGCCTGCATTCGTGGGTTTGAGGCAGAAGATAGCAGTAGGCGTGTGCGGCTCAAGAAGGAAATATGTGTGTGGCGGTTTGCTGCTTGATGGAATGTGCAGGTGGCTCATGGAAATGTGACGTACGGGGTTGCAACTGTTCGCTGCAGGTGTGAAGACGGGGCTCAAGAAGGAAATACACGTGAAGGCAAGGAGAAATTTGCGTCGGAAGAGGTGACCTGGTTGAGGATGCTTTCGTCGAAGAAGACCGGAGGTGGAGAAGACGTGTCTGAACATGCAAAGAAGACTGGAGGTGGTTTGCGCCGGGAGAAAGTGTGTATGTACGAGGACGGAAGCAGAAACGAAATTTCCTTCCCGTCCCACTTGACTCTGATTGTCGGTGTGCGCAGTGTCGAAGAACCTTAAGGCGAAAATCACACAGGTGAAAAAAAAGTGTGCCCGAAAGAAAATATGCGCACCCGGGCAAAAAAAGCACTCACGGACAAAAAACGTGCTCCTGGGAAAAATGCGCGCGCCCAGACGAAATACACGCGCCCAGACGAAATACGCGTGCCCGGGGAGAATGCACGCGGACGGGCGAAATACGAGAGCCTGGGCAAAAAAGTGTAGGCCAATGTGAAAAATGAGTGTTGTGGCGAAAAAAGCGCGCCCAGGTAAAAAAACACACCCATACAAAAAACGCTCGCCCGTACAAAAAACGCTCGCCTGCGCGAAAAATACTCGACTGGGGGAAAATACGCGCCCCAGACGAAAAATGCACGCCCCAAGAGAAAAATGCACGCCTAGGCAAAAAACTGCAAGTGAAACCGAAAAAATAGCATAGGTGAAAAAATGGGCGCCCTGACAAAAAACGTGCGCCCGAGAGAAAAAAACAAGCTCAGGCAAAAAAAACATGTTCAGGCGAAAAAAGTGCGCTCAGGCGAAGAAAAGCATGCACAGGCAAAAATACGCATCCAAACGAAAAATCCTCGTCTATGCAAAAAATACTTGTCCGGGAGAAAAAATGCGCCCTCGGGTGAAAAAATCCACCCCAAGCGATAAACGCACATCGACCAAAATTATCCAATTCTTATATAGATCGGAAAGAATTGACTTTTGTTCAAAATGAATTCCATGGAATTCATTAAAATTTCAATTCCAACATTCAAACGCACAAACGAACGACAAAATTGGAATTAGACATACAAGTCCAATTTTAGGAGCTCAATTCCATCCAAATGAACGGACTTTAAGATAATGTGTTTCCAATTTCTGAATTTTCTATAAATATAATATCCAATATTCCAAGAATATCCATTTCTTAATTGATTCTCAAGATTATGTGATTTCCTTTCTCATAGTAGTAACGTCTAAATAATATACAATCAAATCATTGATCATAGTTGGAAATCACAGAAAGAAACAATTTTGTCTGTCTATCACAAATCGACGTAAGTTGACTTCAAATATCCAATATTATTCGACATACAGTTATCAACATATCATAATAATAAATTGTTCGCTCTGCACTCTAAATTGTAAGAGTTTGCTCTGACTGTGAGAACTTGACGAAAGCTGAGAACAACTTCACGACACCTCAAATACTAATCGACATAAATTCTCTAAACTCGACGCTTTCTTCATTCCTTCAGAAAAACCTTTTGTCTGCAAACTGTAAATACAGAATGACTCAAAGCCTTTTTATGCAGACTAGGGGTGCAAGTTGAGTTGAGCCGGCTCGAAAGTTCGATTAGCCGGCTCAAAAAAAGCTCGACTCGAGCTCAAGCCTGTGGAGCTCGAACTCGACGAGCTCGAGCTCGATTACGAGTTGAGCTCGAGCTCGGATATTATTGTTCATGAGCTCACGACCCGGCTCACGAGCTTTTTATTCCTATATATTTTTTTAAAAAAATTAAAAATATAAAAAAAATCAGGCTCATGAGCTAAAAAGTTCGTGAGCAGCTCGACTCAAGCTCGAGCTCGATAAGTAGGCATTGAGCTCGAGCTCGAGCCATGCCAAAATGAGCTCGACGAGCTCGAAATGATTAACTCGAGCTCGAGCTTGGAAATTTTGTCAAGCTCAACTCGAGCTCGACTCGTTTGTACCCCTAATGCAAACACGAGGCTCATCCTAAATCACTTGGAATAATCTGATAAATCAAATTCAGGAGTTTTTCCCAACAATCTCCCTCTATTTCATATATCCGATTTTACAATAGTTTAAGAAAATAATATCAAAGTTAGAGAAAACGCGAGGAAAGACTTGGAGAAATAGGAGATATATTCAATCACTAAAATAATTCTTACAACTTATTCATCCCCCTTTACATTGTATAACAAAGGAACTACATAAGAAACAAGAAAATATTCAGAGCAGTAAAAACAAGAAGTAGTCTTCATTTCTTCATTAGCTTGCATGTAAGAACACAGACAAAGCATCCAACAATCAGGCTTGAGTCTCAGTAGCAAACTCAATATATCTCTTGGTAGGCTTGTGAGGGTTTTCTTTCAAAGAATTGTAATAAAATTATCTCATCGCACTCCACCTAGGGCTGCATTCTAGTATTCACTAACCCGTAGCCTACTCTACATAAATTATTAACCCTGAATAACCTCTAAAGGGTGCATCTCAAGCCCTAATGTATCCACCATAATTCTCCATACTTCAATTATCAATGATAATGGGGCAAGACAATCCCTAGATGTGTGCGGTTGTGCGGAAAATATCGTGCCTCCTATAATCATCCTTAGACTCACTATGGGTGATGAAGCTATAACGTAGGACGCAGATTAAGTGATCAACATACTCTCCTATTTTTAGTACATCCTCAGACTTATGATCGGAGTCACAAATATAAACCTCATACTCAGGCTCATGTCCATCAGTAGAATTAATAATAGTGAAAAAGTGACGTCGTGGGTGCTCATATGATTTGTGACCCGGCTCCATGCACTTGAAGCATCGGAATACTCCAGTGTTGATCTTAGACCCAATGATCTCCTTACCTTGGGAGGGGTTAGTGATGGGGTTGGGGTTCCAGTAGTGATGAGAGGGAGAGGGAATCTAAGATCCTAGCAGTAGGAGAAGTGTTGACACTCGATGGAGGTCTATCAGTAGACCTAAGTACGGATGTCTGCTTCTGTAAGAACTCCACTCTACGGGTCTACTAGAAATTTCACCTATGTTGCGATAATCAAGCAACCCTAGTTGGTCCCAGATAGAATAACATAACTCAATTAGATAACGAGATACGGTCATGTCGCCGTCCTCGCGAAGATCAAGTCGAGACTGAAAAACGAGGAATTCATCGGTGTATTCGTCCATCGATGACTTCTCTTGTCATAAGTTTGGAAATCTACGGTTTGGGGATAATCAGGGGCAATATACCGCTTTCTAAGTTGGGACTTGAACTCAACCAATGTAGTGATGAGGGCATCCATACGTTAAATCTTGTGCATTCTAATAGCGCCCACCAAACTTAAATGTTGCATATTCAACTTGCTTATTCAGAGGCATCTGCTTTCAATTCATGAAGCGCTCCATATAATCGCACAAATCCAAGAAAGTCAAGGGATGAGGCTGAATGTAAAAATAGGCACTATTGGTAGTTGACTGCACGGGGAAGAAGAGTCGTGTGAGTCGGTTGAGGATGGAGGTGTCAGTTTGACGAAGGCTTGTTGGTGGTGACACGGGAGGAGTCGGAGGTCCCCGAGGTAGTTGGCGGAGGTGGCACTGAGTTTTGTAGGAGATTCGACGGAGGCCGTCGAATCCCTGTGATTGGGGCGACAAAACAGAAGGAGGCTCGTCGAAGGAAATCGGGGTTTGGAGGAGAGGTCGTTAGAGACCTAGGGGGCATAGGCCAACGGTGGCGAGTTCAACAATGTCGACTAGGAGAGGAATCTGGGCGGCGTCGCGTGTCTGAAGATGGTTGGGCCGAACTTTCGGGAAAACAGAGAGGTCCCTGTTTTTTCCGATATGTCAAGCTCCAACAAACAGAAGGGAGGTATGGGTTTTTTAAGTAAAATGTTTGGCTTGTTTGCGGCTGTCGAAAAGAGAGGAGGCATGGGCTATTAAAAGGCAATAAGACAATAGCTTTGGGGGGAGGTTTCTTTTTGAAGGAAACAAATTTGTTACCAAAATATATATTGAATAAAACAACAACAACACTCAAGCCTATATCCCACTATAGTGGGTCGGCTATATGGATCCTTTGTCACCATTGTGCCCTATCTTTTGTCATAATCTCACTAATGCCTAAGGCCCTAAGTACATCATGTTTTTCCTTATAGTTGCATTCCAAGTCTTTATTGACCTACCCCTCCCTCGTTTAACATGCCTAGTGACTAGACTCTCACAACGCCAAACAAGTGCCTCTAATGGTCTCCTTTGTACGTGTCCAAACCATCTTAGACAAACTTCTCGCATCTTCTCTACAATTGGTGCTACTCCTGTCTTATCCCCAATACATTCATTCCTAATTTTATCAAATCTCATGTGTCCACACATCCACCTACGCATTCTCATCTCCGCAACTCCCATTTTTTGCTCATGTACACAATTCACTACCCAACACTCAGAATCATAGAGCATCGCGGGTCTAATTACAGTACGGTAAAACTTGCCCTTAAGTTTTAGTGGTACTTTACGATCACATAAGATCCCTGACGCGCCTCTCCACTTCAACCAACCCGCTTAGATTCTATGTGTCACATCTTTATCAATACCCTTGTCTTTTTGAACTATCGATCCAAGATATTTAAAACACTAAATACGAGAAATATCTTGATCACCCAACTTAATAGCGAAGTCATCCGTCCTTCTTGTACTGCTAAATTTAAGCTTCATATACTCCGTCTTTGCCCTGCTCAACCTAAAACCCTTCTTTTCTAAAGTATCCCGCCAAGATTCAAGTTTTGCGTTTACATCCTCGCGCGTCTCATCAACCAAAATGATATCATCCACAAACAATAAACACCAAGGTATTGCTTGCCCCTCATTACATATTTCGTAAAATTAAAGATATGATATTTATTTGTATTTTTTTTATTTTAGGATAATATTTTAATAAAATATATTTTTTGTATTTCATTGCTTGCCCAAACTAACACTAAATCTAATTTGACGGACAATTTTATTCAAGGTCTTATTAGATGGTCATATTAATAAGCCAAAATAACAAGCATAAATGAGATGCGAGAAACAACAAATATAAGATACACGAAGGCATGTGCTACATTAAAAATTTTTTTTTCATAAATTAAGTTCAAGATGCAAGTTGAGTTGTTTCATTGATTCACACAAGTTCTCCGCATTTCTAGTTGATATTCATTTTATGTAGGAAACTAAATCATAACATGAGGCCATTAATTATCTATAATGGCAAGCACAAAATGACCAAGAAACAGCAAGCGTATTATTGAGAGATACAAAGCTCATCTTCTGTCACGATAATTGTAACAAGAGCATGGTCTTGATTATGACAATATTTTGCTCAACTAGCTAAGGTGACATGTTCACACTCTTATTGTTGTTATTGCTACACAAATAGATTCTAGCATATAAATGTTAAATTAATTTAGCTAACTCCAAGTAGTTTATATGCATCGTCCTTAGGGAGTCCGACACAGGTAAGGCCCTAAGAAGCTATGGCTAGATGCAAATGCAATTTTCAACGAAGATTAATTTGCAGTAGCGTATTTTAAAACCAATAATTAATTTGCAATTAGAAAACAAAGCATTTAAAATTAAGGAAACAATAGAGGAGTACTGATGTAGGGTAGGCTACGGGGTGCACAAATCTAAGACTATTTGAATGAAAATGAGAGCTAGACGCACTGATCCCTAGTCTATATGATGGAGACAAATCAATACGAGCAACAAAGATAGTTAACTCGTGCTAAACAACTAATGACTTTCCTCCGCTCGGAGGGCCAAAGCAAAGCGCGTGGCAAATCGGTACCACCTGCAAATCACAAGCGAGCTAGAGCGATATATCCACGAGCAATCTTATCCAAGAAAATATAAGATCAAGTAATATTATAATGCTGAAAATATAATCACATACAACAAGTAGCTCACAAATGTTGTACAAGACGATGGAGATCCCGAGAAATGATGCGCTTTGACGGCAATCCGTTGCGAAACCGGAGGTCGGATGATGAGGGAGATGGCTGGATCTGACTGTGGGGAGCAGGATCGAGCTGCGGGAGGATAGATCTAGATGTATGGGGCGGATTAGGGTTGTGGGAAGGGCAGATCTGGCAATATAGGGTGTCAGGTTGTGGAGAGGGAAAGAGTGGTGGCGGTTGTTGGGGGCTTGTGGTGGGTCGGAGGAAAGTGGAGGGTGGCCGGAAAGGGGCAGCGGTAGCAGGGCAGCAAGGAGCATGTGGCAGCAATAGTTGGACAGCAGAAATAGGGGGCGGCGGTAGCTGGGCAGCAGCAATAGGAGGCGACAAGAGCTGTTGGAGAGGCGTGTGTGTGTGGGGGGGGGGTAGGTAGAAGGATTTGTAGGTGCAGGAAGGTGGCTAGGGATAGGGGTTACCTTTGGGGAGCGAGAGAGGGCCTAGAAGTTGTCAGCTAGGGTTCCACGGAGTCGGTATCGTGAAGTGATCGCGGGAATCCGAGAATAGCTTTCTCAAAAATCCTGTAATGCTTGAACCAGTCCCCTACTCCTTTATCGACTATTTATAATAGAAAAGGCACTAGGGCATCTCACCATCAACGATTATGATTGTCCGGAGATGGAATAGCCCGATTACATCAAAATAAAAAAATAACAATATAATATATGAAAAAATGTCGGAACGCGGATCCGGACACATCCGCGGGGTCGGATCAAGTCCTCCTGCGCGAGTACATGAACATGGGCCCCGCCTTGTGGAGAATCCCCTCTTGTGCATGTCTGGTGGATCCCCATCAAGTACAAGTGCGAGAGTGTGCAAAATCAAACAACTAGGTGATGAGAAATAAAAAAACTAAGGCTTCATTTGGTAGAGCGGCTACGGTTGTAAAAAGAGCGGTTGTAAAGACAGGTTTATAAATAGAGTTGTTGGAAACTTGCTGCTGGAAATGGAGATTTGCTTGGATAGTCAGTGTTTGCAAAGCTGTTCAGAACAGATAACCGTTTGACGAAACAGCGGTGGCGTTTACGATTTTTTTAAAATAAATTGTTGAAAATAATATTTATATTTTTTTATTAATTTTATTAATTAATTTTAATATTAAAAATTCTGTTTTCAATTATATAATTTTTTAATTATATATATATATATTAAAAATACTGTTTAAACTTTTTGTAATTTTTATATTGTTTTTGTAAAAAAATTCATTCCTCCGCCCTGCGCCACCGGTCCATCGCCCTGCTTCCGCCATGCTACCGCATGACTCCACCGCCGACGGCCTGACGGAGCGCCTCCGGGATACCCCCGACGGGTTCGCCGGGGTCCGGCGAGCCGGACGGTGGCCTCCAGGCACCGCCGGCGGAGCCGCCGGCGGCAACCCTAAAAATGCGGCAGAGCTCATGGAGGAGAAGTAGGGAGGAGGCGGAGCTCATGGAGGAGTAGGGAGGAGGCAAAGCTCATGGAGGAATAGGGAGGAGGCAGAGCTCATGGAGGAGGAGTAGGCAGAGGCGGAGGTTGGAGCTGGAGCTTGGTGGAGGAGCTGGAGCTTGGCGGGGCACGGGAGGGCAATCAACGGGGTAGCAGCGGGATTCCAAAAAAAAATCGAAAACGCGGCTGACTGGAGGTTGGGGAAGCCGGTTGCTAAAGCCGGAATTTCTAAACGACCAAAACGCTGGCGTGCCGAACTGGTGGCGGAAAAACAAATGAAAAATCAAGTGCGCTGTGCATTTTTTGGAAACGGAACGTCCCTAAACGTTAAACCAAATGAAGCCTAAATCAACTGAAACAAGACTTACAAACTAATATCTCCTCAAGTAAAGTTTAAACACAAGACTCAATCGTAAAGAATTGACAAACACACCTTGAATTTGCACAATATAATAGAGGGAGGGCTGGTGATGCAATCCGGGATTGAATTATTATTTTATTTTTATTTATCGCAATATTATTTTTGTTGCGCACGTCTTCGCACTAGTTGATTTACTTTTCACACATGTTATTTGTTTGTGTATTGTCTTTGTATCGCGCATTTCTTTTGCGCTCGTTGCTCAACTTATTGGTGTGACTGATCAATAGGATCGTGTATAAAAAGGTTCGTCAAATTAGGGAGTATGTCACATAGGGCAAACTTTGAATTAATATTATTTAAGTATGATAAATTTCTGAAATTATAATTATCAAAAATGTAATTATTAATTTTAGAAATTAAATTAATATAATTATGAGAGAATGTCAAAGGTTCACTTTTAATAACATATTCCCTCATCTTTTAAAAGAGCCAAAGAAAACCCCCCTCCTTTACTTGCCAACCAGCCACTTTGAAACTTCCCCAATTTAAAACCTTTTAATATTGGCGTTACATTTGAATCGCCAGCCAGTAACTTGAAACCCCCCTCCCCCCTCCTATTATTATTATGAAAAAAAACCATCTCAAAGTAAATCTGTTTTCCTTTATAAATGTGGGTGGTCCCATCTTGAAAGACGGCTGGAAAAAGAGAAACTGAACGAGGTACTATCCTCGTTCGGTTCCTCTCCAGCGCCCCTCTGCCCAGCAACCCGACGCCCGCTTGCTGCCGCGTTCGCTCCGTCATTGCCATTGGGGGTCCACTTCGGCCCCAACGACCCTCCCCGGGCACTTTTCCGGCGAGTTCGTCACCCTCCAGTCATTCAAGTGCCACGTCCAGCCTTCCTCTCTCCTCGGCCTGTTTTCCAGAGCATCTTCGACACATCGTTCAGCCCCGACGAACTCTCCCCACCGGTTCTTGCTAGCTGAATACCTCTTCTTTGGTCTTCCCTGCCAAGTCCCTCAAGCCATCGACAATTGATTACCTTCCAGCCACTGCCCAAAGTACACTTACCGGTCTCCTACTGGTATATCCCTCTCTTGTCTAATTGCTCAAACTGCAGTTAGTTTAATTTGGTGCTTATACTTAAATAATCTAAAAGTCAAAGTTAGCAATAGTTTCAACTTGTCTTTTTTGCTGTTAATTTACAATTTTCGTGTTGGGCTTACTTATTATCGCCTGTGGAGTATTGCGAATCCTTGGTCGTAGATCGCATGCTTTTGCTCCTGTAGGTTTGCTTGCGCCACAAGATTGAAAAGGATCTCATTTTTAACATTTAAAATACAAAACCCTAAAATTGGAATACATCAGCTGGTGATGTCTTTGGAGGGCTGTGAGCAGCCGAAAGAGGCACCCAGGGCTGGACTTCAGATCCCAGCAAAGAGATATAGGTCTGTCCACGACTGGAGGAGGCTGGAACTCAGAGTCCAGCAGCTGGGATGGGGTCAGCAGTGGGATGGAGGGCTGGGAATTTGCTGGAATGCGTATACGGGGGCGACAGCAGCTGGAGTGAATTTGGGGGCTGTAGGGTGCAGTCCAGTGGATTTTCCCATAGGTGGAATAGGTTGATTAGGCGGAGGCCGGAGAGGCAAAGAGGCTACAGGATTTGGGGAGCAGGGAGGGTCGGTGTTGAGAGGGGAGGGGTGTTTTTGGCTCCACGTGAGGGAGGGGGAGGCCTTGGTTGGGTGTGGGCTGAGATGGGGTTCAGTTAGAGAAGTAATGGTGGCTCCATGTGTGGTTGTAGTGAGTGGGAAGGGGGCGGCGGTTATGGTGGTAGTAGTTGAGAGGGGAATTGGCTAAACTTTAGGAGGTTCCTAAAACTTAAGGAAGCGGGGTAGTGGGGGAGGTGGTTATGGGGGGTTATGAGTGGTGGTGGAGGTGGATGGCCGGAGGTGGTGGCCGGAGAAGTTTTTCGGCAATCGCCAGAAAACAAAAATAATGGCTAACGATGGGGAAAATGGTGGTAGATCACCGGAGGTGGCCGGAGACGTTCTCTGGTGATCGTCGGAGATGGATACGAGGGGAAATATGGGGCTGATTTGGGTAGTTTGATGAAGGGGTTGTTAGAGGAGTGGTTTCACGACAATGTGGAGGAATATGGTGAGACCGGATGTTTGTGGAGGACGGAATGGAAAGGTGGAGGGTTGTTGTAGCCGACTAGGTGGATGGGAAAAGGGGAAAGGTGGGGATGGTGGACGGAAGTAGAATGGGGAAGGGTATGGAAAGGGGGCGGCTGTTGGTAGGTTGTTGGAAGGGAAGGCAGGAGGGGCCGGCAAAAAAAAGGGGGAATGGAGGACGACTCATGGCTAGGGGAGGATGGAAACCCACGCTTCACACCAGAGGCTCTGCTTCGACATCAAAATGACCAAATACTAGATTTTTATGCTTCAATCTTCAAAACCCAAAATGAGAACCCTCACCCTCAATATATAGACATAAGGAGGGACAACGGGAGGCAATGATTGGTCGATCGTTGTGACTCAAAATTAAGTAAAAATACAACTCGAAATAAAAAAATTGAAAATAACAACTATTTCCATGATCGGCGATCCGCTCAAGATGAGCGGTCCAGATCGTCACTACGTCCGAGGTCGTTGTGAGTAGACCCGAGCAGGTCGGGCGGGCTTCTCCCTAGCAGAGTCTCGACTACTTCAAGACATATTTGTCAATTTCAAAGAGTAAAATATGGATTTAAATAAACTATTCGAACTTGGTTAGAATATTTCGGACAACCCCTCCTTTTTACTTATAAATGCTTTGCTGATTATGTTCTCTATTATATGACTCCATCCATTGGTTCTATCATTTGTTAATTTAAGTTAAGGACATGATTATTAATAGCATCTCCGTCATAATTTCCCTGGAAGATACCTTTCGAGTCTATTTGAGATGAAAGATTTCAGTCTCTCTATTACTTTTTTAAAATTGAGTTTCCTTGCTCACTCCGAGACTATTTTCTGATGCACTCATAGTTGCACCAGTAGAATGATTGTTGTTAGAAGAAAGTTCTGTAAAGGCCCAAAGAAAGGTCCTCTAAGGCTCTCCTCCTCCTCATGTTTTAGTCTCACATCTTGAATGAGATTTCTCTCTCTTTCTCTTCCTATAAATGTACAAATACATGTATTCTGTAATTGGGGAAAATGAGTAATAAAGATTTGTAATTGTTTCTCAATCTTCTCCATGCCGCCCGTGGTTAATCATCTCGCAGCTTCTCTGCTTTGCCTTACCGCTCCCTCTTGCCGCTTCTGCACTGGTCGCTGCAGCCTTTCTATTCTTGTCGCTGCCCTAATTTTTCCGCTACTGCCCTGATTCTAGCCGCACCTTCAACCCGCAACTCCGCAAGTGTGTTCCCTAGGCACCTATGAGCAACATGGAGTCTTCTGATGCGCCTTCCCTTTTTGCTCGTGCGGCTATACCTGTTCCTGAGGTCCGTGACGAGTTGCGGATCTCCACCATTTCTCTTAGTGGGAAGAAGAATTTTGTTGAGTGAGTGCACTTTGTCCGCCGGGTTCTTCAGACTAAGGGTCTTCTGTATCATTTGACTAGGGACCCCCCTTCTACACTTACTGACGACTGGCTTCGTGATGATGGTCGTGTCCAGACTTGGTTCCTCAACTCCCTGGATGGTGAACCTTACCGTATGGCCATGTATCATGAAACGACCAAGACAATGTGGGATGAGCTCCATTCCCTCTACTCCGGCAAGGACAGTCTCCAACATTTGTTTGACATCATCACAAATCTTCAATCCCTTGACTTAGAAGGTGTTGTTGACTTAACCTCATATGTTGCGCGATCCAAGATTTTGGTTGAGGTCTGGATTCAGCATCAACCTTCTACTACTGATCTTGATGCACAACATGCTCAAAAGGAAGTCGTTGGTATCGCCATGATGATGGCTCGTGTTCCGCCTCATCTTCACGGTATTCGGGCTCAGATACTCTCTTCCTCCATTATTCCATCACTCTCAGATGTTTGTTCCATGTTGTTGAAGGTGACACCACCTCCAGATGCTTCCGGACCTCCCTCTCCAGCACTCAGTTATTCCACACCCCTCCTCCTTCTACCCGAGGAGGTCGCTCTGGCTCCCGCGGAAGGGGTCGCAACAGCCGACCTAAGTTTAAGTGTACCTACTAAGGTAAGGATGGACATCTTGAGGCGACTTGCTACCGAAACTATGGTTTGCCTCCTCTGCCTAATGCATAGGTTGCGGCTGACTCATCTTTTGTTACTCGTCTCAATATTGATGCAATGTGTCTCCAGCTCCAGCAACTTCAAGGGTTACTCAACCGTCCGCCTGGCTTCGTCGTCTCAATCTCCAATGAAGGTATCACTTGTCTCTCCAATAGTCCACGCTGGATTGTGGACTCTGCTGCTACTCACCATATCACTTCGCTGAAACCACCTCAGTATTTGGCCTCTCCATATCCCAAGTTTATCACAATGGCCAATGGTGACATCGCCCCTGTCTCAGACTCTGCGGATATGCCCCTCAACCCTTCTATTTCTCTTTGTTCGGTCCTTCATGTCTCGGGCTCTCCTTTCAATCTACTTTTTGTTAGTCGGCTCACTGAAGATCTTGATTGCTGTCACCTTCACCTCTTCTTCTTTTGTTATGCAGGATCGACGGACGCAAAATATCATTGGTAAAGGACGACTATGCAATGAGCTCTAACTTCTTGATGTCTCTCCCACCATTCTCTCCTCCGTCTCCTCTGCTGAGTGGCATAGGCGTATTGGGTATGCTCCTCTTCAGGTTCTCAATAAGGCTCTTCCTGATCTACATCTACCTGCATTTACCCGCGAGTAGGGTTGATATCGAGTCGAGTTCGAGCGATTTTGGCTCGGCTTGAAATCGAAATTTTCGACTCGAACTCGGCTCGAAATCGAAATTTATTTCGAGTCGAGCCGGCTCGAATCGAAATGACTCGATTCCGAGTTGGCTCGAAATCGAATCGAGTCGGCTCGAAATCGAATCGAGTAGGCTCGAAATCGAATCGGGTTGACTCGAAATTGAATCAAGTCGGCTCGAAATTGAGCAATTTTTCGTTTTATTCCTAGTTTGCTCAAAATTAAATTGGGCAACCTATAAATTTAGCAAATGAAAGACTTAAAGCCTTTGTTCTTTTTATTTAGGTTTAAATTTTGTTATTTTTAATCTTAAAATAAGAATATATTAATAAATACATAATTTTTTAAATTAATTCGAGTTGATTCGAATCATATTTCGAGCGATTCAGGGCTGACTCGAAATCAAATTTGAGTCAAATTGAATCGACTCAAATTGAGTCGAATCAATTTTAACAGATTCTGATTCGACTCAATTTTCGAACGATTTTCGAGCGACTTTCGAGTTTCGAATAATATGCTCAGCCCTACCCGCGAGACCTGTATTTTTGAAAAACAACATCGTTCTTCTTTTCTTCCTCAATGTACTCGAAGCACGACTCCTTTTGATTTAGTACATTTAGATATATGATGCCCGTACAAAATAATTAGTCTTTCTGGTTATCGTTATTTCATTACTTTTATTGATGATTATTCTCGCATGACATAGTTGTACTTACTTCGTGATCACTCTGATCTTATACGTGTGTTCCGGGCCTTTATTATTGAGACTCACACTCAATTTTCCCGCACAAATGCACCATTAAAACAATTCATACAGATAATGCTCGTGAATACACTAGTCATGCGTTTGATGATCACTGCACTGAGTTCGGGATTATTCATCAGACCTTATGTGTGTATACTCCTCAACAGAATGGTGTGGCTGAGCGCAAAAATAGACATCTTCTTGATGTTGCTCACTTTATCATGTTTCAAATATAGGTTCCAAAGGCTTATTGGCACTTTGTCGTCTCTACGACATATTAGTTCATCAATCGTCTGCTCTCGTCCGTCCTTAGCTATGTCACTACGGTTAGTCTTCTCTTCCTCTCCACACCGCCCTTCCCTCTTACGCCTCAGATATTTGGTTGTACCTACTATGTCTATAATCATGGTCCTTCCACTGACAATCTTGCTCCACGGACAACCAAATATATGCTCGTTGATTACTCTCGTACTCAGAAAAGATATGTGTGTTACTCTCCCACCGACTGCAAGGTTGTTGTCGCTGCGGACGTTACCTTTCAAGAAGATCAACCATTTTGCTCTCCCCAACCCTCCCCTCCTCCGTCACCGCCGTTATTACCCCGCCCTGCCAACCTAGTTACATCTCCTCTTCCACCATTGTTTCCAACCCCGGTTCCTAGTCTGAACAAACCACCCCTTCTTCGTGTCTACACTCATCATCCTTCTCGCTCTGACGCCCCTCCACAGTCGCCTTCAACCTCTGGTACCTTGCGGCCTGCTGATTTGGCTCCTATCTCCACGGCTCATCCCAAGGTGAAATATATATCTTTACATCGCCTCTACCTGACGCTTTTATAATTTGCAGCCTCATTATCCTCTATCTCTATACCTAACTTTGTGCAGGAAGCTCTCCAACATACGGGCTGGCAGGCGGCCATGGAAGAGAAAATGACTGCCCACTGGGCTAATCAAACATGGGATACGGCTCCTCTTCCTTCGGGGCAGACTTACATTGGATGTAAATGAGTCTTCGCGATCAAACATGCCCATAATGGGACTATCGACCGTCTCAAGACCCGTCTTGTGGCTCGTGGGTTTACTCAGCAACAAGGCCTCGACAACGAAGAGACTTTTTCTCTGGTTGCCAAGCTAAACACAGTTCGTGTCCTAATCTCCTTGGCGGTACATCACCAGTGTCCCTTACATCAATTAGATATCAAGAATGGCTTTCTTAACGATGATTTACAATAAACAGTCTACATGCAACAACCTACCGAATTTGAGGCCATGAGGGAGTCCCAAATTTATCACCTCAAAAAGTCGATTTATGGTCTCAAACAGTCTCCTCATGCATAGTTTGAAAAATTATGTAGGGTTTTCCGTGAAGTTGGATTTACTCGGAGCTCGACGGACTTCTTTTTCTTTACTCGTCATCAAACAACAGACACAATTCTCCTCTTAGTTTATGTCGATAACATCCTAATCACGGAAGATGATTCAAAATGAATACAAATGATTAAGCATCACCTGAACTCGGTTTTCAAACAAAAATTTGGGGAATATTTGGTACTTCCTTGGCCTAGAAATCGCAAGAAGTCCTGATGGTCTTGTTTTATTCCAACGGAAGAACTATCTTGACCTTCTTCAGGATGATGACAACTCTGAATGCAAGCCGATCGATACTCCTATGAATGTCAATCACAAGCTTTGTGCTCATGCCTCTGACACTGATCTTCTTCTTCCAAATCCAGAGTACTATCGACGTCTTATTGGAAAATTGATTTATCTTACAGTCACAAGACCAGACATCTCATTTGTTGTTGGGGTTGTCGGCCGATTCATGCATTCTCCTCGGATGTCTCACCTACAGGCGATCGAACGCATCATAAGATATTTAAAAACAGCCTCTGGCCAAGAGTTGATATACAAAACCTCTTCCTCTTCCACTCCGACGTTGGTTGCGTATTCAGATGCTGATTATGCTGGCTCCCTGGATGATCAGCGTTCCACTAGCGGATTCTGTATATACTTTGGAGGACACATTGTTACCTGACGCAGCAAAAAACAATCGGTGGTTGTTCGCTCTTCGACAGAAGTCGAATATCGTTCGATGACATCTGTTGTATCTGAGATCACATGGTTTGAAAGTCTCCTAGGTGATTTGGGAGTCAAACTTTCCTCACCATCTACCTTACTTTGTAACAATCAAGTGGCTATACACATTGCTAAGAATCTTGTTTACCATGAACGGATGAAACATATTGAAGTTGACTACCACTACATTCGGGAAAAAGTTCAAATGAAGAAGCTAGAATTGAAACATGTTCCAGCTACTGATCAAGTTGTTGATCTTCTCACTAAGGCCTTACCGCGTGCATTATATCATCAGTTTTTGTCCAAACTGGGTGCTTATGACTTGTACGCTCCAGCTTGCAGGGGAGTTTTAGAAGAAAGTTCTATAAAAGCCCAAAGAAAGGCCCATCTAAGGCACTCTTCCTCCTCATGTTTTAGTCTCACATCATGGATGATATTTCTCTCGCTCTCTCTTCCTATAAATGTACAAATACATGTACTCTGTAATTGGGAAAAAATGAGTAATAAAAATTTGTAATTTATTTCTCAATATTTTGGGTATTTATCTACAATTGTAATGGAATATTAAATGCAATTTATACTAGTGAATGTGCGCACTAAATTCCTACACAAATTAGAAGGACCGAAACTACATTGAGCAATATTTCTTAACAATAGAGACACACCTCCAAGCAATGAACAAGTTGTACATATCAATAATCACCAGGCAAAATACAAAATGCGCAAAGTAAAAATTAACCACAAATGGGAATAAATGTATACATACAAACACAATTTCCTAGAATGACTCCTAGGTTAATTTAATCTAAACTAAACATAGCTAGTGGGGAAAAGGTAAAGTGGTAGGCTAAGAAGCACGGACACATCTAAATGAGTCGTGTACACGCACCGGGTACATTTCTGGTACTGATTCGTGTACTGCGCGTGCTGATACGCTACATGTTGTTAACTCTCCATGAATTAAGGAGCGGGTTTTAGGGCTTCATTCTTACTTCTTATTGTTGCGCTCTCGTGCTCTTTGTTCTCCCTGCTCCGCACATCCCGACGTTCTTGTGAGTCTCTGATCGATCATTCACCGTCGATCAAGTAAGCAGAGGTTTATCATCGTCGATCCACTTCTATAGATCCAGAAAGCAACGACTTCATTGTCGTCGATCGATCAATCTCTACCATCCAGTAAGCATCTTCCTCCTCTTCTTCCCCTCTTATTCTTAATTGCTTATTCACCCAAGGGCAGCAAGTTTCTTTTATCTGTGAGTTGCGGCTGTGTGAAAGCAGCGATTGCCGACTGTATTTCCTCTTCTTCTTAACTTCTTCCCTTCCTCTTCTTCTTAACAACTATTTCACCTGCCGGTTGCGAATTTTTTTATCTGCAGGCTACGGCGGTATAAAAGAAGCGACTCCCGACTATCTTTCTTCTACTTCTTCCCCTCTTCTTTTTAAATTCTTCCCTTCCACTATCTCCTCCTTCTCCTCTTCTTCTTAAATGATATTTAACTTGCTGGCTGCGGAAATTTTTACCTGCAAAGCAATAAAAGCTGCCATATTTTAACCTGTAGACGACTGCCTGTGTTTTGTACCTATAATGGGCTGCTACTGCTATGCTTTTCAAGTTTTATTCTTACATGTGTAAACTGATAAATGTTGCTTGCCTTTTTTACCTGAAACTGTGTTATTTTTCTGTTTTTTTAAGAAATGAATTGTGTTTTGTTTTAATTTTTGTTTGCTTGTTTGGTCATATGATTAGGCATCATCAATTCTGTTGTCTCAATCACAGTATCCTATTAAATTACTGTTTCATCTTCTACCTCAGCAATAAGCCGGTTTATTTCTAATTGCGTGGATAAGGATGATCATACTTTGTCTGGGCTTATGTGTCTCTTATTCAGAGTAGGGAAGTTGGTGGAGAAAATGGAAATGCAATTTATGCGAGATAGATTACAGTGGTTCGAATTCTAGGGCAAAGAGTCACTAAAATTATCTAGGAATGGTATAAGAGTATATGTAAAAGTGACCCAAGAGTATTTAGAAGAATTTCAAAGATTCATTTTTGAAGCAAAATAAAGATGCAAGCCAAATCTAATATCATTTGTTAATGCAAGTGACATACTACTCAATCAATTGGGGAAATAAAAAAGGTGGACATATTGATATGGCTTTCCAAAATAAAGCTAGAGATGAGTTAAGGATCCACATCACAAGGATGTTCTATTCTGGGGGTTTGCCATTTTATCTACCTAGGAACTCATTAAATGAGCTCGTACAAATTTGATGTTCACCAAAACCTTGGTGGATTTGTTCATCATGGATGTAATTCTCTTAGGACCATACTTTTTCAAAAAGGAAAAGCAAATATCATAATACTACTTCAACCAATCAAAGAGACTTGATCCTAAAAGGAATCAACTTATTAAGTGATGGTTGGACAAATGCTCAAAGAAGACCATTGATTAATTTTAAGGTTGCATCTAAGGATGGTCTTATTTTCTTGAAGGCAATTGATGTGTCAGGGTAGCTTAGTTATTAAAGGCGCAAGGCGCACCAAGGCACAAATGAGTCTTAGAGCCTAGGCGCAAGGCTCAAGGCACAGGTGCACGCCTGACGAAGATAAGACGCAACCACATTCATTTTAAATAATCGGCATCAAACAACAACATATCTTCTTGGTAAGATTCCTCATTTACTCTACTCATTAATTATTCATTATTATCATTTATATCTCTTAAAAAATAAAATCAATGTAGTCACTTGCATAATATCCAAGTCTCAACGACCAATTATGCTTAACAAACATTAAATAATGTAAAAATTAATGAGATCATACATTTTTTAAAAATTACAACATAAATTGCACTCAGACGGACCTTTTATGCTCCAAAGGCGCAAAAAAGACGCACAAACGAGCAAACCTCTGAGTCTGGTGAGCCTTGAGCCTTAGGCGCGCCTGAGACACGCCTTTAACAACAAAGCAGGGTAGTATAAAGATCAACATTATATTTTTAACATAATGATTGAAGTCATTAAAGAAATTCTTGCAGCAAATATTGTACAGATTATCACTGATAATGCACCAATGTGTAAGACAATAAGAGCAATCATAGAGGCAAGATTTCCACAAATATTTTTGATATTGTGTGGTGTGCACACTTTCAACCTGGCTTTATTATTTGTGCAGCTAATAATATTAATCGTGTGCAACTCTTAAAAAACAATGTGAATGGATACTCAAGTGTCTACTGAAGCTCAATCCATCAGAAATTTCATTATGAATCATCAATTCAAGTTGAACATGTATATTTTTTTGTTTCACTAAAGTTACTTGGAGTTGTTGAAACTCAATTTGCTTCTACTATCGAGATGTTGAAGAGATTTAAACTTGTTAAGATGGGTCTGCTTAATGGTCAGATGCCTCAAATGGAATTTATATATGACAGATGATGTTGAGAAGACCCAAGAAGTTATGAAAGCATTATTTATAGTGACAAATAGTGGGTTGATGTAGACAAGATCCTTGATATAACAAGGCATATATATGATATGTGGGCTTGCGATGCTAACAAACTTAAACTTCACTTAGTATATGACATATAAGACCCGATGATGGAAAATGTGAAGGTTGAATGATATAGGCATAAGAAGTTGACGGACTTAGAAGCACATTTCCATCTTTATGAGCAAATTTATGATGTCATTGTTGATTGATAAACTAAAAGTTGCACACCACTACATTGCATGGCTCATTCTATAAATCATACGTACTCTTTTCACATATTTAATATTTACTATGAATCTATGATATATTTATGTCATGTGATAACTTGTTATTTGTTAAACATTTGTAGGCATTATAGCTGAGAATAACTTGATGTAGTGCCAAAGAAAGTTGCTCCAAATATACAACACTCGAGCCTTTATCCCACTATACTGGGGTCGGCTACATGGATCCTTTGTCACCATTGTGTCCTATCTTTTGCCATAATCTCACTAATGCCTAAGTACATCATGTATAAAGTTGCTTCAAATATAGATGAAGAAATTTCTTTAGAGAAAAATAAATGTTTAACGAGATATTTCCATGATGTGGCAGAGAGAAATGCAATCATCAATGAGTTTTTTATGTTCGTGAGACTTGGTGAAGCTTTTAATGATGCTGGTAGTATAGAGAGTAGAGATTTCTTGTTGAACTAAGGTTGCAAATGATAGCTTTGAAGCTTTTAGGCCAACTTTCTTCATCCTCATGTTGTGAAAGAAATTAGAGCACGTGCTCTTTCATTCACTCATTGAGAAGAAACAAAATTCAACCACAACGAGCTGATGATTTGATATATGTGCATAGTAATCTATGCCTACTTAACTTGTCCTTAAACAAACCGGAGAATGAAGATGCGTTGATCTCCAACCATGGAGAAGAAAAGGAGGAAAATAACCGAGAAATTTTATGCGATGATGCATTTATTCGTACCATCGTACCAGATATGTATAGCACACGGTACTCGTACTGAAGCTTCCTAGGTGGTAGGGAAGATCCAAAGAGCGGGACTCCTCAATCAAACACCTAAAAGACAGGATCGCAAGTAAATCGGTACTATGACGGTAATGGGAGAAAAAATAAATGGCGTCGGGTACCATGGTGAGAAGAAGGGGGAAGAAAATTGAAAAAATTTATGAGAGAGAGGAAGCGGGGTGGACTGTTATTAGTTCAAGCCAAAGAAAATATTATTCCGGATATATTTTATGGAATTTTTTCGATCCCAAAAATGCCTTTTACTACCTCTCTTTGTTTCCTTCCAAGTTCCAAGAACTGATGCTCGTGGATTTCAAAAGCACGACGGGTAACAACTGCTTGCCTTGAGAATTGAAACTCAAGGCAGTTGTTTCCAATTATGTTCACATGAATAATTCATGTGAACATTGTCGTACTGTTTTTTTCTCTTTGGACACAATTTTTTATATTTTGTTTACAGACAAAAGAAGTCGTTTATAGATTCTTTTGTACCAATGAAATAAGAGTTAAGACTTAAAAATAAAATGCGGATTAGGAAGGGACTTTGGGTCCAATCTTGTTAACCCAAATTTTGCGACAAGAGACAATGTCAGATAGAGACAAGTCATCCAGGCGATTACTCTGGGTGCCCGCGGGAACTCTTCGGGCGGTCACTATGGTCGCTCGCGGGCACTCTCCGCATTGAAGCAGGCACGCGGTAGTGTTCTGCGCGAGGTCGGGCGATCTCTTAGGAGGTAGTTCAGCAATCCGACCAGGAAGTCGCGGGGGGTAACGTCCACAGGCCCGCACGGACTCGTCTCTCCAGTATCATCATAGCAAGCACCACGCGGTTACGCACGGTCTCTTCTCTCAATCCCCCACCGCTCGACTCTGTGTGTACCTCGGGCGGCGGCGAATTTAATGATGCGTTTAAGGAGGCATTGAATGACGGTCTCTTCGTGAACCGTCCGAGCAACCTACCCTCAAGTATAAATAGGGACCAGCGGTGCTCAAACGGGGGCAATAGACTTAGCCCAAAACCTGCCCTGTTGTAGGTGCAGGCACTTAGTCTCCCAGTCTTCCTCTCTCCTATTGTTATTGTATTTGTGCATGCCATTCGGGTACCCACACTTCTTCTTTGTAATCCTTTTTGATATAATCAAAAATCCTGACGCAAGAGAGAAATTCGCCAGCCCGCAAAGAACAGCTTGTGACCCGCGCCGAGTTCGACCTTATACTCGTCCTCATCAATCAACTAGTCGCTCAGGGGGAGCGCGCTCAGGTCGCTGAGCACCCTCGAGAGCCTGCGACCCCTGCTAAGTTGTCGCCACCACCAATGAATACGCCCCCACTTCAGCTGCACGACGAGGGTGTTCATGCTCGCTGACAGTTCTTTTAGGAAGTCGCTCGGGAGCTTCGGAGAGGGGCTTCAGATTTTGAAGATTGAGGTCCTGATGAAGGGGCAGAAGCCTACTTGCCTTTCGTCCTTTTGATCGTCGGGGAGACTGTCCGCTACGGCTTCAGAGACCAAAAGAAACTTTGGGACAGTTCGTAGATCGCTTTAAGAGTTTGATTAGGGAAAACTTGGATGTAGATCCCCGGGTCTACCGAGTTGCCTTCACCAACGACCTTAGACTTGGGCTTTTCAAATTTAAGATCAGTGAGAAGAAACCAAGGACCAACGCTGAGCTCATCAAGAGAGTCAACCAATTCATTGAGGGGGAGTTAAACAATGAGGAGTTCATCACAGGACTCTCGGACATAGGGGCCAAGAGCCCACAGAGCTCTTCCAGCCGCTCTCCAATCCTCCCCCGGAAGAGCAACTACATCTGTCAAGAGTACCGGCCTCTGAAGCCGCGGGGGCGAAATTTTCATTAGCGAGATCCGCGAGCCTTCCAGCAGATGAGGCCAGGATGCCCCCAGCCACATCCAGGTAATAATGGCAATCCCCCTTTTTTGTTGGCAACCTCCCCAGAGTAGTGGGTAAGCGAGATGCAGGAGTATACCGACATAGGTATCCCAATGGAAGAGGTCGTTGAAATCATCCAACAACAACCGGATTTCAAGCCCCTAAGGCCCATGAAGAGGGGATTCGAAAGTAGGAATCCCAATCTTTATTGCAAGTTTCATCGTGACATGGGTCACGACACAGAGAATGTCGGGTCATCCGCGTCCTGGTGGAAAAGTTGTTAAGAGAAGGAAAGTTGAAGTATTTGCTAGCAGAAAAGGTCGAAGAAACCTCGCCCCAAAAGGGAAAGGAGAAAGTACGAGAGGGGCTAAGTGACCTAAGATGCAACAACATCGAGCAATACAAAGGTGTTGAGGGAAGTGCGGAGGAAGAATGTGTAGAGATAGAAGTAATCGGCCCACTAGGGTGTATAAATTATATACACGGTGGGACGGGAGTAGAATCTTCTCGAAAGGGGAGTTTGAAACGTATACAGGGAAGGGAAGTCGCCTCGGCATCATTGGCACCGCCTCTCCGAGAAACGGTGACATCCAAGGAAGAGGATCTCCCTTAAGTCACCAACCCATTCCACGCCGCAGTTGTCATCAAAACAATTTTAGGAGATTATGTCGTGGCTCGTATCTTTATCGACATGGGCAGCTCTGTAAACGTCCTCTTCAAACCTGCATACGAGGTGATGAATCAAACGAGTCGTTGAAAGTGTGCGATGGTCCACTTTACGACTTCACGAGGGAGAAAAAGGAGGTGGAAGAAAGCGTAAGCCTCAATGTCATTTTGTGTGGGATAGCCCGATAAGAATCCTTCTTGGTGATCGATGCGCCCAATAGGTACAATGCAATTTTCGAGAGACTTCTCATGGATGATTTCCAGGCTATTGCATCAACTTATCATCAAGTCCTAAAATTCCTGCTGGTCGGCAGGCCGACAAAAAATTCAGGGTCAGGAGAGACCCCAGGACTCCTCGGGAGTGTAATATTCGATCACTGAATTCAGTTGACGAGTATGTCTCACCTCGGGTCGGAGGCGGCGACGAAGTCGGCCCATTTTTTCTAGCACCGAGCAGAGCAAACAAAGAATTCTAGTAGCTTTGTATTTTTGTTACTTATCTTGCCGTCGTCATTTGGAACTTTTCACGCAATTATCTGCCTTTGACAGCTGACACTTTTTCATGATGGATGAGTTTTTGAAGCTATATGGGATGAGTACTCTTTGATTGGTACCTAATCATCGAAACAAACTGGGAAGATCCGGGATCGACGCTCATGTGCGGGTTACCAGAGCCCGCTTGGATCCCTCGGACATATCCGGACGTCTCGAGCAGAGGTCATGGGCTTCCAACCCTCTTTCCGGTATGAGCTATTTCCCCCACCCTAAGACCACTACGATTGTCCTCGTGGAGATACTCCTGAGTGGCATATGTGGCAAGTTTGAATGTGTTAGCCAATCGCGAATCGACTGAGCATTTGTTATTAATATTGGTTCCTTTCTGAGGACAAGCTCCGAGCAATAGGTGTTTTATACCCCTCCAACGTTCTTCAACGGTGCTTGGGATGAGAACCCTGTGGATGCCCCATGCCCGACTGGTAACTTTAACCTCTGGCAACGAACCCCATGAAGTAGTGGGCGGCTCCTTAGACGAAGCATCTCTAGTCCTTCTCGCTTCCCGTGGGAAGTGCCCGCTCGACAATCCGCAGCACTTCGCCAGGGTTTGTTCGGCAAGTGCCTGCTCGACAGTTCGCAACACTTCGCCAGGGTTTGTCGGCAAGTGCCCGCTCGACAGTTCGTAGCACTTCGTCGGGGTTTGTCGGCAAGTGTCGCCTTGATAATTCGTAGCACTTGGGTTCCTCCACTAGATATAGTGTCTCCTTGGGTTCCTCCATCATATCTTGGCGCAACAAATGTCAAACCACTTTCTGCTGATCCAGCATTGAGATAAAGTATAAGGCAATGGTAGATTGATTTAATGAATTTAAATGGCTTCGTAATCACCTACTTGATATGGGTGTCTTATTTTTTTGAAACCCAATTTATTGTGACAGAAAAAGTATCATTGTTACAGCCATCAATTCAGTAGTTCAAAAATGTGTAGAACGCATCGGGTTGATTGCCATCTGGTATGACAGAAACATGCAACTAAACACATTGCCTTTTTGTTATCAAGTGGAGAGCATGTTTACTATGACTCTACCATTTTCTCAATTAAAGTTTTTTTTTCGAACTCTCTATTGTTGATCAGCTATGAGTTTGAGGGTTATGCTAAATTTCATATGGTTTGCACCCTTGAATTACCCTATTCTGACACTTTGCACCCCCCCTAATTACATATTTTAGGCACTTTGCGCCGCAGGGCTGAAATTTTAGGCGTATTTAGGTCCGGGCACCGCCTTAGTTATTAAAGGCGCAAGGCGCACCAAGGCGCAAGGCGCACCAAGGCGCAATGGGGTCTTGGAGCCTAGGCGCAAGGCGCAGGCGCGCGCCTGACGACAGCAAGGTGCAACCACATCCATTTTAAATAATCAACATCAAACATCATTTTTGTTTCTCAATCAAAACTTTCATCTACTCTACTAATTAATCATTCATTACTATCATTTATATCTCTTAAAAAATAGAATCAATGTGGTCACTTATATCATATCTAAGCCTCAACGCATAATTATCTTTCACAAACACTAAATCAATAAAAAACTATTGAGTTATTGCATTATTTTTTTCTTAATTTTTGAAGAAATAAATTTACAACAAAAAATTCACTCAGACGCACCTTTTATATCCTAAAGGCGCAAAAAAGTCGCACAGAGGTGCAAACCTCTGAGCCTGGTGAGCCTGAACCCTTAGGCGCGCCTTTAATAACATAGGGCACCGCTCAAAATGTTCATTTTGGCACTTTGCAAATAGCCAAAATATGATAGTTCGGGGTGCAAAGTGCCAAAATGAGCATTTTGAGTGGTGTCTGGACCTAAATACCCCTGAAATTTCAGCCTTGATTGTCAAAAATCTGTAATTAAGGGGTGCAAAGTGCCAATTTTAAAAATTTGGAATGCAAAGTGCTAAAATAGGGTAATCTGAGGGGTGCAAAGTGCCAAAAAGCCAGAGTTTGAGGGTTATGCTAAATTTCATACAGTGTGAATCTTAAATAAAAAATAAGAAATCTTGTCTTTTCAAATACTTGAAACAAGCTGAATACAGCTACAGATCAATTGAGAGTAACCACTCACCGATTCCACGGCTTGCACCAGTAATCCAAACGACCTAATCAAGAAGGAACAGTTTAAAGGAGAAATCAAACTGGGAAAGCGAATATGAAGCAACAAACAAGCAAACAATCATCACCTTGCCTTCCACCCGCTGGCGCTTAGCTCGGCCTTTGGATAGTAACGTAAAGTCCCCTGGATGTGAAGCATCGTCAAGCAGCAATGTAAGAAAATGTTGCGTTCATTTTAATGCAGAAGAAAAGGAATTAGGGTTTCAAAGTATCACCATCTGCCGTCGCAAACTTCGCTAGAACAGCTCCGATCGCGAAGAGGGAGAGGGCGCCGGCGGCCAACGCGAGCATTATCGATCAACAGGCACGTGATGGTAAGAAATTGGATACCATGGACGAGCCGGTGAGTTTGAAGAAAAACCCCATTTTAGAGCAGGCCCGTATAGAGTAGAGTTTGAGCAATTTTGGTTGGGTCCGAAATCGAAATTTTCAACTCAATTAGGAATTGATTTCGAGTCGAGACGGCTCGAAATCGAATCAAGTCGAATCGAGATTGAGCAATTTACCTTTTTATTCTTAGTTGGCTCAAAATTAAATTAGGCAAACTATAAATTTAGCAAAACACTTAAAATCTTCATTTTTTTACTTAGATTTAAATTTTATTATTCTTAATTTTAAAATAAGAATATATTAATAAATACATAATATTTTTAATTAATTCGAGTTGATTCGAATCATATTTTCAGCGATTTAGGGTTGACTCGAAATCGACTCAAAATCAGATTCGAGTCAAATTGAATCGACTCAAAATGAGTCGAACTAATTTTAACCGATTCAGCTCAATTTTCGAGTGATTTACGAGCGACTTTCGAGTTTCGAATAATATGCTCAACACTAGTTTAGCGTGATAGTGATCATGACAACCACTAGGAAAATTAAAAAAAATTGCTATTCACACCTCAAATTTGGATAGCTTGTTAAATTTGATCAAATTTACTAAAAGAAGAAGAAAAATAAAAGGAAAATACGATATTTTAAATTTTGTGAACCGTTCCATACGATCGTACAATCAGATTGCCCACAGTTCTTCCCTAGCTTCATGTGGGGATACTTCTACCTAAAAATTTTGGAAATTTTTCAAGTGAAGTCTGGCCTAATGATGGTTCATAATTATCTTCTTCACGATCGTGCTGCCACCGTGCCAAATAGAGAAGAAAAAAAAATTGGAGTGGTCCACGAGCCATGATTTACATTTGTCAATAAACAATGATACATGATTTACCTCAAATTTAGATAGTTTTTTTTTATATTTGAGTAATCATATATTGATTGTGTTGTTGATGTTAGAAACATGGAGAAAACGCGATATGGTGACAACAATATCATATTTGTCACACAACATTATGATGAAGATGAAAATGATATACAATGATACATTAATTTTGATTCAATCACTTAGGTTGCGGCATGCTCTTGCAGAGTTTTTTGAAACTATTGGAATTTTATAAACATATATTACGAGTGTATATGAAGCAGCATGCTCCTTTCAATGTACTTGTGGGGGTCGGGTTCTCAAGACGATGACCGTCACAATTAACTCTATGTGCGCGCAAAAGTCAACACAATGAAATGAACTGACAAGAGAGACACACTTGCTCAAGCGATTCGCTAGGCCTCTTTAGATCTCTCAAGGTTATAAAGTCAATGTTCGATCAAGCGAAAAGGATCTACCCGATCCGGACGACCAAAGAAATGCGGCGAGATAAATCTGAAAATTGCGCAATTAAGTCAAACAACCCCTAGGGTCGCACATGAATCCAACACACGCACAAGAAAATTTGAAGAACAACACTTAGCATGCACTCAATTGAACCGCCTACGAAAACTCACCCTCATAAGCGAATACCAATGTTCTCGCGGCGAACTCGCGGCACAACGTTTGAGCGAGGAAATTCTTCCGGGTGAGGAAAATTCCCAACGAAAGTTTCAACCACGCGCATTTCCTTTCCGATCAATTGAACGGGGACGCGGCGCCGAGCGGGACTCCCCCCGATTTGTTTTACGTTGTCCGATCACACACAATACCATTCACTACCACAAGAACAACACAAAACTAGATGAATCGCACAAGGGAGGAGTGGAGGAACGTCGTTACCTAACCGAGAGGTTCTCGGCGTCGCCAGGCGAAACCTTAGGCTGGACACTGGTTTGTTCAGGTGGAGAGTCCGACCGTCGCCGGCACCAAATGGAGGAAGGTCGATCTAGGTCGACGGGAGGCGCTGGAGCTGGAGGTACGGGACTACGGGAGTGGTGGTGTCGCACCGGTATCTCGTCGGAGGTAGAGGAGTCGGGGTCGGGGTCGCGCCAGCAGAGGGGCGGCCGATCGACGTCGCGCCGAACGGGGTTCGCGAGGGAGCTCGGCTTAGGGCCGACAGTTCCTGTTCACGGGAGAAAGGATAAATCCTTTTTTTTCTTATCAAACTTCATTAGGGTTTTCCAAAACATTATGAGTACTTATAGTCCTCCACATTCTAATCCTAGCCATCCAAAGTTCTAAGCCAAAAATAAAATGCAAAAAATAAACGGCAACCCGTGACCGCCTAACATTTTGGTCGATCGGGCGCGTACGACTAAAACAAAATACGCATAAAATGTTCGAACAAATTAACATGCAAACTAAGTAATTTTTCCGCGGCTCAGGTCGCGGTAAGATTTCCTCGTGTTGGGGCGAAGGTCATAGCCACGCGGCGCATCGTCGAGTGGAACCGGGTCGGCGTCATCAATCCTCCCCCGGTCAAAACGACTCGCCACTGGTGAGTGGTCTAAGCGGTAGCGGTGGAGCATGTCGTTATCAAGGCGCGCCATCTCCTCGGTGGTCACCCACGTGGCGTCGTAAGCGGGGCGGTTCTTCCAACGAACCAAGTAGCGATGTACGCCGCCATCGGTGGAAGCAATGATGTCGTCATCCAAAATCTGATCTGGAATCAAAATAACCTTCGGAAATCTGGAAAAAGCATTAGCATGGGGTAAAGCATCACCCAGAGCCTCACTAGTACGTGAGGGGGGGTATCTCCAAGGTAGAAAGATAAGGCAATGTGGTGACACTCCCAAACCCAAGAGAATGGTCTTGAGAAGACGAAGAAGAGGAAGGGGCTAAAAGTTCTTGCGGTGCTTCATGAAAATGTGTAAGATTAGAAACATTAAACACATGGTGTATACCCCAATCGTGAGGCAAGTTAAGCACGTACGCGTTATCACCCAATTTCTTTAAAATCTTGAAAGGTCTGGCACGCCGGTTGGCCAATTTCTTGACGGCACTTGTGGGAAGCTGCTCAGGAATTAACTTGACCAAGACTAAATCTCCGACGTCAAAGAGTTGTGCCCGTTTATGGACGTTCGCGTCCGATTGATAAACCTTGTAAGTAGTGATTAGTCGTTGATGGATCTCTTTGTGCAAATCATGAAGGTGATGAGCAAAATCATGTGCAAATTGACTTGTTTTATATGTGGGAGGAAACAGAATCAAGTCAAGCGGCACACGGGCGTTGTAATCATGCACGATTTCATTTGGGGAGAGGCCCGTGGAGCGATTCTTGGAATTATTATATGCAAGTTGCGCATGGGGGAGGATGAGATCCCAAGTCCCCATGTGGTCGCCCACGAGGTAACGGAGCAAGTTACCCAAACTTCGATTGACCACCTCGGTTTGACCATCCGTTTGGGGTGGTAAGCCGCGGAAAATAGAAGTTTGATGTCCACCAAAATCCACAACGTTTTCCAAAAATAAGACGTAAATTTGACATCCATATCAGAAACAATTGTTTTAGGGAGTCCGCAATGACTAACTACTTCTTTAAAATAAAGTTTTGCAATATGCGACGCGTCATTGGTGCGGTTGCATGGAATAAAATACCCCCATTTTAGAAAAACGATCGACAACTACCAAAATAGAATCGTGGTGGCGTTGTGTCAGTGGGAGACCAAGATAAAATCTATGTTAACGTCGTCCCAAGGGACAGAAGGAATGGGGAGCGGTGTGTATAAAACCGTGTTTTGCTTGGTGCCTTTCGCAAGTTGGCATGTGTTGCAACTACTCACGACGCGATTAACCATGCGTTTCAAACCGGGCTAAAAGAACTTGTCCTCGACCAAAGATATGGCTTTGTCGCGGTCAAAGTGACCACCCAAACCGCCACTGTCTCCCAAATAATAAAGAGGCGGAAGGAGGAATCTGGAATACACAAACGGGAACCCTTGAATAAATACTCATCACTAAGGAAGTATTCAGAAATAGTATGAGGGGTGGGTGCTTGAAGGGATTGAAAGATGTTCTTAAAATCCTTGCACTTAGCATACTCACGACGAATATGTTCAAAGCCTAGGACTCTCGCGTCAAGGGTAGTCAATAGTAGGCTAACGCGGCTAAGTGCATCGGCAACACGGTTATATTTTCATTTGCAATGTTTAAGCACAAATGTGTATTTTTGCAAGAAAAAGACTCATTTGGCTTGCCGCGGGCTAAGCTTATGTTGAGAATTAATGTAGCGTAAGGCGTCATGATCTAATAGGAGAATGAATTCCTTAGGCAAAAGATAGTGACGCCAATGACGTAGGTTTTGGACAAGCGCATAATATTCGCATTCATAATTAGAGTAATTTAATTCCGGGCCGCTCAATTTTTCACTAAAAAATCCAATGGGATGACCTTCTTGACTTAAAACTCCACCTATGCCCGCGCCCGAGGAGTCACAAGAGACCTCAAAAATTACAGTAAAATCGAGTAACCGGAGAACCGGTGCCTCGGTCAACAAAGTTTTGGTCTTATTGAAGGCACAAGAAGCGGATTTAGACCAAGTAAAATCACCAAGTTTCATACATTCGGTAATTAGAGCCATAATGACGCTAAAGTGGCGAATGAAGCGGCGATAAAAGGTGGCTAAGTCATGAAAGCTACGAACGTCACAGATAGATTTAGGTTCCGGCCAATTTACAATCGCTTGAATTTTCGCGGGATCAACCTTAATACCGTCCGCACTAACAATAATATAGCCCAAAAAGGAGACGGAAGAATCCATAAAGACACATTTCTTCAAATTTATATATAATTTTTCCATCCGCAAAACCTCAAAGATTTGTCTTAAATGAGATAGATGTGCATGTGCGGACGTGCTATAAACGAGTAAGTCATCGAAATAGATCACAAAAATTTTTCTCATAAAACAATTGAAGATTTGCGTACTCATGCAGGAAAATGTGTTTGGGGCGTTGGGTAGTCCGAAGGGCATCACTAACCATTCATATAAACTTTCTTTAGATTTGAACGTCGTTTTCCACTTATCCCTTTCTCTAATTAAGATTTGGTGGTAGCCACTTTGAAGATCAAGTTTGGAAAAGATTGTGGTGCCACTAAGCATGTCTAGTAAATCGTCCAATCAGGGGATAGGAAAGCGGTATTTAATCATGATTTTATTTATTGTCCGACTATTGACACACATCCTCCAAGAGCCATCCTTTTTTGGGGCAAGAAGCGCCGGCACGGCACATGGGCTTAAGATATGTCGGATGAGACCTTTGGAGAGCAAGTCCGAGATTTGGGCTTGAAGCTCTGCATGAGCACTAGGATTAAGACGATAGTACAGTAAGTTGGGAAGGGAGGAGCCCGGAATAAAATCAATGACGTGTTGGATACTCCGAATGAGTGGTAATTTGGAGGGGAGTTCCTCGGGGTGGACATCCTTAAACTCCTCAAGTAAAGTCAAAATATCGGCGGGCAAGGATGAGGTGGAGAGGGGAATGCCGTTGGCTTGAAGTAACACTAACGCATAGAGCATACCACCAGAAAAGCTAGTCTTTTCAAATTCTTTAGAATGCATTAAAGTGAGTGGTTGCTTGATGGCGGGAACGGTCGTGTCCATGGCTTTAAGGTCCTTAGGTGCGGTGGGGCGCAAAGTGATGTGTTTGTCTTTGAATTTGAATTCATTTGTGTTAGCACGATCAAAATGAGTGACATTGTAGTCGTAGAGGCAAGGGCGGCCTAGGAGGACATGACATGCGTCCATGGAAATGACGTCACACCAAACTTGGTCGACATAGTCCTTAATGACAAGGGGCACTAAGCAACATTTGGTAACGAGAATAGAGGTCTTATTGACCTAAGCGACTTGGTAAGGAGTGAGGTGTGGTTCGGGGGTGAGATTCATTCGGAGAACTGCGGCTTCGGAAACCACGTTCATGCAACTCTCACTATCTATGATGAGTTTGCAAGACTTCTCCCCGCTCCTAAAATACAAGGAAAAGATACTAGAGCGCTTCCACTCATGGCTACTACATGGGGTAGTCAAGATGCAACGCATGACCGAGAGGTTGTGGAAGGCCTAATCATCGTCCATATCACTAGGAATGTTGGGCTCCTCAATGTCACTATGTTCCTCGTAGACGAGATCGTCGTCATCCGCCGTGAGTTCAATTAACGTCACCAACTTTTTGCGTGTAGGACATTCAAATGCATAGGGACCCGGTTGGTTACAAGCGTAATACGTGACGTTGGCCTTGTTAGTTTTGCCTATAGGGATGCAGTCACATGTTGGGTCATTTGCTTTTCGAGCGGTGATTATAACAGATTTGGAGGTGTCACCTACAACATTCTTCCCGTGTGAGTTAGGAGGGTGTGTGGAAGACGTTTTGGAGTGGAAGATGGTTTTAAAGGAAGATGTGCGTGAAGTTGTGTTCACCGAAAGATGCTTTTCGATGTCAAGGGTCGCATTCATCGCAGAGCTTAGATCATGGTGATCATAACGCCGGATTTGACTTTGAATTTCTAAGCGAAGACCCTTACGGAATCGTGACACGGTAAGCTCATGCATCTCTTGAATATCACAACGGATCATTAACTCATTTAACTCGCCCATGTACTCACTCACCGATTTAGTGCCCTGACGTAAAGAGGTGAATTCGTCGAACATATTTGTTCGGTGGTAGACGGGGACAAAGTGATTAGTGAGGATGTTGCGCATTTGCGGCCATGTGTGTGGAATACCACAAACACGACGCTCTTCATTTAGCCAAAACACTTGGGCTCGACCCTCTAACTTCATGCGTGCGACTACCACCATTTGGTGGTCGTCTAGGTTGTGCCATTAAAAATTACACTCGATCTTCATTACACTCGATCTTCATTAACCATTAAATGATGGGGGATCGATTTTAATTTTGCGGGTCAGGTCATTGTGCCAAGCCCCATTGCGATCCTCGTCGTCATTGTCATTGTGTGGACGTAGTTGGCGGTGTGGAGGATTGCGAGGTGGAGGGATATTAGGTGGGTTTTGTGGTGGAAAACCATTTTGGAGGGTTTGAGTCAAGTGTGTGAAGGC
Source organism: Platanthera zijinensis (assembly GCA_039513925.1). Lineage (NCBI taxonomy): Eukaryota > Viridiplantae > Streptophyta > Magnoliopsida > Asparagales > Orchidaceae > Platanthera > Platanthera zijinensis. The sequence goes on from CM077081.1 coordinate 234,104,801, forward strand.
CACAGTAAGTTAAGCGATTTGCTCGGTGAAATCACGTTGAACGGCCGCTAGTTGCGCTTGCGTTACTTCACGATTATCGGGATTGTCGCCCATATTAGTGGACGCGGAAGAGCGCAGGGGTATTCGTTCCCCGAGCGTGTGTGCATAAAATTGAAAACGGGAGGACCGACAAAGATTAAAAAAACCTTTGCGCCGAAGTCTGATACCAAATTGATGCAGCACGCTCCTTTCAATGTACTTGTGGGGGTCGGGCCGCCAAGACGACGACCGTCACAATTAACTCTATGTGCACGCAAACGTCAACACAACGAAATGAACTGACAAGAGAGACACACTTGCCCAAACGAAGGTGTTGAAACTGAGCGGTCTGTCGGTTGAGACCGGGCGGTCTGGAGGTCTGGCGGTCTGGCGGTCTGGCGGCTTGTCCCAGCAGTTTGGTAGCCGGGTTGGAGACCGGGCGGTCTGGCGGTTTGTCTGGCGGTCTGAGCGGTCTGGCGGCTTGGGGATATTGGTCGGCTGTCTTCCTTTTTGTTGTGGTCGTGCGGTTAGTCTAACCGTGCGGCTTGTGGGGCTTATACGGCTTGTATAGTTTTATGTTCTTGTAATTATTAGTCCCACATTGCTTATTTGTAATCTTTCTTCTCTCCTCCATTCTATAAAAGGGAGGTCATACCTTTGTGATAGTTATCTTTTTGGATAATAAAACTTTCAATTATTCAAAGTTCCGGATTCCTTTTTAGTCGTTTATTTGCTACTTTCACATGGTATCAGAGGACTCGATTTTCTCCTCTTTATTCTGTGCGCCCTCTCTGACCGCGCGACCTGTCCGCGTGGCTTGCTTCTTCTTCTCGCGACCTATCCTCGCGGCTTGTTTCCTCTGCTTCTTGCACCCTGTTCGTGCGGCTTCTTTCTCTCTTTGTCGTTGCCCTTTGTGTACGCGACCTCCTTGTTTCTCCATTTTTCTCGCTGTGACCTGTGCTTAGTTTTCGCGCCCTCTTTTCTAGCTGCTCCTCCTCTTTAGTCGCCTCGTCCTGTTGCCGCGACCTGTTTGCCTTGTTCGCCTTGTTTGCCTCCCAGCGGACTTTTATCTGTTTGTGTAGTGTTCTCTTTCTTCTGTTCGCGCGGGTTGTTCTCTAGCCGCTCGACTTCTTTCCCTCTGCTTTATTCTGCGGCTTGGTCGTGGCTTTTCTGGCCACCGGTGTCTATCATCGTGACCGCTGCAGATCTCTTTCTCCTAACCGCTGCGATTTCTCTCTGTTCGGGCGGTTTCTTCCTTGTATTGGCGGCCTCTCTGCCCTTCCTCCTTTGTCGTTCTCTCTCTCTTAGTCTCCGCGACCTGTCTATAAGTCGCCGCAACCTGTGCTCCATTGCTCAGCTTGCTCTCTCGTTGCTCTTGCCCCCTTGTCATCGCGACCTGCTCCTAAGTCGCAGCGGCCTGTCCTCCTCTGTGCGGCCCCTCTTTAACCGCTTCTGCTTGATTAGTCGTCGCGACCTCCTTTTTTAGTCGCGCGGCTTGTTCCTCTCTCTTATTTCCCTTTGCCTTGCTCTACACCTTGGTCGTGGCCCTTCTTGCCGCTGGTGTGCTGTCACCATGACCGCTGCAGTTTTTCTCCCTTCATAGCTTTCATATCTTCCTCAAAGCCGTTCGTCTCGGTGGTCACGTCTTCTGGTAGTGCCCACGTTGTTACTCAAGGAAAATGACTGATCGACACCGGTGCTACCGATCATATGACCGGCAATCTCCAGTGTTTTTCTCTCCTAGAAACACATGATCGGTTATCCCCGGTTATTCTCGTTGACGGCTCTTCATCATCGGTCAATGGGACGGGAATGGTTCATGTCACTCCGTCTCTTCGCTTGGTGAATACTCTCTACGTGCCCAAGTTCCCGTGCAACTTATTATCTGTTACCTCTCTATGCAGGCAATTACAGTGTTCCGTCACATTTACTTCTACTTCTTGTTCCTTTCAGGATCCGGACTCCCAACGGACGATTGCTACTGGGACTGAGAGTGGCGGCCTATACTTCTTTGACAATGTTTCCGCTTTGTCCACATTCTCCTCCACCTCCACAGATCTTCTGCAATGACATCTCTGCCTTGGTCATGCTCCTCCGCGTCTTCTTCGTCAACTTCTGCCCCAACTTCCTCCACAAAGTCCTCCCCTCAACTGTGAGGCCTGTCAGCTTGGCAAGCATAACCGCTCCTCCTTCCCTCCAAAGCACGTTTGTGGATCTACCCGTCCGTTTGATCTCATCCACTCCGATGTTTGGTGTAAGACCCCCTTTTTTTTTCTTTTCTCGACATCGGGGTCTTAGCCCAGAACTGCCGCTTTGCGGTGGCACCGACTCACGGGAAGGCCGCCACTACAAAACGCCAATTCTACCGGCCCTTTTCGATCATAAGAGAGAGAAGTAATTACACATAAATGTAAACAAGTCCACAGAAGCAGGTATAAAAGTGAAATCACATCCAGTCCATCAGTAGATAATAACAGGAAATAGATAATAGAAGTACTGCAAGATACGGTTCAGATGAAACATAGATAAACGGGCTCGAGCCCGGTACATTAGAGTCCTCACTACAAATCACTCATCGCAGAACTATAAAGGTACTAATCACTCACGGAGCTGGTCGCAGGTGCACCGGTGCTAGACTGACCCACCTCCATGCGCACCGTACTCCGCTGGTGCTGGTCCCTGGACTGCTGGTCCCTGTCTCCCATCCGGAGCACCTGTAATGTTGTGGTTCGAAAACCATTAGTCATAAAGACTAAGCCCTATCATCCCCTACCCCTCCCCCCACGGCTCCTAAGCACCGGGCGGAGAGGAGGAAAGGGAAGCTACAAAGGTGGAGAATAATCAAGCAGATGACAGGGGAGTTATTCTAACAACTAACTAGAACAAAGTACAACTAGCAATTCTACGGCAGTAAGTAATAAAGAAAACACGTAATAAGTGATAGATATATAAGAAGGCAGACAGAGAATAAAAATAAAGAAGTAAGTAACCTTAACTTATATGAATGCCCATACAAACTTATAAGTTAAGGGGTCTTCTGCAAGGCTCCCATCGTATAAAAAGTCTCATACCGATTTATACGTTGGGGTGTCGGTTGTATGCAAATATGAGTGTAGTGATATGCTATATCATGATTCATGCAAGTGCAACTCACGCACACGACTCTATGCGCACAGACCTTTAGTTCCCCCTGTTCGGGCAGCTAGCTTCACTCTCAGGAACCTCCGTAGTGGCAAACAGAGACAATGGGTCGGGCCCCCCACTCCTAGGCGGGTATCCACACTACCGGGCCTAGCCCTTCCATACGCCCCTAGAAGAACACAACCTAGAGTATCCGCGTACTAGCGCTGGCTATATCCACCAGACTTTCTTTGGCTAAGTGTCCCACACCGCCGAGTCAACGTACCGATGTCGGTGTGAACGACAATCAAATACCGAAGACCCACCACCTTTATTCTGTATTCAAACCCTCGAGCCCTCGGCTCCCCGAACTATCCCGTCCGTGCATCTACCTTCAGAGCTACCGTCTGAATGGCAACCAAACCAACTTATTCTACCTCCCTAGCTACCGGGGTATGTGAATGTGCAACCCTAAACATTCTAGTTGCTCTTTTGGTTTATTATTCCTACGGTTTATGTTAGCCCAGGACTGCCCCGGGCATACCCCGTGAAGGGCTCTCAAAGGGCACTAGGAACTATGATGGTAGCTGAAGCCCACCGTTCCCTTTCGCAAGGCACTTATTGTTATTGGTTAATCTCCCTTTACCAGATCCCTTTTTTTTAAATTACCTTGGATCTAACCTAGTATATTGAGACTCTTCCTCTCCAATCGGGGTGGACGATCTTTCGTCGTTCCCGTACGCCCTTATCCTTAACCAGTCTCACATTCTACTTATCCTGACCTCCAATAATGAACTTAACTTAGCTTGCCCTAACCAACCAGCAACTACCAAAATTCCATCTCCCAAAGTTCATTATCCGCTCTAGTTCAGTTTCCGTGGTTTTACTATATGCAGACCATCCTAAGATACGTGAGGAGTATAAAAGGAGGTACTCCAAATTATCTTCCGAATCTCCTATAATATTTACTGGAGGTCTATCGTGACATAATATAGCTAAGACCAAGATTTCCAAATTTTCCTATTTATCGGGTATTTAATTTATTTATTCTAAGATTCCAAATGCCCTAGTATGAACACGAAGTGCACTAATGAGCCAACAATAAATCATCATAAAATCAGTAAAAATCCTATGAGACATTTAAACAGTAATTCCAAGTTTTGAGAAATTCCAGAGGTGTTTAGGCCTATATTTCCTAATTTACCAATTTAGGCCATTTCTACTATATTATGAAGAAAGTACTGTAAATATGTATCAAAAAACCCAAGAAAATTATAGAAGCTTTATGGTGACCTAAAACCATCAGAATTCAAGTCCCATAATTTTTATCAAACATTTGGGCTCTAAAACTATTTTAATGTAAAGTACCGACTTTCCTAGCTTAGAGAAGTAGATGCTATTTTTAATCATCTAAAATTCCATAGAAAATTACAGGGTTACTAGCATAACTTTAAACACCCACTAGCCAAATTTCATAATTTTTCAGACAGTAATTGGACATTATTTATATTTTTGACTCCATGTCACAACTAGTACATTAAAGAAATATGTACCCAAAATAATCAGTTAAAATTTCTAAGAAAAATACAGAAGGTATAACATGGTATGAGATGCCCTAATCCAAGATTTCATAACATTTCAGTGAACAAAAATTTCAGAATCATCAAAATAAATATCTAGGGCACAACTATGGTTGTAAATGAAGTACTGTATAAATTAACCCAAAAATCTCAACAAAATTATATCATGACCATTTGGACCAGAAAATCACTTTGCCCAAACTTTACTTGATTTGAAGTTCATTAGATAGCTTAATAATTCAAATTAAAGTTGGTGACCTAAACTAGGGTTAGGATTTTAGGTGGCCTAGCTGTCTCCAAATACCCTAAAATTTTGTCCAGAGAGCTATACTGGCCATATGGTTTTCTCCACCAAATTTAAGTCATTCCAAGGTCATTTGACCCCATGACCTTCACAATCCCAAAAACCACCATTAAGGGATTTTCCCTAGGGTTCTAGGGCTACCCTACACCAAACCACCCCAAACTCCCTTGGAGGGTGTGTCATGCCCTAAACAGCCTTTGGACAAAAATATTAGCCTCTGTTGAGGTGATATGACCACCCAAATACCAAGGGGGGTGTTTGATCCTAAATTATCCTATAAGGATCAACGTAGGGTTGGACACAAACCTAATCAAAACATCTCCAAATGAGATGAAATTTTTACCAGAACCTTATGATAAACCCAGGGACCACTCACCAAAATTTGGGAGGGTTTGGAAGTCATTTAGCCATCTAATTAAATTATGCTAGGATTATTGAATTTTTCTAAAAACTATAGAAAAATATTTTCCAAAAATCCTAATTTTTGGATAGCACTTAGATATAGGTAAGATTAGGCCACACCCCAAATTTCAAGTCATTTTGATGACTGGATTGGAGTGGGGAATTTTTTTAAGGTCAAGACAGCCCTATGGATAGACCTCACCAAAAAGTGTGATGTGGTCTAACTAGGACTCCAAATCGAGTGAAATCAATTTTAAATTAAACTAGACTTCAAGGGATACATTTTTTATGTTAACCACTTTTTATGTTTTAATCCCTACGGGCAATAATTTTCAGTTTAAACCTAGTGCACAGTAAAAGGAATTAATTCCTAATTATACAATATATAATATAATAAAATGCTACGGTTCATCTTCTTCTTTAGCCCGAACCAGCAACCAAAAAAAAACTTGAAACCTGTAGCTTTTCTAAAGCCATTTCCTGGCCACCCAGCCATCTCCCTGGCCGGCCACCACCACCACCTCCTCTGTTGAGGTGAGGGCTACCGTCGGGCGGAGGCACGACCGCCGGAGAGGCGGTTTCCGGCGAACCCGCCACCATGAAATTTTGGAAAACCATGGAAACGCTCACCCGATCCGGCTCTTTTGAGCCCGATATCTCTCCTAATGATTTCTAAGATCTATCCGCAGAAGAAGAGGGAGGGGAGGACCTTGTTCGCGGGCTGGAGGCGTGCAGACCGTCGGGAAGCCATTTGCGCGGTGGTGGCGTCGCCGGAAATTCTTCAACAGGAAGGGGAGGCTCGAAAACTTCAGGTAACAGCTGGGAAAAACTCCCCTTGGGCCTCTAAAGATGTTTAAAAGCTTGGGCAAGGAGGGGGATCAGCCAAAAGCTGGTGGCCATTAATGGCCCATAAAAGCTTGGCTTGGCCATGATGGAGGGGGGCTGAATCGGCCCTATGACAGCTGGAGGAGGGCTGGAAACTCCTCCTCTGTAATGCCCCCTGTTTTTCTATATTTATTTAATTTTCCTTGGGCGTTACGTGGATGCATTTTTCCGGCTCGTGTCGTTGTTAGAGTATCTCGTTAGACGTTCTTAGAGGTTATAGCCTGTTGTCTGATTTCCCCAGCTAGCCGGCGTCTGTTTTGGAGGCCCGGCTGAGCCTCTTAGGGAAATCCTTGTGCTTTGACTTCGGGTGAGGTTAGCCCGAGTGTGTGGTCGTCAGAGGTTATATCTGACTTCGTCATTGTGTTCGTAGCCCGAGTGTTTAGCTACGGTGCGGATGTGGTCGAAATTCGTGAACGTCACGTTTCGCGTCGTTTCGACGGGCGCTAGTTAGCGGGTCGTTTTTTTTATATAAAAACATATGTTTGCGCTTCACGTTTGGTCGGATCGGTGATTTGAGCGTGTCGATACGTATTTGCGCACATGCTCATGCGTGGACGCCGTTTAATAAGGTTCGTGTGCGTGTCGAGTTTATGCATTAATTCATGTGTTTAGTAATGGACGGATTAATTAGTGTATTAGTTTAGGATATAAATTTGATTTAAATTTTTGGAATAAGATTTATTAGGGGGGGGCTGCCTTTGTGCAAGTTATTTAAGTGTTAGGTGTTAGTTAATTAATTGGTTGAATAGTATGAGTTATAATATGAGTATATATATAGTTTATTAGTTAGAAATTTCATTAGGCGTTAGTAAATGAGTTATTAGTTATTAAGTATCTTATATAATATATATATATATATATGATTAGTGTTAGGGTAAAACATAGGTCTTCTTTTTCCCCCATCAAGCCGAACCCGCAGGTTTTCCCCCTCTCCTGTGCGAAACAGGCCGAGCCAAGCGGCGTGTGAAACCGGCGGGCTGGAGGCGCTCCGACCGCCCATCTCCGGCCCTAAACTCCCTCGAAATCTTCCTCTGAGGCCGGATCCGAACTCCTCTCGCCGCGATCTTCGTTCCGAGGTAACTTATTTGGGATTTCACCGTAGTTTTTTTCGTGCTTGGATGTGTGTTTTCTTGTTGGTTTTGTCCCCCATTGTGATGAGATGTTTCCTCTAGGAATTTGGAAGCTTTGCGTGCTTTTGGGCGTCCGCTATAGCGCCGTTGTGCTGGCGAAATTTTTCGGTGTAGTAGCGAGGCAAGTGCTCCTTTCGCCCTTGCCATTTTGATCCCTTAATTTCTCTCATTTTCGTACTTTAAATTTCAGATTTTTGGTGATGCTATCCTCCTAACCGAACCCTACCCGAAAACCCTAACCAAACCTACCCGAAAATCTCTTGGGAAATCGTTTATTTTTTTCCTTGTTCTCTTGTTGTAATCGCTCTCGTTAGGAATTCGTTGTGATAGGTTTAGTGGGTAGGATTTATGCAAATAAATTGTGGAAATTATGTTATAAATTAAGGATTTAGGATTAGTTGGGGATTTGGATCGTTGTCCAAATCTCTCGCTAATTTTTTTGTTTGGTGTCGTTGTATTTTGGGTGTAGGTGAGCACGCACGACCTATGGTCGTGCGTCTGAGATCGTGCGCCCTGGTGTTGGTGCTCGTACGATAGCTTTCGTGTCGAGTGGGAGTACTCACTCGTTGTGGCGTTGCGAAATTGCAACAATGTTTTCCCCAGCTTTGCTTTCGTTTCCGAGTGAATGTCTCGTGATCAAAGGTCCTTGTCGGCTGTTGTTTTCCGAAGGCCGAATCGTGGGTTGTGGTTAGTAGTGGTGGTGGAAGGCTTTTAATAGGGGTTGTGTTGTGTGACTTAGCCGTGACCGCACTTTTTACCTTGACCCGAGTAGTTTCTGGGCAAGTGAGTGAGGGGTCCGCAGTGCTTTCACATGTCAACCCTTGAGCATTTTTGTCTTGGAAATAGTGGTCGGGGGTTGAGTACGCCTCCAATCCGGTTCCAAGTTTCTTTTTTGCTACTGCCATAACTCACAAATTAGGATGTTAGGTGTTTCTTCCTTAGTTGTTGCAGCACATGTTTTTTTTGGCATGTTCGCCTTGTTGACTCTGCAGGTTTTTAGCAGGGTAGTTGCTGTTTTCTCGCACCTGGTGCAGGTTTGCTTTTACCTTGCCTTGAGCAGGGTTTGCTTCAGTTTTAGTTGTCTTTTCTTACATTCCCTTGTTTTCTTGTTTTACTGCACTTTCTTGTTAGCACTTGTATTCTTTTCCTTGCTGAGGTATTCTGCCTTCTGAATGCCTCAGGTTCTGGATAGTAGCCAGTAGGTGGCTAGTGCTGTGGTGCTGTTGGAGATCTCTCAGCCTTTGGAGACCCTCCTGTTCTTCTAGTGAGGTAGTTTTACTGCATTTTCTACAGACATACATACTGCCAGTGGGTTCGTGTCAGCTGTTGGCGCCCCTGGTAGTTTTACCTTTTTGTACTGGATATGCTTTTCTTCTTACTGCTACCCTTTTTGGGAGATAGTCTATTTGCTCTGGGAATGTTTTATGCTAGGTTGATAGTTACTTTAAAACCTATAATAATTACTATATGTATTACATGATCAGCATGTTTTTATAAAAAGCTCAAACATTACTTTCCAAAAGCGTAAAAAGATCGTTTTCTTATAAGTACTATAAATTGAGATCTAGGGTCTTGCATAGCGTAAGTTGTCCTCTTAGGACACTTATGCGCTCATTTAAGGATGTCAACATAAATGAAGTATTTTTCCGCTACGTATAAAAATAGTTTTTGAACCGTGGACTATCTGATCCACTGAGCCGAGGGATACGGCTAATTAATTGAACCAGTTTTATAATCATTCTAACTTATGATTTGAAGGTTTAGAGTGTTGCCTGAGCGTCGGCAGTTATCCCCTGCTCGACGTGGCATCACAGCTCGTAGTTTTCTCTTGCTCTGATTTATTTATATGGTGAGAAAAATGCGGGTTGTGACAGTTGGTATCAGAGGGAGGTTGCTCGACAAGTTGGTCGGGCAACCTTTCCTTGTTTGTATTAGATGTTTAGAGTCATATCATACACACACCGACATGTCATCAGCACGTCTTGGCTGAAGCACGAACACTGCACTACACTCATAGCATAACATGAAGTATACGGGGCATATTATGTAATATGAAATGCATAATATGTGTTTGTATATGGATCCACCATAGGGGCAACATGCGAGGGTTATGTATTATGGGGTGCATAACCTCACCGCATGGATGCGACTAGCACGTTTTCCTTTTCGTTGCATGAGAATGTTATGTATTATGGGATGCATAACATTTTCATGTGTACGCCGCCATGGCATGCATTAGGGCCTTTTTAGAATGCATAGCATAATCATGCATAGCATAACATTGCATAAACACAACGCGCCAAGCTAAAGGCTTGCAGGATGACATGTGTACACGCATAATTTTTGAGTCAAAAAGAATATAAATTCATGCATTCCCGATCTAGGCACAAGAGTTAGAGTGATGGTGGTGAACCGTCTTAGGCTAAGCATAACATTACTTTTGTATTTAATAAAATAAAATCCCAGAGCAAGTATAGCAGTAGATCATATTTATGTATGTATTGTCTGTACCTTTTGTCTAATCCGAGGAGTTTAGCTAAGTTCTAATCGTTTGTTCTGTTTTAATTTTCCTTATAGTATGCCGCCGAAGCGTAGAGTGACGAGGTCGACTCCCCAGTCTGAGGGTGAGTCCTCCGGTGCTCAAAGTGATGCGATGGTGGAAAGTCTGAGGCAGAGCAACGAGGCCTTATCAAGGCAGGTGGTGGAGTTGCGGGCCCAGATGCAGTCCTTTTTATCCGGAGCGGCGGGTCAAACTCCGGGAGTTCAGGACCCCGCCGTGGGTACAGCTGTTCCTGCCCCTCCTGCTCCTCTCGTGCCTCCAGTGGTGGTGCCCCCCGGGATGGCTTTCATCTCCCAGTTCCAGAGGCTAAGCCCTCCCACTTACGATGGGAAGGCGGATTTCATGGTGTTGGACGACTGGCTGATCACTATGGAGGAGATGCTTCACTATTCAGGTATCTCAGATGATCAGAAGGTGATGTTGGGCGTTTATCAGCTGAAGGGTTTGGCGAAGACCTGGTGGTTAAGAGAGAAGGAAGGCATGGTCGGAGGATGTTCCTGGAATTCTTTCAAGGAGATGCTGATGAGGAAGTTTCTACCGGTAGTGGAGCGAGACAGGTTGATGAACAACTTTCTCCATCTGAAACAGCGTCAGCTCACCGTCAACGAGTACGAGATTGAGTTTAGCAAGCTCAGTCGATTTGCTCCGAGTTTGGTGGCTACCGAGGAGGACAGAGCAAAGCGTTTTCTGGGTGGCCTCAGGAGCGATGTCCAGCAGCTTGCGGTTGCTCACGGCGCAGTTACTTATGCGGGAGTAGTGGAAGCTGCTCTGAAGGTGGAGGCGATAGAGACTGCGAAGAACAGAGGCCAGTCAGTGCGGAATGAAAAGAGGAAGGCTGCTGAAGAGAAGAACTCCCTGGTACTTGGTGCTGCTGCTGGGAAGAAGAGCAATATGGTCTGTAGTTTCTGTGGCCAGTCGGGCCATACTGTGGAGAGGTGTTACAAGAGGGCAAAGGCTCAAAAGAAGGAACATGTGCATGCTATTCAGGGTGCTCCTAGGAGGGATGTTCCTTGCCCTATTTGCAAGCGACCCGGACATGATGCTGCTCAGTGCTGGTCCAAGGATCGAGCCTGCTTTCAGTGTGGTCAGAAGGGCCATATTAAGGCGAGATGTCCTCAGGTTCAGTCCGCTCTTCATGCAGTCCCACTTCGGGCGTTACCTCCGCCTCAGCCGGTGGACAAGGGTAAAGGGAAGCTTAATGTGGTATCTTCAGCGGAGGCTGAGACTTCGACGCAGGTCATTTCAGGTAAACCTTCTCGTTTGTCTCTTCAATTCGGTAGAAGTTTTGGGTGTTGCTATTGTGTGGTTTTCTTAGATTGCTTGTGCAAAATATATTTTATTTTATTTTTTTTTTGTGTATAGGGAGTTTTAAGGTAAGGAACCGCTGGGCGCGTGTTCTTTTTGACTCAGGTGCTACCCACTCCTTTGTGGCTAGGGCCTTTGTCGAGCGGTGCCAGTGGGATCTTGATCGTGTTGGTAATGCCTTTTGCGTCAAATTCCCCTCGGGCGATTCCGTGATATCGGATCAGGGCATTCTGGACTGTCCTATTTTGTTGGGGGATTTTCTGGCCAAGGCAGATCTGAAGGTTATAGACTTGGAGGATTTCGACGTCATCCTGGGTATGGACTGGTTGTCCTGATATGATGCAGTGATCCAGTGCAGGGGAAAGCGCTTGGATTTCAGGAAGGACAGCGGTCAGCCTGGGAGTATTTACGGCGATTCACGTCAGGGCTCTCCGGCGATTTCTGCGGTATGTGCTCAGAGGTTATTTCGTGCTGACTGTTTTGCTTGCTTAGTCTCGGTGCTGGGGACTGTTAGCAGTGTGCAGCTTTTGGATGAGATTCCTGTTGCGCGGGAGTTTTCCGACGTGTTTCCTAGCAATCTTCCCGGTCTTCCTCCAGACAGAGATGTTGAGTTCGTGATCGATTTGGAGCCCAGTACGCGTCCCATTGCCAAGGCGCCGTATCGGATGGCCCCGCGAGAGCTGGAGGAGCTTCGTACCCAACTAGATGAGTTATTGGCGAAGGGCTTCATAAGGCCGAGCTCGTCGCCCTGGGGTGCTCCGGTTCTCTTTGTAAAGAAGAAGGATGGTTCGATGCGCCTTTGTATCGACTATAGAGAGTTGAACAAAGTCACCATCAAGAACAGGTATCCACTGCCCAGAATCGACGACTTATTCGATTAGTTGCGTGGGAGTGCAGTATTCTCCAAGATAGACCTTCGATCGGGCTATCATCAGCTCAGGATTCGGGAGTCGGACATTCCACGGACGACTTTCCGATCGAGGAATGGGCATTTCGAATTCCTGGTCATGTCGTTTGGGCTGACCAATGCGCCTTCAGCATTCATGGACATGATGAACCGGGTGTTCAAGGACTTTCTGGACAAGTTTGTCGTCGTATTCATTGACGACGTGCTGATTTACTCTCGGAATGCTGCGGAGCATGATCAGCACTTGCGGTTGGTGTTATCCACATTGAGGGATCATCAGTTGTACGCCAAGCTGAGCAAATGTGAGTTCTGGTTGCCTCAGGTTTTCTTCCTGGGTCATGTAGTGAACAAGGATGGTATTTCAGTGGATCCGGAGAAGATTTCTGCAGTGATGGATTGGCATAGACCGAGCACACCCAAGGAGATCAGGAGCTTCTTGGGGTTGGCCGGCTATTATAGAAGGTTCGTAGAGGGCTTTTCTACCTTGGCAGCGCCCTTGACTAAGCTGACGCAGAAGCATGCAGCGTTCATTTGGAGTGATAAGTGTGAGGAGGCTTTTCTAGAGCTGAAGAGCAGGTTATGTTCTGCCCCTGTGTTGACATTGCCTGCGGAGGGCAAGGATTACGATGTTTATGTGGATGCCTCGCATGTCGGGCTCGGTGGCGTGTTGATGCAGGAGGGGAAGGTGATCGCGTATGGGTCACGGCAGTTGAAGACTCACGAGCGAAATTACCCTACGCACGACCTCGAGTTCGCAGCGGTGATTTTTGCCTTGAAGTTGTGGAGACACCTACTCTATGGAGCTCAGTGCAAGATTTTCACAGATCACAAGAGCCTGAAGTACGTGTTTACACAAAAGGAGCTGAATCTGCGTCAGCGGCGGTGGCTAGAGTATGTGGCTGATTACGACGTTGAGATCCAATATCATCCGGGCAAGGCCAATGTGGTGGCCGACGCCTTGAGCCGGAAGACGGGGAAGATCTTCAACCTCACCGCAGACTGTTTGGTGGAGGAGTTCTTATTGATGGATATCTCCGCAGGATGCTGTGATTTGCAGAGCCGTTTGTCAGTGACAGAACCGTCTTGGATTTCACTCACCAGGCTGCACCAGAAGGAGGATCCGGACTTGCTACACCTATACCTCAGAGCTGAGAGAGGGGAGTTGCCAGATTTCTCTATCGATGACTCGGGTACTTTGAAGTACCGCGGCAGGTTTTGCATTCCTGCGGTTGGAGACATCAGGGTAATGGTATGCAAGGAGGCTCATGGATCTAGTGTTGCCTACCACCCAGGATCTACCAAGATGTATCATGATCTGAAGCAGATCGCCTGGTGGTATGGTATGAAGGGGGATATAGCCCGGTACGTTTCCGAGTGTTATACTTGCAAGCGGGTGAAGGCCGACCATGGGAGGCCGGGTGGCAAGTTGGCACCTTTGGAGATCCCGACTTGGAAGTGGGAAAGTATCTCGATGGATTTCATTACGGGCTTGCCGAGATCTCCAAGAGGGTTTGATTCAGTTTGGGTGATCGTGGACCGACTGACGAAGTGTGCGCACTTCGTGCCTTATAAGATCGATTACCCGATGAAGAAAATAGCGGAGTTATATTTGGATGAGGTCGTCAGATTGCACGGCGTGCCAGTTAGCATCATTTCGGATCGAGACTCGCGTTTTACACCTCGCTTCTGGAGGAGTTTGCAAGAGGGTCTGGGGACAGATTTGAGGTATTCTACTGCTTACCACCCGCAGACCAACGGGCAGACTGAGCGTGTGAACCAGATTGTGGAGGATATGATCCGGTGCTACATCCTAGACCACGGTGGAGCGTGGGATGAGCGCTTGCGGCTCATGGAGTTTGCCTACAACAACAGTTACCAAGAGAGCCTGCAGATGGCCCCCTTCGAGGCGTTGTATGGGAGGCGCTGCAGAACTCCACTGTTTTGGACCGAGGCTGGTGAGAGACCTTTGTTGGGTCCTGATGCACTTGAAGAAATGGAGGTTTCCGTGAAGCTCATTCGAGAGAAACTTCGGGTGGCTCAAGAGAGGTATGAAAAGAACGCCAATCGGCGTAGGTCCGATTTGGAGTTTTCGGTGGAGGATTTGGTCTTCTTGAAGGTGTCTCCGATGGTAGGAGTGAAGAGGTTCGGCAAGAACCATAAGCTGGATCCGAGGTATGTGGGCCCATTCAGGATTTTGGAGCGTATTGATGTGGCAGCGTACATGCTGGATTTGCCAGCAACCTTCCCAGGCGTGCACAATGTGTTCCATGTTAGTCAGCTGCGGAAGTGTGTGCGGAGTAGTAGGCAAGTGTTGGATGCGGTGCCTCAGTTAAAGCCGAATCTGACCTTCGTGGAAGAGCCGGTCCGCATTCTGGATGCGCAGGATAGAGTGTTGCGGCGGAAGACCATACCCATGGTTAAAGTCTTGTGGAGGAACCAGGAGGTGGAAAGTTCCACTTGGGAGTTGGAGTCGGCAATGAGGGAGGCTCACCCTCATCTCTTCCCATGATTTGTGTCAGGTATGTTTTGCCTTCTCCTCTTTAGCTCTTGTTAGTTTATTCCTGTTTCTTCCCTGTTAGGAGCTTGTGCGTAAAGTTTCGGGGCGAAACTTTCTTTTAGGAGGGGTGACTGTAACGCCCCCTGTTTTTCTGTATTTATTTAATTCTCCTTGGGCGTTACGTGGATGCATTTTTCCGGCTCGTGTCGTTGTTAGAGTATCTCGTTAGACGTTCTTAGAGGTTATAGCCTGTTGTCTGATTTCCCCAGCTAGCCGGCGTCTGTTTTGGAGGCCCGGCTGAGCCTCTTAGGGAAATCCTTGTGCTTTGACTTCGGGTGAGGTTAGCCCGAGTGTGTGGTCGTCAGAGGTTATATCTGACTTCGTCATTGTGTTCGTAGCCCGAGTGTTTAGCTACGGTGCGGATGTGGTCGAAATTCGTGAACGTCACGTTTCGCGTCGTTTCGACGGGCGCTAGTTAGCGGGTCGTTTTTTTTTATATAAAAACATATGTTTGCGCTTCACGTTTGGTCGGATCGGTGATTTGAGCGTGTCGATACGTATTTGCGCACATGCTCATGCGTGGACGCCGTTTAATAAGGTTCGTGTGCGTGTCGAGTTTATGCATTAATTCATGTGTTTAGTAATGGACGGATTAATTAGTGTATTAGTTTAGGATATAAATTTGATTTAAATTTTTGGAATAAGATTTATTAGGGGGGGCTGCCTTTGTGCAAGTTATTTAAGTGTTAGGTGTTAGTTAATTAATTGGTTGAATAGTATGAGTTATAATATGAGTATATATATAGTTTATTAGTTAGAAATTTCATTAGGCGTTAGTAAATGAGTTATTAGTTATTAAGTATCTTATATAATATATATATATATATGATTAGTGTTAGGGTAAAACATAGGTCTTCTTTTTCCCCCATCAAGCCGAACCCGCAGGTTTTCCCCCTCTCCTGTGCGAAACAGGCCGAGCCAAGCGGCGTGTGAAACCGGCGGGCTGGAGGCGCTCCGACCGCCCATCTCCGGCCCTAAACTCCCTCGAAATCTTCCTCTGAGGCCGGATCCGAACTCCTCTCGCCGCGATCTTCGTTCCGAGGTAACTTATTTGGGATTTCACCGTAGTTTTTTTCGTGCTTGGATGTGTGTTTTCTTGTTGGTTTTGTCCCCCATTGTGATGAGATGTTTCCTCTAGGAATTTGGAAGCTTTGCGTGCTTTTGGGCGTCCGCTATAGCGCCGTTGTGCTGGCGAAATTTTTCGGTGTAGTAGCGAGGCAAGTGCTCCTTTCGCCCTTGCCATTTTGATCCCTTAATTTCTCTCATTTTCGTACTTTAAATTTCAGATTTTTGGTGATGCTATCCTCCTAACCGAACCCTACCCGAAAACCCTAACCAAACCTACCCGAAAATCTCTTGGGAAATCGTTTATTTTTTTCCTTGTTCTGTTGTTGTAATCGCTCTCGTTAGGAATTCGTTGTGATAGGTTTAGTGGGTAGGATTTATGCAAATAAATTGTGGAAATTATGTTATAAATTAAGGATTTAGGATTAGTTGGGGATTTGGATCGTTGTCCAAATCTCTCGCTAATTTTTTTGTTTGGTGTCGTTGTATTTTGGGTGTAGGTGAGCACGCACGACCTATGGTCGTGCGTCTGAGATCGTGCGCCCTGGTGTTGGTGCTCGTACGATAGCTTTCGTGTCGAGTGGGAGTACTCACTCGTTGTGGCGTTGCGAAATTGCAACAATGTTTTCCCCAGCTTTGCTTTCGTTTCCGAGTGAATGTCTCGTGATCAAAGGTCCTTGTCGGCTGTTGTTTTCCGAAGGCCGAATCGTGGGTTGTGGTTAGTAGTGGTGGTGGAAGACTTTTAATAGGGGTTGTGTTGTGTGACTTAGCCGTGACCGCACTTTTTACCTTGACCCGAGTAGTTTCTGGGCAAGTGAGTGAGGGGTCCGCAGTGCTTTCACATGTCAACCCTTGAGCATTTTTGTCTTGGAAATAGTGGTCGGGGGTTGAGTACGCCTCCAATCCGGTTCCAAGTTTCTTTTTTGCTACTGCCATAACTCACAAATTAGGATGTTAGGTGTTTCTTCCTTAGTTGTTGCAGCACAATTTTTTTTTTGGCATGTTCGCCTTGTTGACTCTGCAGGTTTTTAGCAGGGTAGTTGCTGTTTTCTCGCACCTGGTGCAGGTTTGCTTTTACCTTGCCTTGAGCAGGGTTTGCTTCAGTTTTAGTTGTCTTTTCTTACATTCCCTTGTTTTCTTGTTTTACTGCACTTTCTTGTTAGCACTTGTATTCTTTTCCTTGCTGAGGTATTCTGCCTTCTGAATGCCTCAGGTTCTGGATAGTAGCCAGTAGGTGGCTAGTGCTGTGGTGCTGTTGGAGATCTCTCAGCCTTTGGAGACCCTCCTGTTCTTCTAGTGAGGTAGTTTTACTGCATTTTCTACAGACATACATACTTGCCAGTGGGTTCGTGTCAGCTGTTGGCGCCCCTGGTAGTTTTACCTTTTTGTACTGGATATGCTTTTCTTCTTACTGCTACCCTTTTTGGGAGATAGTCTATTTGCTCTGGGAATGTTTTATGCTAGGTTGATAGTTACTTTAAAACCTATAATAATTACTATATGTATTACATGATCAGCATGTTTTTATAAAAAGCTCAAACATTACTTTCCAAAAGCGTAAAAAGATCGTTTTCTTATAAGTACTATAAATTGAGATCTAGGGTCTTGCATAGCGTAAGTTGTCCTCTTAGGAAACTTATGCGCTCATTTAAGGATGTCAACATAAATGAAGTATTTTTCCGCTACGTATAAAAATAATTTTTGAACCGTGGACTATCTGATCCACTGAGCCGAGGGATACGGCTAATTAATTGAACCAGTTTTATAATCATTCTAACTTATGATTTGAAGGTTTAGAGTGTTGCCTGAGCGTCGGCAGTTATCCCCTGCTCGACGTGGCATCACAGCTCGTAGTTTTCTCTTGCTCTGATTTATTTATATGGTGAGAAAAATGCGGGTTGTGACATCCTCTCCCTGAGAGGAGTTGAATCCAGCAGTTTCAGGGTAAGGGAAAGAGTCATGGCATCAAATGCCATTGATGGCCGTGACTACAAGCTTTCGGCCATGGCCGCAACCGTCCTTTTGCAAAACCGGCGGTCCACGTGGCACAACATGACTGGTCAACTTAAATTAAGTAAAACTTATCAGGTCTTTTTTTGGAGAAGACGGCACACTCCTGAACCGGCCCGGTTCAGCTAAACCAGCACCCAGCTAGAAGTAAAAATGACAGAAAAAAGTCTAAGTATAATGGCGTTGAGTGAGCTCAGCTCACTCAACGCCATCAGGCTACGGCGTTGAGTGAGCTCTGCTCACTCAATGCCATTCCAGACTATGGCATTGAGTGAGCTGAGCTCACTCAACGCCATCCGGATTATGGCGTTGAGTGAGCTGAGCTCACTCAACGCCATCCGGATTATGGCGTTGAGTGAACTCAGCTCACTCAACGCCATCCGGATTATGGCGTTGAGTGAGCTCTTCTCACTCAACGCTACCCGGAATATGTCTTTTTAGATGATGGCGTTGAGTGAGCTTAGCTCACTCAACGCCGTCCAGGTTATGGCGTTGAGTGAGCTCTGCTCACTCAACTCCATCCAGACAACACCAAATGGCGTTGAGTGCAGTCAGTGCACTCAACGCCGTTCAGCTTATGGCGTTGAGTGCACTCAACGCACTCAACGCCATCCCGCCTGACCGTTTACGGCGTTGAGTGAGCTAAGCTCACTCAACGCCATCCAGTCTACGGCGTTGAGTGAGCTCAGCTCACTCAACGCCATTCCTGCCGACACCAGATGGCGTTGAGTGCAGTCAGTGCACTCAATGCCCTTCAACCTATGGCTTTGAGTGAGCTAAGCTCACTCAACGCCATCCTGCTTATGGCTTTGAGTGAGCTAAGCTCACTCAACGTCATCCAGCTTATGGCTTTGAGTGAGCTAAGCTCACTCAACGCCATCCAGCCCACGGCGTTGAGTGAGCTTAGCTCACTCAATGCCATTCCAAGGTCACGGGCGTGACGGACCGGTCACGGGCGTGTCAGGCCCATGATGAATTTTTTGAGCTCAACGATCGTCTTCCTGAGGTCGACGATCGTCGAAGGGGTCACGCCCTAGGTCACGGGCGTGACGGACCGGTCACGGGCGTGTCAGGCCCATGTTGACATTTCTGAGCTCGACGATCGTCTTCCTGAGGTCGACGATCGTCGAAGGGGTCACGCCCTAGGTCACGGGCGTGACGGATCGGCCACGGGCGTGACCACCCCTTGACTCGAAATTTTTGTCGATAATCTTCAATTCCTGGGTTTCCTAAGGTTCTGTTATGACAAAACCACCTTCAGGGGTCTAGCCGAAAATGAGATGTTACATTTGGGGTCCTTCTCCTACCCTTACTGTTGGTCGGGGTAGTTCATATTTTGTCACGTTTATTGATGATTTCTCTCGCTGTACGTGGGTGTATATGTTAAAAGATCGCTCTGAATTATTCTCTGTATGGACGTCCTTCTATCTCATGATCAAAACTCAGTTTAATGTTTCTATTAAAGTTTTTCGATCTGATAATGCTAAAGAATATATCAGTCATGACTTTTCTACCTTCTGCATGCAAAATGAGATTATTCATCAAACTAGTTTTGTCTATACTTCTTAACAAAATGGTGTGGCAGAACGCAAAAAACGTCACCTCCTCGATGTCGCTCACTCCTTGATGACCCAGATGTATGTTCCTCGCTCCTATTGGAGCTATGCTGTTCTCCTTTCCTACTACCTTATCAATCGCATTCCCTCCACGGTTCTCCACGGAAAAACCCCATTCTTCATTCTGTATCCGGGCAAGGAGCCTTTTCCTCACCCTCTCCAAATCTTTGGGTGCACTGCCTTTGTGCATGCTCCATCTGCCACCCGTGATAAGCTCTCCCCTCGCTCCACCAAATGTGTCTTTCTGGGGTACTCTACCACTCAGAAATGCTATTGTTGCTTTGATCCCGTTCTTCGTAAGCAGTTCGTCTCTGCTGACGTCATCTTCTTCGAGAATACCTCCTACTTCTCGGATGACTCCTCTCCTCTTCCCCCAACTTCTGATTCTCCTGCTGTTCCCTTCGTTCCCTCGTCTCCTACTACGATCTCCACCCCTACGCCGTCTCCGCCTCTCTCTCCCTCTTCTCCGCCACCGTCTCCCTCATCCCCGCCGCCGTCTCCCTCTTCTCCGCCGTCGTCGCTCTCTACTCCCGGACCAGCTCTCTCTGCCACGGATGCTCCGGATGCCGAGGGACCTGCTGACCTGGATCTTCCTATAGCTCTTCGCAAATGGGTGAAGACGTGTACCCTACACCCTTTTGCTGCTGTTGTTTCATATGATCGTCTTACCCATTCTCGCAGGGCCTTTGTACTAGCTATCTCTGTAACTGCCACACCCCGCTCCTACTAGGAGGCCCTTGCTATTCCTCATTGGAAGTTGACCATGGATGAGGAAATGACGACCCTAACTGAGCGGGATACCTGGACTCTTGTTCCCCCCCTTTGGGCACTGATGTGGTTGGTTGTCGATGGGTATTCGTTGTGAAGTTCCGTCTGGATGGTAGTGTGGATCGATACAAGACCCGCTTAGTCGCCAAAGGCTTCACTCAGACTTATGGGGTTGATTACTTTGACACATTCTCTCCAGTTGCTCGTCTCAACACCATTCAGGTTCTTCTCTCTGTGGCTGTCAATAGGGATTGACTCATTTCTCAGCTGGATGTCAAGAATGCCTTTTTCTCTATGGTGACCTTCAGGAAGCGGTTTACATGGAGCAACCTCCTGGGTATGTTGCTCAGGGGGAGACACGAGTATGTCATCTGAAGAAGACCATCTATGGCCTAAAGCAAAGCCCTCGGGCTTGGTTTGACAAGTTCAGCGGCATTGTTGCAGCCATTAGTTTTGCACGAAGTTCAGCCGATCACTCCTTATTCATTCGCAAAACCTCCTCTGGTATGGTGGTTCTTGTTGTATATGTGGATGATATTCTTCTGACTGGCGACGACCAGGCTGGGGTTGCTTTGACGAAGAAACACCTCCGACAACACCTGATCACTAAGGATATGGGCTCTCCCAAATACTTTCTGGGAATTGAGATTTCTCGGAAACCCAACTCTTTAGTTCTCTCCCAACAGAAGTATGCTCTTGATTTGCTAAAAGAGGCAGGGTTGACTGATGCTAAACTTGCCAGATGTCCCAAGCCTATTGGGGAAGACAAAACGTGGACAGATGACTCGCCTCCTCTATCTGATTCTTCGAGGTACCGGCGTCTGGTGGGCAAACTCATTTATCTCACAATGACCAGACCCGATATCTCTTATGCTGTAGGCAAGGTTAGCCAATTCATGCAAGCTCCTAGGGAGTGTCATCTACAGTCTGCCCTGAGGATATTAGAGTATGTTGAAGCAGCTCCAGAGAAAGGACTGCTTTTTCAGAAGAATGGTCATTTGAGGGTTGAAGCGTACTCAGATTCAAGCTATGCTGATGATAAAGGAGACCGCAAGTCAACATCGAGTTTTTGCACATTTGTTGGAGGAAATCTTGTGAGCTGGAAGAGCAAGAAACAGTCTGTGGTCTCCAGGTCTAGTGCAGAAGCGAAATATCGTAGTATGGCATCAACCACATGCGAGTTAAAATGGCTACGGGCTTTCATGCTTGACCTAGGAGAGGTCTACAACTATCCTCTTCCTATGTTCTGCGACAACAAGGCTGCGATATACATTTCCAAAAATCCGGTCTTTCATGAGAGAACAAAACACATTGAGGTCGACTGCCACTTTATTCGAGAAGAGATTTCGAAGAAACAGATTTATACTCCGTTCGTCACTTCTAACAGCGAGTTGGCAGATGTCTTCACCAAGCCGGTGTCCGCTTCTTTGTTTCATATTTGCGACAAGCTGGGCATGATTGATATCTATGCTCCAGCTTGAGGGGGAGTGTTGAAACCGAGCGGTCTGTCGGTTGAGACCGGGCGGTCTGGAGGTCTGGCGGTCTGGCGGCTTGTCCCAACAGTTTGGTACCCGGTTTGGAGACCGGGCGGTTTGGCGGTTTGTCTGGCGGTTTGAGCGGTCTGGCGGCTTGGGGATATTGGCCGGCTGTCTTCCTCTTTGTTGTGGCCGTGCGGTTAGTCTAACCGTGCGGCTTGTGCGGCTTATGCGGCTTGTATAGTTTCATGTTCTTGTAATTATTAGTCCCACATTGCTTATTTATAATCTCTCTTCTCTCCTCCATTCTATAAAAGGGAGGTCATACCTTTGTAATAGTTATCTTTTTGGATAATAAAACTTTCAATTATTCAAAGTTCCAGATTTCTTTTTAGTCGTTTATTCGCTACTTTCACAGAATGTTTGCTAGGGCTCTTTAGAACTCTCAAGGGCTATAAAGCCAATGTTCGATCAAGCGAAAAAGACCTACCTGGTCCAGAAGACCAAAGAAATGCGGCGAGAATAAATCCGAAAATTGCGCAATTAAGCCAAACAATCCCTAGGGTCGCACACGAATCCAATGCACGCACAAGAAAATTTGAAGAACAACACTTAGCATGCACTCAATTGAACCGCCTACGAAAACTCACCCTCATAAGCGAATACCAATGTTCTTGGGGCGAACTCGCGGGTACAACGTTTGAGCGAGGAAATTCTTCCGGGTGAGAAAAAGTCCCAACGAAAGTTTCAACCGCGCACAATTCCTTTCCGATCAATTGAACGGGGACGCGACGCCGAGCGGGACTCTCCCCGATTTGTTTTACGTTGTCCGATCACACACAATACCATTCACCACCACAAGAACAACACAAAACTAGATGAATCGCGCAAGGGGAAAGTGGGGCAACGTCGTTACCCAACCGAGAGGTTTTCGGCGTCGCCAGGCGAAACCTTAGGCTGGACACTGGTTTTCTCAGGTGGAGAGTCCGACCGTCGCTGACGCCAAATGAAGGAAGGCCAATATATGTCGACGGGAGGCGCTGGAGTTGGAGGTACGGGAGTGGTGGTGTCGCAACGATATCTCGCTGGAGGTAGAGGAGTCAGGGCCGGTGTCGCGCCGGCGGAGGTGCGACCGATCGGTGTCGCGCCGAGCGGGATTCGTGAGGGAGCTCGGCTCAGGGCCTGCGGTTCCTGTTCACGGGAGAAAGGAGAAATCCTTTTTTTTTCTTATCAAACTTCATTAAGTTTTTCCAAAACATTATGAGTACTTATAGTCCTCCACATTCTAATCCTAGCCATCCGCATTCAATCACCTAATCCTAGCCGCGCCATTCAAAGTTCTAGGTCAAAAATAAAATACAGAAAATAAACAGCAACCCGTGACCGTCTAACATTTTGATCGATCGGGCGCGTACGACTAAAACAAAATACGCATAAAATGTTCGAACAAATTGACATGCAAACTAAGTAATTTTTTTGCGGCTCAGGCCGCGGTAAGATTTCCTCGTGTTGGAGCGAAGGTGGTAGCCACGCGGCGCGTCGTCGAGTGGAACCGGGTCGACGCCATCAGTATATTTTGAAAATCTAAAATAATTTTCACATTAATATATGTTAAGTAGATTCACTCCGAAGGCAAAGAAGTGTTTGTATCTTTTCAAAATCACAAGCAAAAGTTACTCTGATTCCAATATAATCTTTAGAAATCACATGTGATTCACCAATGACCTAGTGTGTCAAGTTGAGGACTGCAAAATAGCCAATGAATATGTTCAAAGTGCAATGTTATTTCTCACTCAGCTTTTATTTATTATTTTTTTATCTATTTAAACTCTATTTATTTTCTCCTTTTGGTTAATGAATTATATATATATATATATATATATATATCTATCTATATATATATATACAAGTGAATAGTGATAGGCACGGGCCTTCGGCCCTGGGGGCATTCCGCGGGGGTGCGGCAATCGGCGGGTGCGACATTCGGCGAGGTGCGACATTCGCCGGGATGCGACATTCGCCGGTAGTGTGACATTTGTCGTGGGCGTCGACATTTGTCGTGGGCGGCGACATTTGCCATGGACGGCAACATTTGTCGTGGGCGGCGACATTTGTCGTGGATAGTACCCGTCCTATGGCCTCGTGCGACAGTACCAAACCGGCGACGACGGGTTTCGCCCGCTCCCAGTGGGCTTTGCCCGTCCGCAGCTGGCTCCGCCCGACCCGCAACATATACATATGAGTACTCAAAATGACCGTAAAAAATATAAATCAAGAATACAATTTTTATTTTGTAAAACAAATTATATTTTAACGTTAAAACATTAATCTTTTTCTTGTCATTCATAGCTAGGGGTGTACAAAAAAACCGGGCTCACCGGCCTGACCCGGCCCGGTGAAAAGCCCGGTAGGCCCGGTCCCGGGCCAAGCCCGGCTCGGGCCCAGGCCGGGCCATGGGGCCCTTCCGGGCCCCAGTATAAGGCCAATGCCCGGCCCGGTGCCCGGCCCGGCCCGGGCCGGGCAAAGCCCTGTTTCTAGGCCCGGGGCCGGGCCGGGCAAAGCCCGGGCATGGCTCCTACGCGCCTTTTAAAACTGCGTCTTTTAGGGCCATTTTCAGGAGAAGTGTTCAACATGAAAGTTGTAGATCTCGACGATATCTACAACTTTCATGTTGAACACTTTTTGATTTGAAACCGTTTAGGCCCCCGATTTGGCCCCTGAAAAAAATCACGCGGAACTTTCAAATGTTCCAGGTGATTTTTTTCGGGGGCCTAAACGGCTTCAAATCAAAAAGTGTTCAACATGAAAGTTGTAGATATCGTCGAGATGTATAACTTTCATGTTAAACACTTTTCCCGAAAATGCACCTAAAAGACGCAGCTCAAAAAAACGCGTATTTTTTTTAAAAAAAAATTATTTTTTTAAATAAAAATAAGGCCCGGGCTAAGCCTGAGCCCGGCCCTGGGGGCCTTAGCAGGCCCCCTCCCGGAGCCAGGTGCCCGGCCCGGCCCGGTCTGGCTATAATCAGGGCCCGGTTAGGGAAAGCCCGGGCCTGGGAGGCCCGGTTTAGGCCCGGGCCCAGCGGGCTTTTTGAACACCCCTATTCATAGCTAGAGACAATAGGTTTAAGGTATCTAATGTTTTTATTTTTTGTATTTTAATATTGTAAAGTTGTGTAATTACCTAAAAGGATATTACATTTATAATATACTAATATAAAGTTTGTTATAAGTGTATAATTGTGTAATTATGAATACAACTATAAGGGCAATATAGGGACACCGGACAATGTTTCACCAAAGAATAGTTTTCGTATAATAGTAGATATATATATATAATCTATTATTAAGAGTTAGCAATATAAATAACAACTAATAGCCTGTGACCTTAAAAGAGTGCTGAATAGGCATCTTCCCATTCAACAAAAGGGGTGTAAAAGTGTGAAACACATGAAAAAGTTTAGCAAACTAGAATTAGAAAGGCAAAAGTGTCATTTGAGTTGCACGTACTTGTTCTATTAGCCCGCAATGTCCTAATTAAATAATTACTTAAAAGGTTGAGCGAACTAGAGTTAGAAGGGCAAAAATGATCATTTTGAGTTGCGCTTATTTGTTCTATTATTCCGAAATGTGCTAATTAAATAGTTATGAAAAGGTTGAGAAATTATAATTAGAAGGGCAAAAGGGTCATTTGACTTGCACACATTTCTCTATTAGCCCGCAATGTCCTAATTAAATAGTCACCGAAAAGGTTGAGTGAATTAGAATTAGAAGGGTAAAAAGGTCATTTTGAGATGCACATACTTGTTCTATTAACCCGCAATGACCTAATTAAATAGTTATTCAAAAGGTTGGGCGAACTAGAATTAGAAAGGCAAAAGTGTCATTTTGAGTTGCACATATTTGTTCTATTAGCCTGCAATGTCCTAATTAAATAGTTACTGAAGAGGTTGAGTGAATTAGAAATAGAAGGGCAAAAAGGTAATTTTGATATGCACATATTTGTTTTACTAGCCCGCAATGACTTAATTAAATAGTTATTCAAAAGGTTGAGCGAACTAGAATTATAAGGGCAAAAGTGTCATTTTGAGTTGCACATATTAGTTCTATTAGACGGCAATATCCTAATTACATAGTTATATATACATATTTATACAACCCGGGTCGCACCCGTGTCTCATTTTATTTCATGCACTGTTTAGTACTTTGTAGCGCATGTTCTAGAGCATATGCATTTTGCTCCCCACTCATTGTACGGTTTATTGAGGTGATCGTCCAATAAGACCTTAAATAAGAAGATTCGTCGAATTGGGCAATAAGGTAGTGAATCCGGATCCTCTGGAGTTTGTGCGGGAACTCCAGGGTGGAGTTCGCCAATCAACGGTAGCAATTTATAGCTCAAACAGCAATCAACAATCGCATAATACCCTCATGCGGAACTCCACCCGGGCCCACTCTTATTTAAAGCGAACTACACCCTGGAGTTCCCGCACGAACTCCAGAGGATCCGGATTGTAGGGTAGTTAAGGCAAGCACTCAAAAATGATTTATTAAAATAAGCATATTTTAATCAAAATCAAATTCTAAATTCAATCTCATAAAGTTTTGGAAATCTCATATTTATTTCCCTATTTTAAAAATCATTCATATCCTAAAAATTGTATGACCCGTCTTCTTTAGTATGGTTATCCACATCTCATTTTTATTTTAAAAAACTTTTTTCTAAAACTCTACTCGCACCCCCATCTCCCCCATTTCGCAGAAGCCACACTCTGTCTCCCTCTTCGCCTACCTGCTCCATTCTCCGACATCTTCATCACGCCATCTTACTCTATTAGCTATCTCACGCACATCACTAGAGGATATTTTCGGGTGCGTCAAAAAAATATCGAGGTGCGGCAAGAAAAAAACGGGGTACGATTATATTTTCGGATGACGGTTAACAATGAGGTGCGAATAACCAAAACCAAATTGCAAATAACAATCGCCTAAAATTAAACAAAACACCTAAATAAAGCTCCTCTAATAGCAGCCCCACTTAAATACCTTATTTTCCCCTTTTACCTCCTCACCTCAGCTCTCGCTCCCAACTCCAGCGTCCATCTCCCGTAACCCTCGCCGTTTTCACCCCTGCTCCCTCGATTTCTCGCCGCCGGCCGCCGGAGTTCGCCGGGGAAGGAACTATAGAGGCAGGAGAGCTCCTTTGGGGGGGGTGTCCCGAGACCCTAGCTAGGATTAGTTCAAGGGCTTCGAAGCTGTTGGCTTGTCGCCGGCGTTCGCAGAAGAAGCAGGCGATTCTCCATGGTGATGCAGCCGAGGAGGAGAGGTCGGATTGCTGTTAAGAGGTTTAACAGATCGGCTTGGCCTGATCCTCGACAGTTCTTGGTATGGATTTCCTGCCATTTCTAGATGTTTGATGTCAAGAAACTTACTTGAAATTCCAAGCTCCATGGTGAGGCAGCTGCTGGGAGGAGGGATGGGGGTCGTTTCTCCTCCAGTCACCATGCTGAAACTTGCAAAATTACATCTGCACTCAAGGTGTTTGTGGAAATGCCTCATCAGATAAAAGTACTTTCCTTAAATAAAGTCTATATTGGTTTAAAATAGGCCGGTGTTAAAAGCACACCTGCAATGGCTATTGCCACACCCAAAAAACACATTAAAAATGTTAAAAGCCTAAATCTCCGGCGAGTGTAATGCCTTATCAGATAAAAGTGTAATGGCTTTAACCGCACTCCAACCCGACGGCGCCCCCTCCTCCCTGATTTGCGATTTTCGTTGCCGCTCACGCCTGTTAGAGCTCGCCCTCACCTCTCTTCTCCGGCGAGTTTACTGCCGCTCCCTCCGGATCGACGACGCCCTTTCCTTGCGACGACGACGCCATCTCCTCCCGTTCGCGATCGCCCTCTCCCCCCTGCTCTTCTTCTCCGGCGAGTTCGCCTCCGTCCTCTCCAGATCGACGGCTCTTTTGAATATGTTGTTACCAATTTCCTCTCCATTTGGGATTTTCTGATTTTGTTACTTTTGAATTTCCTCTCCAATTAGTTTGTATGTTTGTGTGTTAAGTACAGTGAATTGTGAAGTGTGTGAAGTGTGCTGTTAAGTGTGTGTGTGTGAAGTGTGTAGTTAAGTGTATGTGTAGTTAAGTGTGCTATTGAGTTCTCTGCTATTAAGTGTGTGTGCTGTTAAGTGTGCAGTTAAGTGTGTGTGTGTGAAGTGTGTATGCTATAAGTGTGGTATGTGTGAACTGTGAAGTGTGTGTGAACTGTGAAGTGTGTGTGTGTGTTTGAACTGTGAAGTGTGTGCGTGAAATGTGCAGTAAAGTGTGTGTGTGAATTGTGTGTGAAATGTGCAGTAAAGTGTGTGCGTGAATTGTGCAGTGAAGTGTCTGTATTAGTGTGTATGTGTGTTAAAATTATATAAGATATTTATAATTTCATTTTTTTAAAAATTGCAGGTCTATAAAATTGGATGACAATTGGTGGTCTTTAAAGGCTTGAAACAGTGATGATTGACATATACTATAAAGATTAATTTTCGCTTTTGTTGAACATATGTTATCTATTTTGAATGATTACTTTAATTGAACAATTTTTCAATCCATTACTCCACTAGTAATGCTAACAAGATAGAGACACAATTTAGAAAAATTGGAAAAGAGTTTTTGGTGTGCATTTTAAAATTTTTTATTGGTGTGTTAATAAACATTTGGTGTGTAAATAATTTTTTTGGTGTCAATAGCATTTGACTGTCAATAGCCAAAAAAGATGTGCAACTCCTCGGTCCTTAATCTTGACACACTTGCCTTTCTTAGAGGAGCTAAGTTGTCAAGTTTTCTACTTTTTTTCAGCCAGTTCTCAAGTTTTTCGATTATATGTTATGAAAATTAAAGGTGTTGTAAATGATATCCGTCCCCGGTGGGAAAAATTTTGAGGTTAGGATACGAGAATAATGAGCACTCAAGAACAAATCACAGTAAAATGGATAACATACGGGACACAAATTCAAGAGACATGCTCCCGCCAAACTCTAGAGGGTTGATTCCCCTAACGAGTCTATCTACAAAATGAGAGAACAAACAAGACTTCCAAGTCCCTGACACCATCTTAAGCTAGTCCTTTTCTGCACGAGGGATGTGCAAAAGGTGGTGAATCACTCCTATCAACATCGGCCTCTTTGTGCATGTATAGTTTACATCTGAAATACCTAAGAAATTCATATTAAAAATGAGATTGAGCGTTTGCTCCAGTTCTGTTGCGTAAGTTGGTGCTATAAGTCACTGCAAAACTCAAAATACACAAAGGATTTACTGGTGCTGCTTAATTGGATGTGATTATATGATTTTTTTAAAATTGGGTTGTCAATATTCAAGGTGATTGTTAACCGCAAACCAGCTATTTGTTAGTCGCACCCCAAAATCTCATTATTTTCCGCGCCTTTTCAAAATACGTCTTGTACATGCAATTTCAGAAAAAGTGCTCAACACGAAAGTTGTAGATATCGTCGAGATCTACAACTTTCGTGTTGAACACTTTTCCTGAAATTGCATGTACAAGGCGTACTTTGGAAATATGCTCAGATTTTACGTCTTTCAGAAATACGTCTTGTACATGCAATTTCAGGAAAAGTGTTCAACACGAAAGTTGTAGATCTCGTCGAGATCTACAACTTTCGTGTTGAACACTTTTCCTGAAATTGCATGTACAAGACGTATTTTGAAAAGGCGCGAAAAATTAGCAGATTTTGGGGTGCGACTAGCCAATAATGGGTTGCGGTTAACAATCACCATATTCAATGAGGTGTTATTATCGATTTGCTGAGTTGCTATTATAACGATAGGGGAACACATTTGAATATGGAGGAGAAGCTAAAATCTCATAGCAAATCCTGTTTAATCAAGCAGTAGAACATTATTTGCCTCAAAAAAAATAAGAATTCATGCTCAAATAACATGACTTCTGCAGGGAGGCAAACAATATAGATAAAAAGTAGTACACCATTAATTAATTAATATTGTAAAAAAAGTTGAGCTTCTAGAGAGATGCAACTCAATTTTATAAATAAATTATTCAGCTGCTCCTTTCCTTCTAAGTAGCAATGTTCTTCATTAAATTGTATGTAACACTGGCTCCAAATCTGTAAACATAAGATTGATAACACTTATAAGTTATAGCGTTTCAGCATCAAAATAGCATTTAGGGATTGGGGAGTTTGTGATAGTGAATGCATTTGACCCTACAGTTTTTTCATGGGGTAAGGGCGTTTGCCATCACAGTGAGCAGACATTACCAACGTTTCCACCCTTCCTTTTAGATGGCTCTGTTTGGGACAATGGCGGCGGGAAAAAGTTATATTCGCAGTGCCACTGCTGTTTTGGAGGTGTTTTGTTTTTCAGTGGTGGGAAAAGTGTCAAAAAGGTGTTTTGAGGACCTTTTGGTGAACCCTCCTCTCACTTCTAGAATGGTTAAAGGAAGCTTTTAGTATTTCCATGCTCCTCTACCCGCATGTCGACATCCTCATGGATTCCCACCATTGCTTTTTCTGCCGCCACAGTCGTCTCAAACAGAGCCTATAAAAGAGCTTAATTTTTTCGATCACAGCCAACAGGGAAACTGTTGTGGGCTGTTATTCCCATAACAGGGCCGCGGCCCGCACACCCCAACCCCTTTCCGCACGCGTTCTTGGTGCGGCGGATTGTTGAGGCCGGGGCTCGATTCCCAGACCTCCTTGATATAAGCTTTTAACGCTAGCTCACATAATCAGCTGATCCGTGGCTCAGTTGGTGATGTGAGCTAGCGTTAAGACCTTACATTAAGGAGGTCGGAATATCGAGCTCCAATCTCAACAACCCATCGCACCGAAAACACGTGCGGAAAGGGGCCGAGGTGTGCGGGCCGTGACCCTGTTGTGGGAATGACAGATGCTGGCCCACAACAGAAACGCCACGGAAATTGACCGCAAGTTTAGGGCACAAATCTCTCAAAGTGTTGGAAGCCACAACTTACGAACATCGCCCCAAACAGGGCTATAATGCTATCAAATGAGAACTCACTAAAAATGAATGAATGAGTAATGCATACATACCATGTCGCCCAGCTATCGTCTTCTTGCAGAAGAACTGGGAGCTCGTTGAGCAATTGGCTGCGGTGCTTGAGCGGCGGATTGGCCAGCAGGCTGCTCCTCAGGGACATTCATAGCTTGAGTGACAGCATTCATCACAATCAACCCAAGAGGAATCATATACATCCACTGCAATAACCGGACACGAAAAAGGTAAAAAAATGTATTTTTTATGTTTAGGATAACCAATTGGCCAAGCTTCCAAAGATCATATGAAGGGAAAGGGAATTAAATGTTCAGATATTTCTAACTGATAAAGTCATTCTAACTCATAAAACAATGGAACTCACATATTTTGCCCAAAATGACTTCTCTGGCGGTTTTAAAACTTCTTCCTCTCCAGTTTCTGCTGCAAGTAATTCCTCTGCAAATGTTGGAGTTCTGCATGTCTTGAAATGTTAGTTTCTGTTTACACTGAGTTTATTTTTAAATGCATAATTTAACAAGGTCTTCGTGTAGTAATGAAAAATAAACATATTTACAAGGCTGATATCCATTAGAAAACAGAGCTCACTCATTCAGTAATTGTGAATTTTAAGAAGAGAGGTGGTGGTAGGGATTGGGATAGAAGTAAGTCCAGATTCATTAGCAGTGAAATCCTCATTCAGCTTAAAAAATTAAGCTCATGTGTCAGGGTCAAACACATGATATTTATACATCGACATATTTCACGTATTAAATGCGGGACCAAACCAATATTATCTTGTTTTACCAATCCCCAATACATTGAGCTCTCCAAATTGCCCACCGCTGCTCCTCAAACAGAAGAATTTTTCATACCATCAAATATCATGCACTAAGAACATACTAAATCACGTGGAGTCATGTGAATTATCTGCTCTTGAACATTGCTCTAAGAGACGATTCTCTATGGGCGGGGTGGGGCTGCGATGGAGCTAGCAACATAAGAGGTTGCGGTGAGAAATGCAGCGACTGCGGCGATAGGGGATCTGTACTCAAATTTGCAGCAAAAACAATGCTTGCCTGGAGAATGATTGTCATAGCGGAATATGGAAAGTAGCTTCTGCTTCAATTCAGTGAAGCAAGAGCCATCGCAGGGACACCTAGATGATCAAAAAGGTGATAGGTAACCTATCTCCGACAAAATGTGACGCAAGGCGAAACTACAAGAGACTGACACGATGACCAAATCCTAGATGAATGTGACAAGTACGTGAAAACATAATAGTACTACGGAACGACAAAACTAAAGATGTGAATGAATGCAAGCACGCCAACCAACGAACAATGCACTGCGTAAACTCTACTCCTAATGCAAATGGGCACACACTCTAACGAACAACCGATGTTAATGATATAAACCCTAATGTCATGCAAGTGAAGCAACCATGCAAAAAAATTCCGACGCACAATTATATTAAATGGTTGTTTACCGGGACCTCCCCTGTAAGTTTGCATAATTATAGGCTGCATCCCACTATCATCTGAAATTACATAAATCTCCCCTCTAAATTTATATTTCATAACATTCATGCACAAAAATATGCATGTTATGAAATGTAAACTTAGAGGGGAGGTTCAAGTATTTTTAGAAGATAGAGGCTCCAACTTGTAATTGTAATACATACCTGGAGAGGTTTGAGTAATTAATAGTTGAATTTGTAAGAAGAGAGAAAACAGGAGAGAGAAAAACACTCTTAATTGTATATCTTCTCAAAGTACATGAATACATACACTTATATAGAGGTAGATAGAGAGAGAGATATCTACATTTACAATGTGGGACTAAAGTAGTTATACATGGGCCAATACACATGGGCCTCCTAAATGGGCTAATTCTATTTTATCTTTAACACTCCCCCGCAAGCTGAAGCGTACAAGTCATAAGCGTCAAGCTTGGATAGAAACTGATAGTACAAAGTCCGTGAGAGAGCCTTGGTGAAAATATCAGCAATTTGACTGTAGGCCGAGACATGTTCCAATACTATCTTCTTTGACTGAACCTTTTCCCGAACGAAGTGACAGTCAACTTCAATATGCTTGGTGCGCTCATGGAACACTGGATTCTTGGCAATATGTATGGCAGTTTGACTATCACAGAGTAGGGTAGCAGGAGAGGAGAGTGTGAGACCCATATCACGGAGGAGTCCCTCTAGCCAGGTGACCTCAGATACGACCGCTGCCATAGCGCGATATTCAGCCTCAGCAGACGAGCGAGCGATAACAGTCTGTTTCTTGCTGCGCCAGGTAATAAGATGTCCACCGAGTTAGGTGCAAAAACCAGTGGTGGAATGTCTATCATCAAGAGACCCTGCGCAGTCCGCATCAGAGTAGGCAACAAGAGATAAAGAAGACGATGGCTTATAAATAAGTCCTTGTCCAGGAGTCTTCTTTAAATATTTGAGGATTCGCTTGACGGCTCGAAGATGAGAAGTCCGAGGAGTATGCATGAATCGGCTTACCACTCCAACATCGAATGAGATGTCAGGCCGCGTAACTGTGAGGTAGATTAATTTTCCCACCAAGCATCGATAGTACTCTGGATTGGTCAAAACAGGGTCATTCCCAGAGTCTTGATTCGACAGCTGATGATTCATGTCCATCGGAGTATCTGTAGGTTTGCATCTCGAGTAGCCCGCACTTTGTAGAAGATCTATGCAGTACTTCCGCTGAGATAAGACTAGTCCATCAGGTTTCCTTGCAACCTCAAGTCCAAGGAAGTATCGCAGATTGCCCAGATCTTTTGTCTGAAAGACGGAGTTCAGATGTTGCTTGATTTTCTGTATCCCGTTGGTGTCGTTGCCCGTAATCAGAATGTCATCAACATAGACAAGAAGAAGAACTGACTCTGTTGCTTGATGACGAGTAAAGAGAGAGAAATCTACAGAACTCCGAGTGAATCCCATCTCGCGAACCACCTTACTGAACATATCAAACCAAGCGCGAGGGGATTGCTTGAGACCATATATAGACTTCCGAAGAAAACAGACACGAGACTCCCCCGTGGTCTCAAATCCAGGTGGCTGGTGCATATACACAGTTTCCTGAAGATCGTCATTGAGAAAGACATTTTTGATATCCAATTGATGAAGGGGCCATTGCGGTGCACACTAGAGAGATCAGAACCCATAAAGTACTCAGTTTTGCCACTGGAGAGAACGTTTCATCGTAATCGAGACCATGTTGCTGAGTGAAGCCCCGAGCCACCAGACGGGCTTTGAGACGATCAACTGTTCTATCAGGAGCATGTTTGATTGTAAAGACCCATTTGCAGCTAACACAAGATTGACCATGAGAGAGAGGAACAAGGTCCCAAGTCCGGTTAGCCCAGAGAGCTGCCATCTCGTCGTCCATGGCCGCACGCCAGCCCGAATGTTGTAGGGCATCCTGCAAGGAGTTAGGAAGGGAAATAGTGGAAAGAGAGAGGGCAAAAGTGCGAAGAGGTGGAGAGAGGCGATGTAGGGATACATAGTTTCCCATGGGATGAGCCGTGGAGGGTGGTGCTTGATCGTCAAGGCGCAGAAGAGCATCCATAGTAGGGGGCTGCTGGCGGACTGCAATCCTGGACGAGCGGCAAGTGTAGACACGGGTAGGTGGAGGAGGAGGGAGAGGTGGTGAAGTTGGTACTTGAGGAGCGAAAGAAGTGGGAGGCAGAGAAGTGACGGGAACAGCCGGACGAGGAATTGTGGGCTGATGTGGTAGAGTGGAGGTGTGAGAGAAGAAACTTTCATCTTCAGCAAAGGTAACATCCGCGGAGACGAGCATCTTGTTGATTGTGGGAGAGTAGCAAACATACCCCTTTTGAGTACGAGAGTAGCCGACAAATACACATTTAGTGGTGCGGGCGGCAAGTTTGTCACTTGGTGGTCCGAGAGAGTGAACATAACAAGCACATCCAAATGTGCGAGGCATGAGAGAAAATGGGGACTGGGAAGGAAACATGAGACTGAAGGGAGAAGCAAAGTTAAGAACGGAGGAGGGCATATGGTTAATGAGGTAGCAAGCAGTAGAGACAACAAAGTTCCAATATTCAACGGGAACCTGCATTTGAAGCATGAGTGACCGAGTGACATCAAGGAGATGACGATTCTTCCGCTCGGCCAATCCATTCTGCTGGGGTGTGTATGCACACGAAGTTTGATGAATTATCCCAAAGTCGGTGCATAAGTTGGAGAAGCTGTGACTACTGTATTCACGAGCGTTGTCAGTGCGAAGCGTTCGTACGACAGTAGAAAATTGCGTACGTATTTCAATAATGAACGCACGAAAAACAGAAGTTAGCTCAGTACGATCACGAAGTAAATAAATCCATGTGAGGCGTGAATAGTCATCAATGAAGGTTACAAAGTAGCGATAACCAAAAAGAATGGGTAGTTTATAAGGACCCCAGATATCAGAATGAACTAAAGAAAACGGAGTACTACTCCGGTCACATACAGGAGAGAAAGAAGTACGATGCTGCTTGCCAAAGATACAAGACTCACAAGAAAATTCCTGTAAAGAGACATCAGGAAGAGCCTTCTTGAGAATCTGAAGAGGAGCATGGCCAAGACGACGATGCCAGTTGACGGAGGTGACAACAGAGAGTGAAGTGGGAAGAGCGTCCAGGAGATAAAGCCCGTTTGATAGCCGTCCTCTACCAATGATAATTTGTGTTCGACGATCCTGCATGACAAAAGAAGAGGGAGAAAAGATCAGACAACAATCAAGATTTTGAGCAAGCCTACTAACAGACAACAGGTTAAAGGGAGATCCCGAAACATGAAGGACCGAGGTTAAGAAGAGAGTAGGAGTAAGTTGCAGATCCGCAGCTCCAAACACAGGAGTAATATCGCCATTAGCTACAGTGATAAACTTGGGATACTCAGTGTGCATGTACTGAGGAGGTTTCTGAGAGGTAATATGATGAGTGGCCTCAGAGTTCAGGATCCACTGAGAGCTGTAGGAGAGACAGGAGATACCTTCAGTAGAGAATGAAGCAACCGAGCAAGAGGAACGGTTGACCATGCCTTGAAGCTGCAGTATCTGTAGGCGGAGGTCATTGATATCCTTCTGAGTAGTAGAAGAGGGGTCGGTGGGAGAGGGACCCGCAGGAGCAGGAGCAGCAGCAACAACACGAGCGGAAAGATGAGGAGGCAAACTATGTTTGCGATAGCAGGTAGCTTCAAGGTGGCCATCACGACCGCAGTAAGTACACTTGAGAGTAGAACGACTGACACATCCCCGATCACGAGACGTGAAGTGGCCTCCCCGAGTAGAAGATCCCCGGCCAAACTGAGCAGGAGTAGGGAGTATGGGCTGTTGGAGCAAAGCCAGAGAAAAAGTTGTTGGAGCCTCGGGAGGTGTAACCTTAAGCACCATGGAACAAACATCAGACAGGGAGGGTGTTGTAGGAGAAGAGAGAATCTGGGCCCGAATGCTGTGAAGATGACTAGAAACACGAGCCATTATCATAGGAGGTTGGTGTTGTATCCAGGCCTCCACCAGGGTCCGGGTCTGTAGCAAGGAATGAGCCCATTCGACATAGTTAGCCTTTCCGCTGAGAGAGATAGTGGTGATGCGAAGTTCATCACGGACCTCGGAAGGCAAGTTAGCAGCATGAGCGGGCAGAGAAGGGGTAGCTGTAGTGGAGTCATTGGATACCATGACGGATAGCGGCAACGGACTGAAGCAGCTGGCAGCGGACTGAAGCGGAGCCCGCAAGAAAGAGAGGCAACAACAAACTGAAACAGACCGCAAGAAGGAGAGGGCGAGCAAGAACCCGAATTCTTGGAGCAGGTTGCGCCGACTAGGGCAGGTCGCGGCAAGCAGATCGCGGTGACAAGGAAGATCGCTAGCGACGAAGAAGGTCACAATGACTAAGAGGAAGGTCGCGGCGACAAGGGGAGGAGCTCGGCAAGGCGCGAGTTGAGATAGGCCGTGGCGGACTGGAGCAGTCCGTAAGAAGAGAAGGTTCGCAGCGGACTGGAGGAGGAGGCAACGGACTGCAGCAAGAGCTGGCAGCGGACTGGGGAGAGGAAGTAGCGGGCAGAGGACTGGAGAGACGGAGCGAGAATGAGCTCGCAGCAGCGGACTAAGAGAAGAGTCTGCGAGAAGGGAGCTCGCAGCGGACTGAAGAAGAATAGTTGGTAGGCAGAGAATAAGTGGACCCCACGGGACAGAGAAATGAGGCTATAAGAAGCCCGAGGAGGAGGGTGGAACCACAGAGAGAAGAGGAAGCAGACCCAGAAAGGTCAGGCCGCAGGAGCCAGGAGGCTAAGGGAGCAGAGAGAAACGCGGGCCGCAGACAGAAACGCTGGCCGCGGGCGAGTAGGGGTAAGCATATAAAAGTCGGAGTCCGCAGGCCGCTGGCGATTAAGGTAGGCGGATAGAAGGTTGGAGTCCGCAGGAGGGGACGAATTCCTCTGATACCATGTAAGAAGAGAGAAAACAAGAGAGAAAAGCGCCCTTAATTGTATATCTTCCCAAAGTACATGAATACATACACTTATATAGAGGTAGATAGAGAGAGAGATATCTACATTTACAATGTGGGACTAAAGTAGCTATACATGGGTCAATACACATGGGCCTCCTAGGCTAATTCTATTTTATCTTTAACAAAATTAAATGAAAATAAAATTTATTATCTCACGCAAGCACATTTGACACATGAAGGCTCCGTTTGGGAGGACTTATTTTCACCGGTCAAGCGGTTACGACCGCATGAATCGAACCGTAATTAAGGTCCGGTTCATGCGGTCGTAACCGCTTGACCGGTGAAAATAAGTCTCCCCAAACGGAGCCGAAGTTGAATTATGGCAACTGGGTTGCAATCACACGTAATTTAGAGCACTAAAAATTGAGCATCAAACAAATAGAACATTCAAGGCCATTGAAAGAAACTTTAGCAAATGGCTAGAGCAAAATAAAACTAAGAATAAACTGGTACATCCGTATACAATGTAGTTAAATTTGAAAATAAATGTGGAACTCACCAAGAGGCCGTACGTGTAGGAATGGAGAACAAGGGATCGTTGGCGTGGAGGTGGCTACCTGAAGCAGTGAAACTACTGGGCAGTAGCTGTCCGAGGGGATAAATGTGTAGATGGGGGCTGTATGTGGTAGCTAAATGACTAGGGAAAGTTATCTAGGATTTCTTGAGGTTCAGGTGGTTGGCTATGGATGGAGAAGGGGATGTGGAGGCTTGAGGCCATTGTTCCTGGAGGTCGATGAGGGTACAGCTGCTGTTCGAGGGTAAGGTGCGAGCTAGATGTGGGCTGAAAGAGGAACCGTTGGCAGGGAAGCAGTCAGGGAGGTGGCTGGAGGACTCGTGGAGGGCGTGGACATCGAGAAGGAGGCTGGTAGAGGGGTACAGGGCTAGGAAGTGGCTAGGAGGCAGTCAGCTGCAAGTGGGTGGCAGGAAACAAGCTGGGACTAGCATTGTTGTGGACGCTGACTGAAAACCACGACAGATGGTGATGGAGAGTGATGATGGGAGGTCAGGTGTCGTCACACCCGGAGAATGAGACCAGCAACGTCGCACCATGCGGGATCCTGGCCTTCGCACCGAGGGGTAAGGATCGAGCGGCACTAAACATAGGAGACACAATTCTCGATGAAAAAAATCCAAGAAGTAAACAGTGGAATACATAAAAGAAGGGATTTATGCTAGGTATATCTGAAATCCATGATTGTCTGATCAAACAACTTAACCTAAATCTCAGAATAGATCTTAAAAAATAAAAGAAAAATACATAAAAATAGTAAAAATCAAATTGGTCATAATCGCGAGCTCCAATCTTCGATCTGAGAATTTTAAAACTATTGGGCGCCTAAATCCCTCAAATGACGTACGATCAATCCCCATCATTCTCTCAGGCTCAAAAACATTCATCTCTACTGAATGAAGATTGTAACTCTGGGGATAAAAAGTCTTTGTTGAAGGTCTTTGTGTCACAAAAGCTGTTGAGGGCCCTCGTGCCAGAAAGTTACCGAGGATCTCTGATGTGACCAAGGTGAGTGTGTAGCTTTGAACAAAAAAATAATTGCGACCTATTCAAAATAAGTGTGGCGCGAGAGGGCTTTCGCTGGCTATTTTAACGAACTAAACGGTCAAGGCGTTGCTCGCGAACGCAAGGCTATCACACGAGCGTATTAGCGTTGTAAATCTCAATTCCACAAGCATAGGTAACAACTCATATGTAGAGTAATAATAATGATAATAGTATTTAGGTTTTTCTTTCCCTCCTAATACCTAGCAGTACCGAGCCCCTCCCCTTCATTTCCCGTAATCAGCCGCTCTAGGTTTTTCCGCTCCTGATTCCTGCGAGAGCTGCACGTCTCGCCGCTCCCGATCTCGCCTCCAGGTGCCCCCGAATCTCCTCCCCGTGGCCGAAAATCTCCTCCTCTAGGGCCGGCGCCTCCTCATGCTTCTGCCGCCCCATCTTGCTCTACCAGTCCTCTTAAGAGACGGCAATCTCCTACTTAAGGGTCGACAATTCCTCCTTCTCCTGGAGCCGGCCGCAGGATCTCTTCCTCCTACTCCTCCAAGCGTAGGCAGCCCTTCCATCCCTCTCCCACTGCATTTTGGCTGGTGGATTGCAAGGGGGTATCCTAGGTTTTTGCTCGGATCCTCCTCTCCTCGAGTTTTGAGCCCGAAAGTGTTTTCCTTGGGACTCTTCCGGATTTCTCATCCTCAGATGATGTTCTGTGTTTTCGAGGCCGCCTCTGCATCCCTGATGTTCCTGGGTTGCTTGATAGTATTTGCCGAGAAGCTCATGAATCCCGCACATCAGGTCATGCAAGCAACAATAAGATGTATCATGACTTGAAGCAGATCGTGTGGTGGCCGGGTATGAAGAATTATATCGCTCGCTTCATCTCTCGATGTCTGACATGCCAGAAGGTGAAAGCTCAGCTTCAGCGGCCTGGTGGAGCCGCTGTTTATCCTTGAATGAAAGTGGAAAAATATCTCTATGAACTTTATCACGGGTTTTCCCCGTACTCCGAGAGGGCATGATGTGATTTGGGTCATAGTGGATTACATGACTAAAGTGGCTCATTTCATCCCGTATAAGGAAGGTCATTCCACCAAAAAGATGGCTCGGATCTATGTTTCAGAGATTGTTAGACTTCATGAGATTCCTTTGTGGATTGTGTCGGATCGTGACTCGAGATTTGTATCTCACTTCTGGAAGGGCTTTCAACAAGCTTTGGGCACCGATCTCAACCTAAGCACTGCTTACCATCCGACGACTGATGGCCAGACCGAAAGAGTTAACTAGATTCTTGAAGACATGTTGCGATGTTATATTCTAAATTACAAGGGAGGTTGGGACGAGCACATACCCTTGGTTGAATTCGCCTACAATAATAGCTATCAAGAGAGCCTCAAGATGGCCCCCTTCGAAGCATTGTACAGGCGTCGTTGTAGGACCCCGCTCTACTGGTCAGAAGTTGGTGAGAAGGTTGTTTTCGGGCCCAAGTTACTTCAGGAAATGGAAGAAGCCACGAAGAAGACTCGCTTTCAGCTCATTCGTGTTATCAAGAGACAGAAAAGGTATGCAAATCAGCGCCGCCGTCCGTTAGAGTTTGTTGTGGGTGATCAAGTATTCCTGAAGGTTTCTCCTACTCCTGGGGTGAAACGGTTTAGTCGTCATCATAAGCTCAACCCGAGGTTCGTGCGACCGTATGCCATTTCAGAGCGTGTCGGAGGAGCTGCTTATCGTTTGGAGTTACCTGCTTCTTTGGTCGGCGTTCACAATGTATTCTATGTTAGCCAGCTTCGGAAGTGCATCCTTGATCCTAATCGCGTCATCGAGGAAATCCCGGTGATTACTGAAGCCAATCTTTCCTATCCAGTCGAGCCCACTAAGATCGTCGAGTATCAAGAATGCAAGCTTCGCAAGATAACCATTCCTATGGTGAAGGTACTTTGGATGCATGATAAGTCTGAGGAGTACACTTGGGAACTTGTATCAGACATGCGCAACAAGTATCCACAACTTTTCGCTTGAAAGAGGTATGTCTTCACTCTTGTTCTCCTTTCTATTTGTTTATATTCACAGTTAACTTTCATGTCTTGAATTGCAAACTTTGTTGGAATGGATGGTCATCTGAATCTTCGTCATGAGAGACCCTGGGCAGGAATTTCTTAGAAGTTTCGGGAAGAAACTTTCTAAGTGTGGGAGAATGTAACAACTCATATGTAGAGTAATAATAATAATAAGGCTAATAGTATTTAGGTTTTTCTTTCCCTCCTAATACCTAGCCAAACCGAGCCCCTCCCCTTCATTTCCCGTAACCAGCCGGTCTGGTTTTTCCGCTCCCGATTCCTGCGAGAGCCACACGTCTCGCCGCTCCCGATCCCGCCTCCGGCTGCCCCCAAATCTCCTCCTTGTGGCCGGAAATTTCCTCCTCTACGGCCGACGCCTCCTCTTGCTTCTGCCGCCCCATCTTGCTATACCAGTCCTCCTAGGAGCCGAAAATCTCCTCCTTAAGGGCCGACAGTTCCTCCTCCTCCTCCAAGCGTAGGCAGCCCTTCCATCCCTCTCCCACTGCATTTTGGTCGGTGGATTGCAAGAGGGTCTCCTAGGGTTTTGAGCCCGAAAGTGTTCTCCTTGGGTAAGGAACTCCTCTTTTCCCCTCTATTCAGATTTATTTGAATTTGTTGATAATTTCGACACTCCAATCAACGTATTTACGTTGATACAAGTGTTTGCCCTCTTATAAATCATCTAATCATCTTGTAATTTTGGCTCCTGGCGTCGTCCATAGGTTCAATTGGTGGAATCTCTCCAAGGCCCTCTCCGATCTAGGATTTCCGTCACCCAAGCGCCGCCAATTTTGTCTCGATCCCTCGTGGTACCTTCTCTCCCCTCAACTTTGATGGAGGTAAAGTTCTAACCCCCCTTTATTGATATG
Source organism: Platanthera zijinensis (assembly GCA_039513925.1). Lineage (NCBI taxonomy): Eukaryota > Viridiplantae > Streptophyta > Magnoliopsida > Asparagales > Orchidaceae > Platanthera > Platanthera zijinensis. The sequence goes on from CM077081.1 coordinate 234,146,488, forward strand.
GTTATTTGATGAAAATGCATGCATAAGCGTAGAAAGCCTTCAATATGTTGAATATCGTTTTTGTGACCTTGAGCAGGTCAAGGATAAGGCTACTATTTCTTTTGTTAGCGCCGCTTAGCCGCCGCCATTCGTTTCAGCGTCACCTTAAGACAAGTAGAGAATTCTCTCTCGCTTGCAAGCATGAAATTTAGGTTGTTTCACTCTCACGCTATGAATTTTGCTCGTAAATATTCGAACTGTTAAACTAGTAACTTGTCATGATATGTTAGGAATCTCCAAAACATGAATCTTGAAGTTCATTTAATGTCATAAGGGAAACATTGAAAGACGGTGTTGAATTGATATGACGCTTTGAATCGAGTTTCCGTTTAACTGGCAACATGAACAAACAAATGGCCATAACAAGCTCGGTTTGCTAATAAGACTTGCATCTAAATTTATATTAGAACCTCGTACATCAATTAAACATGTACTCCTTTCATTGGTTACCACTTATGTCATTAAGTGATTGAACTATGCTAAACTACGGAATAGACTTAAAAATTAATGTATCTCTGTTAGACTTTGTTATTTACATGTTTGTAGAAAAACTGAGCATTGAAACTTGTGAACTGTATTTCTTGTATTAACCTTCAAGTATGAGTACATATATATAGGAAGAGAGGAAGAGAAAAGTCCCAAAAAAATACAATGTGGGACAAAACACAAGACACACATGGGCTTATAAATGGGCCACAATTACAATGGGCTTTTACATATCTTTTTACTATCTTCTAACACTCACCCGCAAGATGGAGCATATAAATCGTAAGCACCAAGCTTGGATAGGAACTGCTGATACAATGGCCGAGGTAGAGCCTTAGTAAAGATGTCGACAACTTGCTCAGAGGCTGGAACATGTTCCAATTCAAGTTTGTTCAGTTGGACTTTCTCCCGGACAAATTGACAATCAACCTCAATGAGTTTTGTTCGCTCATGGAACACGGGGTTCTTCGCAATATGTATAGCAGCCTGACTGTCGCAGAACAGAGTTCCTGATGAGGAGAGTTTGACACCCAAATCACAAAGAAGGCTCTCCAACCAGGTAAGTTCAGAAACGACAGCTGTCATTGCACGATACTCGGCTTCAGCAGAAGAACGAGCAACAACCGATTGCTTCTTGCTACGCCATGTGATGAGATTTCCTCCAAAGTAGGTACAGAAACCAGTGGTGGACCGTCGATCATCAAGCGAGCCCGCATAATCAACATCAGTGTACGCAATAAGAGATAAGGAGAATGACTTGTATACCAACCCTCGTCCCGGGGCAATTTTCAAGTACCTGAGAATGCGTTCGACAACATGTAGATGAGAGATCCTTGGTGAATGCATAAAGCAACTGACCACTCCAACAACAAAAGAGATATCAGGCCTTGTAACTGTTAAGCATATCAGTTTTCCTACAAGCTGCCGATAATATTCAGGATTTGTAAGAAGAGAATCTGATTCTGTTCCATGAGCACTTAGATTGTGGTTGACATCCATAAGTGTTTCCGCGGGTTTACATCCGGAATAACCAGCATCCAGAAGAAGGTCAAGACAATATTTCCGTTGAGATAGGACCAGACCATCAGGTCGACGAGCAACCTCAAGTCCAAGGAAGTATCGAAGATTTCCCAGATCTTTTGTTTGTAAGACCGAGTTTAAGTGTTTTTTGATCTGGTGTTTCCCGATTGAGTCATCGCCTGTTATCAAAATATCATCCACATAGACTAAGAGAATGACAGTCCCTGTTGATTGATGACGAGTAAAAAGTGAGAAGTCAGCCGAGCTCTGCTGAAAGTCAATATCACGAACAACTTTGCTAAATTTTTCAAACCAAGCCCAAGGGGACTGTTTGAGACCATAAATAGCTTTACGCAGACGACACACCCGAGACTCCCCCGTTTTCTCAAACCCGGGAGGTTGGTGCAAGAAAACAGACTCATGAAGATCACCATTAAGAAAGAAATTTTTAATGTCCAACTAGTGTAGGGGCCAGTGGCGGTGAACAACAAGTGAAATAAGGACCCAAACAGAGTTTAGTTTGGCGACAGGGGAGAAGATCTCCTCATAGTCCAAGCCCTGTTGCTGAGTGAATCCACGAGCCACAAGACGGGCCTTGAGGCGGTCGATTGTCCCATCCGGAGCATGTTTAATGACAAAGATCCATTTACAGCTAATGCGGGACTGGGCGGGAGGAAGAGGTACCAGATCCCAAGTGTGATTAGCCCAAAGGGCTGACAACTCAGCTTCCATTGCCGCACACCACCCAGGGTATTGAAGAGCCTCCTGCACAGTGTTAGAAATAAAAATAGAGGAAAGAGCAAGAGCAAATTTGAGCAGAGGAGAGAGCCGATGTAACAAAATGTAGTTCGCGAGTGGATAAGCCGTAGAAGTGGAGGCGGGATCAGCTAGCTGCAAGATAGTACTGGAAGACAGTAGCAGTGGTTGGGCCCCAGAGTTCTGATTAAGGTGAGTGTAGACACATAGGAGAGGTGGTTTGGGTGGTGGTGGTTCCACGTGGGGTGTTGGAAGAAGAGGAGGTAGAGAAGTCGTGACTGGAACAGTAGGACGGGGCACGGGTAGCACAAGTGGAGCTGAAGTTGATGAGTGAAAGGGTTGGTCTTCCAGGAAACTAACATGAGCTGAAACAACCACTTTCCGATCGACTGGAGAGTAACATATGTAACTTTTTTGAGTGCGAGAGTACCCCACGAGCATACATTTGGTTGCACGAGGGGCAAATTTGTCCATAGGCGGACCAAGATTATGGACATAGCAGACACAACCAAACACCCGAGGTGCGAGAGGAAACAGAGATTGAGAGGGTAAGAGGAGGCTAAACGGAGTGGCGAAGTCGAGAACGGAGGAAGGCATGTGGTTGATGAGATGACAGGTAGCCGACACTGCAAAGTTCCAGTATTCGATGGGTACCTGCATCTGAAGCATTAAGTACAGAGCAACATCAAGAAGATGACGATTTTTGCGTTCAGCAACATCATTTTGCTGAGGAGTGTAAGCACAAGATGGTTGATGTATAATGCCAAACTCAGCACAAATTGTAGCGAACGTTCGACTCGTATATTCACTCGCATTATCAGTTCGAATGATTTTAACCGGAGAAGGGAACTGAGTACGAAGTTCAGTAACGAACATACAAAATATAGAAGTGAGTTCGGTACGATCCCAGAGTAAATATAACCATGTTATATAAGAGTAATCATCAATAAACATTACAAAGTAGCGGTACCCAAATACACTAGGGACTTTATAAGGGCTCCAAATATCAGAATGGACAATAGATAAAAGAGTAGTACTCTGATGACAAACAAGACTAAAGGAAATTCGATGTTGTTTACTAAAGATACATGATTCACAAGTAAACGCATGCAAAGAGACATCCAAAAGAGCTTGCTTAAGAATCTGGAGGGGAGCATGCCCGAGGCGACGATGCCAATCAACTGAGGAGACGATAGAAAGAGCAGATGGAAGAACATCAAGAAGATAGAGCCCATGGGACAGCCTCCCCCTACCAATAATATTCCGCGTTCGCCGATCCATCACAACAAAGGACGATAGTGAGAATGTAACATGACAATCAAGATCCTGTGTAAGTCGGCTAACAGAAAGTATGTTAAATGAGGAGCCCGGAACATGAAGAACCGATGTTAACGAGAGGGTGGGTGTGAGATGGATATCAACAGCTCCTGAGACGGGTGGATTCACCATTGACCACAGTGATGAACTTGGGATGAGGAGATGCCAAGTATTCCGACGGCTTCTGGGAAGTAATGTGGTGGGCGACACCAGAGTTCATGATCCAGTGGGAACTCCGAGATAGATAGGATATACCTTCATTGGCAATGGAAGCCGTGGAGCCCGAGGAGCGAGCAATCACCCCTTGGAGCTGCTGAAGCTGGGTGCAGAGAGCATCATTGTCAGACTGAGCGGATGAAGAAGCTGATGTAGAAGCAGAGTGCGGAGACTCGGCCTTAGTAAAGGTAGCAAGGTGGGGCGGCAGACCATGCTTACGATAACAGGCGGCCTCCAGATGATTATCCCGACCGCAAATAGTGCATTTAAGGGGGATTTGCCCGCACATCCTCGTCCTCGAGACGGGTGGCGACCCCCACGGGCTGAAGGACCACGATTGGAGTGATGTGGTGAAGGTAGCTATAGAAGAGCTGGAGAGGGAGGCATAAGAGCCTCGGGTGGCGGGGTGACCTTCAGAAGCATTGAGCAGACATCTGAGAGAGAGGGAGTAGTGGTTGAGGAGAGGATCTGAGCCCGAACACAATGCAGATGAGAAGGGACCCTCGCCATCATCATGACAATTCCAACGACCTCTTTTTGTGCCCGTTGGGCAACCAAATCTGTAGTAGGAGACTGGTGTTGTATCCAAGCCTCAACAAGGGTCTTGGTCTTGGCAACAAAGGAAGACATATCACCTGGTATCCTGGGATCAAGGGATTGAAGATCAATGATGATATCAAACAAATGTTGGAGACTGTTTTGGCCAAAATAGAAGGAATGAAGTTCCTCCCACATGGACTTAGTCGTGTCATGATACATGATCATCCTGTAAGGCTCGGTATCCATGGAGTTGAGAAGCCAGGATTGCACACGGCCGTCATCACAAAGCCACTCATCAGTGGGAAGGGCAGGAGTAGCCCGGGTCAAGTGATGAAGGAGTCCTTTCTTCTGGAGCACTCGATGAACAGAATGTACCCATTCCACAAAGTTTTGTTTGCCATTGAGAGATATGGTGGTAATCCTGAGTTCATCCCGAAGTTTAGTAGCGGGAGTAGCAACACGAGGTGGCATATGCGAGACAGCAGTGGACTCGTCGGAAGCTGTAGTGGAACCCATGAAACCGCAACGAGGAGATCAAAAGGACTAGCCGCCAGAAGAAGACTAGCCGCAGCGGGAAGAATGAAGATAAAGCAAGGATTAGCTGGAAGGAGAGACGTCCTAGCCGCAGCGAACAGAATGCAACAGAGGTGGTGAGGAGAGGCCGCAGCGAGGAAGGGGCTCAGCGACTAGATGAGGCCGCACTGGAGAGGAGGTCGCAGCGGGAAGCGGTTGCTGCAGCGAAGAGAGGGCGCAACGACTAGATGAAGCCGCAACGGAGAGGAGGTCGCAGCGGGAAGCAGATGCCGCGAGAAAAGGTCGCAGCGAGAAGCAAATGTTGCGAAGAGAGAAGAGGTCGCAGCGAGAAGAGCCGAGGAGGAGAAACATCGACTAGATGAAGCCGTAATGAAAAGGAGGTCGCAGCGGGAAGCAAATGCTGCGAAGAGAGAAGAAGTCGCAACGAGAAGCTTGTCGAAGCGAGAAGAAGGCCGTGGCGGATAGGTTGCACGGTCACCACAGCGGACAAAGTCGCGACAAGAAAGAGCGGTAAAACAAAAAAACCGACAGGGGTCCACCAGGTCTTGAAGGGAGAAAAAACCTATAAAAGGTTGAGGGAGGGGAGAGAAGAGAGGGTGGGGAACCACAGGAGATGAAGAAGAAGAAGCGGATAGAACAAAACTAGCCGCAACGGATAGCAGTTAGTCGGAGAACAGCCAACGGTTAGAAGAAATCAAACTGCAAGCTGCAGCGGGCAAACCACAAGGAGGACAAAACCTGACGCTGATACCATGTAGAAAAACTGAGCATTGAAACCTGTGGACTGTATTTCTTGTATTAACCTTCAAGTATGAGTACATATATATAGGAAGAGAGGAAGAGAGAAGTCCCAAAAAATACAATATGGGACAAAACATAAGACACGCATGGGCTTATAAATGGGTCACAATTACAATGGGCTTTTACATATCTTTTTACTATCTTCTAACAATGTTTACTAGCTTTGTTACTAGATATATTGGAACTCAAATAAATCCGTTCCCTCTGTTTGCACTTTAAATTATTAACTTGCTCACTATTTAATTCTTGTTATGAGGCATTTTCCTCTTTGTTTGGATTTTGTCTTATGGTTTTTGACTGCGCCGCCTGCATCCTGAGCTGTTTTGCATCAAGTTTCAGAGTTTTTGGAGGTTCATTTTTGATGTTGTTTCATCAGGTTCTATGTATTTTATTCTTGTACTGTCGAATTAACAATTACGTATTAGTTATGTCAGTCATTTTCTTTTGACGTCATGGACAACTGCTAGGTTGTATTCTGTACTGAATTTCAATATAAATGATTTGTTCATCTCTTTGGTTTACTGCATTAAAACTTTGTACCAATTCTTCATGACACGAGATTTTATTAAAAATGCATACGCGTCAACATCTTTTTACCACCCCATGTTAAAGCTTTTACGCATAAAAACAAAACTAGTTTTCTTAAAATGATTATTTTAAATCTAATATTACTTTTTTTACTCCCGCCTTACAGACATGGAATTTCTTTCGCTAATACCTGTGGCATCACGACCCGCCCGTAGCGCACTCTGATAATTGTTATTAGACAGGTCGTGACACATAGCAATTAGCCAATTAGGTGGCGGATATTCCAGATATGAAAAATAAACGATAATCAAGAAATGCGATTAACCGGGCAAGCTCTAAATAATTAATCGTTCATTTAAATGTTAGCACAAAAAAATAAACCCTGGATTGAGAGCGGGAGAAGTGGAGAGGTATACCAAACTAAGGGCAGCGATAGACCGTCACGAAACACCAAGGAAAAGCTCATGTCGAGATCGGGCTAAAGATCCTTGGCTGGTTGGAGACGATGCGGGGGAGGAGAGGCGATGGAACTGTTGGTCGGAGTGGATCAGGTGCCTCAATCGGGTGGAAGGGAGTAGGGGAAGTTGTCGGTGCCCTGGATGGAATTTGACAGCAAACACGACGGCCGACAGGCTTCAGGTGATGTCCTTGTCGGGGATGATGAACATCAGAGCTTCAGGCAGCAGTAATGGCGGCGGGAGGGGGTTTCCCTGGAGGCGCCAATGATGGAGCGGAGTGCTGGACGACGCAGATTGGGTTGCCGGAAATTCCGACGGGAAGAGGAGATGCGGGAAGGAGGCGGTGGCTTCAGGCAAGGGCGGCGCTGGATGAGAACCGAACGAAAACAAAAGTTTCGTTCAGTTCTATTTTCCAATCGACTGAACAGGGAGATAAGGAATACCTCTTATAAGGAGGAATTAGGGTTTGTTTCATTTTAGTGGTTAAGTGGGCCGGGCTGAATGGATGGGCTTTGCAACCGGACCAACAGATTCAAAATAACATGTAGGTGAAGTTTAGGGAGGAGAGGGCTGACAGTTAAGCTACCAACTCAACCCAATTTCAATTAACACATTTATAATTTCAGACTTATAAAACATATTTAAAATAGTTAATTAGTTCGAGCCTGCCCTAAACTAATCTATCGCCTAAATTACCAGACCTATGCATTTAGGATCTCGTTAGCCAGTCACACCAACGAGCCAAACAAAAACGCGCGAACAATATGTGCGATACAAAATTACACAAAAAACGCTAATAATATGCGCGTACAACTCAACACAATAAAATAAAACCAAATGCGCCACGACATGCGCTACACAAATAAAACAAGTAAAAATAAAAATAAAGATGTGTCGCGGGTTGCATCAATTCTCCCGGGGTTGAAAGAGCTCGACCTCGACGAGACTCGATGTAACCTACAAGTAGAAGGTCTAAATGTCGATCGGATAAAATGCTGCATGACTGTCCTGCTGATGTCGCCGTTGTAACCCAAAATCTGGAAGTAACCTCTCATCCTCAAAACTCGCAATCCATTAGTCAATTTTTTATGCCAAATATTCAAATAAACAGTAACTATTAGAGCTTTCAGAGGATGACATGTGCAATGTGTGGGGCAAACATGAGGCAGGGGGAAAACAGGAAACAAGAGCAAAGTAGAACATAATGTAGGAGGCAAGCGTGATCAACCTATGGAATTATTAATTCATAACGCAACATACGCTTGCCCGATAGACACCTACGAATGTCTGCTAGAGCTGGATTGAATATCGTCCCAATTTCGCCTGATGAAATTTCGCTCGAGTCACAAAATTTTAAACATATCCAAAATTTATCTTGTAAAATTTTCCATGAAAAACCATTGAAGCGGTTGTCTCTATGAGGAGTAAAAAATCTAAGGATCGTCTCGACTCCCTCAATACTGCTAAACCAAGAAGTGTCAGAACTCAGGCGATAGTGAGGTGGTGATACAACATGCTCGCCTACATCTAAAGGGAAGTGATATGAACAAAACACGTGCTCACCAAAAATAAAATCCATATAAGGTGGTGACTCTAATGGCACTAGCGAGTGGTCACCAAGCTCAATTTCTGCGGCCTCACGAGGTTGGGGTGGCGGTGGGATAAGAAAATCAGGACATATGATAAACGAGGCTATGCCCCCTAAGAGGATGACCTCATCGCTAGCCAACTCCTTCGGGAGAAGTGAGATCGACTTTGTGTCCTTTGAGGTGAGTGACACATCAATAATAAGTTCTTCTCCCTGGGGTGGAGCCTCAGGAAAAAACTCGGCGACTAACAGTTGTGATTTTGTGTGAGCAAGGGGACACCACTTCAGTCGGGACGGAGGACTGAGGAGGGAAAACCTTTCCTCCAGGAGCTGGGGCTTGGAAGAAACTCATTTGCTAAAATAGGTGTTGTACTGGGGGCAAGTAGATCCATGACTTTCGTCAGAGTGATAAAAGTAGAAGGAAACTCTTCTTCCTGGAGCAGTGGCTCGGGAAGAAACTCCTCGATAGAATAGAATGATATGGCGGAGACACGTGGAGCCACGACTTCAACCGGAGTGATAAAAATAGGAGGAAAATTTTCTTCCTTGAGCAGGGGCTCAGGAAGAATCTCCTTGGCTGAAGTGAGTGTCACGGTGAGGGTGGGTGGGACTAAGGAGCTCGTCGTGAAACTGACAAGGCGAGGAAGAGGACTATCGCAAGACCTAACCTCAGGCGCCGCTATATGATATGAAGTGGGGAGATATGCAGGGGCAGCATAATACATGCGCATTGTCACCTCCAGGTTGTGAACAGAGGTGCACAACCGACGCAGATTCTATCGGACGTCAGCAGTGATGCACTCAACATATTTCCGCAAAGCTTTAATACGCGCATCTAAATCACCCTTTTTTTTAAAACGAAAAAAATCTAAACCTATTTTGAAAAAAATCGGCGCCCAACTATCCCACAATAGGAATGTGATATCCCAACAGACACACCAAACTGATGTGAACCAAGGTGGGTGTGTAGTTTTGAACGACAAAATAATTGCGACCTATTCAAAATAAGTGTGGCGCGAGAGGGCTTTCAAGGGCTATTTTAACGAACTAAACGGTCAAGGCGTCGCTCACGAACACAGGCCTACCATACGAGCGTATTAGCGTTGTAAATCTCAATTCCACTGGCATATCAATTAGGTGACGGATATTCCAGATATGAAAATAAACGATAATCAGGAAATGCGATTAACCAGGCAAGCTCTAAATAATTAATCGTTCATTTAAATGTTAGCACAAAAAAATAAACCTTGGATTGAGAGCGGGAGAAGTGGAGTGGTATACCAAACTAAGGGAAGCGGTAGACTGGCACAAAACACCAAGGAAAAGCTCCTGTCGGGATCGGGCTAATGATCCTTGGCTGGTTGGAGACGATGCGGGGGAGGACAGGCGATGGAACTGTTGGTCGGAGTGGATCAGGTGCCTCGATCAATTGGAAGGGAGCAGGGGAAGTAGTCGGTGCCCTGGAAGGAATTTGACAACAAACACAGCGGTCGGGGGGCTTCAGGTGATGTCCTCGTCGGTGAAGATGAACACCAGAGCTTCAGGCGGTAGCAATGGCGGCAGAAGAGGGTTTCCCTGGAGGCGCCAATGATGGAGCGGAGTCTTGGACGGCGCGGCTGGGTTGCCGGAGGTTCTGACGAGAAGAGGAGATGTGGGAAGGAGGCGGTGGCTTCAGGCAAGGGCGGTGCTAGATGAGAACCGAACGAAAACAAAAGTTTCGTTCAGTTCTATTTTCCACCCGGCTGAACAGGGAGATAAGGAATACCTCTTATAAGGAGGACTTAGGGTTTGTTTCATTTTAGTGGTTAAGTGGGCCGGGCTGAATGGACGGGCTTTGCAACCGGACCAGCAATTCAAAATAACATGTAGGTGAGGTTTAGGGAGGAGGGGGCTGACAGTTAAGCTACCAACTCAACCCAATTTCAATTAACTCATTTATCATTTCAGACTTATAAAACATATTTAAAACTGTTAATTAGTTCTAGCTTGCCCTAAACTAATCTATCGCCTAAATTACCGGACCTATGCATTTAAGGTCTCGTTAACCGGTCACACCAACGAGTCAAACAAAAATGCGCGATACAAAATAATACCAAAAGTGCTAATAACATGCGCGTACAACTCAACACAATAAAATAAAACCAAACGCGCCACGACATGCGCTACACAAATAAAACAAGTAAAATAAAGATGTGTCGCGGGTTGCATCAGTCTCACTCTCACACATGATGCAAGTCATTATAAGAACGAGTGGTAAGGCTGCGGTGGAGGCTCTAGGTACATGTGAGGATGTGGTGGCGGCAAAATTTGAAGATAAGGTTGATGGACCCTAAAACGGCTCCACATCTAGAATCAAATCATCTACATTGAATACAAGATGATTGCCTATATTCCTAGAAATATCAAACCCATACAAATTTGATTTAGACTCTTTCATGACAATATATAGATCTATTCACCTAACACTCAGATTCATATATGCTCCAATGGGAAGCTCTCAAGTAATGTGCAAATCATCACTCAATCACCTTCTTTAAACATATGTACTCTTTTGTGATTCTCTGTGCAAATTTTAAAATTTTCATTAATTTAATATAAATTTACATTGCAGTATGATGTAATGATTAACTCAACAGATTTACCGAATGTAGGCTCTACAAGGCAGTAAAAGTCGCTAAGAATGAACAGTTTATCAGCACGCTCTATAGGTGGGGTGAAAATATTTGTATGATTATGTGATGACCACTTAGATGACAACTTGAGACATTAGCACTAAGGTACAACCCAATGCCATTCCAAATGTCTCTATATGACGTGACTCATCAAGAGGGTCATCTGATGGTGTGTAGGAAAATTCATCTTGAATGAGATGGTCGCTCGAACAAGTACCTAACACATCAACACTAGGAAGACTGTCTCTCATGGGTAAAAATTGATGATGTGGCCACAGAGAGGGGTGTAATAAAATTCATCAATAGCAAGATGATCCTACAGATGAATATCATCGATGACGGTAGTGCCCTAAGTGGAAAGGGAGGCAGTCACTACAAGGCTAACACTAGGCTATCGACTTCCGCTCAAGACTGGACTAGGCACTACAAAATGAGGAGATTCTAATGAGAATGCATTCAAAGGTGAGTATATGATCAACACAATAAATAAGTCTATGCAGGTGATAGGATACGGACAAGCCACTATAGGCTCACTAGGTCGCTCGTATTCACTCTCAACCGGTGTCATAGGGTCCGGGTCGGACTCAAACGATGCCACTAGTCGAACAATGAGCCTCGATGGAGTTAGATAACTCTGTAACAAGTGTCCCGTCTTTCGTTGCCATGGAAACACGACTAGATATAGTGGTGATTTAGGGCTAGGGAGGACTCCTCATGATGGGTTAGTCAGGGTGCGAGTCTACTCGACTAGATTTGAAAGACATCAAGGTTTGCTCATAATGGGAACGAGCTAAAATGTCTGTTTGATAGATTCTAAAGAGTGATGGGTCAACTCAATACATCTCAGACAAAGCTCGAAGCGATACCAAGAAGTAGTTGTACTAGGCACATATTGGATGCCGCTCCTCACCACTAGAACGTCAAAGCTAGCCATATAATCTACACTAGACATTGTCCCATGTTGGAATGAAAACAACTGCTTGACAAGATGAATCCTATAAAAAACTAGAAGACATTGCTTATATAACTTACGCTTCATATATACCCAACTAGTAACTGGGCGAGGATGATCGCACTAAATGACCCTCTCTACCCTAATCCAATATGCTTTATCCTAATCAATAATTCTAGTCTTTGCAAATCTATCACGACAATCACCTAATAACTTGTATCTATCCAGGTAGTATTTCATATCTACAAGTCAATAACAAAAAGATTCGGGACTCAACGAGCAATCAAAAGTTGGGGTAGCTCTCTGAAATTTATATTCAAGATCCTCCTTGAAATGATGATCATCATAGTAATCGTACCTAGCATAATTGAATCGCGTCGAAGATCTTTCTGAAGGAACAATATGAGGCAGAGTATAGGAGAGTTTAGTTTCTTCAAAAAGAGGGGAGGGGAGCAACAATGACCTTGTGGGCTCCAGTGCGGTTGTGGCCTTGTGAGCTAGGATCTCTATAAGAATATTAAACAAATATGAGAGTATTATTGATGTGGATGTTGGAGACGGTACTATTAAGGCTTATGTTGACGGAAGTACTATTGAAGCTGATGTTGATGACAATACGAAGGGTATTGTTGTTGCTACGGGAGATGATGTTAAACATGTTGGAGTCTGAGAAGATGAGGTCGGTTGCAATCGCACGTTCTCGCAGGTTCTAATCGTCCATTTGATGATCCTAAAATTGTTAATCCCCTAAATCTCTCAAATGATGTGCGATCGATACCCATTACAATGTTGAAATGCATGGAATAAGGTATTCTTCCCAAAGAGGGGCATACAAAGAGAGAAACACGGTGACTATACAATATGGTATTTAACGTGAAGGAGTCAAAACCCACGAGATACACTAACTGCATGAATATATGTGATCTTACTCAAACTATCGATTTTAATATCACAGTTAGGGAGCTGGAGCCAAAGCAAGTGTAAGTTGGGACCAGATACACCACATGGTACTTTTTACACCATATATTTCACATATTCAATGTGATACTAGACAAACAAACTCTTGTGTGCTTTAACAATAGGAAGATTGATCAATTGAAATCAATATGTCCAAACACCATTCATACTTCATTCTAAACAAAAGCAGCTAAAATGATATGCAGACGTATTAATTTTACCTGCGTGCTTGCTCACCGTTCTTCATTACTGTATACGAATTAAACATCCATTTCTTCGGCTGAAATAAATGCAGAAGAATGTCATTACACAACTATCATTTTCTTCAATCATATTCATAAGCCTTGTGGTGTTATGTTTTTAAAATTATCATCCATCAAATCAATTTATAATTTAGTTTTTCTTTGTCTAGCTGTCATTAAGTTATTTAAAAAGTGGAAAACCTAAAATATTTTCAACACAAAGCAGAAGCTACATCCATTACAACTGACAAGAAAACCAGCAGTTGTTACAAAAATGTAATAATAAATAAGGAGCATAATGATGTATGAATGTGTGCACTTCAAATCCAGCTATTCTCAAGGGTCTCAGTACAATTGAATACATAGTAAATGTTTTCCGCAAAGAAAGTAAATTATCTCCAAATATTCAAACTCCACTCGAACTAGAAAAGAAAGTAATAAATAAATTGAACACAGTAGGACACGTCTCGGTTCACTGCCCCATTATGTTCAGCATGGCATAGCCTTATAAACTAAGTCACAATTGTTTTCCTCTTTTGTTCTATCGACAAGGCATTGAAATGACTAAAAATAAGAAACCTCTCCAATTTATTACAGTATGAAAATTCTGAAAACCTAAATATCGTGACTTACAAGCTTAAGAGGCCTAGGGTATTGACATGAACCAGCAGAACCATAGTTCAATGCCAAAATCTGAACACCATCCTGCAAGATAGAGGATAAAACTCAGTAAAAAACCCAAGGTAAATATCAAAATAGTAGATTCTGGATGAAAACAGAGAGCTGGTTAACAAAAAAAATTATTAATTGCTTGGGTGTAACTAGCAACTTGGTGGCCCTCATAAAAAAAATGCAGCCAATAAACTGCTGAAAATTTGGTTCAATTGACAAATGTAGCTATATTGCTAAAGATGCATGTAATGATATAAATTTGCTTGTTTTTACTGCAAATGAGCATGCATCCTAAAACCAAATAAACGATGATTCAATCGAAAATTAGTTCTTACTAAAAACAATAACAAAAGATAAAAGAAACATGCAATCCCAAAGAGAAATAAAATCATGAGATATGTTAAAGATAAGATAAATTAGCCCATTAGGGAGGCTCATGTGTATTGGACCATGTATAGTTCCTTTAGTCCCACATTGTATATGTAGGAGTCTCTCCCTCTTTCTACCTCTATATAAGTGTATGTAATCCTATTCTTTGAGCATAATACAATTAAGAGTAATTTTCTCTCTCCTATTTTTTCTCCTTCTACACGGTATCAGAGGAACTCATCCCCTCCTGCGGTCTCCGGATTCTATCCGCCTCCTTCTACTCGCCAACGACTTGCCTCATCCTACCCACTAGCGGTCTCCGGATATCTCATTTGTTGTTGGAGTTGTAAGCCGATTCCTGCATACTCCTCGGACCTCTCATCTCCAGGCCGTCGAGCGGATTCTCAGATATCTAAAGAAAGCTCCTGGACAAGGATTTGTTTATAAACCATCGACTTCATTATCTCTTGTTGCATACTCGAATGCAGACTACGCAGGGTCTCTTGATGATAGACACTCCACAACTGGTTTTTGCACCTACCTCGGTAGACATCTTATTACCTGGCGTAGCAAGAAACAGACTGTTATTGCTCGCTCATCTGCTGAGGCTGAATATCGTGCAATGACAGCAGTCGTATCTAAGGTCACCTGGCTAGAGGGTCTCCTCAGAGATATGAGTCTCAAACTCTCCTCTCCTGCTATCCTGCTCTGTGATAGTCAAGCGGCCATACATATTGCCAAGAATCCGGTGTTTCATGAGCGCACAAAACATATTGAAGTTGACTATCACTTCATTCGGGAAAAGGTTCAATAGAAGAAGATAGTATTGGAACACGTCTCGACATCCAGTCAAGTTGTTGATATTTTCACCAAGGCTCTCTCTCGGACTTTGTACTATCAGTTCTTATCCAAGCTTGGCGCTTATGACTTGTACGCTCCAGCTTGTGGGGGAGTGTTAAAGATAAGATAAATTAGCCCATTAGGGAGGCCCATGTGTATTGGCCCATGTATAGTTCCTTTAGTCCCACATTGTATATGTAGGAGTCTCCCTCTTTCTACCTCTATATAAGTGTATGTAATCCTATTCTTTGAGCATAATACAATTAAGGGTGATTTTATCTCTCCTGTTTTTTCTCCTTCTACAAGATAAATAGAGAAGGGAAACAAGATTAGCACATTTTGAGAGAACATATAGGATATTTTATACAAATTAAAACATGAAGGGAAGATTCAAATAACATTTTGCCACATTACTATTATAATATGAGATTTCAAGAAAGAATATATCTATTATAGAGTTAATTGAAGAGAGTTACCATAAATTCATCAAAAAAAAGTTGATAAGTTAAGTAACATAACAATATTAAGAGAAAAATATTGTGATGGCATGATGGGGATCATGGAACGCAGGCAGGCCGATGCTTAATGAAACCCTCCGAGGTCTACATATGCAAGAGGAGATAGTATAGTCGTATGGACGATCCGAGCTTGTGACCGCGTTCGGAGCGACAACGGGATATTTCTATGTATCTTTATTGTATATTTGCATTTTCACTTTCACATATGCCATGTATTGTTATATAGATCGATTTAGACAGTTCGTATTGGACTCTTAAGTCTATAAATAGGGGTCTGGATGCTGATTTTCAGGAATTGCAGAATTTGGATGGAAATTTCAGGTTCTTGTGATCTCTCCACAACATTGGTTCAATGGGTTCTAAGTATTGAAGCCTAGAACATCTCCTACTTGGCCGACGACCACCCCTCCACCCTTCCCAGATGCCGAAAACCACCACTAGAGTGTCGGCCAGCCATCTCCCACCATCCCCACACCTGAAGCACGGATACTTCCCCGAAGGCAGCGTACCCGTACCGGATACGTATCCGGTACCAGTACGTACCCGATACTCGACGGATACACCTATGTGGACATACTTGGATTTAGCACATCATTATGCATATTGATATAGGAGTCTCTTTTTCTAGAGAACAAAAGTTGCCTCTATGCTAGGAAGTGTTGGTACGTCCAATTAAGTAGTGTGTCTGTACCAAGTATGTTCCTAGTACTGGTATGTTTTAGTTACAAGTACGTGTATTGAACGTGTTGAAACGACGCAAGTTAATAACAGAACGGCTAACTTGTCTCTAGACTAACCGGAGGTTGAAGATGTTGATCTCCAACAATAAAGAAGAAGAAAAAAAGACTGATGTGTAGACTTAAGTTTAATTTTATCTCTTTTGATTAAACATATAAGATGTTAAATTTTGTAATATTTATGAATGCTTAATGTTTGAAAACTTCATGTTATTTAGCATTGATTTGTGGACTTGTACTTCAAGTTATGATTTATGTTTGATGTTTCGATGTTTTGAGAACTGTTTATTGCACTTGTAATTTATATAAATTATATTTGTTATAACGTATCATGTCATACCCGTATCCTTGTTTTTTTAAATTTTGGCGTACCGCCGTACCGGATAGGTATCGTACCCGGTACCCGTACCCGTACTGGTGCTTCCTAGCCCCACACCAACTTCCCATAAATACTTACAATTCCTATAACTACCAGCATTAACTACTAACCTCCACTGTGTAACCGTCCACAACTACCCACAATTTCCCATTCCAGTACTATTAACCCTCCCCATTATCAATCCCGTCCACGGTCAGAGAGAATTCTAGCGCTAGGCCTCTAATGCTGCAACCTACCAATGAATTCCCTATCCATGTCTCCCGTCCAACACTTCCGTCCCTATGGCCCAATAGCCACCTCTTGGTCTTCAGGCCACTGCCGGCTACATCCCTATCCCCAAATCTCAAGTAACTGCCGATAACCACCTTCCATCAACCCCAATTCAGACGGAGTCCAGCCAGATGTGCCTTGAGCCACCCCGGAAATCCTGTATCCCTCCAAAATCTGCAACCATCACCCATTCTCCGCCATCACACAAGCCTTGTTGACCATCATCTCATCTCTCAACAGTCCTTTCCCACTTCCCCGTCAAACCAAAAGACACCATATCCCTACCCAAGCCCTCACAACTCCCTCCAAGACCCATACAGCTCCCAAAACTTCACTGAATCATGGTAGAGTTGCTGTCCAGTCCTGAACCAGCCACTGTTCATGTCTTTAGGAATGTTATGTGTTTGCTCATGAAACGCCCTATTTGCTACATTTATTTATTTAACATTTAATTGAAGCACACGTCACTTTAATTTAAATTGAGCTTGTTTATTTATCTAACAAACAGCATCAATTGTGATAGTTTGTGAACTTTATGAATTTCAAAATTTATTATTAATTAAAAGAGTTGTTAGAGGAAAATCATAAATGACTATTAACAACCACAAAAATCCAGTTTAAAAGATTTTTTGTGCTTCTTTTCACACTCTAAAATGACTATTAGCAAACCATGGAGAAACTGAAGTGACAGATGCGGCGGAGGCCCCCGCACCATCGTCTCTTATGTCGGAGGTGGCGACGAGTAGTTGTCCGTCGAGCTCTCCACTATCCTTTCCAACGTGACGCATTGCCGTCACTTCGTCTACAAAAACAAGTTCATGGATTCCGTTGGCATGAAAACAAATGTTTCAAAACTTTCGTTTTAGTTTTGGTTCTGCTCCAGTTGTAGAAATTTATGTTTCATAATTTTTTTTTATTAACCCAAGAGAGTACCACTTTAACTTTGGAAAACAACACCAACTTCCAAGAGATGTTGAGGATGTTGCAAAAGAAAATGAGGGCTAAAGTAGATCAAAGGGTTGAACGAAAAAGTTTGAATGCCCGATTAACTTAGCAATTGGCATCCTTGTTCTCCCATCCTCAATTTTCGAATGTCAACTATGGCAATCCCAAAATCAGAAAGATCTGCTTGAGAATTATAAATTAGATGTCTTGAAATGCTATGGAGATCCCAGTAATATGCGACGGTATGCTCTACCACGGCATTGGAAAACAACTCTGGCACTCCGTCCAACACATGGACTACAAAAACTAGAACGATCATCATCATTCCGCAAAGGTTTTGGACAGGAACCCATTGAAGGTGTAGTTCGAGAAGGAGAATAGCTAACACCATCTAGGCATGAAGAGGTTGGTGGAGAGGTTCTCGGCCATCGTCATCCCATGAAGGGGTTATCAATGAGTCGAAAAGTCAAGTTGCACTCTGTTTTGCTAATAACAAAAAGGTTTGGGGACAGTCACTTGAAAAAAGAGTAGTTTGTTATCAGTGATAGTCTTTTGATGGCCATTTATCTTTTGCCTTTAACTTTCTTAATTAATCATTGGACAATTGTTTGTGCATTGCATCATTTTAGATTCCTACAACAATACACTAACACTAATTCATTAAGAGTCCTTTAGGTCACAATTGCACTACATCATCACCTTATCCTATGTCAGATTTGGTATCAGAGCTCAAAATTAGGGGCATTGCGTAGTGGCTAGAGCTGCCACTTAGAACCAAAAAATAAGAACTAGACTGGAACCGCAAAGAACCGAACCGAACCGTTCGCGAATTATTTGGTTCTGGTTTGAATTTGGAACCGTGAACAACAATAGTCTAAGTGCGGCTCCTTCATTTTATTGCCTGGACCGAAACAGCAACATACAAGTCTCGAGCGGTTTCAAATTTTTTAGATCAGATTGGAACCGGACCGAAGCAGAACCAAACCGCAACCCGTTGATTCTTATTATTTTATTATAATATATTTTTATAATGATATAATTTTATTATTATTCAAGTTAATCATTTCAAACTTTCACAGGAATAAGTGAATAACAGTAGCACGCCAACAATTTATTATATAATATAATAATATACCCGAGAAAATTTCTATCTTGTAAGGTCGTGAACCGTTTGATTCTATCAAAACTACAAATCAAAATCTCTCAAAACCCATCCCGGATTCCCGATAGTCTCTACCAGTTCCAGTCTACGTTGAGCTCCTTCGGTCCTTCCTGTTCCTCAACTCCAAATTGACTCTTATGTGGCTCTGCATCTCCTAATCTTCTATCCCTTGATGTAGGCCCGCCCTAAAAGTTCCTACACGGACGGCGATTCGACGACTCTCACTACGATCAACACCCTCTTTTCGACACACTAACAAAACACAACAAACACAATGATTTTTATTTATCTCTCGCGCTAACGTACGGGTAGCCGACCCGCAAGTGGATCGGAGAATGGCTATAGGCCAAAATCCTTTCCGGCTAAAAGGAACAATATTGGTTCCGACGAGCTTGGAGTTGTACCAAAATAGATCCACCAAAGAAATCGCGATTCGAAAAGTGGTAGGATCTATCCCAACTAAAGAAAAGGCGAGGATCGCCACTCCTCTTGGATTTATCGGAAAACAAAACGAAAATCACAAATCTATTAAAAATAACACCGCGATAAATAAAGCTTGGAAAATCCACGCAAAAATCGTCCACCACAAAAACTAACAAAGAGGGAAAATCTCTTGGGTAGGAATTTTCGTTACCCCTCTCGGAATCGTAGATCCGAGATTTTGGATCCACAAGAAATGAACGCTCTTCCCTTGAAATCCACGGGAAGCGCACCTCGGATGAAGAACTCGCCCGTCTTCCCCGCTTCACGCCGTGGAGGTTCACCCAAGTCTTTCTTCCTTGCACTTGCACCTTCTCCTCCAGGGTTGGCCAAAAGTCCTTGAGTTCTTCTTGGAGAGATTCGTGATGAGGTATTAGTAAGGAGGAGAGGGGAGGGAGAAAACAGAATGAAAAGGAGAGAGAGAGGGGGGCGGCCAAGAACTAGAAGGAAGGAGGAGCCACCTTGGGCGGCGGCAAGAAGAGAGGAAGAGAGATAGAGAGAATTAGGTTTAGGAGAATTCTTGATTGATTTCAATTTTTAGTCTAAATGACAAAAGAAGAGTTTTGGCCTTATATAAGGCTTACATCCAAGGGGCTAATAACAACCCAAAATCAGTGGCTAAACGCACACCACAAGTTCAAAAAGATAGAAATAAACTAGTTTAATACAAACCATATAAACGGATAAATGCAGACCATAAACTAGCAAGATAAATTAAATTAAGTCTTGTTGCGTGGGCGAAGATTGTAGCCGTGACCGCTACGGCGCCGCAAGTCTTTGATCGGTGGAGCATCATCATCATCTTCCGCCACTACCCCATGATCACCAAGTGCGCCATGGACGTCATCTTCATCACCAAGTTGGCCGTCATGGTGGTCGTCGCCATCAATCCTCCCTCGCTCAAAAGGACTCATCACCGATGAGTGGGCGGGAAGGTAACGGCGTAAGAGAGCCTCATCGAGAAGTTCCACCTCTGGGGCAGAGAGCCAAGAGTCGTCCGAAGCATGGCGGTCACGCCATCTGACCAAAAACCTGTGAATGTCACCGTCGGGAGTGGTAAACACTGCATCCTGCAAAATCCTGTCAGGCAAAAAAGCAGTTCGGGGGAACCTTGGAAATGCGTTAGGCAAAGAAGAAAAACAAGTTTCATCATCTTTAGGCAACATACCTCCCGGAGAATCCGAAGGAGAGAGCGATCCAGAGACAATCTCACCCCTCACCCCATTAGAAGATATAGTGGAAATATTAAACGGAGAGACAGAAAGTTCAGGTGGTGGAGCGAAATAAAGCGTTAAATCCGAAACGTTAAAAACAAGGGAGATTCCCCAATCAGCGGGTAACTTTAATAAATATGCATTTTCGCCTATCTTCTTTAAAATCCGAAAAGGACCGGCTCTCCTATTCGCCAATTGCTTTACAGTGCCCGAAGGCATCCGTTCTGGGATGAGACGAACCATTACCAAATCATAAATATTCAAGGGGACTGCTCGCCTTTGTACGTTAGCATTCGATTGATAAATAACATATTGTTTAGCTAACGTCTCGCCAATGTGCTTATGGAGAGTGTGGACGTGCGAGGCGAAGTCCTGTGCAAATTGACTGGATTTAAAAGATGGTGGTAATGGAATCAAGTAAATAGGCACGGGCACCTTATATCCATGCACGATCTCATTTGGAGAGAAACCGGTGGACCTATGCTTAGAATTATTGTAAGCTAATTGAGCATGAGGAAGAATAAGGTCTCACGTACCTTCATGATCACCCACTAAGCAACGAAGTAAACCACCTAAGCTTCGATTAACCACTTCCGTTTGTCCATCCGTTTGGGGATGATAAGCCGATGAAAACATAAGTTTAGTACCCAAAAGCTTCCAAAGTGTTTTCCAGAAATAGCTAGTAAATTTAACGTCCCTATCAGTCATTATCGTTTTTGGGACGCCCGGATGTGCCACGACTTCCTTGAAGTATAACTTAGCAACATGCGATGCATCGTTGGTGGTATGACAAGCGATAAAGTAGGCCATTTTTGAGAATCGATCTACGACGACTAGAATGGAATCGTGTCGCCTAAATGTCAGAGGTAGGCCCAATATGAAGTCCATGCTAACGTCCTCCCATGGAACAGACGGAATCGGAAGTGGTGTGTAAAGTCCAGCGTTGGTCTTGTTACCTTTCGCTAATTGACATACACGACAACTCCCTACGATTTTATTGACCATTGGTTTGAGGCCCGGCCAAAAGAATTTGTCCTCCACTAGTGTTATAATTTTATCTTGACCGAAATGTCCACCTAACCCTCCACTATGTAACTCCTATACAATAAAATGGCGTAACGAAGAGCGGGGAATACATAATTGCGTATGCTTAAATAGATAACCGTCACGGATGTAGTATGCAGAGATAGCAGAAGGGGAGTTGTCCTGAGCGGCTAAGTATATATCCTTAAAATCCGGGCATTGCACATATTCATCCTTAATTCTTTCAAATCCTATGACAGATACTTCCATTGTAGAAAGTAATAGGGTGACTCGACTAAGAGCGTCCGCCACACGATTTAACGTATCCTTAAGGTGCTTTATGATGAATGTGTACTCTTGAAGGTAGGAGACTCATTTGGCGTGTCGAGGGCTGACTTTATTCTGGGAGTTTACATATTTTAGCGCCTCGTGATCGGATAAGATTACAAATTCCTTCGATATAAGATAGTGTCGCCAATGTTGGAGACAACATATCATGGCATAAAACTCGCGATCATAATTGGAATAATTTAACTTCGGGCCCGCAAGCTTTTTGCTAAAGTAACCTATCAGATGTCCCTCCTGACTTAAAACTCCTCCGATTCCTATCCCAGATGTGTCACAGGATATTTCAAAAACCTTGCTAAAATCCGGCAACCGTAGTAGTGGGGCTTCGGACATCCGTGTCTTAATCGTTTGAAACGCACTAGTGGCCGCTTTAGTCCAAATAAAGTCACCCTTCTTCATGCATTCAGTGATTGGTGTCATGATACTACTAAAATTTTGAATGAACCTTCGATAAAATGTGGCCAATCCATGAAAACTTCTAACATCCCGGATATTTTTTGGTTCCGGCCACTCTCTAATAACTTGGACCTTTTTAGGGTCAACATGAATACCTTCGGAACTCACTATGTATCCTAGAAACTCTACAGAAGTCACATCAAATGCGCACTTTTTAAGATTAATAAATAAATTTTCTTGGCGCAGTGTTGTAAGGATTGTTCTTAAATGTGTCTCATGGTCCTTCTGCGAGAGGCTAAATACCAATATATCATCGAAGTATACTACTACAAATTTACCCATGTATGGTTTAAATACTTGGGTCATCAACCGCGAGAAGGTACTCGGTCCGTTGGTGAGCCCCTCTCCAAGCACCAACCACTCATAGAGCTCATCCTTAGATTTAAATGTCATTTTCCATTCGTCTCCTTCCCGTATTCTTATTTGGTGATAACCACTTTTAAGATCCAACTTTGAAAATATGGTGGCTCCGGATAACATATCTAATAAATCATCCAAACGGGGAATGAGAAACCTATATTTGACAGTAATTTTATTTATGGCCCGGTAGTCTACACACAATCTCCAAGGCTTATCTTTCTTTGGGACCAAAAGGGCAGGGACGGCACATGGACTCTTACTATGGCGAATAAATCCCTTTGCTAATAAATCTGAAATTAAAGTTTGTAACTCATTATGCGCGGAGGGATTGAGCCGATAATGGGGAAGGTTAGGCAATGATGAGCCCGGGACGAAGTCAATCTCATGCTGAATTTCCCTTATGGGTGGCAACTTAGATGGTAAGTCCGCCGGATAGACGTCTTTATACTCTTCCAATAAAGTTTGCAGAGATAACGGTAGGTTCTCTAATGAGGGTGAATCTTCCTTAGCTTGAAGACATACTAAAGCATAGATGACGCCATCCAAAAAAGTCTCACGCTCTAACTCCTTACTTATCAAGCTTATAGTTTTCGTTTCCGCAGGCACAATTGTGTCTTTGGAGGCAATCGACGGATCCTTAGGCGGTGTGGGTTTCAAGACAATGGTCTTACCATTAAACTTGAACTCGTAGGTGTTGGCTCGTCCGAAATGGGTCACGTCATAATCATAAAGCCACGGGCGTCCTAGTAGTACATGACAAACATCCATGGGGATGACGTCGCACCACACCTTATCGATATAGCTCTTCACTGTAAGTGACACTAAATATCGCTTAAAGACCGCGATAGACGTTTTGTTTACCCACGCTATTTTATATGGTTGGGGTTGCGGTTCAGTGACTAAATGCATACGAGTGATGGCATTCTCCGAAATGACGTTCATGCAACTACCGCTATCTATTATTAATTTGCACCACTTGTCGCCGCTTTTAAAATTCAACGAAAAGACGTTCGTCCAATTATACTCATCCGACGCACGCGGTGTGGCCAGAATACACCTCATAACCATCATATAAGAATCATCTTCAATATCACTCGGCTCGGCATCAGATTCATCGCCGGCTTCGTAGACGATCTCGACAGGCTCAGATGTGGAGTATAATAAAGCTAGTGGTTTACTCTCAGTGGGGCACTCACTAGAGTAGTGCCCTTGGATCCCGCACGAATAACATGTGGCATTAGTCTTACTAATCCGTCCTATCGGAACTCTCTCACCGGTGGAATTTCTGTTGTTCCTAGCGGTAATGACTATGGAATTCGAATCAGTCGATCGAAACTTTCCTTTGTCCCGCATGGAGGTCGAAGGTGGGGGTCCTAAAATGGACTTTCCCTTCTGGAATGCTCGTCCCTTGGACTTGTAGGCATTGTGCTTCTCTATATCCAAGGCTGCATTGAATGTCGTGTTAAGGTCCGTATGACCATAACGCAGGAGCTTGCCTTGGATGTCCGGGTTGAGTCCCTTACGAAAACGAGAAAGTGTGACTTCGGGCATTTCTCAGACGTCACAACGCACCATCAAATCTTTAAGGAGTCCCATGTACTCCGCTACTGATTTGCCCCCCTGACGATGGGTGGCTAACTCATCGAACATTTGGGTTCGGTGATACGCAGGGACATATTGGTCAGTTAGAAGTGCTTTCATGACAGCCCACCCAATTGGAAGTACTTCATTCACGGTACCTAATCGCCTCTCTTCGTTCAACCAGAACGTTTTGGCCCTACCCAGAAGTTTCATCCGTGCAACCCGCACCTTCTCACCGTCCGACAGGTTGTGCCACTCAATAGCACTCGATCTCCATGATCCAGTCTAGAAAAACTTGGGGTTCACCCATACCATCGTATGATGGTGAATCAATCTTAACGGCCCTAGTTACATCGAACTCATAAGGGGCTCGAGGCGCTTGCTCATCGTCCTGATCACGAGGTTGATTTTGTCTTTCATCTTGTTGGTTGGCGGTCTGGGGTTGGGGACGCGGTCGATATATCCCGACGCCGTGATTTCGAGGCGACGCTTGATTTAAAGCCAGCCCTTGTATTAATTGGGTGAGTGCATCGAACCTAACGTTAAACTCTTCCCGAAGCTCCGCGATCGTGGCCGGAGCGTGCTCATCATCATGATCGTCTGCCATATTTGACGTGGAAGGGGAATACTCCGTGTCAAGCCTAGTGCGCATGAACAACAGGAGAAAAGGTGGTTTTGACCAGATTAATTTTATGAAGTTGGATTTTTTTATCACTTATCGACTGGACGAACGAAAACACCGTTTCAGACTTTTGTTCTTAAAAAAATAAGGAGAATTCTCAGGAATTTTTTTGTATTTTTCTGCAGAAATTTTTTTTGGGTTTTTTTACTAATCGCAGACCAGATTTTAGAAATTTAAGGATTATGTTGTTTATTACGGATCGTGCACATCCAGGTGAGTGTCGAAAACCCTACGACAGAACGATTTAAGGATGGTTTCGATTGAGAAATCAACACAACCTGCTTCTGATACCAATTTGATATAGGCCTGCCCTAAAAGTTCCTACACGGACGGCGATTCGACAACTCTCACTACGATCAACACCCCCTTTCCGACACACTAACGAAACACAGCAAACACAATGATTTTTATTTATCTCTCGCGCTAACGTACGGGTAGCCGACCCGCAAGTGGATCGGAGAATGGCTATAGGCCAAAATCCTTTCCGGCTAAAAGGAACAATATTGGTTCCGACGAGCTTGGAGTTGTACCAAAATAGATCCATCAAAGAAATCGCGATTCGAAAAGTGGTAGGATCTATCCCAACTAAAGAAAAGGCGAGGATCGCCACTCCTCTTGGATTTATCGGAAAACAAAACGAAAATCACAAATCTATTAAAAATAACACCGCGATAAATAAAGCTTCGAAAATCCACGCAAAAATCGTCCACCACAAGAACTAACAAAGAGGGAAAATCTCTTGGGTAGAAATTTTCGTTACCCCTCTCGGAATCGTAGATCCGAGATTTTGGATCCACAAGAAATGAACGCTCTTCTCTTGAAATCCACGGGAAGCGCACCTCGGATGAAGAACTCGCCCGTCTTCCCCGCCTCACGCCGTGGAGGTTCACCCAAGCCTTTCTTCCTTGCACTTGCACCTTCTCCTCCAGGGTTGGCCAAAAGTCCTTGAGTTCTTCTTGGAGAGATTCGTGATGAGGTATTAGTAAGGAGGAGAGGGGAGGGAGAAAATAGAATGAAAAGGAGAGAGAGGGGGGGGGGGGCGGCCAAGAACTAGAAGGAAGGAGGAGCCCCTTGGGCGGCGGCAAGAAGAGAGGAAGAGAGATAGAGAGAATTAGGTTTAGGAGAATTCTTGATTGATTTCAATTTTTAGTCTAAATGACAAAAGAAGAGTTTTGGCCTTATATAAGGCTTAAATCCAAGGGGCTAATAACAACCCAAAATCAGTGACTAAATGCACACCACAAGTTTGAAAAGATAGAAATAAACTAGTTTAATACAAACCATATAAACGGATAAATGCAGACCATAAACTAGCAAGATAAATTAAATTAAGTCTTGTTGCGTGGGCGAAGATTGTAGCCGTGACCGCTACGACGCCGCAAGTCTTTGGCCGGTGGAGCATCATCATCATCTTCCGCCACTACCCCATGATCACCAAGTGCGCCATGGACGTCATCTTCATCACCAAGTTGGCCGTCGTGGTGGTCGTCGCCATCATCCCTCCCTCCATCTGCCCAAAGCCGATGATCATTCGAGCCTCAACTCCAAGGAGGTGGTAGGAGCCTTCGCCCGAAGACGAAGCCTTACCAGAAGATGACGATTAAGCTTCCTCCTCCATTACATGTCCGGTAAAGGCCTCTTTATTTTTTCAAATTGTATTTCTTCTACTTGTTATCTTCTGTTCTTTGAGAAACCTTGAGAGGCTTTCTTAATCTTTGGAAAGAAGAAGCAGGTAGATCATGCACCAGTAAGGCTTATAAACCAATCCATCAAAGGGCGATTGTGTTCAAATCCATGGAAGACATTATCGGTATCCCTCTCAACTTTGTTAGACGCGATGGTAGGCGCTAAAGTTCTCACTAAAATCGATTTATGTAGTGGATAACACCAAATCAAAGGACATGAGAAGGGGGGAGGGGAGTGAGTGGAAAACAACCTTCAAGATGAAAAATAGTTTATATGAATGGCTAGTAATGTTATTCGAATTATCGAACTCTTCTAGTACATTGATGAGATTATGACAAGTCTTTCGGCTTTACATGGAAAAAAATTTAGTTGTTTATTTTCATGATATGTTAATATACAGTCAGACGCATACTGATTATTTTTTCATATTAGACTGGTATTTGACATACTTTGAAAGGAATACTTCTATATCAATATGAAGAGCACTTTTATCAATATCAATACTTCTCAAGAAAGCTCTTCTTATTGTTTCTCTTCAAGAGTTTTTTGTGAATCTTGTATTTTCGGCAAACAACACCGTGTATCTTTTCCTTCTTCATGTACTCAGAGCGATGCTCCTTTATCCTTAGTTCATTCTGATATCTGGGGGCCCTATAAGGTCCTTAGTGTCTTGGGTATCGCTATTTTGTTACATTTATAGATGATTACTCGCGATTTACCTGATTGTATTACTTCGTGATCGTACCGAACTCACAACTACATTCCGTACATTTCTTACGAAAACTCGTACTCAGTTTTCTACCTGTGTAAAAACACTTCGTACAAACAATGCTCGAGAGTATACTAGTCACACCTTCTCCAATCGGTGCGCTGAGTTCGGTATTCTACATCAAACTTCGTGTGTCTATACCCCTCAACAGATTGGCATAGAGGAACGAAAGAATCGCCACCTCCTTGATGTGGCTAGATCTCTCATGATCCAAATGCAGGTTTCTCCTCTTTATTGGAACTTTGCAGTTTCTACAGCTTGTCACCTCATCAATCGCATGCCCATTCGTCCTCAACTTTATGATACCCATTACTCTCATTTACCCATCCATGACTCTATTCTTTCTCACACCCCGTATGTTTGGGTGTACCTGTTATGTCCACCACCTTGGTCCTTCCACTGACAAGCTCGCCCCTCGTGTTACCAAAGCTATATTTGTTGGGTACTCCCGCACTCAGAAGGGGTATGTCTGCTTTTATCCTACCATTGGTAAGGTGGTTGTGTCTGCTGATGTCTCCTTTCATGAAGACCAACCATATCACACCAGTCCTTCTGATCCCCCTTCTTCCTCCTCCGCTACCTCGGCCCACTGTACCCATAACATCTCCACTTCCACCACTTCTCCCTACTCCTCTGCTTCTGAGTCCCACACCACCACCAGTCCCCTCAAAACCTCCTGTCATTCAAGTGTACACTCGTCGTCCTCCTCATCCAGATGCCCTGCAGCAGCTTCCCTCTACCGGTGTGATTTCGCGTCCTGTTGATCTGACATCCCCCTCAACAACACATCCCTTGGCCAGTTACGTCTCTCTATATCGGCTCTCTCCGCCTCTTCTTACCTTTGCTCTCTCTCTCCTCTATCTCTATACCTAACTCTGTGCAGGAAGCCCTCCAGCATCCGAGATGGCGTGCCGCCATGGATGAAGAAATGACTGCTCTGTGGGGTAATCACACTTGGGATCTTGTGTCTCACACTTGGGATCTTGTGTCTCTTCCTCCATGACACAGTTGTGTTAGCTGCAAGTGGATCTTTACTATCAATCATGCCACGGATGAGACAGCTGATCGCTTAAAGGCTCGGCTTGTGGCACGGGGTTTTACCCAACAATACGGCCTTGATTATGAGGAAACGTTCTCCCCAGTCGCAAAATTAAATTCGGTTCGGGTCTTGCTCTCCTTAGCTGTTCATCGTCAGTGGCCTTTCCATCAGCTTGATATCAAGAATGCTTTCTTGAATGACGATCTTCTTGAGACGGTGTACATGCATCAACCGCCCAGGTTTGAGATCACAGAGGAGTCTCGTGTATGTTTACTTCGCAAATCTATTTATGGTCTCAAACAGTCTCCACGGGCATGGTTTGGAAAATTCAGCAAGATCGTTCGTGAGGTTGGCTTCAAACAAAGCTCGGCAGATTTCTCTCTCTTCACTTGTCACCAATCAACTGGGACTATAATACTTCTGGTTTATGTGGATGATATTCTGATCACTGGTGATGACTCCGCTGGGATACATGTTAAACAACATTTAAACTCTATCTTTCAAATCAAAGATCTGGGAAATCTTCGATATTTTCTTGGACTGGAGGTAGCACGACGACCTGATGACATTGTCTTATCCCAGCGTAAGTATTGCATTGACCTTCTGCAAGATGTTGGTCTCTCGGGTTGCAAACTTGCCGAAACCCCGATGGAAGTCAACCACATATTGTGTGCTCGGGGATCTGAGTCTGATTCTCTACTTCTGAATCCGGAATACTATCGTCGGCTTGTGGGAAAATTGATATACCTAACAGTTACAAGACCAGATATATCATTTGTGGTTGGTGTGATCAGCCAGTTTATGCATACCCCACGGGTTTCTCACCTTCAGGCAGTGGAATGCATTCTCAGGTATCTGAAAAATTCCCCTGGGCAAGGACTTGTGTATAAGCCATCTTCCTCCCTTTCTCTCATTGCATACTCGGATGCGGATTATGCGGGCTCGTTGGATGATCGACGTTCTACTACTGGTTTCTGTACATACTTTGGAGGAAATCTTATCACATGGCGGAGTAAAAAGCAGACGGTGGTTGCTCGCTCGTCTGCTGAGGCTGAGTACCGTGCGATGGCGGTTGTTACATCTGAACTAACCTGGATTCAAAGTCTTCTAATGGATTTGGGAGTTAAATTATCCTTACCTTCAACGTTGTTTTGTGACAGTCAAGCTGCAATACACATTGCAAAGAATCCTGTGTTCCATGAGCGGACTAAACATATCGAGGTTGATTGTCACTTTGTTCGAGAAAAGGTTCAATCAAAGGAGCTAAAGCTTGAACATGTTCCTGCGGCTGGGCAAGTTGTTGATGTCCTTACCAAGGCATTACCTCGCAAGTTGTATTACCTATTCTTGTCCAAGCTTGGTGCCTACGACTTGTACGCTCCAGCTTACGGGGGAGTGTTAGATGATATAGGGAAAAATTATGTAAAGGCCCATTTATAGGCTCATCTCTTCTTTCACCTTTAGTCCCGCATCTTTTGTATAGGATTCTTTCTCCTTCTCTTCTCCTATATATTTGTACTCTCTCTTGTATTTTATACTTGAAGAAGGATATACAAGGTTTGCCCATTGTTCTCTACAAGAACAATTGTGTAAGTAACCTTCATTTCAGGATTTCAGTTATCATCATTTTATGTCTTAATTTTGCAATTGATGTCCACCTAAGACATGTAAAGGGGCTAAAAATTATTATATTTATTTTTCCAATAAATGCTTAGTTTGATGTAGAATTCCCTTTAATATTTTTCCTTGGAGTTATATTATGGGCATCACGCCCAAGTATTATGTTGTCTTTAATCGAGTCAATCAGGTTCTATTATGTTGTCTTACATTAGATTTTATTCTTGTGTCATTAATGTAAATCCAAGTGTTAGGACTTATTTATGTTTATGTCTCTTGCAAGTTGCAACTCTATTTAAAGGTCCCCCTGGGTTTGGAATGACATCCAAAAGTTCATTATATTTACCTTGACATGTTAAAATATTTTGATAGCTCTCTCCTTCCGAGTCTGTATCGCCTAGGAAATCGCGGTTCCGGCTTCAGAGTATCCTGTAACACTATCGACGTTCTATGACGAGCCCGTAACAACTTGTTACTGAAAAACATTGACAGGAGCACGTCACCCCCTTCATCATTCCCGTCATCGGTCATCCTCCGGTAACTTTATTGACGTTCTACGGCGAGCCCGTAACAACTCGGTATTAGAGACGCACTCCTCGCTGATATTGCACTCCCCGTTAGTTCAACTGCACTGCTCGCTCTTCAACCATAGGTGCTCATCAAGCCTTAGCTCACGCCATGTAACCCGCAGCGCGTATGGAGCAGGTTCTGTGAGCTTTTCCGCGCAAGAAGATTATCTTCCCAGCGGTCATCGTACCAGTCGAAGAAGATTGTCTTCCCCATCATGCCTAGGGAGCCCCCTCCCTCGCCATTGAAAGCAGAAGCTGCACCACTCCCCTCTTCTTCTGCAGATTCAATATTCATTTCCCTGCCGCTTGACGACGTCGAGCAGCTTCGTTTCCCTACAACACTCTGACGTGTCTCCTTCGTTGCCATTCTCTGCAAGCAGTTACGATCACATTTACGCTCACACACCTCCTTTTTCCAACTCCTTTCCTCGGGATGAAGAGCTCGATTGCAATCCAGTGTCTCCTTGCACAGCCTTTCCTATTTGCAAGCCCTGCACAACTTTTCTACCTGCCATCCCTCCAATCGATCTCCTCTGCTAGTAAAAAAACCCTTTGCTCCATCCTGCAATTCGCCCATCCCGTTTTCATGAGCCCAGCGCCTTACAAAGTACTTTAATCATCAAAATATTATCTCGAGTCACCTCTGGTTTATATATATATATACATGCATACGTACAAATATATAGATATACATATAGGAATAATTACCAAAACTTCCCCTGGAAGATAGCATAATTACAGCTTGCACCCCTCTTATTGTGGAAATTACAAAACCTCCCCTCAATGTTACAAAACATAACATTTACCTCCCCTGAAGTTTACATTTCATAACATCCGTACACAAAATACCCCCCTTGAAAATGTACTCCGAGGGGGGTATTTTTGTGCATGGATGTTATGAAATGTATATTTCAAGGAAGGTAAATGTTATGTTTTGTAACATTGAGGGGAGGTTTTTGTAATTTCCATAATAAGAGGGGTGCAGTATGTAATTTTTCAAAGTTAGAGGGGAGGTCCTGGTAAATGCCCCTATACACACACACACACACACACACACACACATATAATCAAGCCAACTTGTAACTCGCTCTATTTCTTGCTCCTCGTGCAACATGTGAGACTAGTCGGATCAACTGAGTAAGCTTATGATCATGATGGAAGCCCTCTTGGCAAATCAAACTACAACAGACCTACGCCATACAGATGCCGACGCGCGTCATTAGGAGACCATTGTTGTCATCTCAATGATCTCACATCCGCTCTGCCAATCTCCACCATTCTTGCACATGAGCAATTTAGCAGTAGTCAGGCTCCTCCACTACTTCGCCATGACCATGATACGACCTAAAGTCAACATCATGCCTCGTTACAACAAGCTAGCTTTCCCAACCTATGATGGGAAGGACGATCCTTTAAGATGGCTCGCCCGGTGCGAACAATTTTTAGCCATTAACAAACATCAATAACAAAATGGATAAGTTTTGACTCCTACATGTTTGATGTTGCTCAGTTATTGTTCACACGTTTGTAGGTCAACAATCCTGAGATGATCTGACACAGATTTAAAAGGATTTGCATCATGCGCTTTGTCCCTCTAATTAGCAGCAATCCCCTCGACGCCCTAAAGACATTACATCAGACGCATATCTGGAACATTTTAAGATTCTTCTGGCTCACGTCATGATGTCCCCCGAGATGCAAGTTGCCATCTTTACAGTCGGGCTTCGTGATCGACTATGATTGGATGCTAGATTGTGTGAACGTCAACTTTAGCTGGATTAGGATGCATACATAACCACAAACACAGGGACTCGGGATGGATAAGTCGAGGGTACACAAACCCTGCATATTTGTCGACTTTCTTGTGTGGATATGTCTGACCGGCGCACAAAAGGGTTATGTTATAACTACGAGAGCAGTATACTCACGGTAATCGATGCAAGAGGCATTTTATTTGGACGTGAACAACTCTGATGACGAAGGAATTGGGGGAAGGGGAACCATCTTCACTCTCTCTTGAGCTTAAGGCTTCATTTGGTAGAGCGGTTGCAGTTGTAAAAGTTGTTGTAAATGCAAGTTTGTAAATGGAGTTGTTGGAAACTAGCTGCTACAAATGGAGATCTGTTTGGACAGTCTACGTTTGCAGAGCTGTTCAAAACAGAGAACCGTTTGACAAAATGACGGTGACAATTAATTACATAATTATATTATATTATACGTAATTATATTATGGATAATATAATTATCCATAGGGTTTAGGGTAATATAATTATGCAAATGGAGGAGTAGGAGGAGGCGGAGCTCATGGAGGAGTAGGAGGCGGAGCTCATGGAGGAGTAGGAGGCGGAGCTCATGGATGAGTAGGCGGAGGCGGAGCTTATGGAGGAGTAGGCGGAGGCGGAGCTCATGGAGGAGTAGGCGGAGGTGGAGCTCATGGAGGAGTAGGCGGAGACGGAGTTGGAGCTCATGGAGGAGGCGGAGGCTGACAGTAAAGACGCTGGAGCTAGACCTGGAGCTTGGTGGTGGGGCATGGGAGGGCGATCGACGGGGTAGCTTGCGGCTTGACGCGGGATTCCAAGGAAAAAAAACTGAAAATGCCGCTGACTGGAGGTTGGGGAAGCCGGTTGCTAAAGCCCGAATTTCTTAAGGAGCAAAACGTCGGCCTTTCGAACTGGAGGCGGAAAAAAAAAATTCATTGAGTTGCGTTTTGATGAAATGCGCTGGCCCAAAAGCTGAACCAAATGAATCCTAAGTACAAGCTCATTTTGAACGTCGGGAGAGATGTTATAAGTTTCGCACCCAGTTAATATCTTGTCTTTAATCAAGTCATTCGGGCTTTATTATGTTGTCTTTCATTAGATTTTTTTATTGATTGTGGTTAATGTAAATCCAAGTGTTAGGACTTATTTATATGTATGTCTCATGTAACTCTATTTAAAAGGCCTCTTAGGTCTTAGAATAGTCCCAGAAGTTCATTATATTTTAGAGTTTAGGGTTTAGGGTTATCTTAGAATGTTTCTTTCTTTTCCAGCACGCCCCACCTAAACAATGGCAATTTTGAGTTCATAGAATCCTCCACCACCATTCCCGCCTTCTGCCATCCTCAAAAACACACTACCAATGTTTTACGGCAAGCATGTAACAAGTTATCTCCTGGTATCGACAATAACCCATATTGTTTCGTTATTTAGTAAACCTTTTTCTTCTCTTTTAATTCATTAAGGTAGCATTATAGTAGGCGCAGTCACGAACACTACTTTTTCAAAACAGTAAATTTAGGTCAAGGTGACATCACAATCATGCAGACGTGGTGAACATTTAATGGTGATGAGCACCCGCCCCGACCTCAGAAAGTTGCATTTGGGTAAAGAAGGCTATCACGAAAGTTCCAAATGCAACAAAACTGTATTGTGTTTACTACCACAATTTCACATCGCTACCCCTTAAATGTCATAATGGCATCAAATAGAGCATAAAAGTATGAATACTTTTCTTGCATGAGTGAAACCTTTTCAAGTTTGATAAAGATAAAAAAGGGCAACCCGGTGCACTGAGCATCACCGCGTAGCGAGGGTCCGGGGAAGGGTCCCGTCCCACCACAAGGGTGAAATGTAAGCAAACCTTACCCTGCATTTTTGCAAGAGGTTGCTCCCAGGACTCGATCAAGTTTGTGTTAGGGAGAAGATAGAGATCTAGAGGGAGAAGAGATAGAGATGAGGAAGAAGAGATAGAAATTAGGGTTTGAAGGAGGGAGGAGAAGAATACCTTGTACTTGCATGATGAACCAAGAGAACCACCCCGGGAATATTTATACCCAGGGCCCAAGAGGGCCCCCCCCCCCCCCACACACATGGGGCTGAACCGGGTGGTTCAGCCCCAAACCATCGGCCTTAGTGAGAGGGGGATGAACCGGTTGGTTCAGCTCCGTTGTCGCTTGTCTCCTCTTTCCGCCTGCGTGCATATTGACGCCCAAATAGCCGGACGCTATCCGGGGGCATAACATTCCTTTCCCCATCAAGAACCAGCTTGTCCCCAAGGTGGTAGTCCGGGTAGAGCTCCCGGAACTCCATCAAATCCACCCAAGTATTGTGAGCTGCGGTTAGATGCTTCTATTTGACCAGTACCTCAGGACGGTACTCTGCGCCACGGTGTTTCCACTTGATCATCAGGATGTCCTCGGGGAGTGGTCGTAGCTCGCCTGCGACCGTTGCCTCGGGTAGGAAATGACTCGCCTGAACTGTGTTGCCAATCTTCCGCTTCAATAAGGATACATGAAATGTCGGATGTATCCGCGATCCTTCCGGCAATTCCAAGGCGTAAGCGACAGGGCCCACACGACGGAGGATACGGAAGGGACCATAATAACGTGGTGCCAACTTCTGGTTTGTTCGGCGGGCAACTGATAATTGCCTGTAGGAACGGAGCTTGAGAAACACTTCATCGTCAACAACGAACTCCCGGTCCTTGCGATGTTTATCCGCTTGAGTCTTCATGCGGTCTTGTGCTGTCCGGAGATTCTCCCGCAAAGTGGCGAGGGTGCGATCTCTATCACGAAGCGCCCGATCAACTGCTGGCAATGTTGTACTGCCCAGTTCATAACTGCTCAACGAGGGTAGGGGGCGGTCGTACACGACCTCGAATGGGGTCAACTCGATGGATGAATGGTAAGAGGTGTTATAGCAGTATTCGGCCCAATGCAGCCAACCTGTCCAAGTCTGCGGCTCGTCCATCACAAAACAACGAAGGTATGTCTCGAGGCCCCGATTGAGAACCTCTGTTTGGCCATCTGTCTGGGGATGATGGGATGTGCTGAAACGTAAGCAGGTCCCCTGTAAGCGAAAGAGCTCCTTCCAAAAAGTCCCCACAAACGTCGGGTCTCGGTCGGAAATGATGGCACGTGGAATGCCATGAAGGCGGACAATTTCTCGTGCTAAGAGATCGGCGACTGACTCGCCGGTGTACGGACGACTCAGAGCCAAGAAATGTTTGTATTTGGACAACTTGTCCACCACTACCAGGATAACGGACTTGCCCTGAGATTTAGGTAGGCTGTCGATGAAGTCCATGGGCACGGCGTCCCAGATGTGGTGTGGGATCTCCAATGGTGTGAGTAGGCCGGCGAGGGAAGTAGTCTCATATTTTTTTCGCTGACATATGTCACACTGCTGCACAAACTGCTGTATATCACGTCGTAACCCTTTCCATAAAACATTTGCCCGTCCCCGCTGGAGGGTGCAGAGAACGCCTGCGTGACCACCGGTCGGTGAAGAGTGGAACTCATGCATCATGACTGTCTTCCAAGCAGATTGGGTGGGGATGACCACCTTGCCCTGATAGTATAGCCTGTCATTCTGGAGGTGGTGATAGTCGTGTGCAGTGTCATGCCCCAATCGAAGGTCACCCTTCGCAGCAGCTGCAACCACTGTACCCCGAGCACCATGTTCGACCCTCTGATGGGTAGGAGGTAGACGTCTGTGTGATACTCCATCACCGTCCCCTTCTGCTGCAACTTCTGGAGAAGAGTCTCGAAATCCTCGTACTCCAAGGGTCTGAACCGAGCTGTAAAGCCCTCCACAAATTCTGTCCACAACACATAGTCTCGGCCTCGCAAAAACCACTGCGTCCACTGAAAGGCGTCGTCTTCCAGGTGGAACGACGCGAGTTGCACCCATTGTCCTTCGGGTACATCCTGATAACTAAAGAAAAGCTCTGCTTTCAGTACCCACTCCAACGCGTCCCCCCCCCCCCCGTTGAATTTAGGGAAATTCATGCGGGTTAATTTTGGGGGAATGTATGCCCGCGGAGCGGCTTGTCTGTGCCACCCCTGCTCATGCCCATAGCCCGCTGGTCTCCTTTGCTCTCTCGGTTCGGGATAATCGCATGCATACCCGTGTTGATGCATTCCCCCCAACAGAGGATGTAGGACGCCCTACGAAACGCCAGCCCCGAAACCTCCTTGCGGTCGAAAACCCTGCGGGTGAGGGAGAAGCTCTCCCGTTCCCCCCGGAGGAAATCTGGCCTTCCCTGGAGGCTAAGTTATCAAAGGCGCAAGGCGCACCGAGGCGCAAAGGGCCCCTGGAGCCTAGGCGCAGGCGCGCGCCCGAGGCACGTGAGACGCAAAAATTGGAGAAAAGGAAATTGAGCGAATTGGTCACCCAATTCGCTGAAATTGAGCGAATTGGGCGCCCAATTCGCTCAATTAGGCGCCCAATTCGCTGAAATTGAGCGAATTCGGCGCCCAATTCGCTGAAATTGAGCGAATTCGGCACCCATCGCTGAATTTCAGTGAATTGTGAGCCCAATTAGCTGATCTTCAGCGAATGGGCGCCCAATTCGCTCAATTTCAGCGAATTGGGCGCCCAATTCGCTCAATTTCAGCGAATTGGGCGCCCAATTCGCTCAATTTCAGCGAATTGGGCGCCCAATTCGCTCAATTTCAGCGAATTGGGCGCCCAATTCGCTCAATTTCAGCGAATTGGGCGCCTAAGTGCGCCTAGGGGGTGCCTCGGGTGCGTCTAAGATCATGGTTTTTGCACATATCAAAATTTTTTTAAAAAAAATATTAGCTTAAAGGCCCGGGCGCACCTGTGAGCCTGTAAGGCGCGCGCCTAGGCGCGCCTGAGCTGTGCTGAGGCACGGCGGGCTGCACCTGGTGCGCCCGGCGCCTCAGGCGCGCCTAGGCGCGCGCCTTGACAACTTAGCCTGGAGGTCGCCCGACCCCTCCCAATTTCTCCCCGCCACGCCGCCATGGGGCACGGCCCGCGAAGGGGTCCCCGGTTCCGCCCTGGGACGTTCCCGCACGATCGGGTTCGTGCGGAACCGGTCGCCGGCCGCGCCCTGCCAATCGCGGCCTTGCCCAACCGCGGTCGCTGCTTCCACTCCCGTCGGAACCTCCGGGTGGGATCCCGCCGTCTCCGGTCCCGATTGCGGAGATCCACCAGTTTCTTCGCTCGCCGTTGCCTTCCCCTTCAGAGTTTGCGCTAGCAATGCCTTGATTTCATCCATCCGAGCGTCAAACCGTTCTTCCAATCGCTGCGTCGACGCCCTCATATTTCCTCTTGCGTGTGTGTGGTGATCATGGCGGAGGAGCGAGCCTCTGATACCAAATGTTAGGGAGGAGATAGAGATTTAGAGGGAGAAGAGATAGAAATTAGGGTTTGAAGGAGGGAGGAGAAGAATACCTTGTACTTGCATGATGAACCAAAAGAACCACCCCAGGAATATTTATACCCGGGGCCCAAGAGGGGGCCGGCCAGCCCCCCCCCCCCCACACACACACACATGGGGCTGAACCGGGTGGTTCAGCCCCAAACCGTCGGCCTTAGTGAGAGGGACCCCGTTGTCGCTTGTCTCCTCTTTCCGTCTGCGCGCATATTGACGACCAAATAGTCGGACGCCATCCAGGGGCGTAACAGTTTGATACAGATGTACGGCAAAAATTTATCTAATGACATGATTTTCAATAATTATGCATATAATTGAATTCCAAAATATTAATTTTAGTTAATAGATTTTTATGATATCATTCGTACAATATTTTCTTTTCCAGCCTTTCCATGTGCATCTCCATTGCAAATACTTATTAAGGGTTTGTAAACTGCGGATTCCATATGCTTAGCATAAATTTTGTGTATTTTCTCATAAAGATTTGCATTAGGATGTCCTGCATCAGAGGAACGCTTTCCCTTTCTCAGATTTGCTCCTCCAAGAGCAGATGTAATTAAAAATAAACATCATGACTTTTTGACAAATTTGGTTATGGGGCATCACAATGACATTGCATATTGAGAACCCAAAAAATTATGAGGCAATGTAGAAACCATGGTGATTGCCCTGCAAAAATAGCTTAAATATACTTATTTATTGAGTTAAAGTAAACAGATCTCCTAGCTCATGAAAGAAAGCTTGCAGAAGAAGGCGGATATCTGGATGTGTTCAGGGCATACCGTATGGATCAGGAAGTGTTCATCCAAGCTTTCCCTCGGAATACACCTCTGAAAAAAAACGATGACAGTCAGAATAAAACAATGATGCGGCATTGAAACCTGAGAAGAATGGAAATGATGCATATATTTACAACAATCAGTAGTTTCCCTTTTATAAATCTTATCAGCTTGAAAAATAAAAACTACGGATATCAGCACTTCCTATAAGAAATTCATCAACTCTAATAAATAAGTAAATAATTGATCATAAATGCACGTAAAGAATGTTAAAGGTCAAGATCATTTTGACTCAAAACTACAGCTAGCTTGAGCATCCACTTCCAAATTCCATAAGAACAACCTAAAAATCATCTATAAATAATCGAATCAGAATATTATGGCAATAGGAAAAGCCAAAAACATCATTTTGAGCTTCATTCCCCGCTAAAGGATGGGAGCTCCACTTCTCACCAGAGCTCCATTTCCCACTGGAGCCATTGACATTGCTCTCGCAAACAGAGCCTAAGTCAAGGACTTCTCCTTAACAATATCATCTCCAGCACAATACAAACTAATAGGATGGGAATTTTTAACAATAAGCTTGCATGTGTTAAAGGAAATAATGCGAATGCCAGAATTTCAAATTCAAAATTATGAGGATTAACTTCTATCAGTAATATCAACGGCATTCATTGCCATATCAAAAGAATTTATTAAGGATCAACTGATGTCAGCATATCAGAGCAGTAAATGTAATATCAAAGTAAATATTTGCTTTGAATACCATCTATTAAAGCTGCAAAAGATCAAAATTTGGCTAAGTAAAATTTTTCAGCAATAAAGTTCAGTCCATGGGTAATCAATTCCCGATTAGCTGCGAAAGATCAGGGATAACAAGATGCATAATGGAAGTAGATGATGAAGTCCCTTGTAGAAAAATCAGTCTAAATTTCATATTGATGAACATGGCATCTTACAATGTGTCAAACGATATGGAATCCCTGCAGTTGCTAACATTCGGGAACAATTATTGAAGGAGGCATATCAATCAAAACTCTCAATCCACCAAAGAGCTACAAAGATGTACTATAATTTAAAGAAAAACTTTTGGTGGCCAAGTATGAAAATGGATCTCACAAAATTTGGGCAGCATTGTCTAACCTGCCAACAGAATAAGGCCGAACACCACATCCAGGTGGAGTACTTCAACGCTATCGATTCTAAACTGGAAATGGGTAAACATCTCGATGGATTTCATAGTAGATCTTCCAAGAACACCATCATGAAATGATGTAATTTGGGTAATCGTCGATTGGCTTAACCAAGTCAGCCCATTTCTTGTGAATAAGAGTTAGCGAATTAGCCCAACAATACATCGATCATGTGACCTTACATAGAGGCCCAGTCTCAATTATGTCCGATCGGAATCCAATATTTACTTCGAGATTTGAAAGAATTTTCAAGAAGCTTTGGGTACACAACTCAATTTCAACACTATTTATCATCCCCAGATCGATGGACATACTGAAAGAACGATAAAACTCTCAAAGATCTATCGAGAATGTGCATCTTAGAATTTGGCGGAAGTTGGGAGAAATATCTTCCAATGGTGCAGTTTACCTATAACAACAATTATCACTTGAGCATTCAGATGACACCATATGAAGCTGTGTGGAAGAAAATGTCATACTCCTTTGTGTTGGTGCGAAGTAGAGAAAAAATTGTACTAGAACCACAACTAATTAAAGATTCTAATAGAATAATTCTACTAGCCTGAGACCGATTTTTGATTGCGCAGACAGACAAAAATAACTTTGATCTGAATTACTGTAACGTGGAGTTTCAAGTTGGAGAGCATGTATTCTTGAAGGTGAATTCGGAATTTGACATGAAAAATATTTGCAGCCGTAAGCTTAAGCAAAGATATATTAGCCCATTCAAATTTATGAAGAAAATCTCCCCAGTTGCATACATACTTGCATTGCCTCCAGCCATGAGTGAAATATACAATGTATTTAAAGTATCGAAACTGAGAAGATACATAGTTCATTTATTAGTTAGCACTTACAAACTTATAGTACGTTGGTGAGCCTAACTAGAGAGCTCTCTGTCGTTACGGGATAAATTGGATCAAACGTCCAGCGGAGCGCGAGTCTGCCAGATAGGAGCATCACTTTCATGATATAAGTCCTATAGGATAGGGCTAAACGCCCTCAGATTACAAGTGGGTAGACCTGCCAGATGGGAGCGCTACTCCTGAGATCTCCCCCTCAAAATATAGAGGACCTGAGTAAAAGAGTTAAATACTAGGCTAACGTAATAGTACGCATCATCACCCAATAATATTTCAATATTTTTCATAACATCGTGCACGTTTTACCATTGCATCTCGAATTATTGTCATTGATTTTACTCAAAACCGATCAGATAGTCACAGATCAGTCTGGTCTCAAAAGACCCCTCATATGACTAATTTAATAATAATTAATAAGAATACTTAAGTTTTTTTACTTCTTATACAAATTTTTTATTTAATTGATATTCTACCTGAAAGCATATAAAGGCAATTGTACATACATATGGAGAAGGCGCCCTATGTTGTTAAGAAGGCGCCTAAGGCTCAAGGCTAATCAGGTTCAGAGATTTGCATCATTGGGTGCATTTTTTGCGCCTTTGTGGCATAAAGCCTGCGCCTGGGTGCGATTTTTATTGTAATTTTTTTTCAAAATAAAGAAAGAAATAATGTAATAAATCATTAATTATGATATGATTTACTATTTGTGAAACATAATCGAGGGTTGAGACATAAATATGATGCAAGCGATCACATTGATTCTAGTTTTTAAAAGATATAAATGATAGTAATGAATGATTAATGAGTAGACTAGAAGAATAATCTTATCAAGAAAAAGAACTGACATTTGAAGTTGATTATTTAAAATGAATGTGATTGCGTCTTACCTTCGTCAGGCGCGCGTCTACGTCTTTGCGCCTAGGCTCCAAGTCCCCTTTGCGCCTTTAATAATTAAGGAGACAC
Source organism: Platanthera zijinensis (assembly GCA_039513925.1). Lineage (NCBI taxonomy): Eukaryota > Viridiplantae > Streptophyta > Magnoliopsida > Asparagales > Orchidaceae > Platanthera > Platanthera zijinensis. The sequence goes on from CM077081.1 coordinate 234,188,272, forward strand.
CAAAGGAAAGCTAGCATAGAATGTGATGCAGTGGTAGGTCGATTGACTCGGGGTGGATACTCTAGATGCACACCTATATGCAATGAAGTGTAATGCAACTATGCAAGTGCAAAGTGGTTCGCTCCAAATTGCAGCAAATAATTAATTATTATATGATTATCGGCATGAGCGCGTGCAGTCACAATTAATTAATTAAACAAGAACAAAATGTTAATTTTACAAACGAACGAGGCGCAATAATTTTAAGCGAGCGCAGAATAAACTCTGGAAGAGATACCACAAATCAACTAGTAGCACAATGAAATTTAAATCCGGCACAGTACAGGTTTCCTATATTAAACAACAATAAAAGAAATAACTTTACCACAATTAACACATGTAGGCGGTGCAGTGACGGTTGTTGACGGGCTTCCAAGATCGTAGCAAGCGCGGGGGGGGGGGGGGGGGGGGGGGGGGTCATAAATTGGGCCCGGGCCCGGTGGTGGACTGGTGAAAATTGTATGGGGGAGGCCAAGAGGGGTATGGTGGCTGTAGGTGTGATAATGGGGAAGATATGGGGCAGTCGGCTGGGGGAAATGTGTTTAGGTATTGGTGGTAGGGTGGGGGATGGTTATGGAGGAGGAGTAGGGGATTGGAAGGGAGTGGCCGGAGTGAACGATGGAGGTGAAGGAACATGAGGGACGGAGCAGGGTTTTCGAATGAGGGTAGTGGTGGCTTCAGGCAGTGGAGGTGGAGGAGGTCGACGAGTGCGGGAGGCACAGGAACAGGAAGACGGAGGAGTTGGGTTTCCGGTGGGAAAGTGACAAAAGGGAAGTGGTTGAGGGCGGGGGAGGGCTGGATGAATGGAGGCGAGCAACGAACGGGAGAAGAGGCGGGGTCGGGAGTCGCTCCCTGCGAAAGAAAACCTGGCATCTCACCAGAACGTGACCGGTGGGTTTTGGATTTTCTCCCAAAACTCTCAATACCCCCCCCCCAGTTCGCTGCCTCCCCTTTTTAATAAGCCAGCTTAGTAACCGCAATTAATTGTGGCAGCATAACTGACAATCACAAACCACCTGAATTAGATAGCTCACACTTGCCTGAACCGATCGGGGTTAAGTACATCTCAAAATAAAAATGCAAAATATGAAGAAGACTAGAAACGAACATCCGGACGCGACCCCGAACTCCGATCGTCCATTCGGGAAGCAAATCACCGCCTCCTGCGGGTATACACGCGAGTCGGTCGTGGGGCGCCGTAAGATTGGCATCAAATATTCAAATCTGAAATGGTACTAGAGCCGTATGATTATTTTTATTTCTCCACTTGCCCCTCTTTGTCTTCACTCTTAGTTACTTGTCCTCTCTCACCACTTAAGCTATTTGTGATCAAGTCTACTTCGCATATCAGTAGGAAGAACTATGTGACCTGGGTACTCCACTCTAAGATATTCCTCAAGGGAAATATTTATGGGGCCATATTAATGACAGACATGCCCCTCCAAATAAGCTCAAAGTCATGGGAGAACGCGCCAAATGGAAAGTCAAGGATGCCCAAATCATGACTTTGATCCTAGGATCCATTGACCCCAAAATCACTTGAATCTTTGACCCTTTTAGGACTGCTATTGAGAAGTGGACTCATCTCAAAAAAACTCTTCAGTCCTACAATTTACGAGATGTGGGGTTAGTGGGGTAGTAGAAAGTAGTTATGACAGTAATGGGGTGGTGGCTGGCCGAGGCGGATGGAGGTGATCGCCGCAGGTGGTGGTGGTGGCCGGAGGTGTTTTCCGGCAATCGCCAGAAAATTGAAAATGAATGAAACTCGAAGGGTGGCAGTGGAGGTTCGCCGGAGGTGGTTGTGGAATGTTTTTTGGTGATTACCGAAAACTAAAAATGGAGGGGATTTGGAGAGGGGAAGGACGTTATTTTGGAGGTATATGGGGAAGGAAATGGTGGTTGGACGGCGAGTGGTTGGGGCTACCGGGTGAAGGTGGAGGAAGGGGAGAGGGGAGAGGGGTTGTTGTCGGCTGGAGGTGGTGGATGGGTTCTAGTGGCTGGTGGTGGTTTGAGAAAGATGGAAGTGGGAGGGGCGGCTGTATGGAGGTGTGGGAGGAGATTGGGAGGAGTTCCAAGCTTCGCACTTGGATTTCTGGCTTCGGCACCGGGTAATCGAAAGGAGTAATTTCTTGTTTACTCCAACCTTAAATGCCTTCAAATTGAACCACCTAACCCTATTTATAGACTATGTGATGGGGATCAAAAATCTCGGGTCGGTCAACCCGTATCGGAGCCCGTTTGGGTTTACATTCATAGAAAGAGGAGTTAGCAGCGTCATATGAACGATCTGAGTCTGTAGTTGTGTTCAGAGAGTCGATAACACATTCTCTATGTATTTTTGTATTTTTTTCGTACATTATTTTTGTATATTTTATGCGTTTTCGTGTCAGTCAATAATATCCATTCATTGTTATCCTCTAGGCCTATAAATATGGGGTTTGAGGTTCATTTCATTGGATTGCAGAATTTTGATAAGACTTCCTAATTTTGTGATCCCGCTATGGTGTGAGTTGCGACGCCGTGGAACCTAGGTGTGACTCTTAGCACTACTCTTCCCTTCAACAGCCGGTTATTCATCCCCGAGGCCAAATCGAGGCTCCTCATTGTGATCTTACCTCTGCCGCCAGCCACCCCCTTCATATTTGCGGCATCTGTTGCTACAGAACCAGGAAAGTTGCTGTTCACAGACAGGTTCCAGTCTTCCTCAATTCAGGATTTGTCTACCATCCACCCAGAAGTTTGTCCAGTAGCGGTTCTAGACAGATTACACCATTGGTCCGGCCATTCCACTTCAATTTGTCCATCCAGCAAACCTTACAGCAACCCCTATCATCAATCCAGAGGATCTTGCTCCAGCTGGCTGCCATAAATGCTCCATTGCCGTTGTTTTCCAACCAGCAAATCCAGCAACACCCAACTGTTGCCCAGAAACTCCTGCACCTTCTGGCCGACCAGTCCACAATTTCCAGCCCTCCAAAACTCTGCTTTGAGGCCTACCTGTGGTGTTTCTCCAACAGGCAGTCCAATTTCAGCACCCATTGCTTCCAGGAACTCCAAATCAGAACAGGAAACAATTATTTTAGTGCTGAAGTCATACCAATTGCGCTGCCCAAGTCTGAAACTGCTGCAGCCCTACAACTTCGGCCTTGAATGCTTGTGCAAGTTCTAGATTTGGATATTATCATCCTTGGTGATGAACGTTAGTTGAAATCATAAAATTTGGGATAATTATTTTTAAGATTTTTCTCAATTTCTTCGCATCTACATTGACATAATACAAATTATTTTTAAGACTTTTCTCAATTTCTTCGCATCTACACTGACATAATACAAATTCAGTGACAAGAGTGAGAGCATCTGGAGGATTAACACAGGAAATCCCTATCATTGTTGGCTTACATCAAAGTTCATCGTTAAGCCCGTATCTCTTTACCCTTATCTTAGATGAACTCACCAGACATATCCCACAAGCAATACATTGGTGTTTATTGTTTGCGGATGATATCATTTTGATGGATGAGACGCGCGAGGGTGTAAACGCAAAACTTGAATCTTGGCGAGGCACTTTAGAAAAGAAGGGTTTTAGCCTTTTAGATTGAGTAGAGCAAAAACGGAGTATATGGAGCTTAAATTTAACAGTGCAAGAAGGACGGATGACTTCCTTATTAAGTTGGGTGATCAAGATATTTCTCGTAGTGAGTGTTTTAAATATCTTGGATCGATATTTCAAAAAGACGAAGGTATTGATAAAGATGTGACACAGAGTCCAAGCGGGTTGGTTGAAGTGGAGCGGCGCATCAGGGATCTTATGTGATCGCAAAGTACCATTAAAACTTAAGGGCAAGTTTTACCATACTGCAATTAGACCAGCGATGCTCTATCGTTTTAAGTGTTGGGCAGTGAATTGTGTACATGAGCAAAAATGGGAGTTGTGGAGATGAGAATGCTTGGGTGGATGTGTGGACACACGAGACTGGATAAAATTAGGAATGAATATATCAGGGATAAGACAGGAGTAGCACCAAATGCACAGAAGATGCGAGAAGCTCGACTAAGATGGTTTGGACACGTACAAAGGAGATCATTAGAGGCACCTTGTTACGGAACTACACAACGACGAGCCACCGTGACAAGTGTACACACGCCGGGCGCGTTTACCGCATGGCCCCACCGAGCCCGCGGAGGAGAATGCGGCATAACCGCGTCATATCTTTATTTCAGCTATTATGTTTGGCGTTGTATTTTTTTTTCAGCATTTATTTTCAGCTGATTAGTCGCGCCTCTGTTCGCACCCTGCTACTATAAAGGGGAGCGTATGTACTCGTTTGAACTATCTTGGATGAATGTGTGTTTTTCCATCCTCTCCTCTCTAACCCTAATTTCCCCTCTCTTTCCCTCTCTCTCCCTCTCCCTCTCCTTCTCTCGTTCTCATTATACTGCACCTCCTTCCTCTCACTCAGAACTCCATCAAACTGGTCTGACCTCCGTTTTCGCCTGCCCTAGGCCGTCGGAGAACCAGCCCCGCACCCAGCGACCCGTGCCACATCCCGCTGCCTGCGCCCCACACCGCCAGGCCGCACCCGAACCGCAACTTCGCGCGCCGGATCTCCCCGTGCCACACCGCACAGTGGGCGATGTTCCGCCTTTGCTGCCCTGTCGTGGTATGTGCCGCCTTCCTACACACCGCTCAGCCCCGACCATGGCACCAGCCACCCATTCCACCGTCAAAACCCCCGCGGTGAACCCCAACGAAGCCCTTCTCCGCCGTGTCGACGCACGGGACTCCCTTGTGGCCTCCATGCACGCCTCTCTCCTCGCCCTGCACGCCAAGTTCGACGCCCTCCAACCCTCTGCCGCCTCTTCCGCCAACGGATCCGCGGCCCCTTCCTCTGGCGCGTCCATCCTCGTAGCGGCACCCTTTTCGCACAATGGAGACTCTGCGGCCCCGTTTCCACAAGGCTGTCCATCCCTCTCCCTGGACCACCCCACCTTCGCCAGTGTGGACCTAATTGGGTGGATTGCAAAGGCAGAGCAATACTTTGACCTCCATCACACCCCCGAGCAGGACAAGGTCTCCACCGTCATCGTGGGACTCGACGGCTCAGCCTTACATTGGGCCTGATAGCTTCGACAGTCCAACCCAACCATCTCCTGGCCAGAGACCAAGCAGGAGATGATCCGCCGCTACAATAGCCATTATTCCGGCTCCGCCATCGAACGGCTGTGTGGGGTACGCCAAACCAGTTCGTTGGATGACTACATCGATGAGTTCGTGGCCCTCGTCACCCATGTTCCGGGCTTACCTTTGGATCACTACCTCGGTTTCATCATGTAGGGCCTTCTGCCCCACATCCGCTCCCAGCTTCGCACTCATCACCCCCGAACGGTGTCCAAGGCCCTCCACATGGCCCGCCTCGTGGAGGTAGATTTGTCGCCTCGAAACCCGCTACCTCCTGGAAGAGCCCCGCCAGGGGGCCGACCGTGGCAGACCGCTACTCCAGAGCCCCATGCTCCTCTTCCTTCTCCAGCCGCTCGGCCAGCCAGACCAGCCGCCCCCAGCGGTTCTCCAACCGGGAATCCGACGATCTCCGACCCAAAGGGATGTGTTTTCGCTGTCAGCAGCCCTACTCTCTGACCCATGTCTGCGCGGTCAAGGATTTTCACTCCATCGGCAACTTCGAACCAGAGATCACTTTGACGGATTTTGAGGACCTTGAAATATGTGAGGACACCACCGAGGGCTCTACTGACACGGGTCTTCACCAGTTGGAGCTTCCTTGTTTTTCCGTGGGTGGTATTTCAGGGTCGCGGACCATGAAGTTGGCGGGCAAGCTGGGTGACCGCCACATCGTCATCATGGTCGACAGCGGGGCGATCCATAACTTACTCTCCTCTCATTTGGCCCTACAGCACCTCCTTCTGATAGAACTTGCGCCGGATTTCACGGTCAGCTTGGTTAATGGCCGCCGACGCTCGATCCAGGATCGTTGCCCATCTGTTCCACTATCTGTGGGCCCTTACTCGGTGACGGCAGATTTCTACATTTTTGGCCTTGGCAGGATCGACACCATCCTGGGCGTGGCATGGCTCTGCACGCTGGGCGACGTAAGGGTCAACTGGGGAACCATGACGATGCGGTTTCTCCAGGACGGACAAGAGTGTTGCCTGATGGAGGATGCTGCCCTACTCCGCTCCCCCGTCTCCACCCGCAGGATTCATAGGACAACGGATGTCGATTTTTCGGCGTGGCTCTGGTCCATCTCGGACGTCGCGCCACCGGCCCCTTCACCACCACCGGCCTTGCAGGGCCTCCTGTCCGAGTTTGCGGACCTCTTCACGGCAGCGTCCGGCCTGCCTCCAGCACGGCCACACGATCATGTCATCCCTCTTCAGCCCGACGTGTCGGCAGTTTTGGTCTGCCCGTATCGATACGGGTACGTGCAGAAGGATGAGATCGAGACGCTCGTACACGACATGCTGATGGGGGGCCTCATCCGCCCTAGTGCAAGCCCTTTCTCCAGCCCGGTCCTTTTGGTCCGGAAGAAGGACGGCAGCTGGTGCTTCTGCATGGACTATCGGGAGCTCAACAAGGTCATAGTTACAGACAAGTGCCCGATTTTAGTGATCCAAGAACTTTGGATAAGCTTCACGGTGCCACCGTTTTCACCAAGCTGGACCTCCGTGCAGGCTACCACCAGATTCGCGTTCGGCAGGCCGACGTCACCAAGACGGCTTTCCGGACCCATGATGGCCACTACGAGTTCTTGGTTATGTCATTCGTCCAGACCAATGCGTCGGCCACCTTCCAGGCCACGATGAACGACATTTTTTGCCTGGTACTTCGCCAGCATGTACTTGTTTTTGTATGACATCTTGGTCTACAATTCTTCGTGGCAGGAGAATCTACAGCACGTCCGCCAGACATTGGCTACCCTCCGACACCACCACCTCAAGCTCCACCCGACAAAGTGCTATTTTGGGGTCCCGAAGGTGTGTTACTTATGGCACACCATTTCCGTCGCATGATTAGCGATGGACAACGACAAGGTCGAGGCGGTCCTCCAGTGGCCAACCTCATCGTCTCTCGGCGATGTTCGCGGGTTCCTGAGTCTGATAGGGTACTACCGGCGGTTTATCTAGGGCTACTGCACGATGTCCCGACCCCTCACCCAGCTCCTGAAAAAGTCAACTGAGGGCCCCTTCGAGTGGTCGGCGGCAGCCTCCGCCGCTTTTGTCGCTCTCCAGCAGGCCCTGGTTCGTGCCCCGGTGTTAGCTATGCCAGATTTCTCCCAGCCCTTGTGGAGTGCGACGCGTCGGGCGTCGGCGTGGGGGTCGTACTCATGCAAGTCGGCCGCCCGGTGGCCTATTTCAGCCGCACATTCTCGGATATCATCCGCAGCCGATCAGCGTATGAGAACGAGCTCATGGGCCTCGTCCTCGCAGTGCAGCACTGGCGGCCCTACCTCCTGGGCCGACGATTTGTGGTCCGCACCGACCACCAGAGTCTTTGCTACCTTCTGCAGCAGAAGATTGTTACGCACGCCCAACTGGTGTGGGTGGCCAAGCTACTGGTCTACGATTTCAGCATCGAGTTCCGGCCGGGGAAGGCGAACCGTGCGCTACGAGTTCTTGGTTATGTCATTCGGCTTGACCAACGCGTCGGCCACCTTCAAGGTCACGATGAACGACATTTTCCGCCTGGTACTTCGCCAGCATGGACTTGTTTTTTTGATGACATCTTGGTCTACAGTTCTTCTTGGCAGGAGCATCTACAGCACGTCCGCCAGACGTTGGCTACCCTCCGACACCACCATCTCAAGCTCCACCCGACAAAGTGCTCGTTTGGGGTCCTGAAGGTGTGTTACTTAGGGCACACCATTTCCGCCGCAGGATTAGCGATGGACAACAACAAGATCGAGGCGGTCCTCCAATGGCCAACCCCATCGTCTCTCTGTGATGTTCACGGGTTCCTGGGTCTGATAGGGTACTGCCGGCGGTTTATCCAGGGCTACGTCATGATGGTTCGACCCCTCACCCAGCTCCTGAAGAAGTCGGCTGAGGGCCCCTTCGAGTGGTTGGCGGCAGCCTCCGCCGCTTTTGTCGCTCTCCAGCAGCCCTGGTTCGTTCCCCGGTGTTAGCTATGCCGGATTTCAAACAGCCCTTCCTTGTGGTGTGCAACGCGTCGGGCGTCGGCGTGGGGGCCGTACTCATGCAAGCCGGCCGCCTGGTGGCCTATTTTAGCCACGCATTCTCGGATATCATCCGCAGCCGATCAGCGTACGAGAACGAGCTCATGGGCCTCGTCCTCGCAGTGCAGCACTGACGGCCCTACCTCTTGGGCCGACGATTCGTGGTCCGCACTGACCACCATAGTCTTTGCTACCTTCTGCAGCAGAAGATTGCTACGCCCTCCCAATAGGTGTGGGTGGCCAAGCTACTGGGCTACGATTTCAGCAACGAGTTCCGGTCGGGGAAGGCAAACCACGCGGCCGACGCTCTCTCTCGTAACCCCATACTTGCAGCTATCTCCCGCCCGATTTGGGAGGATGCGGACACCCTCCAGCGGGAAGTAGAAGTAGACCTGGCGATCAACGGGATCCGGACAGCGCTCCTCGCAGACGCAAAAGCCCACCCGCCTTACTCCTTGGTAGACCAATAAAGACTTGGAATGAAACTATAATGAAAGACATGATGTACTTATGCATTAGTGAGATTATGACAAAAGATAGGGCACAATGGTGACAAAGGATCCATATAGCCGACCCCACTATAATGGGATAAAGGCTTGAGTGTTGTCGTTGTTACTTGAAGGATTCATCCGCTAAACATTTTTTCCAAGTAACGTTAATTGTTGTTAGAACTCGTTCATTGCTTTAAAACCCAATCCCTATCATATATGTTTGCATTGCCTAAATTAATTTCATAATCTTGTTGCAATTACTTATCGGATAAACGCATGTGCATTGCATCATTTTTATAATCCCCTACATCATATACTTGTAAGCACCCGGTGGAGTTCCGTTGGGACACACAAACATGCCCATTTGTCCCACCCATCCTGTGTCACCATGATTCTCCGATCATAACGACCCTCAAAATACATTAAATAAAACCTCAAAAAATAACAATAACACTCGGATAGTTGATATGCATTAAATGGACGGCTCTGATCGTCGTGTAGGTCGATGTGTGTCGTGATCCCCATCAATTTCCCCTGCCTTGAAAGCATTCATCTTCGTGAATGAAGATGAGCGTGTTCTCGTCTGTAGGCAAGGTGAAACTCTTTAGCTCTGATCATTCTTGTCAAGGCATCAAGGCGAATCAAGGCGAGCGCTGGACACCTGGACGCTTAGGTGATAAGGCGATAAGGCGAAACGATATTAAGACGAGCAAGTCAAGGCGACAACTAGATATTTTTAAAAAAATTAAGACAGACTTTAGACTGCGGTTTTTATAAAAACCACAGTCTAAAGTATTAAATTTTTTTAAAGCGGCTTAAAAAATAATAATACTTTAGACTGCGGTTTTTATAAAAACCACAGTCTAAAGTATTAAAGAAAATTACTTTATACTGCGGTTTTTATAAAAACCACAGTCTAAAGTATTAAAAAAAATTAATTTTTTTTAAAAACATTTAAATACTTTAAACTGCGGTTTTTATAAAAACCGCAGTCTAAAGTATTTAAAAAATATTTAAAATATGTACATACTTTAGACTGCAGTTTTTATAAAAATTGTAGTATAAAGTATGTATAGACTGCGTTTTTTATAAAAACTGTAGTATAAAGTATGTATAGACTGCGGTAAAGTATGTAAAAACTGCGATTTTTATAAAAACCGCAGTCAATACTTGTAAAAAAAATAAAAATTTATAATAAGGTGTCCAACACCTTGTACACATTCGGGCGTCTGGACACCTAGGCGATGCCATGACAAGCTTGGCTCTGATGGTGTCCTCAACTCCTTGACCGGACTCGAGGGTACAGTTGTTGTGGAGGATGGAGACGAAGTTGCTGAAATTGGTGTTGATGATGGAATCGAGGATGGTACAGTTGAAGTTGGCGGCGGTGATGAAGGTGGTACTGAGGATATAGAAGATGGTACCAAAGTTGTCGGAATCATAGTAGTGGACATCAATGTTGAAGAAGGTTCTGACAATGGTACTGTTGTTGACGTCGAGGTCGAGGACTGTACGGAAGAAACTAAGATGATGCATCCATGAGAGAATATGGTACCGTTGGGGAAGAAGCTATATAATCAATCAATGTCGACAACTGGAGTTGTAGTGTAACAGACAAGGTTTGGGGTTGTACTGAGGTAGCGGGTGAAAGTTGGGTTGTAATGAGGTAGTAGACAACGACTGGAGTTGTATTGAAGTAGTAAGCAAAAGCTGAGGCTGAAGAGCTGAAGTGGCGGGAGGCAAAAGGTACATGCAGTCTCGTGGCTCGAAGAATAGAGTCAAGTCTTCTATGTTGAATACAAGTGAAATTCTCATACGCTGCGGAATATCTAGTTCGTAAGCATTTGTTCAAATCCTTTTGATAACCATGTAAGGACTCAATCTCTTGGCATTTAACTTTTGAGCAGTTCCCTTGGAGAACCTCTCAGCACAGATGTGAAACATCTATTATCCTTTTTTCAAGCTTTGCAATCTTCTGTATCTATCTGCATAAAATTTATAAATATCATTATTGCAAGTAATCCTACATCGGATAAACTCATGCATGCCACGCATTGACACTAACTAATGATCGACATACATAATGAATCTCCTATACGAAGGCTCTACAACCCTCCAGGCTTCATTTCAGAGGGGAACAAGGTCAGGGGGTTCAGTAGGTTGGTGAAAAATTCATCGTGGGTGTGATGATCATCTAAATAATCACATGTGGTGTCAACACTAATGATGATGAAATCAATCCCCTGGACACCGAGAGCACTCTCACTCTCAACTGACTCATAGATAGTGGACACGTCTCTAATAAATGGTGGTTTATTTGATGGTTCATTAGGAAGTGTGTAGTAATACTCGTCGAGTGTGTGAAACATCCACAAGACTGTGTGAGACGTTGGCACTAGGATGTCACTATGATGTGAAGAATGCCTCAATAAAGTGAAAACTAATCAGGTGGCTCACCAGAATGGATACAATAAAATTCATAGCTGATGTGATGAGTTCTGAAATAGGTTCCTCAAATAGTGGGAGTGCCATCAGAAGCTCATGAGTCGTCCACAACAAAGTCAATGCTAGACTCGATTTTTACTACGGACATGACTCATCACTACTTCGTTGTGAAACTCTGATGAACAATTGCTCAAGGGTGAACCAATGGACAGAGCAGTATCTAAGTCAACACAGAGGGTGCATGTAATTATAGGATCACTATGTCGCTCGTACTCACTCTCAGTTGGGGTCAAATAGACTGGGTCAAACTCAAGTGGTGGATCACTCAACGAACATTGATGCTCATTGGAAAAATCTATATCATGGTCTCGTCTTGTGTAAATAAGTACACAAGTGGGCGCAGGTGTAGCCTCAGGCTGGGGAGGACTCCTCGAGATAGGTTAGTCGGGATGTGAATATATTTGACTAAAATTAGCGTATTTCAAGGCTTGCTTATAGTGGATTGCGAGCTGAAATGTTTGCTCGACAGAAACTAACCGATGATGAATTAGTTACTCAGCAAACGACATGAATTCTACATGAGAGAATACTTACTCTAGGATATGACTCTTATATGAAGTCGATAAATACATGTGACACAATCTACGCTTCATCTCCGCCTAACTATTGATGGCGCAAAGATGATCTCACTCAAAGGTCCTCTCAATGCTATCCTAATAATGTCCTGCCCTAGGAAGCACCGGTACGGGTATGGGTACCGGGTACGATACGTACCCGATACGGCGATACGACAAAATTTAAAAAACAAGGATACGAGAACGACAAGATACGTTATAACAAATAATATATATATCACAAGTGCAATAAATAGCTCTCAAAACATCGAAACATCAAACATAAATCATAACTTAAAGTACAAGTCCACAAATCAATGCAACATAACATGAAGTTTTCAAACATTAAGCATTCAAAAATATTACAAAATTTAACATCTTATATGTTTAACCAAAAGAGATAAAATTGAACTTAAGTCTACTCATCAGTCTTTTTTTTCTTATTCTTCATTGTTGGAGATCAATATCTTCAATCTCCAATTAGTCTAGAGACAAGTTATCCATTTTGTTAATAACTTGCGTCTTATCAACACATTGAATACATATACTTGTAACAGAAACATGTCAGTACTAATAACATACTCGGTACAGATACACAACTTATTGGACGTTCCAACACTTCTTAGCATAGAGTCAGCTTATGTTTACTCTAGAAAAATATACTCCTATCACAATATGTAGAATGATGTGTTAAGTCCAAGTGTGTCCACATAGGTGTATCCGTAGAGCATCGGGTATGTACTGGTACCTGATACGTATCCGGTATGGGTACGCTGCCTTCGAGGAAGTATCCGTGTTTCATAGGTCCCGCCTGATCTAACAACCTAAGCTTCGCAAACCTGACACGTAGCTCGCCGAATAACTCAAAGTGATCTAGATAAAATCCAATAGACAATAGTTAAAGACCTCGGAACTTGGCAAATCATAACAAGGTGGAGCGACTCTGTGGAACCTATACTCAAGACTCTCCTTAAAACAACATTCATCGTAACTCTTCCTACGTTAATTGGGTCGTGTTGAAGTGTAAACATGACCAGTATGAATCGGGGATGAGAATAATCATAATAATATGAGGATTTTCCCGAGTGAACTCTATGGGATTGAACATGGGTGGACTGGTTCCTCAAATAAACGATTAGAGTAACACATACTACTATGATATTTGTATTTTAAACTAAGCCCAAACCTGGGCTCTGATACCAATCTGGCCTAGGAAGGTCCTAAATGACAGGAAAATAATTGGTGAACTCCAATATGCAATCATACATCAATCCGACGATTTTAAAACTTTCAATAATAGTTGTTTATAAATCAAAATTTAGGATATGCCGCAAGAGTTAAAGCTTACAACAAGGAAACACATGAAGTTTGTGTGAATGTAAGATAGCTTGAAGTCAAATAGCTAAATAAATAGGAACGTACAATGTCTCAAAAACTTGAAAACAACATTTACAAATAAAATATCCCTGAAGTAGGAAACTAACACATAATTCAATATAAAATAATTGACTACAAACAATACTCACACAAATCTGAAAAGGGGGAGGGTTGCATGTAAATCCGTTTGACTTTTGGAAAACCGAAAGTGTGGTCGGGGTTGGATTTGGGCCTTCAGGTATGTGCCAAACTACTGGTAAACAAGTTGTTGAACGAAGGTTGACAGGAAGTTGAAAGCTCTGGAATACCCCAAGGTTGTAGGAAAAAATGACAATAGATGGGGTATATGGTCCTCGCAACAATTAAGAGGGGTGTGGGCCAGCAAATGGATGGTTGTTTGGCAATTTCAGTAACAAGAATGCAGTGGTTTTTCTTCTTGGACAACAACTTGATTGGATATGTGTAAATAGGGAGGATGAAGTAGGTTGTCGACTGCTGGTTTTGAATGGAGATCAAATGGGGAGGGTGGTTCCACGAGAAGTTGTTGTATTGGTCTAGGGGCGGCTGGAATGGAGAGGTGGGGGCTTGGTTGGAAAGTGGGGGGGGGGGGGGGGGCTCGGGGAGATGTCGGGATGTTTCCCATGTGGATGCAATTGTAGTTGTGGGCCGGCTAGAATGGAGGGAGTGGGGCTTGGTTGGGAAGGTGGTTCCACGTGAGGACTTGGAGGAAGGAATGGAGGAGTGAGGGTGGAGTAATTTTTGGAATGAAGCCTACAATTTAGGAGATGTGGGGGTAGTGGGGGAAGTGGAAGATAGTTATGGCGGTTATGGGGTGGTGGTGGTGGAGGTGGTCGCCGGCCGAAGGTGGTCTCCGGAGGTGGTGGTGGTGTCAAGAGGTGGTGGTGGCCGGAATCATTTTTCGGCGATCACAAAAAACAGAAAATGAGTGAAACTTGAAGGGTGATGGTGGAGGTTTGTCGTAGGTGGTTGGGGAATGTTTTGTGGAGATCGCCGGAAACTAAAAATGGAGGAGATTTGAAGAGGGGAAGGGGGCTATTTAGGGAAGAGAATGGTGGCTGGTTGGTGGGTGGTTGGGGCTGTCAGCTGAAGGTGGAGGAAGGGGAGAGGGGTTGTTGTCGATTGGAGGTTGTGGCTAGGTTGTAGTGACCGGTGGTGATTAGAGGAAAGTGGATGTGGGAGGAGATGGGGAGGGGCTTGGCCGGCCAATCAGAGAGGGAAGAGGGATAATTCCAAGCTTTGCACTTGAATTTTTGGTTTTGGTACTGGATGATCGAAAGGAATAATTTCTTCTTTACACCAACATTCAATGTCTTCAAATTGAACCCTCTAACCCTAATGATAAACTACGGGGTCATCATGGACAGTCATGATTCTCTGATCACGACGACCCTCAAAATACATGAAATAAAAAAAAGAAAAAATCACGGACCATCGATCTGCATAAAATGGATGACACTGATCGTTGTGTAAGCCGATGTGCGTCGAGATCCCCATTAGGTGGTCTCACTGTCGCAGAAGGAATATTATCCACCATCTCAGCTGGAATATTGAAAAGCATTTCCATGGCGATAGTATGTAGCCCCAACTCTCTTCCATATATCAACGGTAGTATCCAAGAAAAGATAAGTTGGGGACAATGAACACCTACATAGAATTCATGAGCTGGGACATGACCAAGAAGTTCTCTGACTCTCATTGCATCCAATTCGATGAAGTTGTCACAAGTTTAGTTGTGTCACCACTAGCACATCCAAGCATCAACTGGCTTTTTAGAGTAAGGACGATAGAGCAAGACCATGATAGCTAGTTGGAGCCATATAATTGTATAGTAGTAGTCTAAGGAGTGCAATGATCATGACTAGCCCGGGTAGATCCCACGGGGGCCCAAGGAGAAGGAATGACACCAACTCTAGACGATGTAATGGAAGAGTCAGCACTTCCTAGCACGATAACTCGAGAATAGAAATTTGGACATCACCCAAAGATAAATGACAAAAAGGAAAATGGTAAACTAGAGTTCTCTCATACAAAGAGGGAAACCATCCGACAAAGGACGTGATCCAACATCGAATTCAAAGATAAATCAAGATATAGGAGATATAGGATAAAAGACAACAGGAAAAAACCATCTCCTCGAATATGGGAGATCATGTGCTAGAATGGTGGGTAAGAAACCATCTCAATAGATTCAGTGCCTGGCTGCGTCGATCGGCTAAGTGTCATGCAAGAGGTGTTGAAAGAGGTCAAAGAGGGAGTAAGGTGGAAGAGGAGTTAAGGATTTGGCGAAAGAAGAACGTGTAAGATGATCGACAGTGGAATCAGGATGATAGGAAGCCAGAAATTGCAAGGTAGAAACAAGCACGTTTATGCGAGCGCGAGACAAGTCACAGGTTCTGCACTTGCTATACTTGTTTGGTGTTCTACATACCACTATTACTGGATTTTCATTTACAAAGTTAATATGAGTCAATATGACTCAGAGTTTTAAAGAAAGACTCCCAAGGCTCCTTTCATTTGGGCGGAATTGGGAGGGCAGAATTGGAATTGGAGAGACAATTCCAATTCCGTCATTCGGCGCTCCAATTTTTCGGGCGGAATTGGAATTGAGCTCAATTCAATAGGAATTCATTTTTGCTTATCCCCACCCCCCCCCCCCCAATTCTGACCTCTAGAGGTTGGCTTTCCCATTTCCGTTCATTCTAAAACCTGCACTGATCCCTCAGTCTTCTATCATTGTAGGCTTGCAGCTTTGTCAGCTACCAAGGCACCATCAATTTATTTTCGGCCTCAAACCCGCAAATCAAAATTGCAGCCTCTACGCTGATCTCTCAAACGTCTGTCTTCCAAAATTTCAAGGTATTCACCGACGGCGACCTCCTGTCAGTGCTCTCCCAACTGAAAACCCGGCCAAACCGTGGAAAAAGTACTCAAGAACAGTGTACCTGCAGTGTTTTCACGGTAGCCTGATTGATCCTTTCATGCAAGAGATGCCAACTACAGGCAGTGCTAGGTACTAGAGAGATTATTTATCAGTTCGATGGGGGTAAATTGCAAGCAACTAACCGGGAGAAGGTGACGGAATTGAAAGCCAAGAAACAGTGGTAGCGGCAACAACGAAGGGCAACATCGCCGACAGCGCCTGTGAGACAGCATCCGCCTTGTCCTTTCCATCAATGAATATGACCAAATTCTCTCCAGGAGAGAAGAGAGAGACGTTGGCCTCTCTCCTATGTCATCTTGCACTCCCCTTGAGGCCTCGACTAGGAAGAATTACGCCCGCAAAAGAAGCCAACTGCTGACAGTGTTAGGTAATGGGGAGGTTTTCATCTCAACTGGTTCCAGAACTCTTACATTGATAATTTTGTATACTGCAATAACGCTGATATTAAAGTTTCTAGATATGGATGAGTGAAGTATTGGTAATTCCAATTCCGCCCTACAAAATTCTTGATTTGTATCTGAATGAAAGAATTGGAATTGGTTCAATTCCAATTCCTGCGGGAATTGAAAATGAGCCAAGTTTCATTCTTATCGCTCAATTCCTCCTGAACGAACGGAGGTTAAGGGGATTGTAATCCTCCTTGTTTATGTAGATTACATCACAGTAACTGGTTTAGATATAGAAGCTATCTTCAAAATTCAAAAATCATTGAAGTTTACTTTGAAAATGAAGAACCTTTGCCCGACTCAACTACTTTTTGGGCCTAGAGATACATCATCGGCCCCAAGTATTTTTGTAAACCAACACAAATATATTCAAGATTTGGTTCAATTAGTCTGCCTCACAAAATGAGGGTGATATACTTCATAATCAACCTTATAGGGTAAGTTGGTTGGTAGTCTTATCTACTTGACTATCACCCGACCAGACATTTCTTACGCTATTCACACAATTAGCAAGTTTATGCAATCCTTAGGTGGTGCTCTAATCTTTTGGAAATGCAAGAAACAAAACAATGTATCAAAGACATCATTGGGTTGTGTGGTCTCATCAACAAACTCGTTCAATTGGGTTGTGTGGTTTCATCATCGAACTCGGTCAATTGTGTGTGTGTGTGTGCTGAGAAGACGCCTTTGGAAAGGTAAGGTGGATTGGTATCAAATATACAAATCTGACAGCATGTATTTACAATTGTCCTTTATTCCTTGCAATATAAAAAAGGAAGCAACTCCAAAGCCGACTCAGAATGACCATCTAGACACATCCGTCGACTCGGCTTGTTCGGACGGGCAATGGATCATCGCTTCCTGCGGGAATAAACATGTATGGGTCAATCTCCATCAACTCCCCCCCCCCCGACTTGAAAGTATTCATCTTCGGTGAATGAAGATGGGCATACTCTCGGCGTAGCCTAGGATGAATTATTCGAGCTCTGCTAGGTAGATCCAAATATCATCTAAAATCAGGCAGCCGTTCTAACGAACAGGATACCTTGGTGTATCTCTCCCCTCTGTGGTACTAAATTCATGGACAACTATAGGACGTATGCCTCCTGCAATCATTGGTGTCTTTGAGAAAAATGTATCTCACTCTAGCAACTGAACTAATGGTACCGTCGGTGGTGCGAGGTGACCCTCATGGTGAGAATCATCAGACTGAGGCCAGGGTGGAGTGGGAGGAAGTAAGGGATGTTGTGGCCCATGCATGATAATAAAGAAAGGATCCACATACGCGCGCTCCTCGTAGTAAGGAGTCAGGTCCTAATATTTTAAGGAATGTAAATTTCACAAATGGTTTGTACCGATCTTTCGCATGATTGTATAGAGACACATTAGTCGAGCGCTTAATTTTTTTATGTTCCCTAAGGGAACCTCTCAGATCATATGTCAATCATCATCAGCTCTCCAGTCTCAAAAAATAGCTCCCTTCTGCGAACATTTGCTTTGGTTTTATACTAATCATTACTCATTGCAATTTTTTTGGACCGACTCATGAAGTGCATGCAAATGCTGAATGAAAGACTCTGCAGAGTGCAGACTCGTTGGGTCGGGCTTCCAAAGGGATTTGGATCAGATCAATGGGCTTCCAACGTTCATAACCTAACATGATGTGAAATGGAGTCAGACTCGTAGTCCTATAAATTGAGGAGCCATTCGGTTGGGCTGATGGGCTCTGGTGCGGATGGCAGAAAACGACATTTATGCTAAAGCGATCTTTGGTTCGGTGGCTCGGCGTTTATTAATTTCCGCTATTTTCTCCTATGCCTGATCCGCGCCCCAGACTTTCGTTCAAGACGCACCCCCCGTACCACGGTTTCCCAACTATCGCGCAAAGCTTTCCCTTCCCCTATGAAGCCTCGCGCCTCCTCCACCCCGACGATATTGGGATGGAATCGGTGACGGTGGATATTGGCGACGGCGTGAAGCTAAGCATTAGGCTCTTCAATTAGACGGATCTGAAGAGGAACTGCGCGGTGGTGCTTGTGCACCACTTCACGGTGCTCAGCAGGTTCCAGGGGCTCCTGCAGGGGATTGCATCAGGGCTCACTGAGAGAGGGTCCCGGTCGCTCTTTCGGCGTCTGCAGATGGGTCTCTGATTCCTTGGATGAGGGAGAAGAAGCCCTAAATTAAAGAGGAAGTCGGAGAAAGAACGATGCTTCCATTGGAGGTCGAGGGCTCATCCGTCGTTGTTGATGAGGGCGAAGGTGGTGTAACGCCCCCGATTTTTCGATGATTTTATTTAAAAGGGAAACGGCATATTTACGACGTCGTGGCGTTACTTTTAACGTCGAGTTGACGGCGCAATGCCGTTAAGGCATTTTTGTGTCCGTGCGGTCGAGTCGGCCGAATTCTGGTTGTAATTTGGAAAAATTTTGCATTTTGAAAATTAAGTTAAGTAATCTTGGACTTGCTTGTCAAGTTTCGTCGCAGTCCGAGCATTTTTGGAGTCTCGGCGCGTGATTTAATATCTCGAGAATGGTACGTCGGATTCTAAGGTTGTCTACGCTGCTAATTCGTAGAGTCAGCGATTCATTCCAAAATATTAGTCAAATCGGAACTTCTGCAATTTGTCCTGCTTGTACTCGAGATCCCCCATTTCGTTCTCGAGAACTCCAAGTTGTTCTCGAGAAGTCATGACTTAATGTTTTCGAGAAGCTCTGCTCTAGTTCTCGAGAAGTCTATCCTAGTTCTCGAGAAGTCTGTCCTAGTTCTCGAGAAGTCCTATGCTGTTCTCGAGAAGTCCTATGCTGCACTCGAGAGGTCCGTTTGGGCCTGCGCTCGGGCGCCGTTTTAAGGGTCAAAACGGCGTCGTATCAAAAAATGGTAAACATGAAATTTGTTTGCCTCGACGATATCTACAACTTTCATGTTGACCACTTTTTGATTTGAAGCCATCTTAGACTCTTATTTTTGATTTTCCCAAAACTGCTCGTAAATAAGCTGCATTATTGGTTTCTACCCGAGAACCCTTGTTCTACTCGAGAACTACTGTTTATGAGAATTATGGTCTTATTCTCGAGAAATACTTAATTCTCTCGAGTCCTACTGTTTTGTTCTCGAGAACTATAAGTTTCTCTCGAGAACTTTGCTCTCTTTCTCGAGTAGCCCCCTTTCCTCTCGAGTAGTCCTGTATAGTATGCGTTCGGGCGCATTTTTGAGAGTCAAAACGACACCGTATGGAAAAACGGTCAACATGAAATTTGTTCGTTTCGACGAGATCTATAACTTTCATGTTGGGCACTTTTCGATTTGGAGTCATCGTAGACCTCTATTTTTGATTCTCCCGAAACTGCTCATAGGTAGCCCGTTTGATTGATTTTCTCGAGTCCTAAGCCTTTTATCTCGAGATCCAATGTTTCTCTCGAGAGCCATAGCCTCTCCATCTCGAGATATGATGTTCCTCTCGAGATCCATAGCTTTTTTCTCGAGAACCAATGTTTTTTCTCGAGAGCCAACCTCTCCCTCTCGAGTAGGTCTGTTTCCTCTCAAGTGGTTCTGTACCGTCTGTGTTCGGACACCGTCGTACGAAAAAACGATCAACATGAAATTTGTTCGTCTCGACGAGATCTACAACTTTCATGTTGGGCACTTTTCGATTTGAAGCCATATTAAACCTCTATTTTCGGTTTCCCCGTAGCCACTCATAAATCACACGTTTTCTTGTATTTAGACAAAAAAATTTATAAGTACTTTCACATCTCTACTAATATACGAAAACTACTCTTTGGTGAAACATTGCCTGCTATCCCAATATTGCCCTTATAGTTGTATTCATAATTACACAATTATACCAAACTTTATATTAGTATATTATAAAGACAATATCCTTTTAGGTAATTACACAACTTTACAATATTAAAATACAAAAAATAAAAACACTAGATACCCTAAACCTATTGCCTCTAGCTAGAAATGACAAGAAAAAAATTAATGTTTTACCGTTAAAATATAATTTGTTTTACAAAATAAAAATTGTATTCTTGATTTATATTTTTTTACGGTCATTTTGAGTACTCATATGTATATGTTACGGAGCGGGCGGAGCCCGCCGGGAGCGGGCGGAGCCCGCCGGGAGCGGGCGGAGCCCGCCGGGAGAGTGCAAACCCCGCCGGGAGAGTGCAAACCCCGCCGTCGTCGGTCGGGTACTGTCGCGCGAGGCCATAGGGGCGGGTACTGTCCACGACAAATGTTGTCGCCCACGACAAATATCGCTGCTCACGACAAATGTAGCCGACCACGACAAATGTCGTCCCCACGACAAATGTCGTCCCCACGATAAATGTCGCACCACCGGCGAATGTCGCATCCCGGCGAATGTCGCACCCCGCCGAATGTCGCACCCCGCCAAATGTCGCACCCCGCCGATTGTCGCACCCCCGTCAAATGCCCCCAGGGCCGAAGGCCCGTGCCTGTCACTTGTATATATATATATATTCTTAGACTTAGATTTGAACAGAACTTCTTCTTCTCCGATTCCTTCTCTCCTGAACCAGAACAGCGAGCGAGAGAGAGAGTTTTTTTTCGTGAATCTTCCGGTGGCCGCCGACGGAGCTCCGGTGCTCGAAATCTTCAACCGAACGTAAATCCGGAAAGCTCTCGCCGAGAGTTACGCTATCATGGTAATTTCTTTCTTATTCCTTGAGTTTTTTTTGTTAGGGTTTTTTGGCCCTAACCCCTTTTCCGCTATTTTTGTCTAGATCTCAACTTCTCCCGTGTTCTTTTGCCCCGATCTACGACGCGGAGCGATTCGGAAAACTTTTCCGATACAACCAAGGCAAGTGGTGGCTTTCCTTCGTTGTTCTTTGTCCGGTTTGATGGTAACCGTTATGCCTTTGTTTCTTAATTTTCTTGTCTTTTGTGTTGTCTTTCCAAACTATGGTTATGTTTAACCCTTATTGAAGATCACTCAAAATTATAAAATCTGGTCATGGTAATTTCGATCTTGACTAGGTGTGTATAATCGTCCTTAGAATGTTTTATCGGTGAATTAAATTGTTTCGTCTATCGTTGTTGGACGTGTTAGTGTCTATATAGGATTGTAAATCGTTTCTAAAGATTGATCAACCGTGTCTTTAATCTAGAAATGTCATGTAGAATCCGATGTGTCAAGTCCCGAGATGTTGGTGTTGTAGTTTCTTTGGTTTTTCCTTGGTTTCGGGAGTTAGTGGGCGTAACCACCTCCGCAAGGTAGCTTCCTTTATTAGTATCTTTTGGAACTTTACCGTTGTTTTGGGCATCTGCGGTGTATAGTGGAGTGTATGAATCTCTCCCGCAGTTAAACGGATTTAATCTTCGTGAGGGGTGTGTCCAGCTAAGTGACCATCTCGCCCGTGTTTTTAGGTAGAGTGATCACAAGTGGCTAATAAAGGTTATGGATTTTCTTCCTTATGATTTACTCATGTTCGTCACCTTATTGTCTTGTGCATATGGTGTGTTTGCGATGTACGTTACGATTCACGTAAGTGTTCTTTCCTGTTTGATGCTTACTTCGTACTTTATGTCAGTATTTTTGGTCTTGGGTTGGTACCCCTTATGACCTTTGTTTACTTTTGCTTAATTTTTCTGCCACCATTTGTACCTACTTGCTGAGGCGTTCTATTTTTTTTTTTGGAATGTCTTAGGTTCAGAGCCGTAGCAGCTAGTGGAGCTGGTTTTGGACTCTCTTAGTGGCAATGTCAGTTATGGTTTTGCACCTCGCCGTAGCGAGGTGGTTGTCGTTCAATTTTCTTTTTTCTAGTTCAGACATACTGTTATACTATGGGTTCGTGTCAGAATGTTGACGCCCACAGGATTGTTGATTTTTGACACTTGCTAGCTGATATGGTTTTCTTATGTTTGGTTTAGATTACTTGCTCTCTGGGATGATTTATTGCTAGGATTGCATGTTAGATATTTTTAACCTATAAAACCCTACTATTAGTAAAACATACATGTCATCTCTTTCAAAACTAAGTCACTAATTTTTGTTTAGCGTAAAGACTTTTTTTATACTTATTATAAATCTAGGATTTGCATAGCATGAGTTGTTCCTCGGGGGCATTTATACTCATGTAGGATGTTAGAGTCAATTTAAACAAGTATCTTCCGCAAGCGTATAAATGTATTTTGAATCATGGACTAGTTGATCCAATAAGCCGGGGGATACAGCTATCTTCTTACTTAAACTGAATTTCAATATAACAACATATGTTCTCCTTTTAAACTGTCGAGTTTCGAGTCTTGTCTGAGCGTCTGCAGTTATCCCTTGCACGGCGTGGCATCACGCCGCATATTTTCTCTTACTCTGATATAATTTAATTGTTGGGAAAATGCGGGTTGTGACAGGTGGCGTGGGAGTCGTGGGATGCTGGGAAGCGATGATGGAGTTACGGTCCTGCAGTAATAAGATAGCTCTGCCTCTGGACATAACAATGTCATAACTATGTTGTCTTCTTGTACGTGTGTGATATTATAGCGGCTCAGTGGTATGAATCTAGAACATAAATCGAGATAACGAGGGTAACTTGTTGGAAAAATGTCTTTTTCATGACATAAAATTTTTTTTGGGTGTTAGGCCGCATTATGATAAAAAATATATATTTTCATATATGTTTTCAAGAAACAACAATTTTCCTATCAGAACCTATCAATCAACAGCCCAACCAAACAGTACATGAGTTACTACAGGTGAATTCAGCTACAGGCAAGACGAAATCCCGGTCAGCGGGGCTATCCCCAATTAAACATCGCAAAAGAGTCCCTAAGTTACAGTTAATGACTTCAGCCTGTCAATCGGTTTGTGAGTGATAGGCAGAGGGGAACTTCAGTGTCGTACCAATCTTCTTTCACAGCATCTTCGAAAAATAACTTATGAATTTAACGTCATGATCGGAAATTACATAGGTCAGTAACTCATGATACTTGAATACTTCTTTAAAGAATAGAGTTATGACATGGGAAATGTCAATGGTTTTACGACGAGGAATGAAGTAGTCCATCTTCGAAAAACGGTTCACTACGACAAAAATAAAATCTTGATTCCTCTGAGTGTGAGGGAGCCTGAGTACAAAATCCATACTAATGTCAACCTAGGATCTTTGACGGGTAGGGCAGAGAGTGTGTAAACCAGTGGGTTGGTGTGTCTCTTTTGCTGTCTAATAGACTTGACAATGCCTAATAACCCTCACAACATCCTTCTTCGGACTAGGACAAAAGAAGTGGTCATCAATTAACACGATAGTCTTATCTTGGCCAAAATTTCCTGCAGCATTGCTCGTGTATAACTCCTAGATAAAGAAACCATGGAGGGATGCTTGTGGTACGCAGAGGAGGGACCAAGGAAGAGGTAACCGTCAAAAACCATAAAATTCTCATGGGGCTTGAGAGGAGAAAATGTTTGCTTAAGAATCCATTATCTACTAGTGGGGTGAATATTTTCTCTAGAAAAATAAAGATTGAAAGTGGGAGAAAATGTTTGCTTAAGAATCCATTATTTTTACTGATGATAAATAATGGTAATGTATTAATGGTCTATCATTTTTTGACCTTTTATTAAATTTTGCATTTGAATATTTGATGAGTACTATTTAAACATGACTTATTTTATTTAAATATTTATTAATTGTTCATTTTTTTATTATTTGATAAATGTTTTAGGATTTTCATAATTATAAAAATTAAATATTTAATATACGCGTCCCAGCATGTCGGAATATGGTATTTTTTTAGAATTGACAAGTCACATATTGTGTCGTGTCGTGTCGCATCACGTGTCGCGTGTCAGTATCGGTGCAATATAGCCAAGGAGTTCCTCAGGTAAGATATTAGAATAATCATTCAACAATTGACAAACGTCTGAATTAGCATTCGACTATTCGTAGTGTCGGTGGGGGTCTCAATAGACATAGTGGATACAATCACATACATAACCCCGGTGTCCAAACTCTCATAAAAATATCACCCCTCCGCAATATGTGTAATGGCCTCAACAACCTTACATTAATGGAAGATACAGCTCCACCCTTGGATGGATCATTAGGTTTGGTCGGAGATACGATAATCTTTCTTCCCCTACAAGAGAATACACATGTATTAGATCGATCATAACACGTGGCATCACATTCAAACAACCAAGGTCGCTCAAGTAAAACCTGTGTTACGTCCATGGGTATAACTTCGCAATATACCTTGTCCTCAACGAATGCTAAACAAATCGGTATTAGGGGCCTCTGTGTAACCTGAATTGTACACTTGCCCATCCAAAGGACGTGGTAGGGAAGTGGGTGTGACTCAGTTGTAAGCTGCATACACACCAAACCCTTCTTGGCTACAATATTGGCGTAGCTGCCACTATCAATAGCGAGCTTGCATGGGCCTCCTGTGCTAGGGAAAATGTGTATAAGATAGTAGTGTGGCGCCAGCCCCCCTCTACAAAGGGGGTGTAAAAGCCTAAAAGGCGACTGATGACACCAAGATCAAACACAACAAACTGAATCATCAAGCACACTATATAGACTTTGTATTCGGTGATCACACTCTTATTATACTTCACTAACTAGTGAGTCTAGACACACACGACAAACTTTATCTTCAAATTAAATATCTGTTTAGGAAAAAATTGTATTAGAGAATAGTCACGATCCCTAGGATTTTCACTCATAGAAATACGCGCTTTAAAGAATTTCTTTGAAAATTTTAAATTGTAGATTTGGGATCTATTTAAACATTTGTAGTGCTAATTAGACTTCCGTGGATGATATCATGACAATAGTTGATCCTGGTTTAGTAGACGCTCGTAGGTGTCTAGTAGGAGTGTGTATGATGCAAGATGATCTAATGATTCCACGAGTTAATCGTCTTACTTCATGTCTTGCTTCTTACCTTGCTTTATCAATCTACCCTCTTCCACTTTGTGATACTCGCCTCCTTGATGCTCTAATTTTTACTGAACATTTGAATATTTATCATAAAATTATTACTAACAGTTTGCGAGCATCTTTAAAAACTATACTTCCATGGTTGATTTTATCACCGGGGTTTATATTTTATCCAAAGGAGATTGGTTTCCTAATACCTACCATGACCCCAGAGTTTCCCTAATTCATTTACCTTTCGACCTTCCCTTGAAAGAGTACATTCAGATTTTGGTTATTCAGCAGCAGGACAGTCCTGCGACATTTCTCAGATTACGGCTGATATCGAGTAGAGTTCGAGCGATTTTGACTCGGCTCGAAATCGAAATTTTTGACTCAAACTCAGCTCGAAATCGACTCGAAATTGATTTCGAGTCGAGTCAACTCGACTCGAAATGGCTCGATTCCGAGTCGGCTCGAAATCGATTTGAGTCAGCTCGAAATTGAGCAATTTTCCTTTTTTTCCTAATTGTCTCAAAATTAAATTGGACAACCTATAAATTTAGCAAATAAAATACTTAGTCATTATTCTTTTTATTTAGGTTTAAATTTTATTATTTTCAATTTTAAAATAAGAATATATTAATAAATACATAATAATTTTAATTAATTCTGGTTGATTCGAATCATATTTCGAGCAATTCAAGGCTGGCTCGAAATCGACTCGAAAATAAATTCGAGTCAAATTGAGTCGAATCAATTTTAAACGATTCCGATTAGGCTCAATTTTCGAATGATTTTCGAGCGCTTTTCGAGTTTCGAATAATATGCTCGGCCCTATCTCAGATCGACCTATTGGGAATTTTGGTGGCAGGTTACTTCTCATTCTCGACGGGGTCTAGCTCTTTCAGCCCCGGAGGAACTGATGCAATCTGAGTCGCATACTAATTTTATTTCCTACATTTTTATTTGTGTAGCACACGTTGTCGCCCTTCTTTGTCTTTTATTTTTATGCATGTTACTAGTGTCTATGTTTTTGTATCACGCATGTTATTTGTGCACGTTCGTACAAATTATTGGCGTGACCGTCCAATATGACCATAAATACAAAGGTTCCTACAAATTTTGTTTGTTTTTGCATCTTCATTTCTGTAATCGCATGGTTGTGGAATGTTAATTCATATTAACTCAATGTTTGAATGTTAGTTGTTAATGGGCATTTGCAATCCTTAGGTCACTTATTGCTTTATCTTACTCGAAAAGTCTTGCTAGCGACACATTATTTAAAAGAGATGGCAAAATTACTTTTAAAATCAATCTCTAGATTTTAGAATACATCAAAACAAGACATGTACTTGACAAAAGAAAGGGCCCCTGTCAAAGAGCGTAAAACTAGTCTAAAAGCTGATTTCGGTACAAGGCAAGAAGGTATTTTTCCACCAGCCGTTGTTCATTTCAACCCACCAGGTGATGGGGTAGTATCTCGTTCAAGAGATCTCTCTAGGCTCGGTCAATAAATTTTGGCCTGCTCAGGCAACTTCATTTCGGCAAACCGTACTTGCCTCTCATCACTCATTTTATACCACTCAAAATAATGGTCTTGTCCAAGAACCAATCACTAAATACCTTCGGGTCTAGGTGATCGTCAAAGGATGGCGCCGCATCGAGGATGAGCAGGCTAATGTTCCTAGAACAGGGTTGCTCTGCGACGTAATTCTGAGTAATCATCATAATGGTCATGATCGTAATCGTGACGTGTTGGTGGAGCATGGCCTCTACAACCCAGTGGACGGGGTGGATGAGGTTCATCGAGAGTGGTGGTTTCTTAAAGGGGTTGGGCCCTGTTTATACTTGTAGGCCTGCTTGGGATTCCTTTTTGCGGGAGGGGGTTCTCGACGAGGTAGGTCTCTAGAACGTCTCTTCGGGGAGGTAGAGCATCCCAGGGATTGTTCGGGAGATCATCATAACATGGGGGTGGGGTCTGACCTCTTAGTATATCTAATCGATCGACTCTAGTGCTAACTCTAGCAATTTTCTCCCTAATGATGTCAAATTAGGCTCCTATCTGCTCAAATCGATCAAGTACAGGTCCCCGAAACTCGATGGACGTCATGTCCAAATTCGAACTGGTTGCCCGATCATCGATGAGGTTCTGGTAATGCATAAATGATTGGAACAACCTACATTACGTAGCATATAATGTAGCACAACTCAGCGCTCAAATACCAATTTGATGCAAGGGTAGATTGTAAATATGCATGCTCTAAAATACAACCCAAGATGGAATGTAGTGTGTTTATTGAAAGACTCTAATGTATGTGTGAACGTAATATAAACAGTTCGATTATAAATTAGCAACAAGTAATTAGTTAAAATAAACCAAGTTAAAAGAACATTTTCAGAAGATTGAATAAAATAACGATCGATGATGCTCAAGCAATTAAGGCCCAAAATTTTCAAGTGTAACTGTGCAAGACGAATAAATCATGCAAGTGATTCCACAGAACTACACATATTAATTGCATCCCACGAAATATAGTACGAGCATACAATAACAGAAAATTTGAACAGCGAAAATATGACTTATGGGTGTAAGCGGCGGATAAAAGAGGCAATGACGGAGATTTGAGGACTGTTGACTTCAATTATACATAAATGTTATCGGTGGAGGAAGACAAGAATGGCTCGGGTGGGCTTGAGGTTGCGGGAGGAGGGGTTAAGGTGGCTGGGGAAGGGCTTGGAGGCTCACAGTAATGTAGTTGGAGGAGTAGAATAGAGAGGAGATGGTGGCAGGTGGTCGAGGGTGGGGGAGGCGGATTGGGAGAAGGTAGGGGCCTGTAGTAAGCGGAGGGAGAAGTTGACTAGGTGATGGAAGGCTCGTGGGGTGCTGGTCGAAGGCAGGATAGGGGAAATCAGGGTTGTGGAAGATCGCTGAGTGGCTTGGCGTATGCGCCGAGCGGGTATGTACGTAATTGGATTGTCGATGGAAAAAAGGTCGTGGCATGCAAAGGAGGAGGCGGCGAGGGTTGCGGGTATGTTGGGAAAGGGAGAGAGGGGCACAACATGGAGAAGGAGAAGCTGAAACAGAAGGAGTCGCATCAGTAGGGGGCTCTCGTCGTCGCACCGAGGGGGAGAGACTGGCGGTTTCAAAAATGTCCCAAAACTATTGACCCCTCAAACCGTCGCTTGTACATGTATGTAAAAAGAGACCTGTTAGGGCACCTGGGTTAGACGGCTCATAATGTCTGAACTGATCGGGTGTCAGATATAATTTAAAAAATAAAAATAAATATAGGAAACCGACTAAGAACGACCATCCGGACACATTCATGGACTCGGATTATTTGAAAGGGAAACAGATCACCGCCTCCTGTGGGAATTAGGGTTGTTCACAAATAGTATAGTTCGTGAATAATTCGGGATTCGATTCGTGAAGATTCGATTAAAATTCGTATTTTTTAAATACGAATTCGGATTCGAATCCGAATAGTTTTTGAATCAAAATCCGAATAATTTCTCTTATTCAAAAGATTCGTGAATAGTTCGTGAATACTCGAATATATATTTAAATTAATTAATATATATAAATAAATATTAAATATAATTATATTTTAATATTATATTATATTAAATATTATAAAATTCGAATTCGAATTTATGTTCGAATCCAAATTTGAATCTGAATTCGAACCCAATTTTGAATCCAACATTTCATGACGAATCCGAATCCGACACTGAATATTCGATCGAATTTGAATCCAAATCTGAATCTTTGCACTCTGTCAAATTTGGATTCGATTGAAGAGTTATTCGATTCGATTTGGTTCATGAACACCCCTAGTGGGAATAAATATGTATGGGTCGATCTCCATAACCAGCATTGTCCGCATCAAACTGATCATAATAATAGGACAGCCAAAAGAAAAGGATGAGAAACTTAGAAATATTACTCTAAATTAAAAGATGCTAATCAGACTACTTATGACAAATCCTTAACATGGTACATATGCATAATAATGGTACATAACAAAAAAATTAACAGACTTACAGCTCGCACTGATGACGTAATATATCCTTTTCCTGGAGGATTCAGAACATTAGAAGGCACTCTAATTGTATAAAAATTATCCTCTTTCAAGAGCCTCTGCACAAAACAAAATCACCAGCTAATTTTATATGTAGTCTAAAAAAACTAGCCACAACCTGAAATGTACCGTAAAAGCTTCCTTTTCTGTATCAATTAACTCATTTCTCGATAAGCGGAGCTTTGTAAGGGTCTGATACCATAAAAAAATAGTTCAGTATGTTATCATATGAAAAAAAACAGGTTATGAATGAAAAAAGTTCGAATATCTCCAGCAGTAAGGACTGACATTTTATTACAAGTATGTGCAGATATCATATTAATAAAATGAAAGATTTAGAATAAGCTACATAGTATAGTGACTATAAAGAGATAATAAAATAAGCATAGAATCTGAATTTGTTCTAATTGATCGCATTGTTTATAAGTAAATAATAGGTTCCGGAAGAAGTTTTTATAAGCCAACAAGAGTAAAGCTTCGCTACATTTCACATTATTAGGTACCGTAAGCTACTATTTCCTTTGTTTTAAACCCATTAAATTAATAAATACTTGATTAGTAAAAAATGACTTAGATGGGTTTGCTTCTTACAATGCTTGATTTCTGACCTCATCATAATTTTTAATGCATAAAGTATTTTACCATGTCGACTGTATGGTAGGATGTGAGTAGGTGAACAAATTTTGCTTCACATTTTTGAATGATTTTGTTACACATTTGAGGCGGTTCTTGCTAAGGTTTAAGGCGGTTTTGAGGGGCTTATTAGCCGTATTTTATTAGGGTGTAAGAATTCGTTATTTTCTCTTTTTGCTTTCTCTCTTCACTTCTCTTCTCACTTGATGGCGGATATTGGAGAAGGGTTGGAGTTCCTAAAACAGTTGCTTGTATTCTATAGCAATTAATCTTCAAATTGTCTCAGAGATTTGCTTTCAACCTTCGTGTTTAAGGTAGGTGGACACTAAACAAGCACTAAATTAATATACTTGAATGTAAAAGATGTTTCAATTTTTTTCTTATGATTCATTGATTTTTCCTTGATATGGCTTTCTGGTGCACCCTGAGGAGCATAGGCTTAAATTTGTTTTCTTTTCATGCATTTATTTTTTGCAAGTGTGATTCATGTTGTATTTTATTTTTTGCAAGTTTTCTTATTTTGTTCGATTGTGCGGCGTTTTCAAGCATGTTGCATTTTGGATTTGGCTTATTGGCACGACTAGCCAATACGTCCATAAATAAATAGACCCGTCAATGCAGTTATGAGTGATACACGGGCAAGCAAAATAAAACATAAAAAAAAAACTTCTCAATTATTTAAAAACTTCCATTTTAGAGTTACAAGAGTGAGAAGTTCAATAAATTTTTGTGAATTACAACAAGTGTCAAAAGTAGGAGTAATATCACCACTTGTAGCTCTCCCTTGTTTAAAAAGAACTTTTCTTCTATTAAACCCCCCACAGACCCACTGAATCCATGCCAGTTCTGCGAAAAAACCATCGATCCTCCCTACTATAATCCTAATCGACGCCGTCATACCTTCCTGAGGGATGGTCGATGACCGACGAGCCATTCCCGACCCTCCGCCGACGAGTTCAATCTTTCCAGTGACTAATTGCCTGGATGTAAACCTCCTATTCATCTTCTCAACAGTGCAATTGTGATTCCCGAATCCAACACCAATTCTCCTCCAACAGGTCCCCAATAACCCCTTCCACCCCAATCAACAAGCCTCACCTCCTCGTTCCCCTCCACAGCCACCCTACCAAGTTAGAAACCTCCCCAAATTCCCCTTTCCGATCTTCGATTTTATCCGGATAGGAATTAACCTAATGTTGTGCTGCAAGTAAAATCTCTTACAAGGTAATCTCTAGCTCACTCTCTGTTACAATATTTTATGCAAAATTTAAGTGATCAAAATTATTGCTTGCGTGCGAATCATCCCACTCATGTTGGCATAATTTTTATACATATCACTCTATTTACCTCCCTCGCTTATTATTATGCGTCAAAATCTATAGGTGGATGGCAACCAGATTGCGTTAGTTTTCTTGCTAATCAATTAATTCCAAATTGCCAAACGCTACAAGTTTCTGACCAATGTTCGAACACTCGTCCGGGAAATTGGCACCGTTAAATGAGTTTTATTTTCTTGCCCTTTCAAAATTAGGTTACATCAGTTTCGTATCAGAGCAATTTAATTCACTACTATCATGAATCGATTTGTTTAATTTTTTTTCAAAAAAAGGAACTTCTATTTAAGTTTTAAAATTAATAATTACTTCCTATTAAAAGAAAACATAGATATATTTATTTAAGATCTTTTTTAAAAAAAAAGAGTCAAATTATTTCAAGAATCTTTAAATTAAAAATTTTTCTATCAATCATCAATTTAAAACCATTTTAATATTTTCTATAAAAAAATTAAAAATATATAATTATTTTAGAATGTACGGTCGCGTCGGACATTTAGAAACGAGTGTCGAAAAATTGAACCAGCGCATGGGAAACCTCATGCAATTTGGTAGAAACTCTCACCATGAATATGGGACACGTTCTCCAAGTCATGAATGGATTAAGAACAATTGTTAATAACATGGAAGTTACCATCCACCTAGGAAGAGATTGTGAGCCGCCACCACAAGAGCCCCCAAACCCTAGAGTAGAGGACCCATCACCCGAAATTCCTAAAACCAACCACATTGGAATACTGGTGTCAAATTAGATGTGGGTGATTTTGAGGGAAGCGTGAAACCAGGGGGATATTTGGATTGGTGTGAGGGCATAGAGAGGTTTATGGCATGGAAACAAATACATAAATCGTCAAGTATGCAACTCTTAGATGTAAAGGACCATCACTAGTATGGTGGGTTCAGTTAAAGCGAACACGTTTTAGCAAGGAAATGACCCTGATAAACCACATGGGTAGAGTTTAAAAACCAATTCCGGAAACGATGTCCCACCGCGCTATCTATAGAATTTATATTGCAAGTGTCACAACCTTCATCAACATAGCCTCATAGTAGATGATTAACCTAATGAGTTCTTGATCCTACAATCAAGGATAGATATATAAGAAGATGGCATGACGGTGTCTTGTTAACTAAACGGGTGTTATGTTATTAAGTATCAATTTGAGTTATACGACTTTTGATACTCAGGTGAAGTATCGAGTAGGTATCGCCTCGTTGAGTCCTCTCTTCAGAAAAGACTTTCCAGATCAAAATCTACTGATAGGACCACCTATGCTCCTCACCTTAGTGCAACCCCTAAGCCCCTCGCAGCTAGTCGTCCTATGGGATCCACTACTACCCCTACACCCGCTCCTACCCCTTTAAGGGTAAGGAAGTTATGAGTTCTTGACCAAACCCTGAGGTCTTTCAATGTTTCAAATGAATGGAGTCGGGACATAAATCTTTTGCATGTCCCCGCCGACATTTTGTAGCGATCGTTGAAACTGAGGACGACCAAGAGCCTAAATATGGAGTGTATCTGTGTTATGGGCTTCTTTTGTAGTGGATTGTTGGAGGTAGGATGCAGCGAAGAAGCCCTAGAAATGGAGGTAGAAAAGGAGAGGTTAGAAGAAGAAGATAAGAGGAAAACACCAGAGGAGGAGAGAGTTAGAGAGAGAAAGAGGAACTTTAGAAAAATAAAGAAAAGTTCATATTTCATTGATTCTATTATATAAAACTCAGATGACACAGGTGTAAATACCTGATACAACTAAAAGCACAAAGTATTAAAACATATAAAAAAGACTACATAACTTAGCTCGACTCATAAAATACTAAAACACCTAATAATCTCGATTCGATTTAATACGACTTAATATTAAAAAAAACATTAATAGTAGATAACCAACGGCGTGAGGAACATAACGCTCCACGGATCCTTGAAATCGAGTTTGCCCTCAAGCTCGAACTTCGGAAGGATGATCGGCTCCTTGATTTCGCACCAAAATGGCGTCCGGTAGCATGTCGCGGTGGCGTTGGCAGCAAGATGTAGCGGCAGCGCCGTCAGAAGGACGAGCAATTGAAGCAATGGGACCAGCTGGTCCGCCGGAGCGGCAGGACGCAAAAATTTCAGGGAGGGCGAGGGAACAACGACCGACAAAAATGAAGGGATCCGGCGGAACCGGAGATGCTGCGGCGAACAACGACTGGAAGGTGGTCGAAGTAAGGAACGGGTCCGGCGGGAACGGCGGTGCGGTGCGAGTCAGCAACGACAATGTGGTCGAAGGGGCCGACAGAGTAACGGTCGATAATAGAGGCATTGATGTGGTCAGAAGCGGTAGAGCGGAAACCGGCAGAGCGGGGGGAAACAGAGCAGATGGGGGCGTAGCGAGAGTGAGCGACAAGGAAGGGATCAATGGCGCAGGCGGCAAAACGGCCGGCGGTGGAAGCGGCCTCGGGAGGCAGTCGGAATAGACCGGGGAGGCGGCTGGGGAAAACTGCGGAGCAGAATTCATCGGAGGTGATGGTGGAGCGTGAAGAGCATCGGTGAACAGTGGAGAGACAATTGGCGTAATCTGCGGTCTCATCAGTGGGCAAGCTGGGGAGGAAATGAGTCAATGACAGTAGCATGCACGAGCTGGGAGGGCGCCGAAACTGGGAGAGGAGGGAGTCCAAAGTGTCACGAAGTCACCAATTTGTTGAATGTGGTGTTGAGATGAGATGTGGAAGCCTGAAATGACTTTAACATCTTCCACAATGTCGCACAAAGGGCGGCTTCATCCACGACACTTAGTTTTATGTCACGCAGCTGCATGTCCATCATAATTAATTTATGAAATACTTAATTCAAGGATGAATTAAATAAATGAGGAATTACATAATTCAAAGAGGAAATAATTAGAACTCAATTTGGTGGGCTGCTGGTGGGCTCGCGGAGAGGCGCAGGCGGACCACTCGATTGAGAGAAAAGTGAAGGCAGGTGGCTCGATACGGCAGGAAATGACAAATAGGCGGTGAGGGCTCGAAGTGACTGGATTGGGGGCTCGGGACTGAGGGGCTCGAGGAGATGATATCGAGACAAGCGGCTGATGAAAGCTCAAAGCTCGAACGAAAAAAGGGTGAAATCAGAAGGATGCAGAAGCGAAATAACGGTTGTTCGTTGGGGAAATGTCGACGAAGAGCGTGGTTGGACAGACGTGGTAAGCAATTTGCAGAGTGACGACTCTGGAATTGACGATACCAGCTGATATTGGATGGATGGTGTCGTCAATGAAGTACTTGGAAGAAGCTACGATGGGAGACGTCGTCACGTAACCCGCGGAATAAGAGGTGTGCGGCTTTGATGTCGAGGAAGCAGAATAATGTAGAGAACGCTGACAGAGCAATGTCAAAGAGGCGGTCGGGGAAGCAGAGCAATGTGTCGATCATGTAGAGGAGAAACGAGCGGGAGGGAGGAGAGGCAGTGAAAGAAACCGGTTGGAGAGGACGTGGACTGTTGATGATGTAGAAGTTGATGGCGCTCCTGCTCTAGATGATTACGCAGATGAGAAGTAGCCGCGGGTGAGGTTGACAGAGCAACAACGGGTGAGGTTGACAGAGCAGCGGCGAGTGAGGTTGATGGAGCAGCGGCAGGTGAGGTTGACGGAGCAGCGGCGAGTGAGGTTGATGGAGCAGCGGTGGGTGAGGTTGACGGAGCAGCGGTGGGTGAGGTTGACGGAGCAGCGGTGGATGAGGTTGACGAAGCTATTGGAACGAAGTTTACAAAAGCGGTATAGAATAAGGATACCTCTAATACCAAGATGTTATGAGCTTGTTTTGTTGGGATTGTTGGAGGTCGGCAGCGGAGATACAAGGGAGTTTAAACCCAAGAGCTTATGAAAGGAAAACAAGTTGAGGAAAGAGGAAGAGGAAACCCTAGAGGGAAGAAGAGAGCTTAGAGAAAAGGGGAGATGAATTAGAGAGAGAAGGAAAAGTTTCATTCATTGATTTTTTGCAAATACAAGACAAGGGTTTATTATATAAGACCTAGATGGCACAGGTGCAAATACCTAATACAACTAAAAGCACGAAATATTAAAACATATAGAAATACTACATAACTTGACTCAACTCATAAAATATTAAAACACTTAATACTCTTGACTCGATATAATAAGACTTAATATAAAAATACTCTAATAGTAGATAACCAAAGCGTGAGGACCATAACAATCTGATTGACTCCCAATCTGAGCCCGTAGTGAAGGACGAATTAGAAGTAGAAGGAGCAAGCTAAGTATTTAATTTGCATCCTTCAACATGGTCTACTCACACGCAAAACTTTCACTAAGGGAAAGGGTTGAAGCATAACATTTCTCATACTATTGCACGTATTCAAAGGAAATTTTGGTTCATCATTATAACTAGTGGTAGCATGGAGAATTTTGTGACCTGACGAATGGAAAAAAAATTAAAACTAAAGACACGACCTATAGGAAAGCTCCATAGTTCGTCTTAGGTCACTAGCTTTATAGTTTGTCTTAGGTCACTAGCTCTATGGTTGTACATGTTACCATCAATGCTTTTAGAGTTTTCCATAGGATGCACCTACGAGGATCCCATTTGATGTCATGTCGTCAATATATAAAGGTTTGTCGTATTCTTTTAGGATAGTCGTGGCAGTTTGATAGACGTGGCATTCAAAACAATGCGAGGAATTCACGTCCCTTTGAAATAAATGGACGTAATATCGTTCTTCTACCACAGAAAAAAGGTCTTATACCCAAATCCTTAGAGTGCTCATCACCCACTAGTAGTGCACCCTCTCCTATTGCTGCTGTAAAGAGAGGCCTCAAACCTTGTATATACTTCTTGAATAAATAGTTACAAGTATGAATGCATTTATATAGGGAAAGAGAAAGGAGAGAAGTCTCAATCCAAGATGTGGGACTAATACAAAGAGAAAAAAAAAGAGAAAATGGGCCCCTAGATGGGCCCTAACTAAGGCTTTTCTAACACTCCCCCGCAAGCTGGAGCGTACAAGTCGTAGGCACCAAGCTTGGATAAAAACTGGTAGTATAGCGGCCGGGAGAGAGCTTTAGTCAGGATGTCAGCAACTTGATTTGTAGCCGGAACATGCTCCAAATCTATCTTCTTTGACTGTACCTTTTCCCGGATAAAGTGACAGTCAACTTCAATATGCTTTGTGCATTCGTGAAAGACCGGATTCTTGGCAATATGTATTGTTGCTTGACTGTCACAAAATAGTGTCGTCGGTGATGAGAGACGAACACCCAAGTCTCCTAGAAGGCTCTCAAGCCAGGTTAACTCAGAAACAATAGCAGTCATAGCCCGGTACTCGGCTTCAGCAGAAGAGCGAGCAACCACAGTCTGTTTCTTGCTACGCCAGGTTATGAGATGTCCACCGAAGTAGGTACAAAAATCAGTTGTGGAACGTCTGTCATCAATGGATCCAGTATAGTCAGCATCAGAGTACGCGAAAAGAGATAGAGATGTGGATGGCTTGTACACAAGCCCTTGTCCTGGAGCTGTCTTGAGATATCGAAGAATGCGCTCGACAGCCTGAAGATGAGATGTCTAAGGCGCATGCATAAAACGGCTCACAACTCCCACGACAAAAGAGATGTCTGGTCGAGTAACTGTAAGATAGATCAGCTTCCCAACCAAACGTCTATAGTATTTCGGATTTGTAAGCAGCTTGTCGGAGTCGGAGCTGTGGGCCGAGAGCTTGTGATTGGTGTCCATAGGAGTATCCGCAGGTTTGAATCCAGAATAGCCGGCATCATGAAGGAGGTCCGTACAGTACTTCCTTTGGGATAACACAAGACCATCAGAGCGACGTGCAACCTCAAGGCCAAGAAAATACCGAAGGTTGTCAAGATCTTTGGTTTGAAAGGCAGAGTTTAACTGTTGCTTGATATGTTGTATCTCTGTATTATCATCGCCAGTAATGAGGATATCGTCAACATATAGAAGTAGGATCACAGTTCTGGTTGACCGGTGTCGGGTGAAGAGAGAAAAATCAGTCGAGCTCCGAATGAAGCCAATATCACAGACAACCTTGCTGAATTTGTCGAACCAAGCGCGCAGGGACTGTTTGAGACCATAAATAGATTTCCGAAGATGACAGACTCGAGACTCCCCCGTGGTCTCAAACCCGGAAGGTTGGTGCATATAAACAGTCTCCTGTAGATCGTCGTTGAGGAAGGCGTTCTTAACATCCAGCTGATAAAGGGGCCAATGATGATGAACAGCCAAGGAAAGAAGAACCCGGACCGTGTTAAATTTGTTCATCGGAGAGAATGTCTCCTCATAATCAAGGTCATGCTGCTGAGTAAAACGCCGGGCCACGAGGCGGGCCTTTAGACGCTCAACCGTGTCATCCGCCGCATGTTTAACAACAAAGACCCATTTGCAGCTAACACTGTGTTGGCCAGTAAGAAGAGGAACCAGATCCCAAGTCCAGTTAGCCCAGAGAGCCTGCATTTCGTCATCCATGGCTGCCCGCCACCCCGGGTGTTGAAGCGCCTCCTGCACAGTGTTAGGAATAGAAATAGAGGAAAGAGGCAAAGGCGTAGAGAGGTGGAGTCAGCCGGTGGAGAGAAACGTAGTTGGCCAAGGGATGAGCTGTAGAGGCGGGAGCTGGATCTGCCGTTGTCGGGGTGTCGCTGGGAGCAGGGAGCTGGTGTCGGGAACCATCCTGGGAGCAACGACGAATGTAGATACGGATAACGGGCGAAGGAACCCGAGGGGGGGAGGAAGAGAGGAGGAAGGAGATGGCAGAGAAGAGGGCGTGACCGGTACGTCAGGCCGGGGAAGAGGAGGAGAGGAAGACGGGGTGGGGGAAGGTAAGTGGAAGGATTGGTCTTCGCAGAAGGTGACATCCGCCAGACGACCAGCTTGCCATCAGAAGGAGAGTAGCAAACATACCCCTTTTGAGTACGGGAGTAGCCAACAAACATATATTTGGCCGCCCAATGAGCACGTTTGTCAGAAGGGGGGCTAAGAAGATGAACATAACAAACACACCCGAAGACCCACGGGGTGAGAGAGGTAGTGTTGGTGGAAGGATAGAGAAGTTGGATGGGTGAGGCAAAGTCAAGAACAGACGAGGGTAGGCAGTTGATAAGATGACAGACTGTGGAGACGGTAAAATTCCAATATTCGACCGGAACCTGCATTTGAAACATGAGGGACCGAGCAACATCGAGAAGATGACGATTCTTCCGTTCGGCCACCCCGTTTTGCTGAGGGGTATACGCACACGAAGTTTGGTGGATGACGCCAAATTCGATGCATAGATTGGAGAAGGTACGACCAGTGTACTCGCGAGCATTATCAGTGCTGATGACTTTGAGAGGGGTGTCAAACTGCGTACGCATCTCAGTTAAAAAAGCACGAAACATAGAGGTAAGTTCAATACGATCATGCAGTAAATATAGTCAGATAATACGCGAGTAATCATCAATAAAGGTGACAAAATAACGAAATCCAAAGATACTGGGGACTATATAAGGACCTCATACATCAGAATGAACTAAAGATAAATGAGTACTACTCCTGCTACAGGCAGGGGGGAAGGAAGAACGATGTTGTTTGCCGTAGATACAAGATTCACAAGAGAACTTCCGTAAAGGAACATCAGGAAGAACCCGCTTGAGAATCGGAAGGGGAGCATGCCCAAGGCGGCGATGCCAATCGACAGTGGAGACAGCGGAGAGAAGAGTGCGTGGGATATCCAAGATGTACAGCCCATTCACCAGCTGCCCCTTACCAATGATACTCCGGGTGCGGCGATCCTGCATAAAAAGGAAGGAGAAAAAGTTATGCAGCAATCAAGGTCGTGCGTCAGGCGACTAACAGAAAGTAAATTGAAAGGAGACCCCGAAACGTGAAGAACTGAGGAGAGAGAAAGGGTTGGTGTAAGCTGGAGAGGAGCGACGCCAGAGACCGGTAGGGTGGCACCATTGGCCACAGTGATACACGGAGGATGAGTCGTCGGGAGATAGTTGGGGGGCTTCTGGGAGGTAATATGGTGAGTAGCGCCGGAATCGACGATCCAGCAGGGGCTATGAGAGAGACAGGTTATACCTTCCACAGAAAAAGTCGCAACCGAGCCGGAGGAGCGACCGAGGGCACCCTGTAGCTGGTGGAGTTGGGTGCGAAGCTCATCGATATCTTGGCAGGTAGTGGATGTCGGATCCTGGGCAGAAGCCCCAGTAGGAGCAGGAGCAACAGAGGATGTAGCAGCAAGGTGGGGAGGGAGACCATGCTTGCGGTAACAGGTAGCTTCAAAATGATTATCCCGGCCACAGTATGTGCATTACATAGAAGAACGACCACCACGTCCACGTCCCCGAGACGGAGGTCGGCCCCCTCGAGTGGAAGATCCACGAGCAGGAGGAGGGGTTGGAAGGAGAGGTTAATGAAGAAGAGCCGGTGCAAAGAAGGGAGGAGCCTCAGTAGGAGGCGTAACTTTAAGCAGCATGGAGCAGACATCAGACAACGAAGAAGTCGTCGTGGAAGAGAGGATCTGGGCCCGAACACTATGCAGGTGGGGAGGAACACGGGACATCATCATCGCAATGGTGACAGACTCTTTCTGGGCCCGTTGAGTAGCGAGATCAGTAGTTAGAGGTTGATGTTGAATCCAAGCCTCGACCAGGGTCTTGGCCTGGGCCACAAAAGAGATCATGTCCCCGGGAGCACTAAGAGAAAGGTTTTGAAGGTCAGAGAGAATATCATATAAGTGTTGAAGACTGTTGTGCCCAGAGTAAAAGGAGTGGAGGCCTTGGTCGTGTCATGATACATGGTCATCCTGTAGGGCTCGGTGTCCATAGAGTTGAGGAGCCAAGACTGGACCCGACCATCATCGCGAAGCCAGTCATCGGAGGGGGGAGCGGGGGGAGCTCGTGCCAAGTGGTGAAGAAGACCCTTGGTCTGCAGAACACGGCGAACAGAGTGAACCCATTCAACGAAGTTCCGTTTGCCGGTAAGAGAAATGGTAGTAATCCAGAGCTCATCACGGAGTTCCGGAGCCGCAGAAGGCGCACGAGCTGGAGGAGCAGATATAACAGCAGAAATGTCGGAAGCCATGCGGCTAGCAAAAGAGGTCGGGCGGCTAGCAAAAGAGGCCGAGCGGCTAGCAAAAGAGGCCGGGCGGCTAGCAAGGAGAAGACCGGGCGACTAACAAGAGAATCCGGGCGACTAGGAAGGAGAAGACCGGGCGGCTAGCAAGAAGCCGGGCGGCTAGGCAGAGACAGTCGGGCGACTAGAAGGAAGAGGCCGAAGAGAGAGAGAGGGCGGTAGACAAAGTAGCTGCATGGTCTCGGCGGACACACCAGCGACAAGGAAGGTCACGACCAGGATGCGGCTACGGGAAAAGGAGAGAGACCGCTAGAGACTAGACAGGTCGCAGCGACTAGTAGGAGATGAGGTTAGAGAGGAAGTCTGCACGGTCAAGGTGAGTCCACCAACAACAAGGAAAGTCGCGACCAGGGTGCGGCTAAAGGAAGAGGAGAGAGACCGCTAGCGACTAGACAGGTCGCATCGACTAGTTGGAGATGAGATTAGAGAGGAAGTATGCACGGTTAAGGTGAGTCCACCAGCGGCAAGGAGATGCCACGACCTAGATGCGGACAGCAAGGGAAGCGGTTAGAAGAAGACAAGCCGCGCGGATAACAAGGGAGGCCGCGTGGATAGAGAAAGAAACAAGAGAGTGATACCCACGTGCGAGAGATTATAAAAGAGAGGAAGGGGGAAGAGACGTGGAAGCCACAAGAGATACAGAGTAAGGAAAGCAGTTAGAAGAAGACAAGCCGCACGAAACAACGGATAAGCTGGAGAAGGGGAAGCCGCGCGGGCAGCGGGGAAGAGCAGGCGGTTAGAAAGAGGGAGACTGCGAGAAGCTGCGGACAGAAGGCAGTAAACCCAAGGAGGAGACCGTTCCCTCTGATACCATGTAAAGAGAGGCCTCAAACCTTGTATATACTTCTTGAATAAATAGTTACAAGTATAAATACATTTATATAGGGAAAGAGAAAGGAGAGAAATCCCAATCCAAGATGTGGGACTAATACAAAGAGAGAGAAAAAGAGAAAAAATGGGCCCCTAGATGGGCCCTAACTAAGGCTTTTCTAACCGCTGCGATTTCATTTCCTTCAACTCTTATGCTACTTTCTGGGACCCAATTTCAGGAAGAAATGAAGAAGAGTGAAGACGTGTATATATTCGCAAGTTTAGATTCCAGCTTAGAACCTAGAGAAATTATAATCAGATTTTGTCCCTTTATTTTTAAGTTCTCCAGTATTACGCCTAATGAGTTACCAGATCACTTCCCACCCATGCATCATATACAACATTTTATTGATCATATGCCCAGTGTTGGCCTCCCTCACTTGCCTCATTATCGTATGAGCCCTAAGAAACGTGAGGAGCTCCACAGACAGTGAGACAGGTCACAAAATTAGTTAAGAAGGGCCACATTAGGGAGAGTATGAGCCTTTGTGTCATTCCCGCACTACTCGTTCCCAAGAAATAGAGTACTTAGGGCATGTGTGTTGATAGTCAAGTAATAAATAAAATTACTACAAAATATCATTTCCCAATTCCCGGATTGGATGATATGCTCAGTGATTACATTTTTTTCAAAATAGACCTTAAGAGCAGCTACCATCAGATCTGAATCCACCCCTGAGAGGTATGAAAACCTGCCTTCAAAATTAAGGAAGGGATATATGAGTGTCTTGTGAAGCCTTTTGGCCGCTCCAATGCCCCGAGTACTTTTATGCAACTAATGCACCAAATCCTTCGCCTGTTGATAAGAGTTTGTGTGGTCGTTTACTTCGATGACATTTTGATTTATTGCATAAACCCCGATCAACATCTAGATCACCTTCCACGTGCCAAATCATTTTAGAAAACAAGCAATATGTAAATCTTAAGAAGTGTATCTTCTTGATCAATTGTTTGGCCTTCTTATGGTACAATGTTTCTTCTGATGATACTAATGTAGATCGTGAATAGGTTCATATTATTTGATTGTGTCCTAATCCCAAGACAATCATTAAGGAACGTGATTCTCACGGTTATGCATTATTTTATCGTCGGATCATCGGGAATTTTAGTTCCATTATGACTAACTGTCTTAATAAATGTCAGTTTATTTGGACCGTTGAAGCATAGTGTTTGAGATAAACTGCCTAGTGCTCAGGTACTAGCGCTCCCCGATTTTGAGAAGCTTTTAAAGGTAAACTATGATGCCTCAATTATTGGTATAGGACACATTTTAGTTAAGAGCATGGTTACCGGGATCGCGATGCGGATTTTATAAATCGATCTGAATCTTACCTAGGATCTAAATTCACACATCTACGACTGAGATTGCGATCCGGATCTTAGAATTTTTAGGATCGTGATCCTGACCCGATTCTACCGGTCTGACCAAAGGTAACTAGAAACATGTACAACCTTATCCTGACCTCATTCAACTGATTCAACGCCCATAACTCATTGTTTAATCTTATCTCAATCCCTCCCCATATCCCATCACAGAATCATATCATGTTGCTTTACCATATCCCAAGTGTCAATTGCCAGTTGCAAACGGAGACCAAAAGCGGCTTCTTTGGTCGCTTCCAGTCCAGATTTGTTTTTATTGTTAGTAAACATAGAGTGTCTTACCAGAAACAGAAAGTAAACTTAGTATGATATTATCTTTTTGATTTAATTATCCAAAAAAAATTAATATAGTTATTCACAAACTATTCAATTTATTGATTTTTTTGTTAATTGAGCATGTAATTTAATGATAAAATTCAATTTGATTTTTTTAGCCTTAATTTATGAATGTCGTATGATCCTACGATCTGATCTGATCCTGCAATCTGATCCGATCCAACCTCAAAACGATCTCACCTAGGATCTCGATCCTGACAACCTTGGCCAAGAGGGACGCCCCATCAACTTTTTTAGTGAGAAACTAAATAACGCTAAAACCCGATATTCCACATATGATATTGAATTTTACGCCATCATTCAAGTCCTCTATCAGTGACGATACTACTTGATTGAACGTGAGTTCATACTGATCGCGATGCACTTACGCATCTGAACTCACAAAAAGAGGTATGTAGACATGCAAAGTGGATTGTCTTCCTTCAGGAATTTACATTATATTTTAAACACAAGCCTGGTCTTTCAAACATGGTAGCGAATACACTTAGTTATAGTCCACTACCCATTATGTCTTTTGTGAGAGATTTTTATTCAAATAAATCATAACTATATCTACGATTGTCCTTTACAAAAGACCTCACTTACGGAGCTACACTCTTTAGGGTTAGGAGTGCATGTAAATCAATCCAAGCTTTTGGGCTAGTACCCATTTTTATTGGCTCAAAATGAGATAGGATGTTGTTAGTTTGGCAAGAAATTGCTTTACATGTCAATTATATAAAGGGTACATCCAAAACATTAGACTTTATATACCATTATACATCCTTAAGAAACTATGGGACAAGGTGTCCATGACTACCCCTCACAAAAAAGGTTGACTCAATCTTTGTAGTGGTCGATAGGTTTTCAAAAATGACACGCTTTATACCTTTTAGGAAAACCTCCTACACCATTAATATAGTCGACCTTTTTTTAGGGAGATTGCACACATACATGAACTTCCTTAGAAGGTGATTTCATGAGTTTTTTTTCATTATAGAGTAAAATGGTAAGCAAACTTGAATATAGCATTGCTTATCATCCCATAACGGATGGGTAAAC
The DNA here is from genome assembly GCA_039513925.1 of Platanthera zijinensis. Lineage (NCBI taxonomy): Eukaryota > Viridiplantae > Streptophyta > Magnoliopsida > Asparagales > Orchidaceae > Platanthera > Platanthera zijinensis. Next base: position 234,232,528 of record CM077081.1, read on the forward strand.
CGAGGTAGTAAAATGAAGCTTAGGCAATTTTCTTAGATGCTTAGCAGGAGAACACCCAAATTGATGGGATTTGGCTATTCCACGGGCAGAATTCACATATAATGATTCAAAAATAGCTCCATCACAAAATCCCCCTTTGAAGTTGTTTATGACTATCACATGCCATTACTTCTTGATCGTCACTCTCTCCCTTCTTTTGAAGGAACTACTTTTGATGTTCTTTTTTACATTGATCGCATAAAATCATTGCATAAATTGTGCTAACAGTTTGCGAACATCTTCTGAGAAATATAAAACTATAGTCAATGCACACTGTCGAGAGTTATATTTTTCAGAAGACGATTGAGTTCTTACATTTTTAAAGAAAAGAGAAATTTCCTACGAGCATATACCACAAACTACGACAACAACGGTTTGGTCCTTTTCAGGTGAAAAGGCGATTGGCGAGAATGCATATCTCCTTGATCTCCCCGCCGAATACAGTACTTTACCCATATTTAATATTGTTGGCCTTGTACCTTTTTTGATATCCCACCAGCCTCTCCACCTCTTCCCCCTAACTTCATTTTTGACGATACATCCCACCCTACTTTATCACATCACACACCTACCTTTGAGGAGATTGATCGGTTACTGGATGCACGGGAATTTCAAATGCGCATAAGGGATCTAACAGTGTTATCGTGTATCTTGGAAAGGAAGAATTATTTCCGACGGTTCTTAGATCCACGCCACTGAGTTATGATGTCTGTCCAAATCTCCCCATAGTAAGTTCCTGTGATTTCTTGACGGGGTTGAGTTCTCTCAACCTCTAGGGAATTGATGCACCCTACAAAACATCGACCTAAATTTTTTCTTTTCGTGCATTTATTTTTTGAAAGTGTGTTTCATGTTGTATTTTATTTTTCACGCATTTTTTATGTGTCTAGTTGTGTGGCGTTTCCCTACATGTTGACTTTTGGTATCGGCTTATTGGCCTGACTAGCTAATACATCTTTAAATAAATTGGTCTGTCAATGCAGAATTGAGTGATACATAAGAAAGTAAAATAGGAACCAATTCCATTTTAGAATTAGAAAAGCGAGAAATTCAAAAAAAAAATTATGAGTTACAAGAAATGTCGTAAGTAGGGGTAATATCACCCTCTTGTAACACCCCCGTACGAATACAATACTTCACCCATATTTAATATTGTTGGTCTTGTACCTTTTTTGATAGCCCACCAGCCACTCCACCTCTTCCACCTAACTTCATTTTTGACGATACATCTCACCCTACTTTATCACAACACACACCTACCATTGGGGATATTGAATGGTTATTGGATGCACGGGAATTTCAAATGCGCATAAGGGATCTAAGTATCTAACTGTGTTATCTTGTATCTTAGAAAGGAAGAAGTATTTCTGACAGTTCTTAGATCTGCGTCATCGAGTTATGATGCATGTCCAAATCTCCTCATGGTAAGTTTCTCTGATTTCTTGACGGGGTTGAGTTCTCCCAACCTCTAGGGAATTGATACACCCTACAAAACATTGACATAAATTCTTTTCTTTTCGTGCATTTATTTTTTGAAAGTGTGTTTCATGTTGTATTTAATTTTCCACGCGTTTTTTATGTGTCTAGTTGTGTGGCGTTTCCCTACATGTTGCATTTTGATATCGGCTTATTGGCCTGACCAGCTAATACATATTTAAACAAATTGGTTTGTCAATGCAGGATTGAGTGATACACAAGAAAGTAAAATAGGAATCAATTCCATTTTAGAGTTAGAAAATAGAGACATTCAAGAATTTTTTATGAGTTGCAAGAAGTATCGTAAATAAGGGTAATAACACCTCTTACAACCCCCCCCCCCCCCACGGTTTTAAAAGAACATTTTTTCTATTCAACCCTTTAGACCCAAGGAAGGAAGAGCATGGACATCTTTTTGGAACGAGATCCCTTCTCTATTCTGAAGGGGTGTCCCAACTCTACGACAAAATCGTAAAATATGTGCCAGTTCTGCAACAAAACAGCCAAACCTCCCTGCTGGAGTCCCAATCGGCGTTGTCAGACCTTTCTGAGAATCGGTTGACAACCAACGAGCCATTCTCGGCCCTCCTCCTCTGACGTCGATCCTTATAGTGACTGGTCGCCTGGACGTGAACCTCCTGTTCACCATTTTCGTAGCACAACTGTGATCCACGAATCCGACAATTGTTCTTTGCCTTAAGTAGGCCCCCAGTTACCCCTTCCTCCCTAATCTGCAAGCCTCGTTGCTTCATTCCCCTCCACAATCATCCTATCGCGTTCAAAACCTCCGCAACTCCCCCTTCTCGATAGTCACAGTCACTCTTATATTCCCTTGTTTTCCTGATAAGCCTGTCACGTCCTATTCCTTATAGGAGTCCCTCCCGAGTCAATCTAGCCAAATCCTACTCAGCCAAATCCCAAATCCCCGCTACGACATTCGATTTCATCTGGTTAGAACCTTAACCTAGTGTTGTGGTGCCAAAAAAATCTCTTGCAAGGTAATTTCTCGCACACTTTCGGTTACAATATTTTATGCAAAATTTAAGTGATCAAAATTATTAATTGCTTGCAAATCATCTCACCCTCATTGGCATTATTTTTCTACATATTACTTTATTTACTTTGCTCGTGTATTATTATGCACCAGTATCTGTCGGTGGTCAACATTCGAACACCGCTCGGAAAATTGGCACCGTTAAATGCGAGTTTTATTTTCTTGCTCTTTAATTATTTTGTTACATCACTTTTTATGCAAAGAGATGCTCTAGTGGACTGTTATTCTGATTTTAAACAAGAAAAAAGGATTTGCAAATTTGATGCAAGTACAAAAGGATCATGATAAAAAACATTATGTTATTATCAAGGTTGCAGATGTCAGATGTAGGACTCATGTCGGTTTGGGTTTTTTATGTCGGATGTCAGAATGCGGGGATATATCGGGGACATTTCAAAATGTCGGATTGTAATATTATAATTAATTAAATATACATATTTCATAATATTTCCATTTATTAATTAGATGGTAATTATTTTAACTAATTAATTGTAAACAAAAATTCATATGAGAAAATTAAACAACTAACAAGTGTTGAATCGTATCTGATTGGTGACATTTTGAGTCACATTCTCACCAAATGTCCAACACGGATCACGACCTACTATGGAAGAAGTGCTAGGAATCTTGCTAGAACCTTCTGGTGAATTCATTATATACAAAATAAAAAATAAAAAAATTTGAACAAATTAAAAAAAATATCGCAATATTGGGCCGCCATTAGCCGCAATATTGGGCCGACATGTCGGTCACAATACTGGAAAATGCCACAATTGTCAATTGTGGCGAAAACATGTCGATTCCCCCTCGAAAATGGCATGTCGTACATATCGGCCGCAATCTACAAGCTTGGCTATTATTTAATTTTGCTTTATCCTTCTTGAACTTTAGAATATGATGTTGTCTTGATTAAGTTATTCAAAAGAATTACTGTTCTGGACTACGAAGCACGGATACTTAAAAATGCTCTGTGTATCGGCTCGTACGTGTATCAGATACGGGAAACGCCCGAAAACGTGTTTTCGGTACTCTAGGAAATGCATTTTTAAATAAAAAACATTTTTAATCCCGCTTGCGGGATACGCGATTCCCGTGCGGTAAAAGTTGCGCTGCTTATTCATTTCACGGCTTAGCTTTAGGTTTACGTGATTCATCGTGCGTCCGAAGTTCTCCCGCGTTACGCCACCGTCGAGAGTAGAGGTCTCAATCGAAGCTCTCTGGCATCACGCCCATCAAAGCTTTTCCCTTCCTTGTTGTTGTTGCTACCGCTCCACTGCAGCTCCAGATCCCGCTTCCTGCTCTCGATCCCTCCCTATTCGTAAGCTCTTCCTCCTCCACTTCTTCTTCTTCCTCCTCCTCCTCCCACGCCTCCTCTTTTTCTTATTTCTCCTCTTCTCCATCTTCTTCTTCCTCCTTGTCTTCTTCATCCTCTTCTTCTTCTTCTTCTTCTTCCTCTTCCTCTTCTTCATCATCTTCTTCTTCCTCTTCTTTTTCTTTTGGGTTTCCATCATTGCCATTTTCAATATCTTGCTTTTTTAAAAGATACTCGAGATTTATTCCTATAGAAATTGTCTATGAGTGTAACTTCATGGTATATTTGTGTAGTTATTCTTGGCATTGGCTTAAATTATGTCAGGCTTCCATAGAGCTTAGCTTATAGTATATGCTTGTTTAAAGTGCCCCAAAGTTATATTTTGATGATCTAAAACTTTAGGTGAGTATTTCGGCATGCCAAGGCATGATACCTAAGTTTCAATCCATCAAATTCAACTTTATCGTGTTATACCCATACAAAATGTCTCCACATGGTCAATCAATGCTTCTAGTATTGATTTGATTTCAGTTCAAAATAGGTCAATTGCATTGCATAACACATTATAATTGAATTGCACTACATCTCTAAACACGGTAAATCAATGCATAACACATTATTTAGAACTTATCATATGTATGGTCTATGTTGTAGTCTTATTAAATTATTTTTGTTACAATTCAAGATATATACGCTTAATTTGTTAATTGTCCTTTTTTATATTAAATAATACTTATATTTAAAAAAAATTAAAATTGTTTCTTATTTTTTGAAAAATCACGCTTCTCGTATCCGTTTCGTATCGTACCCTGTTTCCGTCCCCGTGCTACATAGGTTCTGGATTTTCAACTATAAAAGGTTTTATTAATTAATACAAATTTAAGAAAAACAAAAGTTATGTAATCAGAATATTTTGTTCAGATATTGATTTAAAGATATAACTTGTGCAGAAAGTGGGAGATATGATTGATAATTGCAATGACAAAAAAAAACATTTCCTGATTTGTAATTCCTCAGGAAGATTGCAACATACGATCTTGTATTTTAGGATTTAAATGATAGTAGAAATCACATCAAAGATCAAAGATATGATATGTATTTTGAAAAGATTGTACTATACATATTTTATGAACAGAGGAGAAAATATTCATTTTGCTTCACAATTTTTAATGATTTAATGTAATATTATTTTTGAAAATTTTCTAGAAATGAACAGTAAGCTATGCAGATTGTTGGTACTTGCTTGAGCCTTACAGATGGATAAGTAATTGCTATGAAAGTAAATCATAAAACTAATTAGGCCTTGAAGGAGCATCATGAAAATTGCGGAAGCAGGTGTATTTGTAGCAAGATGTATTGTGGAAGCAGGTGTATTTGTAGCAAGATGTATTGTGGAGGCAAGTGTAACCGATGGTGCAGAGATGGATCCTACACCAAGGACAAGAGTTCTTTTATATATGGAATAATTTTCTTAGGTGGTTCCGCAACAATTGGATGTTAGAGGGCTAATGAGTTGAGCATTCAAGAGCACCAGTATCGTGAGTTGAAGATTAAGGTGGAGTATTAAAAAGTGTTGCTTAATGTTAAGGTTACCTTGGAGGAGTTTCCTTCTGCAAGGTCAATGATTGGTTTGCATATGGTACCTTGTTGCTTCCGCAAAATATATCATTTTGTTTTACACAGTATGTGATTTTCGTTGTAACGAACCCTAGTAGGGTACACAGATCTTTCTATGAAGGGTGCAAGGCATACTTGAATGGCTAACATGTATGTAGACATAAAGATAGTTAATAACATTAGCATGTATGCCTGTTTTAGTTGGGATATGGAAATTGATGAAGATGATGATGACATGTGTTTTCTTACTGCTCTAATGACATAAAGACATGACATTATATGTTCCCTTGGATAAAGATTACAAACTTTATGTGTCTTACTATACAGTTGGTTAATGGTTATACACTACTTGAATAAACACTTATTAATTTCCGTACAACTCTTTACTTGCTAGTTTAGATTCCATTGCTATTTTCTGCTTAGTTAATGAACTTCTTGTAATATGAGGCTCTCCCCTACTTGTTTCTCTCAAGATCTGTTACACAAAGTTGACAGTTGCACATTGGGTTAAGCTAAAAAGTTGGGCTAATGGTTTCTTTAGTTACATATATTTATCATTATCATTACTTTGTTAGAGCCCTTGTATTAAGTTGTGGGCTGATGTATCAGACGCTTGATACGCTCAATTTAATTTGGAGTATTTATATTGTAGTAATTTTAATTTTAATTTTGTTATTCTTATATTTATTGCTTGATTCTAGGATGGACTTTGAGACACTTGATCTCTTTCTTTGTCAACCTGATTTTTTTTGTTAAAAAGCTGAGGACTTGAAATAATTGGTTGATCTCTATTAAATATGCACATACATGACCAATAGAGTACACAATGTAGTTTAGAATATTTCCTATGATTTAGATAGTAACAGACTAGTCGATCCTTCATAAATTATTCCCGAATGACCGGAGGCAGACTACACATCATGAAACTATCACTTTGTAAGAAATATTATAGAAATGATTATGCCTAGTGCAAGGTGATAGAGGCCAGCTAGTTGGAGCGGCGACACTGTATGCTGGAGGGATGTGGAGTAGTGAGCTGGAGCTATGGGCGTGACAGAGCAAACAGCAATGACTGTAGTGGCTACAAGTAGGAGAGATGAAGAGAGAGGTAAGTGAAATAGAAAGAAAGATAGGAAGAAGGGGCGGTTATAGTTATTTAATCCCTCCTACTGTGTTTAAAGAAAATTTAATTGTGTATGCATTCAATAGAAAACTCCATTATTATAGTGGTACAATCTTTATGTGCAAGAGCCAATTATTAGATGACGATCAATGGGAATATAAGTATATAACCCATTGCTACTAACAGTACTTTCCCAATATGATATTTCCTATGCTAACAAAAAAAGGAATGCCACATAACTAGGATGGAAAATATTATGGAATGCGAAAGAATGTTTTATGAAAACAAAAATCATTATCCCTAGCGACGTGCATGGCTTACATGGCAATAAATAGGAGTAAGATTGGTATGACCAAAACTGCCTTCATAAGTGAAGGATGTCTAAGAAACAGCCAAAGTAGATCTAACGACAGAGAATGGTGGAGTTATATATATTCTTGAACTTGATATGCACCCATCAATTTATAGGAGAATAGGGGTGTGTTTAGAAAAAGACTCCACTAAGGGGAGTGCAAGTGGTAGAGGAGGTGGGGTCAAAGTCAACCCCACAATGAAGGAAGCGGGGGAACCAGCTCCACCCTCTCAGGGGTGCGGCCGCCATGGGGGTGCGGCCAAGCCGCGCCCCCCTTAGGGGTTGCGGCCAAGCTACACCCTCCCTTGGGGTGTGGCCAAGCCGCACCCCCTAGGGCGTGCGGCCAAACCGCACCTCTCCCCCCCCCCCAGGTGGCTCTGGCCAAGCTGCACCTCCACTTGATGTGCCAAAGCCGCACCCCCCTTGGGTGCAGCCAGCGCAGTCGGTCCCGCCCCACCACTTCAAGACGGTTCGAGTCGCACCTCCTCCTGGCGTGGCCAAGACCGCACTCCCTAAGCCCACACGCACAACGCGCACCGAGAGCCCCCCCGGTCCACAGCTCGCGTCAAGAGCCTCTAAATTCGCAACCCGCACCCGCTACGTCGCCACGCTCACTGCGCGCCCAGAACATCTCCGCGCTCACTGCGCGCTCATAACAACTCCGCGCTCACTGCGCATTCACAACAACTCTGCGCTCGCTGCAAGCGCGACAGTTACCCTTCTTAACTTCTGAGACCGCAAGTAGCGTTTGTTGCCATCAGCGCCATCAACGGAACCGCCTAAAGCTGCCCAAACTGCCCGGGGGTCAAAATGGTCATATCCGAAAAATGGCAATTTGTGTGCCCCAGATCGACGAACGTGATTCGCCCATCAGGTGGATATGGTGGTTACAAGCGCAAAATTACCAGACTACCCCTAGCAAAAGTTAAAAGGAGCTCATAGCCCTCATTTGAAGACATCTTACCGCTAGCGCCCGAGAGAGCTCAATCGAAGAAATCCTTCAGAATTCTCCTTCGGTGCTTAAAGATTTCATTCATGACTCAAAGATCTCCTTCGGGACTTGAAGATTTTCTTCGCCTTCGAAGAACTCCTTCGGAAACGACTTGAAGATCTTCCTCTTTCTTTAAGAGTCAACTCGAGCGTCTCACTTCTCCTCCACCAAATACTTAGCTTTTCAAGAGGTGACGTGCCACCCTTGAACGCTCTTCTTTTGCTTACTACTATAATGAGAGGCGCCTTGTCTCCCTCGAGTTCTCGTTTTTCATTTGTAACACACAAAGATATAGTGGAATTTGGTTGGCACCGACCCAACAACGTGGTTTTTCCCTCATTTCAGAGTTTTCCACGCTAAAACGTTCTTGCCAGCCGTCCAACTTTACCTTGACTGATTTCTCCCTCGGCTCGCTCTCGAGCTGAGACGGTTAAATTTGTCCGATCTACCAAAGCATCGAGCGATCCGCGACAGAACTAAACAAAAAAATATACTGAAAAGATTAATGAGAAATGATCAATAAAGTCGGAGAAGATGACATTTCTCTAAAAAAGTTAGTGTCTCTTTACTCGACAGTCGACATGCCAAGTTGCTAATGACTATCCCATATGAGTATATGACATAAGCCATAAAGTTAATATATTGTAACATCTATGTTGGCCATAAATGTAGGCGACAAAGATGGGCAAGAAAAAAATTTCAACAGGAGAAATACAACCACAAACAAAATCCACATGGCCAGACCAGCTCAAGCTCTGGCTGCTATCAAGGTGCATCCTGGTAGTCTTTTGTTACGTCCCGTTGGACGTTACTTCTTATGTTTTAGCATTTCTGTTATTGTAAGTCTTGATGAAAGGTACTTTTGTCTTTGTCTTTGTTATGGCTCTTTTTTAGTGTGAGTTGGGGTTTGTTTGGAGGTTATGCAAAAAGTATCGTGTGTTTTGTAAGGTGAACGGCTGCCACGGGAAGAGCATCCCCTGCACCGTCCAAGGAGTCCGTTCAGGCTTGCCTTCGGATTTCCATTATCGTATGCAATTTAATCTTCTGTGTTGTTCTTCTTCTTGGTGTTGTGTGAGATCTGCTGTGATTTGAGAGCAATAGTTGGAGGCAACTGCGGTAACAAGTCGGGACAGTGTGTCGCCGGCGGTGGGAAGAGCCTGAGGTTGTCGGGTTCTATCAAGGTATCAGAGCCATTCTGCATCCGCCATGCCTGTCTCGGACGCCACCCGATCCAAGGAGCACGCCCCGGACTTGGACGCCCTCCGCCAGAATCACGATGATCTGGCACGCTCGGTGCAGGTTCTCAGTGAGGATGTCCGCATGCTGGTTTCGGCTTGGAAACAGGACAAGTCCAGTGATTCTTCTTGAGGAGGAGGAGGAGGGTCCGCTGAGGGCTATTCTAGAACTCCAGCGGCGTCGCATGTGCTGACCCGATTTCCCCGTCTGGACTTCCCGAAGTTCGCCGGAGAGGACCTCCTGGAGTGGATCTATAGATGTGATCAGTTCTTCGATGTCAACGGGACTCCGGAAGATATGAAAGTGAAGATGGCATCCATCCATATGGAGGGCAAGGCGCTGTTTTGGCATCAGATGTATATGAAGGCGCGGCTTACCCGGCAATGGCCGACCTGGGAGGAATACAGACAAGCTCTCCATAGCCGCTTCGGCTCGGTCCTCTGCAATGACCCCCTCAGCGAACTGAAGAATTTACGCCAGAGGGGCTCCGTCCAGGGTTATTTGGATGAATTTGACTTACTGCTACATCGCATCGCACTACCGGAGGAGCACGCCATCAGTCTCTGCCTTGGCGGTCTTCGCGACGAGATCGAGTTTGCGGTTCTTATGTTCCAACCGAAGTCCCTTCGGGATGTTTTTTCCCTAGCTCGGCTTCAGGAACAAAACTTGGGCGCCCGGAGAAAACGGTTTGGGGTTTCCCACAAGGAAGAGCACCATTGGGAGGAGGTGAGCCGTCCTCTATCCAGCCACACTCCGGCTCCAGCACCCGCAAACTTACCTCTTCGGAGATGGATGATAAGAGGAAGAAGGGCTTGTGTTTTTGGTGTGATCAGCTTTATGTTCCGGGTCACAAATGCCCGAACCGGCGGCAGGCCTACGCTTTGGAGGTCGTGGTGGACGATGACACCCAAGAGGAGGAAGTACCCGTGCTGGATATGGATGTGCCGGATGAGGAGCAACAATCACCACAAGTGTCCGTGCACGCACTGACGGGGATCACCCATTTCAACACTATGCGTGTCACGGCATCCCATCAGGGTCAACCCATTCATGCCTTGATAGACTCGGGTAGCACCCATAATTTCCTGGATGAGGCGGCGGCTCAAAGGTTGCATTGTACCTTGACCCCAATCACACCGTTTTCGGTGGTCGTGGCTAACGGCAAGACAATCTCAAGCTCACACAAAGTTGACAATTTTCCGTGGGTCATGCAAGGGGTAGAATTCACATCCGACATGTTGATCCTACCATTGGGCGGTTGTGACGTTGTCTTGGGCATCCAGTGGTTGATTACTTTGGGCATGGTGCATTGGAACTTCTGTGACTTGCGGATGGAGTTCACGAGTGGGGGTAAGCGGATCAACCTCCGCGGGGCCCAACCCGGCAATCTGTCATGGGGTAAGGGAAAACACGTGCAGAAACTCTTGGCTAAAGATGGGCAACTCAATATGTTAGCATTGTGCGACATTCATGAATAAACACCACATCCAGCCACGTCGGAGATGCAGGGCTCCTCCACGGGGTGCTGGAAATCTGGAATTGGCAGGTCCAGGGAACAGGTCCGGCACCCACAGCCTTGCATCAACTTCAGCAGGTTTTGGATGAATTTGGGGAATTATTCCGGGAACCACAAGGCTTGCCTCCAATCCGCGGGCAAGAACATCATATCGTGTTGTCGCAAGAGGGGGCAAACGTCAATCTTCGCCCCTACCGGTACCCGCCACTACAGAAATCTGAGATTGAGAAGTTGATTGGTGAAATGCTTCATACGGGTGTCATTCGCCATAGCTGCAGCCCCTTTGCTTCTCCAGTGGTCTTAGTCAAGAAGAAGGATGGCTCTTGGCGACTTTGTGTAGATTACCGGCAACTCAACCACATTACGGTCAAAGACAAACTCCCAATTCCCCTCGTGGAGGAGCTAATTGATGAACTCCATGGAGCACTTTTTTTTTCAAAACTGGATCTGCGTGCCGGCTACCACCAAGTGCGGATGGCGGAGGAAGACATTCAAAAAACGGCTTTCAGGACACATCAGGGTCACTATGAGTTTTTAGTAATGCCCTTTGGGCTTACTAACGCTCCCTCCACGTTCCAAAGTTTGATGAACCGCATCTTCCAAGGTCAACTCCGCAAATTCATCCTTATATTCTTTGATGATATTTTGATTTTCAGCGCGACATGGGAGGAGCATTTGGAGCATTTAAGGTTCACTTTTCAGACACTTCGCAAACATCAACTTGTCCTCAAGCGTAGCAAATGTGACTTCGGCTTACCGCAAATCTACTACTTGGGGCATATTATATCCGAGCACGGGGTGTCCACCGATCCCACAAAGATACAAGCGATGTTGGAGTGGCCGACGCCCACGTCGCTCAAGAAGGTCCGTGGCTTTCTAGGCCTCACGGGCTATTACCGCCGTTTTATTCAAGGCTACGGCGGCCTCGCGCAACCGTTGACAACACTGCTGAAACAACGTACATTCCAATGGTCGGCAACAGCAGAAACGTCATTCCAAGCTCTCAAACAGGCGGTCACGAATCCGCCGGTCTTGCAATTACCGGATTTCAATCAGCCTTTTACCATTGAAACAGATGCGGCCAACACGGGTATTGGCGCGGTTTTGCTGCAACGGGAACGTCCCGTCGCCTTTTTAGCAAGGCTTTGGGCCCGCGGCATGTCGGGATGTCCACTTACGAAAAGGAACTGTTGGCGATTGTGATGGCGGTGCAGAAATGAAGGCATTATGTGATGGGGAGTGCCTTCATAATACATACGGATCACCATAGTTTGAAATACATGCTTGAGCAAAAGCTAGCCACGCCGACACAGGAGCGTTACTTGTATAAACTCATGGGTTACGACTTCAAGGTGCAATACAAAAGGGGAAGGGACAATGTGTGCGCGGACGCCCTCTCGCGAGTACATGAGCAACCGGACGGGGCTCTCCAAGCTCTCACTATCACACAGGATGATATTCTACAGCAAGTTACATTGTCTTGGGCCACGGACAACCACCTCCAGAAGGTAATTTCAGCTAAGGAAAGTGATGAAACAGCTTATCCCAAATACAACTGGCGGCATGGCATGCTCACCCGGAAGAGGAAGATCGTGGTAGGGCGGGACAACACTATGAAATGCCGATTGCTGGAGCTATATCACGTCGGGCCTATGGGGGGTCATTCGGGGGTGACAGCGACCTACAAACGCCTTAAAAGGGTGTTTTATTGGAAGGAGCAGAAAGCTGATATCTATCGCCGCATTCAGCAGTGCACGACCTGTCAGCAGTGTAAGGCCTACACTCAACACCCCGCGGGACTGCTTCAGCCACTTCCTATCCCGGGGAGAATTTGGCAGGATATTGGGATGGATTTCATTGACGGTTTACCTCTCAGTCAGGGTAAGACGACTATCATGGTGGTCGTGGATCGCTTGAGCAAACAAGCGCATTTTCTGGCTCTCTCTCACCCATATACAGCGGAAACGGTGGCGCGTAAATTTTTGGATTCAGTGGTTCGGTTGCACGGGCCACCCTCGTCGATCGTGAGTGATCGGGACTCGGTGTTTCTTAGTGACGTTTCGCAAGAATTATTCCGGGTGCTACAAATCCAACTTCACACCTCCACGACGTATCATCCACAGTCTGATGGACATACGGAAGTGGTGAACCGTTGTGTCGAAGGCTACCTCCGCTGCATGTGCTTTGAAAAACCTCGTGAATGGGCCGAGTGGTTGCCACTAGCGGAATGGTGATATAATACGTCATTTCATAGCGCCATCCAAATCACTCCATATGAGGTGGTCTATGGCCAAGAACCAACCGCTATTCCCCCTTATGTTGAAGGGACAGACACGGTTGCGGCGGTGGACCGCTCATTGCTGGCCCGAGATCGAGTGATGTCCCTTCTGAAGTCTAACTTAGCTCGGGCTCAAGAACGCATGAAGCGACTCGCAGACACGAAGAGGCGGGAACATAGTCTGGAAGTGGGGGACTTAGTCTGGGTACGTTTGCAGCCTTACGATCAAGTCAGCTTGAAGGATCATCGTCAACAGAAACTCTCACCGCGCTTCTTCGGCCCATTTCCAGTAACCGCACGGGTGGGTACCGTAGCCTGCAAGCTAGAATTGCCTAGTGGCGCCCGGATCCACCACACCTTCCATATTTCACAATTAAGGAAGTACAAGGGCCAACAGACTGGCATAATTCAACCGCTTCCTACGACAGTCAACGACGCCGGCAACGTACTCGTGGAACCGGTCGCAATTTTGGATAGGCGCATTGCAAACAGGGATGGTCGGGTGGTGACGCAACTTCTGGTTCAGTGGACCCACGGTTCCAAGGAGACAGCAACGTGGGAAGATTTATAGGCCCTTCGGCGTCGATGGCCAGAGATGGTTCCTTGAGGCCAAGGAACGTTTGAAGGGAAAGGCCTTGTTACGTCCCGTTGGACGTTACTTCTTATGTTTTAGTATTTTTGTTATTGTAAGTCTTGATGAAGGGTACTTTTGTCTTTGTCTTTATTATGGCTCTTTTTTAGTGTGAGTTGGGGTTTGTCTGGAGGTTATGCAAAAAAGTATCGTGTGTTTTGTAAGGTGAACGGCTGCCACGGGAAGAGCATCCCCTGCACCGTCCAAGGAGTCCGTTCAGGCTTGCCTTCGGATTTCCATTATCGTATGCAATTTCATCTTCTGTGTTGTTGTTCTTCTTCTTGGTGCTGTGTGAGATCTTCTGTGATTTGAGAGCAATAGTTGGAGGCAACTGCGGTAACTAGTCGGGACAGTGTGTCGCCGGCGGTGGGAAGAGCCTGAGGTTGTCGGGTTCTATCATCTTTTTAATCTAGAAAAGAAATCAGCATAACAGTCTTTCCGGATTCAGAGAATTCAAGAATCTTGACAAGTTTACAAAATATTAAACTACGTGTCCCTGGTTAGACCTAGTTTTCATTAGGTATCGAAAAAGAGTACCTAAAAAAGAATGGCATAAGGTCAACAAACAAAGTAGAAACCAGACCAGGAGATCGAAATGGAGGGGCAAGAAAATAGAACGAATCATCACCTTTCCCCCATGGCTCCAGGTTTTAAGACGCGCGGTGAAGGTTCCGGCGGGTGAATAGGAAGAATCCCCGAAGGCGTGTTCGAGAGTGAACTGCACCGACTTCGAATCTGAGGTAGAGTCCAGATCCAACCGCCGGCGGCTCGAAGGCGATTGAGTAGGGATCGCATGCTCGAGATCGGGGGTGTGACCGCCGACGAGGCCGAATTCGTCGTCGTCTAGGAGAAGCTCGTCTGATTGGAAGGCAAAGGCAGAGTAACAGATGAGGAGCGCGAGGATGGTGATGGAGAGCACTTGCTTCGCGAGCTTCGCCGTCATCATTCAGAGAAGCTCAATACAGAGAAGTTCTAGGGGGCGGGTTGGAAGTTAAGTTGGAGAATTGCTGTTGCGTTACCTGAGGCGTGCAAAAAAGGCCTGGTAGAGGCACGCTGGACCCGGGTCTTTCAGATTCGGGCCTTTTCTCGGTTAGACCAAGGCCGGCCCTGGACAAATCGGGCTCAGATTAGGCCCGGGCCCCTCTTTAAAAGAGGAGCCTGATGGAGCCTACCAGACCGGGCCCAGTCAGGTCGGGCTAGGCCCGAGTCTGGTAGCTCCCCCAATAAAGAGCTGGGGCATGACCCCAGCTTTTAATTGATGGGGCCATGCCCCAGCATTTAATAGTGGGGCGTGGCAAAATTTAATACCGGGGCGTGGCCCCAGCAATTAATTTAAGTGTTGGGGCCACACCCCAACTTTAATTGCTAATTGATGGGGCGTAGCCCCAGCTTGATACCGGGCCTGGTGCCCGGGCCAGGCACCAGGCCGGGCTTCACTTGAAAATGGGGGCCTTGTGAGCCCCTTAGGTCCGGTCTGGTCCGAGCTTAATCGGGCTCAGGCCTAGGACTGAGCATAATAATCAAAAATCGCTCGAAAATCGCTCGAGTTTTTATTCGACTCGAACTCGAAATAAAAAAATCGAATCATATTGAATCAAATCAAAATTGACTCGAAATTAATTTCGAGTCGATTTCAAGCCTCATATGAAACGCTCGAATATTGATTCGAGATGGCTCGATTTAAATTTTTAATAAAAAATATAAATTTTTAAATCTCTAAAAAATTCAAAGTTCAAACAGGCCCGGTTTCACAATTTTGTCACTGCATGGCTGTCAAAAGTCACCGCCCCTAAGCCCCGTCCAGCGCTGTATTCTGTCAAATCCCTGGCCTTGGGAGCGGAGATACTCATTGCTCATGTCGCTCAGCAGTCAGCTCTTACTCTCTGTCTTTCTCAAGGATTTCTATCACTTTTCCTAAACCTCTCCAGTTTAGGGCTTTCCCGAATCCTGTCGGCCGCCGCTAGGCTTTCTTCTTCCTCCCGATCGCTCGACGGAAGAAGAAGAAGAGCCAAGTACTAGAAGGGACAAGGAGGTTGCGCGACAGAAGGAGAAGGTGTCTGGTGAAACATCCCATTTCCGGCTAGACCCCTAGAAGTCGGTTTGTCGTGACAGAACCCTAGAAAGCCCAAAAATTGAAATACATCGACCGAGTTTTCGGGTCACGGGTTGGTCACGCCCGTGACCGACCCGTCACGCCCGTGACCTAGGGCGTGACCCCTTCGACGATCGTCGATCTCAGCACGACGATCGTCGAGCGCAGAATTTCAACCCGGGCCTGTCACGCCCGTGACCTATGTGTCACGCCCGTGACCTATGTGTCACGCCCGTGACCTAGGGCGTGACCCCTTCGACGATCGTCGATCTCAGCGCGACGATCGTCGAGCGCAGAATTTCAACCCGGGTCTGTCACGCCCGTGACCTATGTGTCACGCCCGTGACCTAGGGCGTGACCCCTTCGACGATCGTCGATCTCAGCGCGACGATCGTCGAGCGCAGAATTTTCGTCATGGCCCTGTCATACCCGTGACCTATGTGTCACGCCCGTGACCAAGGGCGTGACCCCCTTCGGCGATCGTCGATCTCAGCGAGACGATCGCTGAGCGCGGAATTTGCATCTTGGCCGGTCACACCCGTGACCCACGTGTCACGCCCGTGACCAAGGGCGTGACTACCTTTCGACGATCGTCGATCTCAGATCGACGATCGTCGATCTCAGAATTGGCCACCCGGGCCTGTCACGCCCGTGACCTATGTGTCATGCCCGTGACCAAGGCCGAAACGTCAGCCAGACTGGAAATTTTTGTAACCCGATTCATAATCAATTCTGATTATGGGAAATTACAGCAGGAGTAATTATGGGTTGTTTCCTCCTTTAATTACTTAATAAGAAAGAGAGAGTGAGGTCCAATAGGAAATCGCCACCTGATAAACGTCTCTTCTTATTCCAACGTTTCCTTCTTTCCACCATAACCGAAAAGCCATTCGTTAAGGGAGCCTTTATTGCCATGAATGATTCACCATTCCCCCTCCCCACTTGGAGATCTATAATAGCCTCCTTAGAGCAAGAGGAGAAGGTTACACGCTCGATCAAACGGATTCAGATTTCTGCTCTTGCTGTTGAAGAAGTTCGGGAACGCCACCACCGCGCCATGACAATCCGACGTTCATCTCGCCTTCAAACCGCGAACAAGGTCCTCCTCTACTTCTTCTCTTATGGATAGATCTTAGGATCTTAGAAATGAAGTTCGTGCTCAACGGAGCCGGACCTATCTCGCGTTTTCATGGAAAAATATGTTTTTGAGTTCGCCGGAAACCGCCACCTCCGGCGGCCATACTACCGTCGACCGATAGCCATCGCATCAACGGAGGTGGTGGTGGTGGTGGCTGGCCAGGGAAGTGACCGGATGGCCGGCGACGGATCACGGAAGAGCTACAGGAAATATGAGTTTTCTGTGTTCTGATTTTCGGGTTCTGTAGAAGATGAACAGTAAAACAGTTTTATATTATAAAAATTATGTAAATAATATAAAAGGAAAAGGTACATTAAATGAGCACATGTTGATGCTGTAAAACGAAGCACTTAGAGGCTGATTTAGGAAAAATAGTCAGTCACGAAAGTTGTATCCCTTCGAGTCTAGATTAATTTAAAATTGATTTCAACTCGTTTGGATAATCGGTTTGACCACAGCACCCATTTTAGTGGGGGCTATACCTAGAGTTGGGCAGGAACTAAAATGAATGCCCACGCTTCGTCCTTTGCCCAAATGACCTAAAATTTGGGCATGGGGTTATCCTTAGCCATATCTAGAGGCTGTCCAAAAATGGGAATTTTTGGAGATACTTTGCCTAAAGTTTCTGTTTTAATTTAATTAAGTTAGAGGAATTCATTTAAGTGGTCAAATGACCTCCAAACCCTCCCAAATTTTGGTGAGTGATCCCTGGCTATAAAACTTAGCTCTGTACAAATTTTCAACTCACTTGGATTAGTTTTGGATAGAAAGTCACCTATTCTTAACTAGGCAATAGTGAGGCATTTTTGAGTAAAAAGTGCACTAGAGGTTAGAATGGTCATATCACCTCAACAGAGACTGATATCTTGACCACTGACTTGGAGGGGTTACTATAACCCACTTGGAGAGAATAGTGTGGTTTAGGGTTGATTTACCCTAGGATCCAAGCCCAAACCCTAAATGGAGGGTTTTGAGGGTTGAGAAGGACATGGGGGCAATTGCTCTCGTATTGCCTTGAAACTCTGTAGAGTTGACATTAGCATGATAAGAATCATCTGAATGGAGTCTTGGAGAATTTGGAGACAAGTAGATACCTCAAAACCTTAATTTTAGCTTTAGGATAAAATACTAATTAAGCATAATCCGTCACTAAACTTTATCCAAAGGCTGTGAAATTAGGGTAGAGTAAGTTTTGGAGTGGGTAAAAGCTATAGAGATTTTACTAGAATTTTATGATGTTTATTTCCAGCACTTCAATTGTAAAGTTTATTATAGCCCTAATTGATGTTTTAATTATTTGGATCTTTCTGTTCATTAAAACCCCATGGAATCTTGGAAATAAATGTTTTAGGACTGAATGATTACTCTTGAATTTTTGTATAATTTTTAGTTGAGTAAATCCAGTACTTCCTTCACAAATGTTAAAGAGGGGTTTTATGCTTTGAAAATTAATTAGGGATGATATTATTACTGAAAAATTATGAAATTGGGTCAATGCTAATTTTAAGGCTTTATCTGCATATTATAATTTATTTATAATTTTTGGAAGAATATTCTCTGTACTTGGTTCATAAATAATGGAAGATAGTAAATATTGCTAAAATAGTTTTTAGTGCCCTTTTGATGATAGAAAATTATGATACTTTGGATTTACCCTATTGAGATAACTTACTATTTATTATAAATTTACTGGAAATCTTGCATGATAACTTAGGGTAGTTCATGTTCAAACCGGTAGCCCTTGGAATTTTTGAGGAAATTAATTAAATGCCAGATAAATTAGGAAAATTACCACATTCTGGATTTAGGCTATTTATATCATGATAAGTCTCCAGTAAATAGTTTAGGGCATTTGGATGAGTTTTGGGATCATTGCATAACCGGTTCGACACATAGTCTAGGTTGGTCTGCATATAGCAAATTTGTGAATTGCAATAGGATATGATCTGAGAAAGCCGTTGGAGTTAGTAATTTTGTCTGGGTGGACAATTGTGGATGATATCACAATAGGATGATATGAAGAGTAGAGAGAAGTAGTGATAGCTAGGGTTAAGAGGTGCTCGGATTCGACGAAATATCGTCTTTCCCGAAGAGAGGAAGGTTAAAAATCACCCTAAGATAGTCTATCATAATATGAGAAGGGAATGGGTAAAGGGAATCAAACAATAACAATAAGTGTCTTGCGAAAGGGAACGATGGGCTTCAGCTACCATCATAGTTCCTAGTGCCCTTTGAGAGCCCTTCACGGGGAATACCGGGGGCAGTCCTGGGTTAACGTAAATTGTAATAACAAACTGACAAGAGTAACTTAGTAATTAGGGTTGCACCTTTCACAAACACTGTTAGCACAAGAAGATTTATGGGAGCTTCGGCTCGGTTGGTTAAGAGACGGACGGAATGGTCCGGGGAGCTTCGGCTCGGTTGGTTAAGAGATGGACGTTTTAGTCTGGGGGGCTTCGCTCGGTTTTTGTGTGTTTACGATTAAATTTGCATGTGCATAAAAGGAATGAAAATTAAGGTGGTGGGTCTTCGGTATTGGAGGGTCGATGCACCGACGCCAATACGCTGACTCGGCAAGTGTGGTTAGCACTTTGCCAACAGAAGTCCGGTGCGCCAGCCGGCAAGAGTACGCAGGCGTCTGCTTAGTGCACTAAGCGTTGAGGCGTACGATAGGTCTGACCGGTAGTGCTTTACTGGTTTAGAGGTGGTCGAGGCCCAACCCACCGCTTCCGTCTGCCACTACGGAGGTATCCTGGGAGGTAACGACTCCGAAAGGGGGAACTAAAGGTCTGTGTGCACAGAGTCGGGTGTGTGAGTTGCACTTGTATGTTTTCATCGTACCCACTTGCATGTCATAGCATAATCGATTCATTTAACCCTGACACCTAAAGTATAAGTGGTATGGGACGCTTATACATTAGGACTTGCAAAACGACCCCTTGCTCTATAAGCTTGTGTGGGCAAGTTTATAAATTAAGGTTAAATTTTATATATATATATATATATATATGCTGCTGTTTGATAACCGACACCCCAACGTATAAGTGGTATGGGACACTCTATACGATGGGAGCCTTGCAGAAGATCCCTTGGCTTATGCGCTTTCGCACATAAGTTATGGTTACTTTTCCTACTTTCTGTCATTGTCATATTTATTATAGAATTGCTAGATTAGTTCCGCCGCCACCTGTTTCTTTCATTAAATTGCCACCTTCATGTTCTTCCCTTTCTTCCTCTCCGCTCGGTACCTAGGAGCCATGGGGGAAGGGGTAGGGGATGATAGGGTTTAGTCTTTATGACTAACGGTTTTCGAACCGCATCATTTTAGAGGATCGTGGAGCCCAGCACAGGGGAGCAGCCCCAGAGACCGGTGCGCTTGGAGATGGGGCAGTCTAGCTCCGGAGTTCATACAGTCGGGACCGTGAGTCTCGACCTTGAGTAATTTTGTTTTTGCTTCCGCATGAGCGTTTTGTAGTGAGGACATGATGTACCGGGCATAAGCCCGTATTTTTAGTACTCTGATGTATTATTCTATGGACACTCCCTTCGTGGAGATTTTATTCTATATATGTGATTTACTTTCAGTGGACTTGCTCTTACTTCAATTATTGTGCTACCTTTCTGTGATCAAATTGGCCGGCAGAATCGGCGCCTTGTGGTGATGACCCTTCAGGACGTGAAGGTGTCACCACAAAGCGGCGATTCTGGGCCTAAGACCCCGGGTTTTAAAAAGAAAAAAAGGGGGGGTCTTACATCTGGCTTCCTGATCACACTCATTGTCGACTCCTCCTTTCTCTTGCAAGGTGTGCTTTTCCTTCCTCATCCCGCCGCTTGACCTTCTTCTTTCCTCCCTCGATGAATTTTTTTCCCATATTTACGAGCATTGTCATCTCTAGAGCTTCATGCCTTTGTTTTCTCCAAAATCGGTACAATATTATATCAATTGCTACCAGTTCTTTCAAATGACATACTTATCTTCCACATTAAACAGACAAAACGAATATAGTGCGTTCGTTTCTTAGCTAAAAGCAGATGCTCTACTTGCCATCTATTTCTTTAGACAATTTCATTTGAATGTCATACTTGGCTATTTCAAAGGGCATCGTGAACTACAACTAATCGGAGAAAAAGTGGGATAAAGGATTAAACAAGAATATAAACTTATCAACAACAACAACAAAAATAAATTAAGGAGTACTAACATTTACCATATACAGTTGCATCTGTAGATATAATTTTGTCAAAAAAATATTCCTGGTGAGTTTGATAAATAGTATATTGACTAGCAAATGAAAAGTGAAAAATTATCTCTTACCCAATAGAAGACTTATCCAGCACCAATTTAGAGAGGGTTATGGTAATCATTTACACATGCCTAGTGGTGTCAAGCATGACCCAAAAAACACATTGTGGGCAAACAAAAATAGATGTTAATATACATAATGGGGATGCCTATGCCACTTTTAATATAAGAAAATTATTATTCTTCTAGAAACAAGTCTTCTTCTAATGGCTCCCATGTATCAGTTATTTTTGTAGATCCAACTGTAGTCTTAATATTATTATCATTCTCATTGTTTTGGTTGTGGTTTATTTATTCATAATTTTAGGAGTTTTTTGTTTCATGTATAAAAATGTGTGCTAGCTTTCTATTAATCATGTGTGTTGGCAGTAATTATTTTGGTTGTGATTCATGCAAAAACATATGTGCTGGCTTAGCTTTCTATTTAGAGACTTATAACCTTAATTTATTTCACCTTCATAGTTCTAAATTTCAAATTTATGTTACATCTTTGTTTGTTCAAATTTATAAATTTAATGATTTTGTTCTTGATGTCTTAGTCTCTTAGAGTTAGAGCTTTATGATTTTTTTTGTAGAATTTAATAATTTTTTATTTATTTAGATATTATGAATTTAGTAGAGAATTATAGTGACTCATCATCCTCACAAGTAGAGAAAGATTAATTCATAAACCCTGACGCAAATATAATTATTACTGATCTTAATGATAGAGATGTAGAAGTCGCAACCATCTCCACTGGCCCCACTCACACTGAACCTTCATTAGGCTAACAATCTACTGAAGTTGCTAAAGATAACAAAGAAAAAAGAAAAAGAAGTGAGGTGTGTGAGCATTTCAAAGTTGAAAAAATGAAAGACAGAAGTGGAAGTATTGTCTCGAAATGGCAATATAAACATTGTTTCAAGACATATAAGTATCAATTGTCTGGATCCACTTCAAATTGTGCAAGACATATTAAAACCTATTATAAGCTTATACAGGTTAAGAAAAATCAAACCATGTTCAACCAAGAGAGAGTAAATATGGTAGATGATGATATTCAAATGCCCCTCATTTTTGTGTCTGGATCGTATGATTCGGTTAGCATTAGGCAACTGCTAGTCAAGTTCATAATTACTGCTGAACTTCAATTCTCAATTGTTGAGCAGTCATTTTTCAATGTTTACTCTAAAGCTCTAAATCCAAATCATGTAAAAATTTCAAGGCATATGATGAAGAATGATTGCATGAAATTGTACGAAATTAAGAAGGACAAACTTTTGAAGGTTCTTAAAAGGGTGGATAAAGTAGCACTCACTAGCGATTGTTGGACATCTAATCAATCTATTGGTTATTTATGCATTACTGTTCATTATATAGATTCTGATTGAATGCTCCAACATTCTATTATAAATTTAATAGACCTTTATCCACCTTGTAGTGGTCAAGTCATATATGATACAATTCGTGAGTCAATCTTACAGTGGGGGATTCAGAAAAAGGTAATGAACATCACTCTTGACAATGCATCTGTGAATGATATAGCTGCAAGGAATTTACAACAAAGTTTTGCAAGTTCCAATCGCTTATATTTAGGCGGCAAAGTATTCCATGTTAGATGTTGTGCTCACATACTCAATATTCTAGTGCAAGTTGGCTTAGCGGAGATTTTTTCGTTGATTACCATTGTTAGAGAAGTTGTGAGATACATAAGGAAGTCACCTTCACGTCTTAAATCATTTGTTGAATCAAATAAATTATTAGGAATTTCTATACCACGAGGTCTTTCTTCAGATGTGAAAACAAGGTGGAATAGTACTTATTATATGCTTGATAGTGCTTATCATTATAGATATGTCATTCATGATTTTTTTTAGGAAAGATAAATGTTTGGTGTGGGACTTTCCTGAAGAAATATGGCAAACGTTTGATAAAATTAAATATATTTTGCAAGTCTTTGAAAGTGCATCAAAATTATTTCAGGAACATCTTATTCTACATGCAACTTATTTTTGCCTACAATGATTTCTATCAAAGAAGTATTGGACAAATTTTCAACATCTAATGATGAGTTTGTGCGTGGCATGGTCAAACTAATGAAAATTAAATTTGACAAATATTGGAGTGATTGCAATTTACTTATGTCTCTTTCCATTATTTTTGATCCTCGAAGAAAGTTGTTGTTCATCACTTATGCTTTCAATAAATTGTACAATAATTATGAAGCGGTCCAAAAAGTGAATGCGATAAAAGATAGTCTTTTTGAGCTTTTTTCTACTTATTGTGATAGTGGTAGCACAGAGAATAACACTACAATTATAAGTTCTGAATCATCCTCTTCAAGTAGATTGGGAGTCATGGGACATTCTAGTGCAACGACTCAACCACAACTTATAACATATTCTGTTTTTCTTAGCTTTATGATTTTTTGAGTTCTAGCTCTTCAACTCAACTTCCTAAAAATGAACTTGAAATATATCTAGAGGAAGCACCGATACAACCTCCTCTCGAGAGTAGAGATAAATTTGATGTTTTAGAATGGTGGAAGATATGTTCAATGAAGTATGTGAGGCTTTCTAAGATGGCAAAAAATATCCTTACAATGCCCATCACAATTGTGGCTTCCGAATCAGCTTTTAGTGTTGGAGGGAGGATACTTGATGATTATAGAGGTGCTCTAAATCCCAAAACTGTGAATGCTCTTCAAATTGGATTCATTCCCAATACAAGCATCGTGCCAATATAAGTACTTTTATTTATTTACTGATTAATGGTTTTATTACTCCTAAATTAAATTATTTGATTTTGTTGTGTTTTTGCAATCACAGTTTGATGTGGATGATTTAACAAGTTCATTACCAGATGAGATCATCGGAACTTCTACTAATAATTAAAGTATTAAACTTATATTAAGGTATTCTCTTTTTTGTTCATGTTGTACGTTTGGACTTTAGTTTTTGATACAAGGTTTGAAAGTAAAATAAAGCATTTGTGCTTCAAACAGATTTGAGGGCTTTTTCTGCTCAAAATGATTTCAGACATAGAAGACAGTGCCAGTCTAAAGCATCAATAAAGATTCAAGTGTTTTTCTCTAGTACTAAGAACTGATGTTAATTGAATAGCTTTCTTTCTATGTGATTTCAGACTTGGAATAAAACTGTAAGAAATACATGATGTACTTAAGCATTAATGAGATTATGACAAAAGATTGGGCACAATGACGACAAAGGATCCATATAGCCGACCCCACTATAGTTGGATAAAGGCTTGAGTGTTGTTGTTATTGATGATATCCGTGACACATTGATTTTATTTTTATTTTATGCACTTTTATATTTATGATATTATGTTGTAGCTCATGCCCTCGTACCTTGGAGTGAACAAAATATAGCATTTATAGATTATTTTATGCATTGTAAATTCACAAAGGTTATATTGAACAAATATAGGCAAATTCTGCTGAATGTTATATTTCAAATTTATCATATTTAAGTTCTGTCAATCTGACGTAAGGAAGCGTAACAATCTGGAAGAACAGGACAACAGGTATAGCACTATAGCATTATCATATGCAATCAAAAATATTTCACATTTTTCTTTATGAATGTTTTTGGCCAATATTACTTTAATATTTTTTCAAACAGCTTATAACCTGAATGCTATTTCTCTATTTTATACTAGCATTCTAGGTGGCGTGTATTGCAATCTCTGGTGAGATCTGCTGTTAATCACTAAAAATATATTCATGAGCAGAAGTTGAGTTCGTACTCTAGACTTCGATAGCGCAATCAGTTGAAAGCATACTTTTTGGAGTGTTTTTTTATATGAATTTTTTTGGACTGTTAATTGACTTTTATTTGACTATTTATGTCTTACGGATTGTTTAGTATTTTAGTTTGAACTTTGAAGTTTTGTAATATTTTTAGGCAAATGCTTGGATTTTATAAGTAGTTTAATTTTCAAAAAAAAAATTATGGGATTTGGTCATTTGGGCGTTTGTTTTTTTAAACTTTTTATGGTTTATCACTTATGAAATTTTCCTCTCCATGGATTTGTGATCAACATCAGCATTCAACTCTACCCATTTTGGGTTCATATTTCATATATTTATGGTAGTTTAAAAATGTATGTTGAATTCTGAATGATGTTCATCACATAGTTTGAGTAAAAAAATGTAACACGATAATAGATAAATTTTATAAATTTATAATGTGTAGTTTTTTAAAATTAATTAATTAATTTCGAGCCGGCTCGAAATTGATTCGAGCTGGCTCGGAATCGAGTCAATTTCGAGTCGAGTCGTCTCGACTCGAAAATAATTTTGAGTTCGATTCGATTTCGAGCCGTGCCAAAATCGCTCGAACTCGACTCGATATCAGCCATATCCAGGCCTAATCGGGCTCAGATCCGGGTCGGGCAATCGGGCTCGGGCTTAATTTGCACCCCTAATTACCATCTCAAATAAATAATTTAGGGTATGTTTGACCGAAGTTTATCTCGTCCGGGTTTCGGGGCCAGTAGATTTCTCCTATTTGACACTCCGTCCCGGTGGCACGTTGGTGAGGAAAGAGACAACGCCTGATCAGAACGGCGGACTGGTGCTCGGCAATCCAGCCAGGCTGTTACCCTTTCAGGGCGGCCGTTTTCAAAGGGCGCTTGCAAACCCGTCCCAAACAGGATTGCTCTGGCTCGTTCCAGCCAGAATGGAGCGGCGATGGGTTGTCAAACAGGGCCTTAGTCGTATCCATAAGGCCCGACAGGCCCGGCCTAGGCAAGGGCCTGTCGGGCTCGTGCTTTCATAAGTCAGGTTTGGGCTTGGGTTTGGCTTTTGACAGGCCCTAATCGGGCTTTTGCCAGGACCTGGCGGGGCCTAGGCCTCCTCTTTAAGATGGGGCCTGTCTAGGTCCTATAGGCTGGGCCAGGTCAAGCCTCAGCCTTGCCCGGTCTTCATTTAAATAAAAAATAAATATTAAATATAATAATTAAATTATATACTGCTAATTTTAATAATATGATAATCATAGGGCCTAAGCTTATTTGTGTCTGGCAGTATATGACATAACATTCATTATTATAGGTACTTATGATGATATTAGTCATTATGGTGGTATATGAATGACATTATAGCTAGAGCTGTTACGGTTCCGGTTCGGTTCCGGTTCTATTAAAATCATGAATCAAACCACTAAGGTAACAGTTCTTCAAATTAGAACTAAAATCTTATTTGGTTTGACCGGTTCCGGTTCTGGTTCCGGTTCCAGCTTAATTTTTGGAACCTTCGTGTCAACGGTTTCGGTTACGGTTCAACAAGAACCAAAACCAAACCGACCACTAACGGTTCGGTCTAGTTCCACGCGGTTCGGTCCGGTTCCAATCGGTTCCAACTAAAATAAAAATCAAACTTGACGAAATGAAATAAAAGCGGACTGCAAACAGTAAAACTCAAAACAACATCAAAATAAAAATAATTATGTTGTGCACTTCTCGACGGTCTTTTCAACGATCGGTGAGATAGTATCAATCTCCTTTCTACGCATTTAGACTTGTCACGACTTCTAGTTGGCTTGCGCATGTCTCGTCAGAATGCTCAACCGTAACAACCGTCTATAATTAGTTGTCTTTCATGATTACTAATAAATAGTAGTTGTATATTTTCTATATTTTTTAAATAAAATATTTCAAAAAAATATATAAGTAAAATTGAAAATATATTATATAATTGTATAAAAAATCAAAAGTGCACTGCAAAACTTGATTCCAAACCGCACTAAAGTCAAACCATATCACACAGTTTTTATGCGGTGAAGTTTTGATCGGTCCAAAATCGGTCTCCTTTAGTGCAATTGCGATTTGAGTTCAAACTGCATCAGCTTTACTCGTGATAGTAATTAAGTATAAATATTATAGATAAAATATAAAATAATAACAATATAATAGTAATAATAATAATAATAAACGAGTTGCGGTTCGATTTGTCTGGTTCGGATCGGGTCTAAAAATCTTGAAACCACTTGAGACTTGTATGTAGAGCTGTCACTTAAAACCGAAAACCGAAAATCGAACCCGAACCGAACCGGAACCGCAAAGAACCGAACCGAACCATTCACGAATTATTTGGGTTCCGGTTTAAATTTTTGAACCGTGAACATCATTGGTCCGAGTGTGGTTCTTTCATTTTATTATCCGGACCGGAACCGGAACCGGAACCGCAACATACAAGTCTCAAGAGGTTCTAAGATTTTTAGACCCGATCCGAACCGGACCGAACCAGAACCGAACCGCAACCCGTTTATTATTATGATTTCTTAATAATAAAATTTTTATTATATTGTTATTTTTTTATAATCTATCTATAATATCTATACTTACTAGTATGAGCGAAACTGACACGGTTTGATCCAAACCGCAATCACACTAAAAGGGTTGGTTTTGAACCGAACAAAACCGCATCACACCAAAACTGTGCAGTGTTGTTTGACATTGGTGTGGTTTGGAATCGGTTTTTGCGGTACAGTTTCGATTTTTACACTATATAATATATTTTCAATTTTACTCATACATATTTCTGAAATAATTAGAGTAACTTGTACTTATTAGCGATGATTGGAATATCATGCCCTCTCAAAAAAAATGATGTGGCACGGTTTTGTCGATTTTGCACCGCCAAACATAGCATTGCAAACTATGTTGTTTTGCAACCAACGAAGCCACTCTACAACCAAATCATTTAGTACGATTTAAAATCGACGCTCTTTAAGATCAGTGCGGTATGGTGCAATTTTGTGGTTTTGTAATTTCAGTTTTTAACTTTCAGTGTTACTTACTATATTACACAAAAAGTAATCTCATTTGGAGTAATAAAAATTCCTACGCCCGGGCCCCGGACTTCGAAGTCCTTGCAAAAAAACTGAACGGATTTACATTTTCCCTCAAGTTTTTTGTTTTTGACCTCCCCAATTCATTTTGCCAAATTTAGTTTTGGTTCTACTTGGAACCAGACCGAACCGCATAGAATCGGACCGAACCGTTAGTGGCCGGTTTGGTTTTGGTTCTTGTTGAACCAGAACCGGAACCGAAACCGTTAACATGACGGTACTAAAAATTATTCTGGAACCGGAACCAGAACCGGAACCGATCAAACCAAATAAGGTTTTGGTTCTAATTTAAAGAACTGTTACTTTAGTGGTTCGGTTCACGGTTTTAATAGAACCAAAACCGAACCGGAACCGTGACAGCTCTACTTGTATGTTGCGGTTCCAGTTCCGGTCTGGATAATAAAATGTAAGAACCACACCCGGACCAATGTTGTTCACAGTTCCAAAATTCAAACCGGAACTCGAATAATTTACGAATGGCTCGGTCTGGTTCTTTGCGGTTCCGGTTCGGTTCCGATTTGGTTTACGGTTTTCAGTTTTAAGTGACAGCTCTAATTATTGCAGTATATGTCATTAAGACTATACTGCCATAATGGTTGTGGACTGCAGGCGGTGGTTTGCAGGCCGAGCAAATTAGGGCTTTTAAATCCCTGAAGTTGGCTTGTTACCAAGCTCGGGCTTAGCCTGGGCCTGGCCCGGGCTGGACATCAGGCCAGACTTATGGTTGAAAAGGGGGCATTGTTAGGTCTGGTCCCGGAGCATTCCAGGCCTAGTCGGGCTTTTTCGGGCTGGGCCCGGACGGGCTTTTCGAGCCCGGGCTTTTTGAACACCCCAAATCTCAATAAATGATATTTATATAAGCAAGTTACAAATTATTGTCCGCAGCTCCAATAATTTAAATTAAAATATAAAACTCATCTTTTTTATCCATATGGCGGCCCTTTCTTTCATTGCCTCCCCTGGATTCTTTTCCATGAATTGCGTGCTCCACCAATAGCTCGCTTATGCTTACCACCTCCGCAAACTGCCAGACCTCCAGCCCATCTCTGCCTACCGCTGCCTCCGGCCGCCCGACCTCTAGTTCGCTCTTTCGGCTTTTCAGCGAGGGATACTCATATGTAACGGTGGCAACATGATTCTTCGGCCGTACGGGACACTGCCTGGTGTTGAACATTACAAGTGTAACACCTTCCCCGCAACAACCATATACTATGATCCGATCGGAACCCCTCAACATACAATCGACACAACTTTAGTATTAAAAGATTATATAAGAACTTTTTCCTTTTTTGAACACAAAAGCACACAAAGCAGAAGCATAAAATAAGACCGGAAGTTGTCATTGTCTGCATAGAGCAGTTTGGCCTTATGACCTTACAACATAAGTGTTCAAATCAAGAATACATATCAAATCATAGTAGCAAAACTCATATGCTACCCTGACGTGTAAGTTGGAATAATGAATACGAACACAGAAATACAAAAAAGCAGGAGGACGTACACTTGATGAGTCTTAGGCCTTTTTGGCTGGCAAGTTAGCTCCAACTTGCGATCTTTGCCCTAAAACCAATACAAAAGACATGGTGTAACATCATGTATGCAAAAGGGGGGCTAACAATGTAGACATCAAATACTTTTCTAAGTTAAGTAAATAAAATGGGGTCTAACAATTTAGCATGTATGCAAACATAAGTTTCATCCAAGGCACCATATAACGTGTATGATTCTAATACATTATCACACATCAACACGTCATATCAACCACAATAATATGGGTACTCTCATTTCCCCAACGACATACTAATTGATACCAGGAACTCCCGCTAAGCCCCCACACATATATGGATCACTACACTCTTGGGCTTGTCCATCAGCTAAGGTATTATCGTCAGTTTCACCAAGCCATCAAAACTGATACTAAAAACTCTTGCTTAGAGCTTACCCGTATATGGATCACTACATCGTCGGACTTATCCAAAAACACAATCGTTCTCGTCAGTTTCACAAGAGAGGACTTGTCTTGTCGGGACACCCTCCACACGTGAATCATAATATCACAAGACTAGCTAGCCAACCACAAAGAAAAAATCACCCATTTACATACAAGTGGACTCAAAAAACAACCAACCATTCACAACGTGTATTTTTCTCCCTAACATCTCCATTCTTTCTTACATGAAAAATTAAGGGAATCGCAACGCCGTCTTTGCTGCCCTAAATACGCGTCAAACAACATCACTGAGTCGGACAACCAGTCACGATTTTTTGCTTCACCCACAATGTTTAATCCATTAATGGAGCAGATATCTAATGCAAATAATATTGGGGGATGGACTCAATCGACTTAGTGGCTCTTCTTGAACCAAGGCAACCCAGATCTCTCTCATATGAGAGATCTGGTGCCAAAAATGCTAGAAAAGAAGGCATACAAAGAAAAAAAAAGATGGCATGCACACATCATAAGACCGGGAGGAATAATGTTATTACCTTATGAAACCTCTTACTCTCCACGGAAATCTCGAATAACACAGATGGAAGTGTGCACCTTTGTTTCATATCCGTGTTGCTGGTCTCGGATCGTCGAACGGAGCTCCGAAGCTCCACCAATGGAGGAATCTAGGTCTTCCTCCTCCTCTGGTTCCGCTCATTCAACCTAGCCGTATTTCGTGGACTTGGAAAATGAAAAAGGAGAAGCTCTATGCACTATTTAGGGTTCACGGGAGAACAAGACATGGCAATTGGATCAAGTTCCAAAGTGATTGAACAACCAGAAATCACAGATTTACAGATCTGTATTTGCCACGGTAGCTCCAGCCCAAAAAATGCTCTCTGTCTCATATCGACTTGAGGTCTCACCGATTGTACATTCTTCTAGTCGATACGTTTATTGTATGTGATATTGCTACCGCGCGGCGCTACCTCTAATTGACACAGCATCTAACTGACACTGTACATACAGACTAGACCAAGAAATGACACTACCGTGTGGCAGTAGAGGCTACCGCATCACGCTAGCATCAAGTCGACACACCATGGAGACAACTCTAGTCGACAACACCTCTAATCGACATTGCATATGTTGTCTAGAACCAAACTATCACGTGACAGTAGCTACTACCGCTTTGCGGTAACTCTAGTCGACATAATCTCAAGTCGACATAGCTTATGTCGACTGGACAAGGCAGAAAGGTCTATCGCCGGCGGTAACCTACCGTGTCGCGATAGCTTTCTTCCACCACCTACCTAGGTATTTCAGCCTCCCAACCACATTAAAAAATTGTGTGTTACAACAATGAAAGTGATTCACGTAGTAGTAATGATGTTGGGCGCATGTGTGTTCGATCTTTGGGCTCATCTATTAGGACAGGGGCACCTTACAGGATTGCAGGATCCCGAACGACATGTGAACTTCTTTGTACCCTTCTAGAATTATGGTGATGTAGATATGCTCCCAAAATGGGATATGGTTGTGAATCTGGGTGGGGGTCAAGCCGTTGATCCCTTGCCAACCGTAACCTGCAATCCCGCAATATGCATATTAGGTGTTTGTGTTAATGTCAGAATGAACTATGGTTGGAAAATCCAAACTGGCCAAGGACTACTACAAAATGTGATGCAAGACAAAAATCCACATGCCTGCCACCTTGTCATCACCAGGGGTCCTACCTTGGAATCCTCCAAGGGAACTTCATCAGGGCTGCATTCCACACACGTCAACCCATTCCTGGTCCCACCACAGGAGCTGAAAGGTTGTTGAGGCTGGGGTTCGAACACTCGACCTCCTTGTAATGAGTCTTCAAAAGGACTCTCATCACCAACTGAGTTGCTTCATGTCCTGCATCAAAATGGGTGAGAGAATGAGGGGGGTGGATAAGAGCTTTTTGTGCAACAAAAGTGTCATGGGATCAGACAACCAGTGTTATTTGTTCTTATTAAAGTTTAATTTAGAATTGGGAGAGAGCTTAAACATTAGATTAATGTTATTGGGGGAATTGAATAATAAAGTTGCAATTTACTTCTTCCTCCTATGTTCCCGGTAACTCTACCTCTTCTATATTTCATTTTCGAGTGAAATTGAATTTTCAATTATGAGAGAATTTGGGATTTAATACTGCAATCGGGTTGTTGTTAAAGTGGTTAATGTTTAAACTATGATTAATTATGGATTCTAATGGAGTTTCTCTTTGGAGGTTATATGGATTAACACTATACACTTTCCCTCTTGTTCTGTTATTTTCTCTTTCTAATTGCATAGATTAATTATGTTAATACAACAACAACAACACTCAAGCCTTTACACCAGTATAGTGGGGTCGACTCTATGGATTGTTTGTCGTCATTGTGCCCTATTTTTGTCATAATCTCACTAATGCCTAAATACATCATGTATTTCTTTATAGTTTCATTCCAAGTCTTTATTGGTCTACCCCTCCCTCGTCTAACGTGCCTAGTGACTAGACTCTCACAACGCTGACAGGTGCCTTTAATGGTCTCCTTTGTACGTGTCCAAACCATCTTAGATTAATTATGTTAATATGGTGGATAATTTCTCTCTTCTCCTTGATTGTTTAAGAATAGTTGGGTTCAGATTTGGTGTTATTTTTTTATTGTTACATGTTTTTTAATTATTTTATGCTTACAATCTCTTATTTAATAAACATTTGTATAAATATTTTTGTTTTTTTAGATTAGATGGATGATGTGGTTTCGAGCGGAGGGGCGGAGATGGGTGTAACCCAACTTTTTGATGCAAAAACTAATACTAGGAACTAATTACAAACATGGTATTGACACATTTCTTAATTAGTATGAAATTAGTATGATAAGATAATTGTGCATGTGAAATTAGTATGTAAAAAAAAATTAAATTTTGGACTGTAGTTAACGTTCATGAATTTAAATGCCCACAATAAACTAAAGTTCATGAATTTAAAATAGAATCACTTTTTGGCAAACCTGTTTATGCTAATAGTAGCCCGCGATTAATAGTAGGCCGAAAAAATACAAGGGCTTGACATTTTGTAATGAAAGACTAAGAGAAGAAATAAAAAAACTACCAAAGTTTTACAAAGTTTGCAAAAGATTGAACTTTCAAAATTGCCCCAAAATTATTATAAGTTATATATGATATAAATAATACATGGGCAATAATTTAAGATAGAATTTGTCATAATTAGTTGCACATATGAACCATTGTTTTACATCCTTGCAAAATGAAACCATAGTGAATACCTATTTAAAAATTAAGAAATGATGTATGTTAGTTTTAATATGTGGACTTTGCATAAAATATATTTTTGTTGTGGAAAAATACATTTACATCAACGAGAGACATAAAACATTCAAGTACACACACATAATTTTTGCCAAGCTCTTTAGAAATGAACACAAAAGCAACTCAAAAACTTATATTAGTTTGATGGTATTTGATGAATCTGAAATTTTGTACCGCAACCCCAACCGGCTCGTCGATACAATTCCAACATGCTCTTTCTCACACATTTTCGAGTCCTTTGGTTTTCTAAATGGACGCCAGAATGCACATGCGCACATGCACGCAAACAACACCCCCATCATGGAGTAGGCAACCTCACTCCCTTAGTGGGGAGAACCTCACTCCCCTAGTGGGAGGAGCATCAACCACCCCAACCGCGCAGCACCGACATCATGTGTGCCCATGTGGCGTCGACTGCACATCCACATGGCTTCGGCTATACATCCGTGTGGTGCACGCTTATGCAACTGCACGGCTCTGTCAGCACAATCGCCCGACACCGACCGCACCTTCGCACAACCCGCTCAGAACAAGCCCTGCGGAAACTACTGCACTGTCAAAGACTTGTTTCCTTATAAGCTCTTGTGCGACATTAGTCACTCCTTGCCACTCCTCATAGCAAGCTAAGTCAGCCTCTCCCTGCAAGAACTAGGTGGTGATGAAGAAAAGAAAGATGGAAAAACTCAAGAGAACTCACAATTGAAAAGGAACTCCAAATAACTCAAAAGCTTTACTAGAATTTGGATAAATACTGTAGAAAAATAGAGCAATGAAACTTGTGGGTTGTATTTATTGCATTAGCCTTCAAGTATAAGTACATATATATAGGAAGAGAGAAAGAGAGAAGTCCCAAAGAATACAATGTGGGACAAAACAAAAGACATAAATGGGCTTAAATGGGCCACAATTACAATGGGCTTTTACACATTGTTTTCCTATTTTCTAACACTCCCCCGTAAGCTGGAGCATACAAATCGTAGGAACCAAGCTTGGATAGGAACTGTTGATACAATGACCGAGATAGAGCCTTGGTAAAGATGTCAGCAACTTGCTCAGAGATTTGAACATGTTCCAATTCAAGTTTCTTCAGTTGGACCTTCTCCCGGGCAAAGTGACAATCAAGCTCAATGTGTTTTATTCGCTCATGGAATACAAGGTTCTTTGCAATGTGTATAGCAGCCCGACTATCACATAACAGAGTTGCTGGTGAGAAGAGTTTGACACCCAAATCACAAAGAAGGCTCTCCAACAAGGTAAGTTCAGAAATGACAACAACCATTACACGATACTCGGCTTCAGCAGAAGATCGGGCAACAACCGATTGCTTCTTGCTACGCCATGTGATGAGATTTCCTCCAAAGTAGGTACAGAAACTAGTGGTAGATCGTCGATCATCACGCGATCCCGCATAGTCTGCATCATTGTACGCGACAAGAGATAGGGAGGGGGATGGCTTGTATGTCAACCCTCGTCCCGGGGAAGCTTTCAAGTACCCAAGGATGCGTTCGACAGCATGTAGATGAGAGATTCTTGGTGAATGCATAAATCGATTAACCACTCCAACAACAAAAGAGATATCAGGTCTTGTAACTGTTAGGTATATCAGTTTTCCTACAAGACATC
Organism: Platanthera zijinensis; assembly: GCA_039513925.1. Classification (NCBI taxonomy): domain Eukaryota; kingdom Viridiplantae; phylum Streptophyta; class Magnoliopsida; order Asparagales; family Orchidaceae; genus Platanthera; species Platanthera zijinensis. The sequence continues at coordinate 234,267,439 of CM077081.1, forward strand.
GATAATATTCAGGATTTGTAAGCAAAGAATCTGACTCTGTTCCATGAGCACTTAGCTTATGGTTGACATCCATAGGTGTTTCTGCGGGTTTATATTCGGAATAACCCGCATCATGAAAAAGTTCAAGACAGTATTTCCGTTGAGATAGGACCAGGCCATCAGGTCGTCGAGCAACCTCAAGTCCAAGGAAGTATCGAAGGTTTCCCAAATCTTTTGTTTGGAAGACAGAGTTAAGTGTTGTTTGATCTATTGTATCCCGGTGGAGTCATCGCCAGTTATCAAAATATCATCCACGTAGACTAAGAGAATGATAGTCCCTGTTGATTGATGACGAGTAAAAAGTGAGAAGTCAACCGAGCTCCGCTGAAATCCAATATCACGAACAGCCTTGCTTAATTTTTCAAACCAAGCTCGAGGTGACTGTTTGAGACCATAAGTAGCTTTACGCAGACAATACACCCGAGACTCCCCCGTGGTCTCAAACCCGGAAGGTTGGTGCATGAAGACCGTTTCCTAAAGATCACCATTAAGAAAGGCATTTTTAATGTCCAGCTGATGTAGGGGCTAGTGGCGGTGAACAACAAGTGAAATAAGAACCGAACATAGTTTAGTTTTGCGACAGGGGAGAAGGTATCCTTATAGTCCAAGCCCTGTTGCTGAGTGAACCCACAAGCCACAAGACGGGCGTTGAGGCGGTCGATTGTCCCATCTGGAGCATGTATAGTTATAAAGATCCATTTATAGATAACACAAGATTGGGCGAAAGGAAGGGGTACCAGATCCCAAGAATGATTAGCTCAAAGGACTGACATCTCATCCTCCATTGTCGCACACCACCCAGGATGTTGAAGAGCCTCCTGCACAGTGTTAGGAAGAGAAATAGAGGAAAGAGCAAAAGCAAATTTGAGCAGAGGAGGAGAGAACTGATATAACGAAATGCAGTTTGCGAGAGGATGAGCCGTAGAACCCGCCTCTAAAACCATGTAGAAATGTAGTGCAATGAAACTTGTGGGCTGTATTTATTGTATTAACCTTCAAGTATGAGTACATATATATTGGAAGAGAGGAAGAGAGAAGTTCCAAAGAATACAATGTGGGACAAAATAAAAGACACAAATGGACTTAAATGAGCCACAATTATAATGAGCTTTTACACATTATTTTCCCATCTTCTAACAAATACAAATGAGGGAGATTTCTCCTTTTAGAGGCCCCAAAAAGATTTTACTCCAAAGTATAGAATGTTCTAGACTCCTACTATTTTAGATTATTCCATACATCTCTAGTATGTACAACATACATGAATTCTCTAGAAAGTTCACGACTCTTCCTATGTCCATGACTCCATATTTCTCTAGAATACTCTTATTAGACAACTCTAGAACTCTCTATCATTTTCATACATATTGCTTCAGATATTTCTAGAATCTTCCCCAAAAATTAACCCCAAAGATGATGATCCATCTTCATGACTTCTCTCCACTATTCCAGAGACTTCCGCATCCTCTTAGCCAAAGAATGTTATGTCTTTGCTTGGGCACACTCTGCTTATGCATGCACAACTCGAGTATGAAGTTGTGCTTATACCAAAGAATCCCACACCCACGTCCTTCTCCTTCTCAAATCTTTGCAACATCAATATGCAACCTATTGTACCACCTACACGTGCCTACATATTCACAGTTATGCCTTGAGATACAAGACCATGACATTCTCCCACACCAACTCTTATGACGTTGTCATCACAACCAATCATCAGGTAATAACAGTGTTCAAAATTTTGCACCTTTGTTACCAAGAAGATCTTGCATACATTAATCCATCATTGCTCGGTGGTCTTTAACTCCATCAAGTAGTGTCACCGACTTAGCATTGAGTAATGACTTTTCTGCATCTTCAAAGATCACAAATTCATATGGTGTGGATTGCGTGTCCTCATTTGGCTTACCCTCAAGCCAATCTTTAATATGAGTTCCGCTCCCTTGGATATCTGACTCCACATCCACTTTATGCTCCATATTGATCATCGTATATGGTACCCTTGTGTGAGAATTTCCCTCATGGTTCTTGGATCTCCCTTTCCCCGATTGCTCACCTTTGACCTCCTTAACTGGATCTTCTATGTCAGCCTTCCCCCATGACTTTTGGACCCTGTGTCTTCAACTAGCTATTCCTCGATTCCCATGATTCATTCCTCCTTGTGAGCTTTGTCCTCTTGACTCTCAAGTTCATTGTCCACATCCTACTCCACATTGTATAACACTGCTTCTTCCTCCACAAAAGTTTTGTCCTCTTGGCATCTTGACTCCCCATCTTGCTTATGCTTAATATAAGATTCTCTTGGGAAAACCCTGAACCCATGCCTGATTTGACAACTTTCCAAATCATGGTCTCTTTTGTAAAAGATGCATGCCCTCTTACAGGGAATCTGCATTGGGCAAACCAACGTTCTATGAATCTTCTAGCATCGGAAGCAACGTGTTGGTGTTGCCATCATTTTCTCCTTTTAGGTTGCTAAGACGGTAGATTCTTCTTTTATAATTCCATTGGCTATCAGCATAGCCGATAGTTGCTTTGTCCCACCACTTCTTGGAGGCCCCTCTATCGCAGGAGCCTTGCAATGTAAGACCCCTCTCCCGGAACACAAGACACGACACGAGAGGGGTCTTATGCCCAGAACAGCTGCCTTGGGGTGGCACTAACACTCGGGCTAGCCTGTACCACAAGACGCCTATTCTGCCGGCTACAACCAATATCAATATATATATGCCAACCCAACCAAACTAAAATACAGAAATCAAATCCACCCAAGTTATAATTCCAAAAGCACAATAATAGAGAAGCTAAACATGCCTCTACAAAATCAGAATACAACTATAAATTGCCCCGAAGGGCTACAACAAAACCCTCATATACTCACGTCTACAACAGACGGCAATGACAGCTCCGTCTCATCAGGCCCGGTCGTCCTGGCCTGGCTGATCGGCTCCATGACCTGCTGTTCCATCTGTGGGATTTCCTCCTAAAAAGGAAGACGTAGCAACCGTTAGTCATAAAAACTAAGTGGCTTCACATACGCTCCCCCAGAGACTCCTCGGCACCGGGCGGAGAAATAGATAGGGTACAATATATGTATATAAGCAGGAGTATAAAGAAGCAAGTGGTATAACATGTAGTAAGATATTCTAACATTTCTACCATCTATCACAGAATATGAATATAGAGTTATAACAGAAAGTAACTCAACTTATATGGATGCCGATACAAGCATATAAGTTGAGGATCGTTCAGCAGTAAGTAACTCATCGTATAGGAGTGCCCATACAAACTTATACGATGAGGGTCTTGTGTATGTAATGAGGTGCAATGTTATGTATGCGATGAATTGACTCACCCATGATCACGCACATGCAATTTCTATGTCGACACAGACTAGTAGTTCCCACTTTTCGAGCAGGTAGTTAATCTCTCAGGCGCCAACCGTCGTGGCCAGACAGTGACAGTAGAACGGGCACTTCTACTACTAAGTGGGTATCCACACTACTTCACTTAGGCCTCTGTACGCCTCAACGCTAATAATACAACAACAGAGCCCATGCGTACTATGGCCCAGTGGGTTCACTTGGGTAGATGTGCACCAAGATCCTAGCCCCGAACTGGCCTATGCATGACACAGAAGGAACCTCGAAATTAAGCACGAGGTTCAAGCCCAACCGTTCACTTGGTACGGATGGCGCCCCGGGACATGAACACCGAGGTAAAAGCCCAACCGCCCAAAGTCTATCTGTCAACTCCCATCGGTGTGACGATTGGCGAGCCCGTAGACCTGCCACACTATCCTTAACCCAGGATTATGACACCGCGTGTCGACTCACACCGCATGCAATTCCACCACACCGTGGCATGGAAGGAGCCTCGGAGAAAGCACGAGGATCAAGCCCAACCATCCACTTGGCACAGAAGGAGCCCCGGGACACCGAGGGACAAGCCCAACCGTCCAACTTTACTCATCTCAACACCATCCCGACTAGTGACGGCCAACGCCGCACTCACTAACTTCCACAATGCTACCCGTAGGGAGACGACTCTCTAAGCATTGGACTACCAAATTTCAACTTTCATAACACTACGGTGGTTATCATAAAAGAGTTCACCAGAACCTCGAATTAGATTGCAACATTAATTCCACCGAATCTAAATCCATGTTATACACTACCCAGAATTTAGGTGCAGCAATAATCTGGACAGCAACTTCAACCGAAGATTTACATGGCTACAGGAATCCGGTGAGTGCGTGTAACCCCTTGATGGAAAGGTCTTTCCATCGGCTACAACTTTCATGTTCAGCCTGCAACCCAGATCAGGCTATAACCCACATGAAATTGCCTCCAAAGCCTGCAACGTACAGAATATAATTTCTGTGCGCTTAGCTTACAACCCTTACTTCGATCAGACATTTCCGTGGCTACAAACTTCACCCGAAGGCGTATAACCACTCGTTGGAAAGGTAATTTCAAGGGCTTCAACTTTCGTGTTTAGTCGCAAGCCCAGATCGGACCATTTCTTGCCTGAAAATAGCCAAGAAGGTCGCTGCATGCAGAACACAGATTATGCACGCATCTTGAAGCGGAATGAACGACATCGGTTCATCTTCCTCCTCAAGCCGATCACCCCAAATCGCAACCAGAAGTTCATCCACCCTTATTCTCCCTCTAAAGGTCATTCCTCTTCACAAATCCACCCCCATCATCACTTTGAAGAAGGGGAGGTTGAAGATGACTAAACGTTAGAACAAAAGTTCTAGATAAGCCTTCCTAAGAAACCTTCCCCTCACACATCAAGACTCATTTGAGCCGATGTCTCGCCTAAGAATATCTAAGAATATAGCACCAAGGGAGAGGGGAGGAAGCTCATCTCTCTAGCGGTACCACCATTTTCGGCCATGGATCTTGTCATCCTCCTCGGCGGCATCACTTTTTCCTTGACGGCGGTTGCGTTTCTCCTCCTCCAAAGTTTGCTCCAACAAGATCTCCTCCTCCAGGAAGTTCTCTCAGGAAAAGGGCTGGAATGAAGAGTAAAAACGGCTAGGGTTTCACTTTTCCTTTTTATACAGAAGTGACACGGGTAGGGACACGGTCGTGTCCTGCTCTAATGAAACGGCTCGACTGCCGTTTCGTGCCCTTATACGGGTACTGACACGCCCGTGTCGGTACCCGTGTCCAGGTGACACGGTCGTGGTTGTTGTCGTGTCAATACCCGTGTCCTGATCGGGACACTTCTCGTCGACCTGGTCTTGAAGCACACGGGTAGGGATACGCCCGTGTCTCTACCCGTGTCCTTCTCTGGCCAGACTCAAAGTCATGGCACTCAAAGTCATGGCACTCAAAGCCATGGCACTCAATGCCATGGAACACGGGTAGGGACACGCCCGTGTCTCTACCCGTGTCCTGCTCGGGACAACACACTCAAAGAGATTTCACTCAAAGCCATGTTGGTTACTCAACGCCACTGAACACGGGTAGGGACACGCCCGTGTCCCTACCTGTGTCCTTCTCGTGACACACCACTCAACGCCATTTTATTACCACTCAACCCCATGGACACTCAACGCCACTGAACACGGGTAGGGACACGCCCGTGTCCCTACCCGTGTCATACTCAACACAGTTTTCAGCCTATTTCCTTGTTCTCCGCGGGTGAGCACCTGATCACCTGCACCCCCTTGAGCCTACATCAGCTCTCCCGACACCAGAAACACACACAAGGGGCCTAACGCAAATCGGGACGTTACAAATCCTATAAACAAAATAAAATATTTCGTCCCCGAAATCAAGCTAAGGCTATGGGGAGTGAAGCATACAAAAAATAAAATATGCTTTTAAATAAAATTACCTGGAGCAAACAACTCTGGGTAGCGTCTTTGCATCAAATCCATTGGCTCCCATGTGAATTCCTCCTTCCCATGATTAGACCATTGCACCTTTACCAAGGGAACACTTTTGCGGCGCAAGGTTCTTATCTTGTTGTCTACAATCCGTACCGGCTCCAGTCGCACAGACCTATCAAACGCCACAGGACCATCAGTTGTAGGGATGTATTGGTCAGGCCACAACAGCGCCTTCCGAAGCAACGACACATGGAACACGTCGTGGAGATTCTCTAGCTCGGGCGGTAGTTCCAACCGATAGGCTAACGAGTCAACCCTTTCCAGTATAGTATAAGGACCCGCACACTTCAGGCTGAGCTTCTTCACACCAAGCACCCGCGACACTCCATGCATCGACCGAATTTTCAGAAATACTTTATCACCCACTTGAAACTCCACCAGACGGTGCCTTGCATTATAATACTTCGCTTACCGACTTTGAGCCTCTAACATGCGATCCTGTATCAGCCTAACTATCGCATCAGTGTCATCTATATACTCAACTCCCAAAGTCTTCGGCTTTTCATCTTGCACCCAAGACAAGGGGGTCCTACACCTCCTTCCATAAAGAGCCTAATTGGGCGCCATGTCGATGCTCGCCTGATGGCTGTTGTTGTAGGAGAATTCAACCAGGGGTAAGAGCCTTTCCCACGACTCTCCCCTATCCAACACACATAATCTCAACAGATCCTCCAATGTCCGGATGGTCCGCTCAGACTGCCCGTCCGTCTGAGGATGGAACGCGGTGCTGAAGGTAAAGCGCGAGCCCAAATACGCCTGTACCGCCTTCCACTCCATGGAGGTAAAGCGACCATCACGGTCAGAAACTATCGTCTTAGGCACGCCATGATACCCTACAAACTGTTCCGCAAAGAGGCGTACCAAGACATCCACGTGAGTCTCCTTCTTTATAAGAATAAACCGGGCTACTTTCGTCAGTCGATCAATGATCACCCATACTGAATCATTCCCTGAGTGTGAGCGAGGTAGCCCATGTACGAAGTCCATGGAAATATCCTCGAACTTCCACTCGGGGATGAGCAATGACTGTAACAAGCTGCCAGGACTCCTGCACTCCGCCTTCACCCTTTGACAGGCTTCGCAATATGTAACAAAATATCGGACATCCTTCTTCATTCTCGGCCAACACATGGTCTTCTGTAAGCCAGCGTACATCTTTGCAATTTTCGGGTGCACTGAATACTGAGAGCAATGCGCCTCTCTCAAGATATCCTCCCGGATTTTACCGCCCTTGGGAATGTTGAGCAGGCCGCGAAAATAAACGAGACCGTATTTTAGTGTGTATTCGTTGGTAGTCCCGTCTTCGATTGACTTGATTACCGAGGTTAGAGCCGCATCCACTCCTTGCTCCACCCGGATCCGGTCCCGGATATCACAAACTATGCTCATGCTGGCCAAGTACTCCGTATATTCTGCCGAAGGAGCCTTAAATATCAAAGTAATTTCCATCTCCTCAATAATCTGAGCCAACTCCATACTCATCAACCGGGACTCTGGACCCGAGTCTGGTATTTTTCTACTCAACGCATCGGCTACCAAGTTTGCTTTTCTGGGGTGGTAGTTCAAGGTGAACTCATAGTCGCATAGAAATTCTAACCACCGCCGTTGTCTTAAGTTCAACTCCTTCTGAGTATGGACGTACTTCAAGTTTTTGTGGTCTGAAAAGATCTCGCAGTGGACGCCGTATAAATAATGCCTCCAAACCTTCAAGGCGAACACAACTGCTCCCAGCTCCAAATCATGAACCGGGTAATTGATTTCGTGCTTCTTAAATTGTCTTGAAGCATAAGCAATCACGTGCCCGTGCTGCATCAATACCGCTCCCATCCCTTGATATGACGCATCTGTGTAAACTTGAAATCCTTCCTTCCCAGACGGAAGGACAAGGATGTGGGCGGAGGTAAGTCTATCCTTCAATTCTTGAAACGCAGCTTCACATTAGGGTGTCCACTCATACGACACACCTTTCTTCGTTAGGGAAGTAAGAGGGAGGGCAATCTTGGAGAATCCTTTTACGAACTTGCGCTAGTACTCGGCAAGTCCAAGAAAACTCCGCACATCGGCCACTGACTTCAAGGGTGACCACTCCCTTACGACACGCACTTTGGCCGGATCCACAGCTAGCCCAGCCCCGCTGATCACATGACCCAAGAAGGCAACCTCCTTAAGCCAGAATTCACATTTGCTAAATTTGGCGTACAAGGCATGCTCCTTCAATTTCTTCAACACCAAGGTTAGGTGCTCGCCATGCTCCTCCTCCGTCCTTGAGTAGACTAGGATATCGTTGATGAAAACAATGACGAAGATGTCCAAATAGGGCTCAAATACCTTGTTCATCAGACTCATGAAAGCCGAAGGGGCATTTGTGAGCCCAAACGGCATTACGGTGAACTCGTACAACCCATATCTTGAACTGAAGGCTGTTTTCTGGATGTACCCTTCTTGTATTCTCAACTGGTAATACCCCGAGCGCAAGTCTAGCTTAGAAAACCAATGCGCTCCCACTAGTTGATCGAACAACTCGTCGATCCAAGGTAGCGGGTAAGTGTTCCGCACCGTCAACCGATTGAGTTCCCGATAATCTATGCACAGACGCAGGGTTCCGTCCTTCTTCTTTACGAACAATACAGGGGCTCCCCAGGGTGATGAACTGGGGCGAACGAACCCTAACTCCACCAGTTCTTGTAGTTGAACTCTAAAATCCGCGAGTTCTTTCGAGGCCATTCGGTAAGGGGCCTTGGATACAGGCTTGGCACCCGGTACGAGATTAATTTGTAAGTCAACCTCTCTGTGTGGGGGTAATCCTGACATTTTCTCAGGAAATACCCCGGGGAAGTCCCGCACCACCCGTACGTCTTTTACGTCCAATGCTACTTCTTTCAACTCGAACCAGATCATAAAAAACTTCATCCCCCTTCATGTGCGCTTTTACAACCTGAACGGATGATAACGTCAGACGGGGTGCGAAGTTAATACATTGGAAGATGACGTCGGAGTCTCCATGTCTCAAATAGACCCGCTTCTCCGCTCAGTTGATCCTTGCAAAGTGCCAGTCCAACCACGTCATGCCCAGAATGATGTCAAATTCCGGCATTTTCAAGACAGTGGCAGGCGTAAAGAAATTCCTTCCCTCAATAAATACCTCAAGCTCACACTTAACAGTTGCAACCATATCTGAGCCGTCCAGAAGGCGCACTAGTCGGGCTATTCAAGTAAAATATTTCACACCCCCATGTCCTTAATGAAATCCTCGGACACAAAGGAGTGTGAGGCACCTGTATCGAACGGCGCATAGGCCATCTTTTCACCAATTATCAGGTGCCTAAGTACCTGTTGGGTACATTGGAAAATGTGTACCTAATTTGAAGAAGCCCAACTTAGCTCAATGATATACATCAAGGTGTATTTGATGTTGTTTTAAGTTGACATGTGCAGGTGAAGAAGTGTTAAAGAATGCAGAAAAATATTCTAAGTTCATGTGTCGACACCTGAAGAAACAGTGTTGACACTTCAGAATATTTGTGTCGACACTTGAAGGAAGCTGTGTCGACACAGAGAAAGATAGTCGACCACATTTGTGTCGACACTGGGAAGCAGTGTCGACTCACAGAGAAAGATAGTCGACCACATTTGTGTCGACACTGGGAAGCAGTGTCGACTCACAGAGAAAGATAGTCGACCACATTTGTGTCGACACTGGGAAGCAGTGTCGACTCACAGGAAGATAGTCGACCACATTTGTGTCGATACTGGGAAGCAGTGTCGACTAACTAAAAGATAGTCGACCTCGACGCAGAAGGAGATAGTCGACACAATGAGACAGAGTCGATACATGATGGCAGAGTCGACAATTGATGTGTCGACACCTGAAGGCTGTGTCGACACATACTGAGTTCTGAATCTACAACAACTGTGTCGACACACAGGACTTGTGTCGACACACTGCAAAGTCAAGACCAAGTTATTTTCTGAAGAAGCTGTGTCGACTTAAAGGCAAACTTGTCGACATCATCAAAGGTTGTGTCGACACCAAAGTTACTTGTGTCGACACATATAGACAGTTGGTCTCGACATTTCCTGACAGTCTGTCTCAACACATTGCTGACCAAGACTAAGGCACAGGATCTGTTTGAAGACTTGACAGCTGTGGGTTGCAGCCAGTTAACTGATGTTGTCAGACATGTCAGAAGACAGTTATAAACCGAATCAGCCGGTTACCATTAAGAAGGTCTATAAATAGACAGATTCAAAAAGAAGAATAATAATGAGAAAAAGATTGAACTTTGGCAATCAAATTGAGAAATCAAATCAAGAAGGAGTAATACTCTAAAAGTAGATCTTCATCAGAAGATCTAAGAAGACGATCTCAGGATCGATCTAAGAAAAGTTCTAACAAGAATTCAGAAGTATCATCAAAGGTGTTGGATAGAGAGGGATCCACCCATTTTGAAGAAGAAGAAGGAAGCCATCAGTGGTTTCTCAAGAAGCTATTTGGAAATCAACTCAGCTAAGTTCAGATTCAAGAAGCTTTGAAGAAAGCTCAGATTCAGTTGATTTCATCAGCTGATCAAGAATTGTCTTGTCCTCTTCTCTCTCAACAAAGGCAAGACATTAAAACTTCTTTTCTAAATTTCTGTAGGATCTATTTTAGACAGATCTGAGTTGTAAGCCTGTGATATAAAGGCTGAGTGTAGGAGAGTTGATCTCTGAGTGGTAGGGCTGTTTGCCTGAGTGTAGGAGAAGGTTCTTCTCTGAGTTGTAGGCCTTGTGGCAAGGCTGAGGTATGGCTGTTGTGCCTGAGTTGTAGGAACCTATCCAAGTTCTGAGCTGTAGGATCTGAGGATCTGAGAATAGTGGAAGTTTGGCCGAATCTAGCATACTGCTAGATAGGTGAAGGGGGAAAGTGGATGTACCCAAACCTTGGGGAACCACTATAAAACATTGTGCAATCTGTGATGTTTAGATTTCTGTGATTGCTGTGCTGAATGTTTTAATTCTGTGATTGAATTCTGCCTAAAAATATAAACAAGCAATTAGAACCTATTCACCCCCCCTCTAGGTGTTTTAGGTAGTCTTGAAAGTAAAACTATCAGTACCAATAATCAAAACTTATTGCTAGATAGCTAGTATGTCGTAAGCAACTAAAGTTTAACACAGAAAACATGAAAGCTTACTGCACGTAATTGCAATAACATTCTGGGGATTCCGTTCTTGTGCCATGTCTAGCGCGTACACTTGATCCCGGGCAGGGCCGAGGTTACCTCCTCGCGGTCCTCGTCCTCGACCACGCATGTAACCCCGCCCTCGAGGGGCCGCCGGAGGGAGAGAGGGAGGGGCGTTCCCAAACAATTGCGGGCAAAAGCGTCGAATGTGACCCGGTTGGTTGCATTCAAAATACACCAGCCCAGGACGCCTCTCAATTTGCTGAAGTTGCGTAGGCTGCGGCGGTGGAGGCAACGCGAGCGGTTGCAGAACCGGATGCTCCACCCTATAGTTTTGAAGTCAATATGCATAAAAAGGAGATGACGGATTGCTTCCATAAGGGAGGTAATGTTGTGGTGTATTTGGCTAAACAACAGCAGCCCATCATCCTTAAAGTGAATGATATTGTTTAAAAGCAAAGTTATGTTTTGGAGAATCAGCTGAGGATGAATGACAATTTAACTGAATCTCATTAAGAAATTATTAATGAATTGAAAAAGACTACTCCAGGGCTGACTGAAGCTAGAGCAAAGGAGATGGGAGAATTTGATAAGAAACTTCAAGATGCTATTGAATCAGTTAAAACTGCTATCACTACCTCTCAAAAGGACATATCTAACAAGCTTCAAAAGTTAAAACCATTTTTTAAAGAGGGTGTGAATTATCTGGATGGACAGATTAGGTTTCAGAAGGAAGATCTAAGAGATCATATTACCAGAGAAGCCATAAAGGGGGAGAGGTTGTTGGTTCATGCTGGCTCAGAGCACACCAAATGGGTGACAAATAGTATTCGAGCCACATTGGGATATCCACCTTTGTGTGATGATGCTATGGTGGCTGAGTCAGGAATACAAACAGGTCTACTTGAAGGCAATCAACCTGAGGTTGCCCAAGTCATTTACCCTCCTCCAGATTTTGATATGATTGATCAGCAAGTTCAAGATATGTATAGCCCTCCAAAGGAGGTTAACAGGGTTGTTATTGAGAAAGTGGATAAGCCTGAGGCCAATTTGAAAGAACAGCAAGATGCTCTACTATCCAAGAAGAGATATAGAGAGCAGGCTGAACTTAAGCCAGATTTTGAGCAGTGGAGCCCTACTTCAAGAAATATTATACTCACTGCATGGAAGGCTGTGAAAGACCAAGTTCATGAAAGAGGAAAGTGGTATAATGAAATAGAATGGCAAAAGCATGAAGCTAGGCAGGAGGCAATAGTACAGTTCAGAAGAAATGCCAAGCTGGGTAGGCTGCCACCAGATGCTCAGGAGCCAAGCAAGTACTTTCCAAAGCCCTTTCATTACTTTGAAAGGCAAAGGCTCAAGGAAGAAGCAAAGAAGAAGGCTGATCAAAAAGGCAAGAAGCCAGCTGAAGATGCTGAAGCTCCTGTGAAGGCTCAAATCCAATCTGGCAAAGGGATTGTCATAAGAGAGCCTGATCAGTCTTAGTTTTAAGTTCTTTCAAATGTGTTTTGTAATGTTTTGGTTAAATCATTCAATGTAAAACTCTGTAATCAAACATTATCAAGTTATAAATAAAATTTTGTTTGGAATCATATAATGTTCACTCTGTGATGGATTGTTCATATTTTGTTTATATTAAGTATTCCTGTTATGTCATATATCATCATATTATATATTTTTTAAATGGTGTATATCATTGGCTATAAGGGTTATGACTTCTCCAAATAGGGGAAGATTGTTGGGTACATTGGAAAATGTGTACCTAATTTGAAGAAGCCCAACTTAGCTCAATGTATACATCAAGGTGTATTTGATGTTGTTTTAAGTTGACATGTGCAGGTGAAGAAGTGTTAAAGAATGCAGAAAAATATTCTAAGTCCATGTGTCGACACCTGAAGAAATAGTGTTGACACTTCAGAATATTTGTGTCGACACTTGAAGGAAGCTGTGTCGACACAGAGAAAGATAGTCGACCACATTTGTGTCGACACTGGGAAGCAGTGTCGACTCACAGAGAAAGATAGTCGACCACATTTGTGTCGACACTGGGAAGCAGTGTCGACTCACAGAGAAAGATAGTCGACCACATTTGTGTCGACACTGGGAAGCAGTGTCGACTCACAGGAAGATAGTCGACCACATTTGTGTCGATACTGGGAAGCAGTGTCGACTAACTAAAAGATAGTCGACCTCGACGCAGAAGGAGATAGTCGACACAATGAGACAGAGTCGACACATGATGGCAGAGTCGACAATTGATGTGTCGACACCTGAAGGCTGTGTCGACACATACTGAGTTCTGAATCTACAACAACTGTGTCGATACACAGGACTTGTGTCGACACACTGCAAAGTCAAGACCAAGTTATTTTCTGAAGAAGCTGTGTCGACTTAAAGGCAAACTTGTCGACATCATCAAAGGTTGTGTCGACACCAAAGTTACTTGTGTCGACACATATAGACAGTTGGTCTCGATACTTCCTGACAGTCTGTCTCAACACATTGCTGACCAAGACTAAGGCACAGGATCTGTTTGAAGACTTGACAGTTGTGGGTTGCAGCCAGTTAACTGATGTTGTCAGACTTGTCAGAAGACAGTTATAAACCGAATCAGCCAGTTACCATTAAGAAGGTCTATAAATAGACAGATTCAGAAAGAAGAATAATAATGAGAAAAAGATTGAACTTTGGCAATCAAATTGAGAAATCAAATCAAGAAGGAGTAATACTCTAAAAGTAGATCTTCATCAGAAGATCTAAGAAAACGATCTCAGGATCGATCTAAGAAGAGTTCTAACAAGAATTCAGAAGTATCATCAAAGGTGTTGGATAGAGAGGGATCCACCCATTTTGAAGAAGAAGAAGGAAGCCATCAGTGGTTTCTCAAGAAGCTGTTTGGAAATCAACTCAGCTAAGTTCAGATTCAAGAAGCTTTGAAGAAAGCTCAGATTCAGTTGATTTCATCAGCTGATCAAGAATTGTCTTGTTCTCTTCTCTCTCAACAAAGGCAAGACATTAAAACTTCTTTTCTAAATTTCTGTAGGATCTGTTTTAGACAGATCTGAGTTGTAAGCCTGTGATATAAAGGCTGAGTGTAGGAGAGTTGATCTCTGAGTAGTAGGGCTGTTTGCCTGAGTGTAGGAGAAGGTTCTTCTCTGAGTTGTAGGCCTTGTGGCAAGGCTGAGGTAGGGCTGTTGTGCCTGAGTTGTAGGAACCTATCCAAGTTCTGAGCTGTAGGATCTGAGGATCTGAGAATAGTGGAAGTTTGGCTGAATCTAGCATACTGCTAGATAGGTGAAGGGGGAAAGTGGATGTACCCAAACCTTGGGGAACCACTATAAAACATTGTGCAATCTGTGATATTTAGATTTCTGTGATTGCTGTGCTGAATGTTTTAATTCTGTGATTGAATTCTGCCTAAAAATATAAACAAGCAATTAGAACCTATTCACCCCCCCCCCTCTAGGTGTTTTAGGTAGTCTTGAAAGTAAAACTATCAAGTGGTATCAGAGGGAGGTTCCTCAAAAAGGACTTAACAGTCTGAGGAAGATCAGAAAGGCAGAATCAAGATTCAAGAGGATGGGTTCTGGAGAAAATCACAAGGAGTTAGGGTCAATGAAGTTACCCATCTGCAGGAAGGAAATCTTTGGAATTTGGAAAGAAAGAGTCAGATTATTCATGGAAGCATCTGACCCAAGAATATACATCACAGTTCAGGAAGGACCCTTCATTCCAATGAAGGTATCAGTTCTTGATGTTAATATTCAAACTCCAAAGAGTTATTCTGAAATGACCAAGGATGAAGTCATTTTGGCAACCATGGACAAGAGAGCTCAGAATATTATTGTGAGTGCCATAGATGATTCTACATTTCAGAATCTGATTCACTGCAAGACCTCCAAAGAAATGTGGGACACCTTGATTGTCTACATGGAGGGATCTGAAGAAGTAAGACAGGATAGGAAGTCTATGCTCAACCAGGAATATGAAAGTTTTAGACAAGGAAAAACTGATAGCATAACTGAATGCTATAAGAAATTCTATAGAATTGTGAATGAGTTAATGTCCTATGGAAGAGTCTTCAGTACCTATGAACTGAATGACAAATTCTTAAGATCCTTGACAAAGGATTGGGACACAAAGATCTGTGCCATAAGAGAAGTGGCTAAATTGGCAGAGATCTCTCCTCCCACCTTATTTGGAAAGCTGCTGTCCTATGAAATGCAACTTATGGTGAGGAAGGAGGAGGAAAAGAATTCAAGAGGAGAGCATAGAGAAAAGACTGTGACATTCAATGCAGAATCCATCAGAAAGAATAGGAGGATATCACCATCCCCTCCTAAGGAAATTGCAGAAGTTAGTTCAGAAAATTCAGATTATCAGGATTCAGAAAGCTGTGATTCAGATGCAGACTTTGCTGCATTCACAAGGCAATTCCAAAGGTTCTTGAAGAAGAAGCAGTGGAAGTCTAAGCCCTCCACTTCACAGCAAGTTGATGACTATTATCAGAAGAAAAAGTCATCAAGGAAAGATAAGAGCAGATCAAAGCCCAGCAAAGCCACTACTTCAAAGATTGTCTGCTATTGTTGCAATAGGCCTGAATATGTAGTGGCTGACTGTCCTGATAAAAGAAAGGAGTATTCAGACAAGAAGAAGACTCATCAAAAGGGTAAGAAGGAGAAATCCTTTGTTACAAAGAAGGATAAGAGCCTAACAGATCAGTCAACTTCAGAGTCAGAATCTGAAGCAGAAGCATATATTGGACTATATGTTGTATCTGAAGAAGAGGAGTTTCTGCAGTTGCTAGACTCCATCAATGAACAAAAGGATCATCAGTGTATGGGACTGATGGCAGGATCAGAAGAGGACATATGCCAGAATCAGTCTGGTCCTAATAAGGTACAATGTCCTTCTATGAAATCTGTTTGTAGTACAAGTACTGAATCAGCTACATCTGCATCAAGTGATGTAGATGCATCTGAATCTGAAGGAGATGTCTATCAATTGATAGATAAGTATGGGGACTTGTTGCAGGCCCTTAAGAAAAACAAGAACCTGGTTAAACTTCAGGCTCATGAAATTGCTAAACTAAGGGTAGCTGCAACTGAGTTAGAGAAAGTAATTGATCAGAAGTTAAATGAAATTGCCAAGCTAAAGACTATAACTATTATTCAGATGGGCACAATTAATTATACCAATGATCAAGTGAAGAGTCTGGAGGCCAGACTAAGAATTAAAAAAGATTTAGTGGCTAGTTACTCTAAGCCAAAGTCTGTCTTACCCTTGATAGATGAATTTGTGAATCAAAAGGGTAAGGCAGGATTAGGATTCAAAGGTAACTCCAGGGCTGGCCAATTCAAGAGGAAAGGCAAAGCTCCTGTCAAGCCACTGAACTTTTCAGTCCCTATTAAGTTTAGAAAGGTGGAAGTGCCTTCTAACCTATATGATCATGAAAATATTCATGGTCATATTAAGTCTAATGTTCTGAAAAACAAGGGTGTAACTGCCAACAGGCCTACCTATGTTCATAAACCCAATGGTTATAAAAAATCAGTGGGTGAAGGAGCTGCAGCACCAGCAATGGACAGAAATTCTTTTGTCAAGGATGTATCTAGAACTAGATACAATAGGTTTGAATGTTGGTGCTGTGGCAAGAGAGACCATTTTGCACTAGACTGCTGGTATAACACAAGTGTTAGAAAGAACAATAGTCTACCTGTTAGAAGAGATAATGGTAGCTTTGTTAATGTTAACTTGAACCAAGGACCCAAGACTTGCTTGGGTTCTAAGGGAAGGTAAATCTGTGTTGCAGGTGTATCCAAGTAGCCATGCCCCTATATGGTACTTGGATAGTGGTTGTTCCAGGCACATGACTGGAACAAAGGGGCTGTTGAAGGAGTATTCATCTGTCAAAGATGGACCTAAAGTGATCTTTGGTGGATCTGAAAAAGGAGTCATCAAAGGGTTTGGTAACATTTCTTCTAACCTAATTACTATCACCCAAGTGGCTTATGTAAAAGGTTTGAAACATAATCTAATAAGCATAAGCCAGTTGAGTGATTTAGGATATGACATTTCATTTGTTAAGGATGGATGTCATATCAAAAGGTCAAGTGATCAAGAGATCATTTTGACTGGGTATAGGAAGAGAAATGTATATTGTCTTAATTTTGTATGTGAGAATAAGGCTTCTCTCATCTGTCTTGTAGCTGATGACAATGCTTCTCATTGTGTTAAGTGGCACAAGAGATTGGCTCATCTTAACTACAAGACAATTGGCCAACTCTTTATCAAAGAATTAGTGAGGAATGGTCCTCAAGTTAAGTGTATGAAGGAAGGGATATGCTCAGCTTGTCAAAAGGGCAAGCAGACAAAATCCTCCTTTCAAAGCCTTGAAAACAAGGATTCTGTGAGGTGCTTATACCTCTTGCATATGGATCTTTTTGGTCCTATGCCAGTTCATAGTCTAGGTAGGAAGGTCTACACTTTTGTGGTTGTAGATGACTATTCTAGATTTACATGGGTGTTCTTTCTGAGACAGAAATCTGAAACCCCAAGTGTCTTACTTAATTTTATAAAGCAAATTCAGAATGAACTGAATAGTACAGTGGTCAAAATCAGAAGTGACCATGGTACTGAGTTTCAATCTGAAAGCATGACAAAGTTATGTGAAGACTTTGGGATTTTCCAAGAGTTCTCCTCACCAAGAACACCTCAGCAAAATGGAATTGCTGAAAGAAAGAATAGAACATTAATTGAAGCTGGTAGAACTCTATTAAGTGACACCTCTCTACCAGAATATTTTTGGGCTGAGGCAGTAAACACTGCTTGTCATGTGATCAATAGGGCTTCTATCACCAAGAGCCACAAAAAGACTCCCTATGAGATTATGAAAGGTAGAAAACCAAATCTATCCTACTTCAGAATCTTTGGTTGCAAATGCTATATACTTAACAATGGTAAGTCATATTTGACTAAGTTTGCTGCCAAATCCCAGGATGGGATATTTGTTGGGTACAACACAAATAGTAAGGCCTATAGAATCTTCAACTTGACTACTCAAGTTGTTAAAGAATCTGTGCATGTTATGTTTGATGAAACAAGATTAATCAACTGTGAGTTGTCTTGTAGATCAAATGACTCAATAGGTATAAGCAAAAGAATGGACAAGCTCTCCATTGCTGAAGCTTCAAGGGAAGATGGAGTATTGGAAAATGAAGGCTATTGTCCAGGGGGAGTACAAGACACAATAGAAGATGAAGAAAACCAAGAGGTTCAGCATAATGAAGGAGCTGGAGATGTTCAACCAGAAGGGAATCTTCCTCCAGCTACAAGAAATTTAAGAGACCATCCATCTGATCAGATAATAGGTGATCCAAGACAGGGAGTGCAGACTAGAAGCAGAAGTCAAAGCACAGTTCTGCATTCAAGTTTCCTGTCACAAATGGAGCCTAAGAAGTTTGAAGAAGCCATCCAAGACCAGCACTGGACTGATGCTATGCAAGAGGAGCTGAATCAATTCAGAAGGTGCAATGTCTGGGAGCTTGTTCCTAAACCAAGAGGCCACAATATAATTGGGACAAAATGGATCTACAGGAACAAGTTGGATGAGAATGGAGTAATAGTGAAAAATAAAGCAAGATTGGTTGCTAAAGGATACAGGCAGGAAGAAGGAATTGACTTTGATCAAACCTTTGCCCCAGTAGCAAGGCTGGAGGCAATCAGAATGTTCCTTGCCTATGCAGTCTATCAAGACTTCAAAGTATACCAGATGGATGTGAAGTCAGCATTTCTGAATGGTGATCTTAAAGAAGAAGTATATGTAGAGCAGCCATCAGGTTTTGTAGATCCTCTTAAACCTGATTATGTGTATAAGCTTAGAAAAGCTTTGTATGGGTTAAAGCAAGCCCCAAGGGCCTGGTATGAAACCCTGTCTACTTTCCTTATTGAGAATAAATTCTCAAGAGGAAAAATAGACAAAACTCTATTCCTTAGGGAATCCAAAGGCAAGATCATCTTAGTTCAGATCTATGTTGATGACATAATCTTTGGATCTACTGAAAACAACCTTTGTAAAAAGTTTGCCAAACTTATGCAAGGGAAGTTTGAGATGAGCAGTATGGGGGAACTGAAGTTCTTCTTGGGACTCCAAGTAAGACAGACTGATGATGGCTTGTCCATATCCCAGTCAAAGTTTACCAAAGAATTAATTAAGAAGTATGGTATGGAGTCATCCTCCATCATGAGAACTCCTATGGGAACAAGTGTGCCTATATGCAAAGATGATGCAGGTAAACCTGTTGATGAGACTTTGTATAGAGGAATAGTTGGTTCTCTACTATATCTCACAGCTAGTAGACCAGATATTATGTATGCTACATGTGTCTGTGCTAGGTACCAAGCCTGCCCTAAAGAGTCTCATTATACTGCAGTCAAAAGAATTCTGAGATATCTTAAGGGCACACCTAATCTAGGCCTTTGGTACCCCAGGAATAGAGATTTTCTACTAACAGGTTATTCAGATGCAGACTTTGCAGGCTATAGAGAGGATAGGAAGAGTACAACAGGTACTTGTCAATTCTTAGGAGGAAGATTGATATCTTGGAGTAGTAAGAAGCAGACCAGTGTGGCTATTTCTACAGCTGAGTCAGAATATGTTGCTGCTGGCAGCTGCTGTGCACAACTATTGTGGATACAGCATCAGCTTAAAGATTATGGTATTCAAGTAAGTATAACACCTCTTTTGTGTGATTCTAAGAGTGCAATTTTTATTGCTAATAATCCCGTTTCTCATAGTAGAACTAAGCATATAGAAATTAAATACCATTTTCTTAGAGAACATGTAGAAAGAGAAGACATCACATTGGAATTTGTTAAAACAGATTATCAAATAGCAGATGTATTCACTAAGCCTCTGGATGAAACAAAATTCAATAAATTTAAAATTGAATTAGGCATGCTGATCATTGATTAGATTATCAACAAACTTACAAGTAACATATTAGATTATCAAATAGTCTCAAGTGGTGTTGACAAAAACAGAAATTGGCTAAGTAAAATAGTGTCGACACATTCAGTGATAATGTGTCGACTCAGTGAAGTAATGTCGACAAGTCAGAAATATTGTGTCGACACAAAGAATATGTGTCGACACTTAAGAATTAAATTGTCGACTTATCCAGGAATGTAGTGTCGACTTCACCAGAATAGTGATGTCGACACTTACAAATTTTGTGTCGACACTTATCCTAAGAGTCGACACAGATTTTCTGATACTCTACTATATCTCTCAGGTGTCGACATATCCACAATTGGTGTCGACACATAGTAGACAGATTTGTTGTCGAGACAATAGAAGTTTGTGTCGACACATTCCATCTGTGTCGACACATATAGACTGTTTTTGCCCGCCTTTTGATCTTCTTTAAATAGAAGGTATAAATAGGTCAAGAACTTATTCAGTCGACACGCTTACAAGGTTTTCGAGACTGAAACCCTGTGTCAACTTTCTCTCTCTCTCTCTTCTCTCAAGCTTTCTCACCTGAACAATGGCGCCGAAGATTGAAGACAACGTCAATGAAGGTTATGAGTTGGTCAGAAATGCCTTTGCCGAAGCCCCGACAGATGTTCAGCGAGTTATCACTCTTATTTCCGAATCCGGATTAGAGTTTTTAGTATCTGAACCTTCTAAGATATGGAAGAAGGAGGTGCATGAATTCTTTAACTCTGCATCGATAGGTTCAGATATTCTCAAGATCAAGTCCACTGTTCATGGGTCGCCAGTGAAGATTACCCCAAGAAGTCTAAGGAAGATTCTACATTTACCAATAATTGAGAATGAAGAAGAAGTCCCTGCTTCTAAGTTAAGGGAGGCTATCCAATGGTGCGGATTGGATCCCACACTGAAGATTGGAGCTGCTTTCAACAGGAAAGGGATGAATCAGCAAGGGAAATTTCTGTCTGAAGTAGTTGGCAAGGTGATTCTGTGCAAACCAGGGGGACATGATAGGATTTCAGTCTATATGTTCAGCCTCATGACCAGAATTGTGTTTACAATTCCAATTGATTGGTCAGCTGTAATCTTTGACAAGATCAAGGAAGGAATCAAGAAGCCAAATCTGGCTAGAATTATGAGTTTATATCTGAATGGAGTGATCCCTGAGATAATGCAACACCTGCCAGGAACAAAAATCAATCACATGAGAAAAATGGACATGAGATTGTTCTCTAGGTGGGATAGGGTGCTGTCTAAGGATGTGCCTGATGAGAGCAGGCAGGACACCCCAGTGAAATCCTCTTCTCATGCTCAAGATACTGAGCAGCTTCAAGAAGAACAAGAGAGGAAGCAGGATGAAGATCACCCTGCGTCTACTCCTGCCCAGCAAGACACTATACCTGCACAGATGCAGGGGGAGCAAGCTCATTCTCTTGCCCAGAATGAAACTACTCCTGACCAGGTACAGTAGCAGGGGAGCTGGTGTATTTTCTTATAAAAGACATTTCTAATATTTCAATTTCTGCACAGGTGCAGGGGGAGCAAGTGTACTCACCTGCCCAGGACATTACCAATACTGAACAAGTACAGGGGGAGAAGATGTCAGACCCAGTGCAAGAGGCAGTACAAATTGATATCTCCAGAGATCTAAATATAGAAGATCTAATTGATACATCTTATGTTCAAGCTCAGAAGGAATATACTCTTGATGAGTTATTTCTAAATGTTGATATTGCTACTAATAGAGTAGAAGAGGGGCAAGATAATGAAAAGGCCCTTGACATGGAGATAGAACTTGAGAAGGAGCAAATGGTTGAGGGGGAGTCTGTGCATGTTGAAGCTGAACAACATGGCACTGAGACAGATATTCCTCCTCCTCCTCAAGAAAGAGTTCAAGTTGATAGTTCATCTGAATCTGAGACTGAAGAAGCCAGAATGGCTAAGAAGAGAAAACTTGTTGTCTTCAAGAGAAGGAGCAAAGGTTATAAGCAGGCTCTACAGACTACAACTCTACCATCTCATTCTGAATTTAATTATAACAAGTTTATGGTTGATTTGCAAGTTAAGTTAGATGACCATAGAGTGGCTGTTGAAAAATATGTTGATGAGAGCAATAAGTCCCTTCAATTTGACTTGGCTCAGGATATAAAGTCAATTCGATTTGAAGTCAATATGCATAAAAAGGAGATGACGGATTGCTTCCATAAGGGAGGTAATGTTGTGGTGTATTTGGCTAAACAACAGCAGTCCATCATCCCTAAAGTGGATGATATTGTTTAAAAGCAAAGTTATGTTTTGGAGAATCAGCTGAGGATGAATGACAATTTAACTGAATCTCATTAAGAAATTATTGATGAATTGAAAAAGACTACTCCAGGGCTGACTGAAGCTAGAGCAAAGGAGATGGGAGAATTTGATAAGAAACTTCAAGATGCTATTGAATCAGTTAAAACTGCTATCACTACCTCTCAAAAGGACATATCTGACAAGCTTCAAAAGTTAAAACCATTTTTTAAAGAGGGTGTGAATTATCTGGATGGACAGATTAGGTTTCAAAAGGAAGATCTAAGAGATCATATTACCAGAGAAGCCATAAAGGGGGAGAGGTTGTTGGTTCATGCTGGCTCAGAGCACACCAAATGGGTGACAAATAGTATTCGAGCCACATTGGGATATCCACCTTTGTGTGATGATGCTATGGTGGCTGAGTCAGGAATACAAACAGGTCTACTTGAAGGCAATCAACCTGAGGTTGCCCAAGTCATTTACCCTCCTCCAGATTTTGATATGATTGATCAGCAAGTTCAAGATATGTATAGCCCTCCAAAGGAGGTTAACAGGGTTGTTATTGAGAAAGTGGATAAGCCTGAGGCCAATTTGAAAGAACAGCAAGATGCTCTACTATCCAAGAAGAGATATAGAGAGCAGGCTGAACTTAAGCCAGATTTTGAGCAGTGGAGCCCTACTTCAAGAAATATTATACTCACTGCATGGAAGGCTGTGAAAGACCAAGTTCATGAAAGAGGAAAGTGGTATAATGAAATAGAATGGCAAAAGCATGAAGCTAGGCAGGAGGCAATAGTACAGTTCAGAAGAAATGCCAAGCTGGGTAGGCTGCCACCAGATGCTCAGGAGCCAAGCAAGTACTTTCCAAAGCCCTTTCATTACTTTGAAAGGCAAAGGCTCAAGGAAGAAGCAAAGAAGAAGGCTGATCAAAAAGGCAAGAAGCCAGCTGAAGATGCTGAAGCTCCTGTGAAGGCTCAAATCCAATCTGGCAAAGGGATTGTCATAAGAGAGCCTGATCAGTCTTAGTTTTAAGTTCTTTCAAATGTGTTTTGTAATGTTTTGGTTAAATCATTCAATGTAAAACTCTGTAATCAAACATTATCAAGTTATAAACAAAATTTTGTTTGGAATCATATAATGTTCACTCTGTGATGGATTGTTCATATTTTGTTTATATTAAGTATTCCTGTTATGTCATATATCATCATATTATATATTTTTTAAATGGTGTATATCATTGGCTATAAGGGTTATGACTTCTCCAAATAGGGGGAGATTGTTGGGTACATTGGAAAATGTGTACCTAATTTGAAGAAGCCCAACTTAGCTCAATGATATACATCAAGGTGTATTTGATGTTGTTTTAAGTTGACATGTGCAGGTGAAGAAGTGTTAAAGAATGCAGAAAAATATTCTAAGTCCATGTGTCGACACCTGAAGAAATAGTGTTGACACTTCAGAATATTTGTGTCGACACTTGAAGGAAGCTGTGTCGACACAGAGAAAGATAGTCGACCACATTTGTGTCGACACTGGGAAGCAGTGTCGACTCACAGAGAAAGATAGTCGACCACATTTGTGTCGACACTGGGAAGCAGTGTCGACTCACAGAGAAAGATAGTCGACCACATTTGTGTCGACACTGGGAAGCAGTGTCGACTCACAGGAAGATAGTCGACCACATTTGTGTCGATACTGGGAAGCATTGTCGACTAATAAAAAGATAGTCGACCTTAACGCAGAAGGAGATAGTCGACACAATGAGACAGAGTCGACACATGATGACAGAGTCGACAATTGATGTGTCGACACCTGAAGGCTGTGTCGACACATACTGAGTTCTGAATCTACAATAACTGTGTCGACACACAGGACTTGTGTCGACACACTGCAAAGTCAAGACCAAGTTATTTTCTGAAGAAGCTGTGTCGACTTAAAGGCAAACTTGTCGACATCATCAAAGGTTGTGTCGACACCCAAGTTACTTATGTCGACACATATAGACAGTTGGTCTCGACACTTCCTGACAATCTGTCTCAACACATTGCTGACCAAGACTAAGGCACAGGATCTATTTGAAGACTTGACAGCTGTGGGTTGTAGCTAGTTAACTGATGTTGTCAGACATGTCAGAAGACAGTTATAAACCGAATCAGCCGGTTACCATTAAGAAGGTCTATAAATAGACAGATTCAAAAAGAAGAATAATAATGAGAAAAAGATTGAACTTTGGCAATCAAATTGAGAAATCAAATCAAGAAGGAGTAATACTCTAAAAGTAGATCTTCATCAGAAGATCTAAGAAGACGATCTCAGGATCGATCTAAGAAAAGTTCTAACAAGAATTCAGAAGTATCATCAAAGGTGTTGGATAGAGAGGGATCCACCCATTTTGAAGAAGAAGAAGGAAGCCATCAGTGGTTTCTCAAGAAGCTATTTGGAAATCAACTCAGCTAAGTTCAGATTCAAGAAGCTTTGAAGAAAGCTCAGATTCAGTTGATTTCATCAGCTGATCAAGAATTGTCTTGTCCTCTTCTCTCTCAACAAAGGCAAGACATTAAAACTTCTTTTCTAAATTTCTGTAGGATCTATTTTAGACAGATCTGAGTTGTAAGCCTGTGATATAAAGGCTGAGTGTAGGAGAGTTGATCTCTGAGTGGTAGGGCTGTTTGCCTGAGTGTAGGAGAAGGTTCTTCTCTGAGTTGTAGGCATTGTGGCAAGGCTGAGGTAGGGCTGTTGTGCCTGAGTTGTAGGAACCTATCCAGGTTCTGAGCTGTAGGATCTGAGGATCTGAGAATAGTGGAAGTTTGGCCGAATCTAGCATACTGCTAGATAGGTGAAGGGGGAAAGTGGATGTACCCAAACCTTGGGGAACCACTATAAAACATTGTGCAATCTGTGATGTTTAGATTTCTGTGATTGCTGTGCTGAATGTTTTAATTCTGTGATTGAATTCTGCCTAAAAATATAAACAAGCAATTAGAACCTATTCACCCCCCCTCTAGGTGTTTTAGGTAGTCTTGAAAGTAAAACTATCAGTACCAATAATCAAAACTTATTGCTAGATAGCTAGTATGTCGTAAGCAACTAAAGTTTAACACAGAAAACATGAAAGCTTACTGCACGTAATTGCAATAACATTCTGGGGATTCCGTTCTTGTGCCATGTCTAGCGCGTACACTTGATCCCGGGCAGGGCCGAGGTTACCTCCTCGCGGTCCTCGTCCTCGACCACGCATGTAACCCCGCCCTCGAGGGGCCGCCGGAGGGAGAGAGGGAGGGGCGTTCCCAAACAATTGCGGGCAAAAGCGTCGAATGTGACCCGGTTGGTTGCATTCAAAATACACCAGCCCAGGACGCCTCTCGATTTGCTGAAGTTGCGTAGGCTGCGGCGGTGGAGGCAACGCGAGCGGTTGCAGAACCGGATGCTCCACCCTATAGTTTCGGTGGACACGCCCTCCACCTCCTTGATATCCTCTTCCTCTTCTAAAGTCCTATCTCCTTTTATTGCTCGGGCCAGCTTCCATGATGCCCTTTACAGGTCTCTTACCACTACCCAAGTGGTCCGCCTCCAATCTTTTTGCCATATCGATGATCTCCTGAAAGTCTATCTAGTGTCAACTAGCTTCACCTATGGGGGGGATAGGTGATTTGCAGTCTTTTGCGGAATTAAAAATTAACCTGCACAAACAACAAACACAACACAGAAAAGCACACCAGAAATTATAGTGGTCCCCGATTTGGGTACGTCCACTCTCCCCCTTCGACCTATCTCCCAACAAGGGACGACTCGGTCACTTCACCAACAGGATTGAAATCCAATCCTCTCACTATGGAAGAAACCCTTCCACCCGAATGAGTCACTACTCCTCCACCACGGGTTGCACCCAACCCTTACAACGAGGAAACAAAGTTCCTTTACAACAAGGTTAAAATAGAATGTACAAGAAATACAAACTACGTTTGGAGAGCCCGATGTCCCTCTTCGTTCAATGAAGCTTTCTTGATGAAGACGAAGAGTCCACAATCGGAGCACTCTCTTGGAGAGGATCTTCCCAAGATCGGCGGCGGCAAGTGAATGCGGCGGCAATGCTCTGTAGATCCAAACTTCTTGACGAAGCAAGCAAGGTCTACCAACGATCTCAATCAGATCAGTCGTCTCAATCGATTCGGAATGAAGAGCTATCCTCGTTCAACAAATCGAGAGACAAGAGATCTCGAGAGAGAAGCGTGAGACGCTAGGCTTGCCTCGGTCCTGTCGCCGGACGATCAAAGAGGATCTAAGATCTGCGGCGGCGACGACTTGCGAGCGGCGACGGCGAGCGGTGGAGTTCCGCGATCGACTAGGTCACGCCCGGCGGCTTGTTCTTTTTCTCGTGAAGCGCTACTGTTCAAGTTCGAACTAAGCGAGTATATATACTGTAGACCAACCCTAAATGACCGTTGTGGGCCTCACAAGGAGAAACCCTAAGCCCGGTCCAAACAGCGCCTGAACCTGGGTTCGGTCCAGCGAGCAGGTAGAAATCGCCTAAGGCAAATTCGGCGGGAATCATTGGTGATTCTCGACGAATCGGCGAGAATCACTTATGATTCCCGTCGAATTATCCTTGGTAAAATTTTAGCTGAAAAGCTTGCCATCCAGAGTGAATCGGCGAGAATCAAAACCATTCTCGACGAATCGGCGAGAATGCAGAGTCATTCTCAAAGATTCGGCGAGAATCACTCATTGATTCTCGACGATTCTAACTTAGCAGAATTCTTGAAGGCGTTGAGTCAGCCGGATGCAGTCGGCGGGAATCGGCGAGTGATTCTCGACGATTCGGCGAGAATCACTAGTGATTCCCGTCAAATCGGCGAGAATCACTTAGTGATTCCCGTCGAATTTAACTTAGATGAATCTTCGTCTTTCTTCCCATGAGTTGGTCATTGACCTATCCTTGCTCCTCTTTAGCTCTTGATCTATCTCAGCCCTGTACTTGAAAATAAGTACACTCCAATAGAGAGAATGCACGTAAGCCAACACACTGATCTGCTCAACGAGGGATTACGTTGCGCAGACCCGTGTATATTGACCCACTATACCCTGACATTGGTGTGTACTTAACGTTGAATAACTGCAAGCATAACTTGAAGACGTATCATCAAATACAATGTGAATTCATCTTAGCTTGACAGGAGGCTTCTTCAAATCCAGGTAATTGTGGATACAATACCCAACAATCTCCCCCTATTTGAAGAAGTCAAAATCTTACTTGCTAAGATGAATTTCATCAACCAGAGTAATATACATAACAAATTAAGAGAGACAACACACAGAATGTTAAAAGCATACAGAACAATACTTGAGTCAACAAGAGATCATATATATATATATATATATCCAAAAAAAATTGTTCATATAGAAGTATGAAGAGATAAACATGCATGAAGGAAATGACAAGCCAAAATCCTAAGGCTATTTCTCCTTAGCTAGATTATCCTTCAGTTGTTGAGCCAAGTACTTCTTGCTTTGTCTCTCAAAATATTCCTTGGGCTTCAGATAGTATCTGGGGGGAGGATCTTTATGTTCCACTTTGTTAGTCCTGAAAAATATATTTCGTTTAGCTTCATATTCTTTGTGCAGCTCCCACTCATATTGATTATATACATCATTTCAATTAATTTCCCCCCGTTGTTGTAGCATAAAGGTGTCCAATATAATGCTCCTCGAGATAGGACTCCATCTTTCATTTCGCACTTCACTCTCCTTCAATCTTACTTTCTTCTCAGTTGGAGTCTCTTTGGACGTCCCTTCTTGGAGTTTTCTTTTTACTCTTGCTATGGCTTCCTGGTCAAAGATGGCCCTGAGAGTAGCTTTGTCAGCAGCCCTGACAGCCTTCTTAGCATCAGCTTCACTAAGAGGAACCTCATCAACATTTGCACCCTCATCAGCAGCAATGGTAACCTCATCAGGAGAAGGAATCGGAATTGGGATTTGTATACCTGATGCTTGCTGCACTAGCCAGTGGCAGCTATTAAAAACATACTTATTTGACTGTTTGAAGTTGTCGACCATAATCTGTTCCAGCCCTGCCATCTTAGCTGTATATGCATTCTCCCCCTTTTTGGCTTCGAGGGCAATGGAGTTTGCATAAGTATGCAGTGACTCATCTATATGCTTTGCAGTCTGAGTGAAATCAGTTAGAAGGGAAGTCTGATTTGTGTTGAGAGTTACCATGTTGGCATCGAATAGCTTGATGTTGTCGGCCACAACATGTGCATTCTGGTTCACCACCGCTAGATCAGCTATGTTCTTCTGGAGTCCTTGCATTAAAAGATTTACTGCAGTGTCGGCCTCTGCATACTTGGCATCAAACTTCTGTTCCATCAGATCCAGTTTATGATTGATTGCCACAACATTCTTAAGCATGAGCTCCTCAGATTGTTTAATTCGTTTTAGCACTTTGTTGTGTGATTGTTCAAAAGAAGTTTTTAGCTCATCCACTATACCTTGAACGATATTCACGGTGTGATTTGCCAAATTAGGTCTTAGTGGATAACCCTGAGGTATGCCTTGGTCTTGCTCTTCTGCAGATTCACTGGGAGAGCTTGACACGTGCACAGTCTCCAATGGGGGAATAGGGGCAGCCTCTGTAGTTTTCTCAGGAATGCTTATCATCCTTTGCTGAGAGGACTCCCCCTCCATTGTTGCACCAGATTTCTTAGGAACTTCCACAGGAGCCCGTTCCTCAGAGGGGACTTCAACATCACCCCGTAGCTCAACCATCTCCACCATTTCCCTCATGGTCATTTCATTCTCAACTACTTCATCATCCACCTCATCAGCAGCCTCATCTTCCATATCATCATCGTCTTCCGCATCATTGTCCATATCCTCCTCATCTTCCTCCTCTTCAACCTGATCAGTGGCGAGGGTATCAACGAAATCTTTTGCAATGAGAGAGATGTCTGTCATGAGTGTATCAGTAGAAGCGGGTAGCGACTCCCCCTCAGTTCCTGCATGCAGCAAGTCAGTAACGTCACTGGGTTTATCCAAGGGATCTCGGTACTCTGGAGCTCTATTGTCTTCATCCTCATGGGCCTCAGCCAAGGATTCATCATGTTCTTCAGCTACAGCTGCTTGACCAATCCTTCTTTCCCATCTGTCAAATACACTGGAATCCATTTTCTTCAAGTAATGGAGAGGAACTCCCTTGCTCATGTCAAACCTGTCCCCATCCAGCTGATTGAGGTACATGCTGATGATCCTTCAAAAATTTGGGGTTCGTAGAGTATTTTTAATTTTCTCAAACAGCATGGCCACCCAGTTGTATCTTTTTCGACATATAATGGCCACCAAGATCTTGAACATATCACCAGAGAGATGATCATGGGAGCCTGGTTTGCAGATCAGGACTTTCCCAATGATATCAGATAGAAGCTTCCCTTCCTCATTCATTTCCTTACGTTTGATAGACCTTGTTCCTCGAGCAAGTCCACAGAACAGGAGAGTCCTGGCTCAATCATCTTCCTCCAGATAGTCCTCTTGTTCAGAACTGGTGAGCTGCAAATATCGTGACAGTTTTCCTGCAGTCATCTTGATCCGTCGACCGGCAATTTTACTCTTAATCACTGTATCTTCATGCCGTAGCTTTGCCGTAGCAAAGAAGTCAAGCACTTCTTTGTCCAGAATCTTGCACGGATGCTCCAGGATGAAGGAAAGTCCGGCTTCTTCAAGCATTAGAATAATATTTCTGAACTCATCGGAGGCATGAGAGAAGCCCGTCCTAAACAGTTCACTCCCGGTGAGGAGCCCTACTGTGGTTCTAGGAGTCATTGCAAACCTAAACAGGAAATGTTCAAGTGACTAAACCCTATCAGAAATTCTAGTTTAGGAGCTACACTAGACAAGATACTTAAAGGATGAAGGGACGTTACCCTAGCGCCGAACAGAGAGAGTGGCTTGCGGCGGGACGTTGACGACTGGAATGAGCGTTGTCGGGAGAGGGAAACCTGAAAAGGAGACGACCGAAGCACAACACGATCCTTGCGTCCTAAGGATGTTGTCGACGGGAGTACGGAGGAGTGACAGAGAGCACCAGGCGACCGAGCAAGGGAGCAGCTTCTGCACGATCAACGGATTCGGCGAGATTTCTTGGGGAGTCGGCGGGATGCTCGAGAGAGTAGGAATGTGAAGAGTCAAAAGGGATTTTACGCTATTTATACTCACCGACGGTTAGCCGCTAATTCACTGTACGGGGTAGTTTATATTGTTCGGTGTGATTTGGAATCTTAGCCCCCTTTTTTATTTCTTGGTCACAAAACCTAGGTCGAGTTGAATGGTAAATTAACCCTAGAAATAATTGCTGAGTAATTCTAGGTGATTCAAAAGTGTAGAGTTTTCGTTATAGCCCCTTGCACACACTCCTTGAATTTCAACTGGACTGATTGACACCCATTGAAATACATCATCAATTATATATGTAAATACAAGGAATTCTTCAGATTTTTAACTAAGGATCATTGAGTTGATAGCTTTCACGTCCTTTCATCAGGTGTGTCAACATATATATGTGTATATATACATTTACTTTTAGAGGAAGAATCTACATATTCGTGAGGATATATATATATATATATATATATATATATATATATATATATATATATATATATATATATATCAGCATTTACATAATACGACTCAAGTATCATGACTGAATGCGCGTACCTGACATCATTAAATTGATCATTCAGATCTTCTATTTGAGGTACACCAGGTGTCCAATAGGCATAGTCCATTGTAGTTAGCTCTATCTCTTAACCCATACACTTGTTCCATATCATTCTTGGAACATCTCATGTCTAGTTCCCATCATATTTACGGGAACCTAGACTATCCTGCAACACAAAATTACCGTACCTTAGGAACCCAATATGTATTGGGTCCTAGGTTCTTGTCAGCATAAAATATCGAATGCCTTCCTACAGGAATCCTGTTAGGAAGGCTAACTCTGCCCAGAGGAAATGGACATACCCTTGCCCTTGGCACAGAGGGATTGTGCCAACAATCTATGGCAAAGTGACCCACCTTGCCACAACACCAACAATCATGAATATTGTATCGCCGTTTCTGACCTGATCTACTGACTGAGGTAGTCATGATCTTAGGTCTGATAGGGGAAGAGCAGGTTCTGCTCACAGATTTGCCCTTTCCACCGAGACACGAGGGAGGGTGGATGGAGAACATGTGGTGAGTGTCATGAGGCCTGGGAGGTGGTGCCTTCTTTTCAGTTAGCACACATCCGGGGGCCCCATGGGTACTAGCTACATGTTTCCCAACCCCCTTTTCCTGTGTCCTCGGGTGGTGAGAGTTACTGTGAGAGATGGTTCCTGCAATCTCATGAAGTGTTGAGGCTGAGGTAGAGATTACAAAAGGTTCATGATGAACCAAATGTATTTTCTCATGGGTAGCCATAACAGCACTTGCACTATGGGTACTTCCACAAGAGGGTTGATCATTCTTGTAGTGACCATAGTTGTTCTTATGGTCATACCTGAAGGCATGATGTATGCCCTTCCTACTCGGTGTGGGGGGTTTGAAGACAGTTTCCCCATTTCTCCATGATTTTATAATTCGTGAGATCCACCCATTTTCTCCTTTTCTCTTGATAGCATCTATCTTGGAAAAGTTAGATACTATTCTCTTCTCGGTATCTAGACGACTTTCTAAATCCGAGATCTTTGAGTCCTTTACCTTGATGGATTCCAATTGGAGATTCATCAAGTTCCTTAGCTGAGCAATCTCCTTAGCTTGTTCCTCAACAAGTAAGTTGCTCTTCTGAAGGGCACTCTCAAGGGAGTCAAGATTTTCACTCCTTTGATTGACGCTATCCATTTCCCTTGCATCACTAGATGGACAACCCTCTTAACTGTTCCTGTCTTCAGGAAATTCGAGGGGAGAGGAGCATGATGAAGAAGATACCTGATCCTGACTTTGATGTTCAGGGTCAGCGTTAAGATCGGCAGAGACTGTTGTGTCAGCTTCATCAGAACTGCTTTTCTCAACCTCTTCTTCAGTCTCAGACATGGACACAGGAGCCCTGATACTGAGAGATTGGTCCTGACCTTCATCTTCAGAAATGAGGACCCCCACATAGGCTTCATCCTCCTGCTGGCATCCAGTCCCTACTGTCTCCGATCCCACCATGAGATCTGAGATAGTTTGCCACATAGACTTTGCAGTCTTACACTTGTCCAATCTTGACCGAGATGATCCAGACCAAACATTAGTGATGATCTGACGAATCAGCTTGTCCAGGTTGAAAAGTGAGAGCTCAGTCTCAGACATCTCTTCGAGACTCTTGGGGATTTTGAGATCGTTTCCAGATACGGAAGTCTTCATGGGAATGAAGGTACCCTCTTCCAAAATGAGTGCTGCGCGAGGGTCAATTGCCTCCAGATGAAACATAACTCTCATCTTCCAGATGGGATAATACTCCGTTGTGCAAGCAGGGAGTCTTAGAGGAGAGACATCAGAGTACAGCTCTATGCTTGAGTCTTGTCTTCTTCTTGACACTAGAACCGGGATCTTACTCAAGGTGTTAACCTTATTGACGAGTAACCTCCCTCTGATACCACTTGAAAATCTATCTAGTGTCAACTAGCTTCACCTATGGGGGAGGATAGGTGATTTGCAGTCTTTTGCGGAATTAAAAATTAACATGCATAAATAACAAACACAACACAGAAAAGCACACCAGAAATTATAGTGGTTCCCCGATTTGGGTACGTCCACTCTCCCTCTTCGACCTTTCTCCCAACAAGGGACGACTCGGTCATTTCACCAACAGGATTGAAATCCAATCATCTCACTATGGAAGAAACCCTTCCACCCGAAGGAGTCACTACTCCTCCACCACGGGTTGCACCCAACCCTTACAACGAGGAAACAAAGTTCCTTTACAACAAGGTTAAAATAGAATGTACAAGAAATACAAACTACATTTGGAGAGCCCGATGTCCCTCTTCGTTCAATGAAGCTTTCTTGATGAAGACGAAGAGTGCACGATCGGAGCACTCTCTTGGAGAGGATCTTCCCAAGATCGGCGGCGACAAGTGAATGCGGCGGCGATGCTCTGTAGATCCAAACTTCTTGACGAAACAAGCAAGGTCTACCAACGATCTCAATCGGATCAGTCGTCTCAATCGATTCGGAATGAAGAGCTATCCTCGTTCAACAAATCGAGAGAAAAGAGATCTCGAGAGAGAAGCGTGAGACATTAGGCTTGCCTCGGTCCTGTCGCCGGACGATCAAAGAGGATCTAAGATCTGTGGCGGCGACGACTTGCGAGCGGCGACGGCGAGCGGTGGAGTTCCGTGATCGGCTAGGTCACGCCCGGCGGCTTGTTCTTTTTCTCGTGAAGCGCTACTGTTCAAGTTCGAACTAAGCGAGTATATATATTGTAGACCAACCCTAAAAGACCGTTGTGGGCCCCACAAGGAGAAACCCTAAGCCCGGTCCAAACAGCGCTTGAAACCTGGGTTCGGTCCAGCGAGTAGGTAGAAATCGCCTAAGGCAAATTCGGCGGGAATCATTGGTGATTCTCGACGAATCGGCGAGAATCACTTATAATTCCCGTCGAATTATCCTTGGTAGAATTTTAGCTGAAAAGCTTGCCATCCGGAGTGAATCGACGAGAATTAAAACCATTCTCGACGAATCAGCGAGAATGCAGAGTCATTCTCGACGATTCGACGAGAATCACTTATTGATTCTCGACGATTCTGACTTAGCAGAATTCTTGAAGGCGTTGAGTCAGCCGGATGCAGTCGGCGGGAATCGGCGAGTGATTCTTGACGATTCGGCGAGAATCACTAGTGATTCCCGTCGAATCGGCGAGAATCACTTAGTGATTCCCGTCGAATTTAACTTAGACGAATCTTCGTCTTTCTTACCATGTGTTGGTCTTTGACCTATCCTTGCTCCTCTTCAGCTCTTGATCTATCTCAGCCCTGTACTTGAAAATAAGTACACTCCAATAGAGAGAGTGCACGTAAGCCAATACACTGATCTGCTCAACGAGGGATTACGTTGCGTAGACCCGTGTATATTAACCCACTGCACCCTGACATTGGTGTGTAATTAGCGTGGAATAATTGCAAGCACAACTTGAAGACGTATCATCAAATACAATGTGAATTCATCTTAGCTTGACAGGAGGCTTCTTCAAATCTAGGTAATTGTGGATACAATACCCAACATCTCCGCCAAGCTAGCATCCGCTATAAACAAAAGGGCCTTCCTTAGGGGATCTCGCAGCCCTTTGTAGAAACGCTTGGCATAACCTCTATCATCCAACTCGTATGAGTCCGCGAACCTTGCGAGATGTTGGAACTCTCGCTGGTATTCCGTAACCGTCTTCGATCCTTGTTTCAGTAGAAGGAACCTCTCCTCAAGTTCATCTCGAGCGGATGAAGGAATGAAGTGCTCCAAGAAAAATCCGAGAATTCGCTCCAACTTATCTCTGTATAGACTCGGCCTTGGAAGGTGGAGCCCATGAGTGACTTCCACCACCTCTTAGCATGTAGCTCCAAGATAGACACTGCCAGTGACACAACCATGTTGGCTGGACAACGGATACCAACCAACAATTCCTGTACTGTGTCAAGCCATTCCTCCGTGCGCACGGCTGACTCCGTCCCAAGGTAAGTGGGAGGGTAGAGCGCCTGGAAGGCGCTCAGCCAATTAGAGCTCGGGGCCTATTGTAGCACCGGAGGCTGCTGTGCCCTAAAAGAATCCAAGATGGGGTGAGAGTCTGCCCCAACTCGGACTGCTGGAACTGAGTGGGTATGGAAGGGGCAGGAATGCCCCCAACGGCTCAACACGCACTGGAATCTATACGAAGAATGCAAACTTACGGTCAGGTTGGCTAATCCTAAGGTAAGAATTGGACAAACTTAGTGTGAATTACATATGGGCACACCATTGCTTCCGCTAAGTCAGTTTGTTCCCAAACTGACTATTCGAACGAGAGTGGCCCATTGTTGAATGACTTCTTTAGGCGAGGATCGTGGCAAACTGATTCCATTTATAAGACCCATAACCCACAGGTCGGAGGATCGAAACCTTCCTCTGATACCATTTGTAAGACCCCCCTCCCGGAACACAAGACACGGGACGAGAGGGGTCTTATGCCCAGAACAGCCGTCTTGGGGTAGCACTAACACTCGGGCTAGCCTGAACCACAAGATGCCTATTCTGCCGGCTACAACCAATATCAATATATATATGTCAACCCAACCAAACTAAAATAAAGAAATCAAATCCACACAAGATATAAGTCCAAAAGCAGAATAATAGAGAAGCTAAACATGGCTCTACAAAATCAGAGTACAACTATAAAATTGCCCCGAAGGGCTACAACAAAACCCTCATATACTCATGTCTGCAATAGACGGTAGTGACAGCTCCGTCCCATCAGGCCCGGTCGTCCTGACATAGCTGATCGGCTCCATGACCTGTTGTTCCATCTGCGAGATTTCCTCCTAAAAAGGAAGATATAACAACCATTAATCATAAATACTAAGTGGCTTCACATCCGCTCCCCCGACGACTCCTTGGCACCGGGCGGAGAAATAGACAGGGTACAATATATGTACATAAGCAGGAGTATAAACAAGCAACTGGTATAACATGTAGTAAGATATTCTAACATTTCTACCATCTATCACAACATATGAATATAGAGTTATAACAGAAAGTAACTCAACTTATATGGATGCTCATACAAGCATATAAGTTGAGGATCATTCAGCAGTAAGTAACTCATCGTATAGGAGTGCCCATACAAACCTATACGATGAGGGTCTTGTGTATGTAATGAGGTGCAATGTTATGTATGAGATGCAATGACTCACCCATGATCACGCACATGCAATTGCTATGTCGACAAAGACTAGTAGTTCCCATTTTTCGAGCAGGTAGCTAACCTCTCAGGCGCCAACCGTCGTGGTCAGACGGTGACAGTAGAACGAGCACTTCTACTACTAAGTGGGTATCAACACTACTTCACTTAGGCCTCCGTACGCCTCCATGCTAAGAACACAACAGTGGAGCCCATGCGTACTACGGCCCAACGGGTTCACTTGGGTAGATGTGCACCAAGATCCTAGCCCCGAACTGGCCTATGCATGACACGGAAGGAACCGCGGAATTAAGCACGAGGTTCAAGCCCAACCGTTCACTTGGTACGGATGGCGCCCCGGGACTTGAACACCGAGGTACAAGCCCAACCGCCCAAAGTCTATCTGTCAACTCCCATCGGTGTGATGATTGGCGAGCCCGTAGACCTGCCACACTATCCTTAACCCAGGATTACGACACCGCATGTCGACTCACACTGCATGCAATTCCACCACACCGTGGCATGGAAGGAGCCTCAGAGAAAGTACGAGGACCAAGCCCAACCATCCACTTGGCACGGAAGGAGCTCCGGGACATGAACACCAAGGGACAAGCCCAACCGTCCAACTTTACTCATCTCAACACCATCCCAGCTAGTGACGGCCAACGCCGCACTCACTAACTTCCACAATGCTACCCGTAGGGAGACGACTCTCTAAGCATTGGACTACCAAATTTCAACCTTCATAACACTACGGTGGTTATCATAAAAGAGTTCACCCGAACCTCGAATTAGATTGCAACATTAATTCCACCGAATATAAATCCATGTTATACACTACCCAGAAATTTAGGTGCAGTAATAATCTGGACAGCAACTTCAACCAAAGATTCCTGTGGCTACAGGAATCCGGTGAGTGCGTGTAACCCCTCGATGGAAAGGTATTTTTATCGGCTACAACTTTCATGTTCAGCATGCAACCCATATCAGGCTATAACCCACATGAAATTGGCTTCAAATCCTGCAGCGTACAGAATATAATTTCTGTGCGCTTAGCTTACAGCCCTTACTTCGATCAGACATTCCCGTGGCTACAAACTTTACCCGAAGGCGTGTAACCACTCGTTGGAAAGGTAATTTCAAGGGCTTCAACTTTTGTTTTTAATCTCAAGCCCAAATCAGACCATTTATTGCCTGAAAATAGCCAAGAAGGTCGCTGCGTGCAGAACACGGATTCTGCACGCATCTTGAAGCGGAATGAACGGCATCGGTTCATCTTCCTCCTCAAGTCGATCACCCCAAATCGCAACCAGAAGTTCATCCACCCTTATTCTCCCTCTCAAGGTCATTCCTCTTCACAAATCCACCCCATCATCACTTTGAAGAAGGGGAGGTTGAAGATGACTAAATGTTAGAACAAAAGTTCTAGATAAGCCTTCCTAAGAAACCTTCCCCTCACACATCAAGACTCATTTGAGCCGATGTCTCGCCTAAGAATATCTAAGGATCTAGCACTAGGGAGAGGGGAGGAAGCTCACCTCATTTCCAGCGGTACCACCATTTCCGGCCATGGATCTTGTCATCCTCCTCGACGGCATCACTTTTTCCTTGACGGCGGTGGCGTCTCCTCCTCCAAAGTTTGCTCCAGCAAGATCTCCTCCTCAAGGAAGTTCTCTCAGGAAAAGGGCTGGAATAAAGAGTGAAAACGGCTAGGGTTTCACTTTTCCTTTTTATATAGAAGTGACACGGGTAGGGACACGACCGTGTCCTTACCCGTGTCCTGCTCTGGCGAAACGGCTCGACTGCCGTTTCGTGCCCCTACATGGGTACTGACACGCCCGTGTTGGTACCCGTGTCCAGGTGACACGGCCGTGGTTGTGGCCGTGTCAATACTCGTGTCCTGGTCGAACCACTTCTCGTAGACCTGGGCTTGAAGCATACGGGTAGGGACATGCCCGTGTCGCTACCCGTGTCAATCGCACACGGGTAGAGACACGGTCGTGTCTCTACCCGTGTCCTTCTCTGGCCAGACTCAAATACATGGCACTCAAAGCCATGACACTCAACGCCATGGAACACGGGTAGGGACACGCCCGTGTCTCTACCCGTGTCCTGCTCGGGACAACACACTCAAAGCCATTTCACTCAAAGCCATGTTGGTCACTCAACGCCACTGAACATGGGTAGGGACACGCCCATGTCCCTACCCGTGTACTTCTCATGACACACCACTCAACGCCATTTTATTACCACTCAACCCCATGGACACTCAGCGCCACTGAACATGGGTAGGGACACGCCCGTGTCCCTACCCGTGTCATACTCAACACAGTTTTCAGCCTATTTCATTGTTCTCTGCAAGTGCGCACCTGATCGCCTGCACCCCCTTGAGCCTACACTAGCTCTCCCGACACAAAAAACACACACAAGGGGCCTAGCGCGAATCGGGACGTTACATGCAAGTTTCTCCTTCTTCCATGAAACATACTGAGCGACAAGTTAGCATGATGATTGCTTTTATCGCATCAAAGAAGTGCATGCCCAACAACACTTTGTGAGCATCCATAGTCGTGACGAAAAAGTTCACATGCCCTCTCCACGTTCCCAAGCAAAGCTCTATGCCGCTAGGCACTCCTGATAGTGGTCTCGCCTTCCTATTCACGATCTTGAGCCATCCATCACTCTTTGTCACATGAAGGTCGGGCCTTTGAGATTCTTCCTCTGTCATTAAGTTATGTGTTACAA
This sequence comes from Platanthera zijinensis, assembly GCA_039513925.1. Classification (NCBI taxonomy): domain Eukaryota; kingdom Viridiplantae; phylum Streptophyta; class Magnoliopsida; order Asparagales; family Orchidaceae; genus Platanthera; species Platanthera zijinensis. The sequence continues at coordinate 234,306,459 of CM077081.1, forward strand.
CTATATATAACAAGGCTTTGGTAGACCTGCTATTGTTCATGGCCTCGACGTACATGAGTCCTTTACTGACTACTTTCTTTGTTAGTTTTACATTCAAGGTATTTAGAAGTTGTAAAGAGCAAATTTTATTTGTACCTTCACCATTCCCGCACTTTGCTAAATCCTCCTCTTGCAAAGTTGTATATAACCTAGCTTTGGGCACTTATTCATTATATGTGGTCCCTTGCAAATGTAACATCAACCTTTTAGAGTCACACCCATTTTGGCGCCATCCATATCCTTTCCATGATGCATGGAAATACAATCTCCTTTATAGGGTCTCCATGACTCCTACCTTTCTTGTAGCATCTTCCCTACAATGACTATATAATATGGGTGCAACCGGGCCCCACAATATATAGACGTCATAGCTTTAGTATTATATGTTTGATCTAGTGGCCAACCTTAGAGGGGGGTGGTGAATAAGGTTTGATGCGTTAAATGGAATTAAAAATATTTCGTCCCAGGAAATCGAGTTCTGGAAACTACCGCGGAGCGTTAGGTAGCTAACGCGCGACGGTAAGTCTATGAACTTGATTTCCTGTGCGAATTTGCTCATACACCACACACCAAGAATTATCCGAACGTTCACAGCAGAATCGTAGAAGCAATAATACAAAAAATATATTTCATTGCAAGAATTAACAGTAGATGGTTTTACAATTACAAAATTGTGATCCCCGTGATGTCGGGGATCGAAGGCGGTGAAAATGAAAACTCTTTTGTTTTCTATACTAACACGCTCCACAGCCGGTTGGCTCTCTCCTTTTCCCTCCAAGAAAAGTCTTCGAGCTGGCTCTTCACCTCCTCACAAGGAAGGGTCTTAGAGCCCCGCTAGATCCTCCAATCTAGACGTCCCTATCCCCAAGACGATTTACCACGGAATCCTACCCCGATTCCGACGACCCTTACCGGTCGATTTTCCTCTCTATGTGGTTTAAAGACAAAGGAAATATACCAAGAGTAAAAGTGTAAATATTCTAAAGGATGAAGTTCTCCCTCTTGACGACTTCTTCGTTGAGCGATCTACGACCGGTGCTTGAGATCTTCATTTGCTCGCCACAGATCGGTTCTTCGTAGTCGATGTAGATCTTGGATCGCCAGAGTTCTTCGTTCACTAACAGGAGGGAGACAACTTTCTTCTTCTACGACGGAGACTTTTGGAACGGTGCACAAGAAGGCGGCCGAACTCTAGAATTCACGTACTCCCGTCATTCTTCGGTCCTTCAATCAGAATCCTTGAAAAGGCACAGAAACAAAGGCAGCCTTTTATACGTCTTCATGAAAATAGGCTACCGCCGGCAATAAGACTAGCGCCCAGCGGTAGGTTCGCGCGCTTGTTGTGTCAGCTGTCCTCTAAATCTGGAAAGAAATATTCAAAACGAATATTTACCGTTTCAATTGTGCTAGCGCCACGCGGTTACAGCTTCCGCCGCGCGGTAATGTTGGACGCAACGATTCGAGAACAGTGCGTCAATATTCGCCGATCGGCAAGCGCGACGCGGTAGGGCTAGCGCCGATTTCTTCCAGAGCGCTAAGTCCAAATAATTCATTTCGGTAGCGCCTGCGGTAGTACTAGCGTCAGGCGGTAGGCCAGCGCCTCGACGAATCTGGCTCTACGTTCGTCGAAGGTCTAGCGCGGCGCGATAAGACTAACGCTGATTTCTTCCCGAGCGCTAAGTCCAAATAATTCATTGTGGTAGCGCCTGTGGTAGAACTAGCGCTAGACGGTAGGCCAGTGTCTCGAGAAATCTGTCTCGAGGTTCTTCGAGAGGCTAACGTGGTGCGGTAAGTGATAGCGCTTGGCGGTAACATCTATAGGAGCCTTTTTCCTTTGCTTGCATCTGTCAACCTGCACACTCTATCAACACACGACATGATCAAATACAACCTGAGAGTTGATATTCTAAAACACAGGGAATGTGAAACATCGGTTCCAACAAACCCCCCCTTTTGATAATATCAAATCCCGTTCATGATAAGTAATACATGAGATAGAGTGCATATAGAAAATAAGAGTGATAAGCGAACAATCAGGTTGTTGGTTCTTTATGGCTCTCCTACACGCACGCTCCCCCTATCTACACGTTCGACTTGCTCCCCCTATCTATGTGCACACATTGTTAACGTGCTCCCCCTACATATGACCTCTCCTAACCCGTGACTCATACTCATGAAATACTCATGAACACGATAACACAACTTATTCTCCCCCTTTGATAATATCAAAAGGGCGGGCAAGGCCTACCAGACATGCAGGAAAAAATAATAGGATATATGATGAATGGTCAGACATAATGCAAATAGTGCACACACAAGATAAAGCAAACATTAAGAGACATAGGGTTGACCAAAAAAAACCCAAACCAGAGACTATGAAATACATGGGTCATACATAAGAGTGCAAATACACGAGCATAGATAAATCATTTTAAAGAGTTTATGTGAATTGGATAGCACAGATTGAACTAAACACAATGAGTAGAGATACAATGCTATGCGAGTTATACATTTAATCAAATTGACAACATTGTAAACATGTCATGAGTATAAATCGTGTGCTAGTACATATTGTGCGAAAAACAGATAATGGAGTTTCAATCCAATTCTTATGTGTGGAAGCATTAGATAAGGTAATGACACGTGTACGTGTAGCATTGAAAGAGAGAAACTCAGTAGAAATATCTTATTTTACATGTTTATCTCGACTCCTGAGAATGCTAACACAAGAGAAATAGAGTGAATAATCACCTCACAAGACAATCTATGTCATATCAAGATTTGAACTATGGGCACTAAGCTTAAGTTTGGGTCTATGCACAAGATCAAAATGACTCTTTGAATCAAAGTGCTCATCCTCACAATACTCATAAAGACTTGTCAGGAGGAATGAGTAGTGCTTGGGGGGTCCTTAACCAGACATTTGATAGCTTGCAGAATTTCCTTTTTTAGTTTGCTTTGAGCTATCACTTTTATATATTTTGGAGTTCAAGGAGCCCCAAGTCATACAAAATCTATCCAACTAGATAGATACACTTTAAATTGTACACATAGGACCTTAGCACTAAAGAGTTGGCCCAAAGTTTTTAATCGTTATACAAGCACATATAGATTGTGACATTGATTATTCAAAGTATCTCTAACGTGTTAAAATACAATGTCACGAGTTATAACATGTAAGCCTAGTATCTGTACATGAGTGCTCCATCTAGGGATGAGTGCATAGTGTAAAGTCATTTCCCTATCTAAATCCTCACACATACCTAAAGGCATAGTCAACATACACTAACATGTATTGTCACACTCAATAGCTAAGCACTTAGAGATTTAGCCAACTATGACCGGAGGACAATGTTGACAAAAATTAAGAGACTGAATTCAAATATTGTACGTACTCATTATGGTCTAGGTTGTAGTCATGTGAGCTTAATACTTATTTTTGTATTCATCAAAGGTCTCATTCATCTCCTTAATTTCAACTTTATAGTCTACGCATCTAGCACAATCTCTTTTTAAAGATAAGTTTTCTAGACATAGTTTCTTAGTTTTTTCTTTTGCCACAAGAAGCTCTTTCTCAAACACCTCTTGTTTTTCTTTTAATTTATTACACTCCATACACGGTGTAGAGTTGTCATCAAAAACGCATGCAGGAGAACTAGACACGACAATGGCAGATTCTATATTAACATTTGCTTTTAGAGCGTTATTCTCTAAATGTAGTTTCGAGTTGATACTTTTTAGTATCTTAATTCTACGTCTAGCGGTGTCTAGCATATTGGTTGTAAACATAGAATTGCATACAAGACGGGAGTTTGTTCTTCTTACAGTGCTCTTGGATGGGGCAAGATTGGAGCATATAGTTTCTTTGACTTCTTTGTGTGTTGTCTCATCCATAGTTGAGAGTTCATCTTCCTTTTTCCGTGATGTGGTTGTCATGTCTTCTTCCAAGAGCAAGTCTTCATTTGGTTCTTCACTTGGATCCATGAGAAATTGCTCGGAATCATTATCTGTTGAGGGAGAACTATAAGTTGACTCAAGAAATTTCCATATATCATAGGCAGTAGAAAACATGTAGATGAGTTTAAAATTTTTTTGACCAAGCCCACAAAACAAACTATTCATAGTTTTGGCATTTATATGACAATCGTGCTTAGTTAAGTTGTTTGGGGGCTTGGTACAAGTTATGTTCCAAACTTCTATATCTAATAATATAAGGAATTTCTTCATTAGTTTTCTCCATTCGTTATAGTTCACTCCTGTGAATAGAGGTGGTGCACATGAATTTTCTGTGTATAATTTTTCATCCCCACTAGTCGATTCGAGATCGAGGTTGGCCATTATTCCCGGTGGTGAAACCATTTTTGGAATAACCTCCCTCTGATACCACTTGTTGGATCTAGTGGCCAAACTTAGAGGGGGGTGAATAAGGTTTGATGCGTTAAATGGAATTTAAAATATTTTGTCCCAGGAAATCGAGTTCTGGAAGCTATCGCAGAGCGTTAGGTAGCAAACGCGTGGCGGTAAGTCTATGAACTTGATTTCCTGTGCGAATTTGCTCGTACACCACACACCAGGAATTATCCTAACGTTTACAGTAGAATCGTAGAAGCAATAATACAGAAAATATATTTCATTGCAAGAATTGACACTAGATGGTTTTATAATTACAAAATTGTGATCCTCGTGATGTCGGGGATCGAAGGCGGTGAAAATGAAAACTCTTTTGTTTTCTATACCGACTCGCTCCATGGACCGGTTGGCTCTCTCATTTCTCTCCAAGAAAAGTCTTCGAGTCGGCTCTTCAACTCCTGACAAGAAAGGGTCTTAGAGCCCCGCTAGATCCTCCGATCTAGACGTCCCTATCTCCAGGACGATTTACCACGGAATCCTACCCGGATTTTGACGACCCTTACCGGTCGATTTTCCTCTCCACGCAGTTTAAAGACAAAGGAAATATACCAAGAGTAAAAGTGTAAATATTCTAAAGGATGAAGTTCTCCCTCTTGACGACTTCTCCGTTGAGCGATCTACGACCGGTGCTTGAGATCTTCATTTTCTCGCCACCGGTCGGTTCTTCGTAGTCGATATAGATCTTGGATTGTCGGAGTTCTTCATTCGCTAACGGGAGGGAAACAACTTTCTTCTTTTACGATAGAGACTTTTGGAACGGTGCATAAGAAGGCGGTCGAACCCTAGAATTCACGTACTCCCATCGTTCTTCGGTCCTTCAATCAGAATCCTTGAAAAGGCACAGAAACCAAGACGAACTTTTATACGTCTTCATGAAAATAAGCCACCGCTGGTGGTAAGACTAGCGCCCAGCGACAGGTTCGCACGCTTGTTGTGTCAGCTGTCCTCTAAATCTGGAAAGAAATATTCAAAACGAATATTTGCTATTTCAATTGTGCTAGCGCCGCGCGGTTACAGCTTCCGCCGCGCGGTAATGTTGGACGCAACGATTCGAGAACGTGTCGATATTCGCCGATTGGCAAGCGCGACGCGGTAGGGCTAGCGCCGATTTCTTCCAGAGCGCTAAATCCAAATAATTCATTTTGGTAGCGCCTGCGGTAGTACTAGCGTCAGGCGGTAGGCCAGCGCCTCCATGAATCTGGCTCGACGTTCGTCAAAGGTCTACCGCGGCGCGGTAAGACTAACGTCGATTTCTTCCTGAGCGCTAAGTCCAAATAATTCATTTGGTAGCGCCTGCGGTAGAACTAACGCTAGACGGTAGGACAGTGTCTCGAGAAATCTGTCTCGAGGTTCGTCGAGAGGCTAACGCGGCGCGGTAAGTGATAGCGCTTGGCGGTAGCATCCATAGGAGCCTTTTTCCTTTGCTTGCATCTGTCAACCTGCACACTCTATCAACACACGACATGATCAAATACAACTTGGGAGTTGATATTCTCAAATACAGGGAATGTGAAACATCGGTTCCAACATTATAAAGTGATATAAAAGTACTACTTATCTCAAAACTCAAAATATAAAAAACATTTCAACAAAGACTAGAAGTTGTTCACGAGTACATAGGAGTCCAAAATGCTCTTAAGGCCTTACATCATCCAAAAGTTCAAATCATCATCAACATTAAACCAATCAAGAGTACATCAGTCCTATGCTACCTCGGCATGCAAGCCGAAAACAAAGCAAAGAAAACATAACAAACTACCAAAACAAAAGATGGAAGAATTAATGAGCCTTAGACATTTTTGGCCGGCTAACTGGATCCAGCTTGCGATCCTTGCCCTGTAAATATTTGTTCTAACGTGGGTTAGTAAAAGATGATCTCAACTGTGTAACCAACACCCCTCCTCTCGGCCGTCCCTAGAGGACCCCGGGGAACTCCATCACCCTGCAGGTCATCACTTTGTATGCATATGTAATAAAACATAAACTATCATAGAAACAATATGATTTGGTGTCTCAAACATCAAACACGTTTCTATATTCAGTATATAAATAAAAGGGGCTTACAATGCAGCATGTATGCAAACCCGAGTTTCAACCAAGGTATCTTATAACATGTATGAGTCTAACATATCATCACGCATCGGCATGTCATATCAATCACATGGTTACTCTCATTTCCCCCAAAGGCATACAAGCCCAATGTTGAGAACTCTTGCTGAGACCCTACCCGCACATGGATCACAACACCATCAGGCTTGTCCATCAGCTCCTTCGTTCTTGCCAATTTCACCAAGTACACACAATCGATGCTAAGAACTCGCGCTTATACTCCACCTGCACATGGATCACAATACCATCGGGCTTGTCCAAAAGCACAGACGTTCTCGTCGGTTTCCACAAGAGGGGACTTGTCTTGTCGGGACACACTCCACACGTGAATCACAACATCACGGGGTAAGCCAACTGACCACAAAGACAAAGCCACGACTTCACACAAAAATAAACATCACAATCCATCACTTACGTTTCCCTACCCTAGCCAGCATTCATTCTCATACGAAACTAAGGGTCATCACAACGGCGTCTTCGCCGCAATCAAATTTCTAACAAAATTCCTAAAATGCATGTCAACAACATTACCGAATCAGACCACCGATCACGATAACGTCTTCACCTATAATGTGTAATCCACTAACAGAGCGAATTTCTAATGCAAAACATGTCGCGGACGGGCTTAATCAACCCGGCGACTCTTCTTGAACCAAGACGACCCAGATCCCTCCCACTCAAGAGATCTAGTGCCAAAATTTGCAAGGAAGAAAAAGGCATAAAGAAAAGATGTCATGCATGCATCCTAAGACCGAGATGGGAGATGTCGTCACCTTGCGACATCTCTTCCAAGCCATGGAGATCTTGATTTGCATGGATGGAAGTGTGCGCCTTCAATCCCTCTCCGTGATGTCGATCTCAGATTGTGAATCGGAGCTCCAAAGCTCTAACAATGGCTGAAACTAGGTCATCTTCCTCCTCCGCACTTATTCGCTCCTGAGACGTCAAAGTCTTGATTGACTTGGGTAATGTAAAAGGAGCTAAAAGGGCAAATTTTATTGCTTTAAAATGATAAATAATACAAAGGTAGGCCCCCTATTTATAGAAGATGGAGGAGAGAGGAGAATACAACAAGCGATGTGAGACTAATTACAAGTCGAGCAGTCAATGCATCTTGACAGTGTTAAACCACAAATTTATACAAGAAGACTAACAACACAGGTTGCCACCAGACTGTAGTGCGGGTTGCTACCAGATCATAGCGCGGATTGCCAACAGATCGCTACTACGGGTTTCCACTATACCGCAGTGCGGGATGCCACCAGACCGCAGCATGGGTTGCCACCACACTGCTGTGGGTTGCTACTATACCGCAGCTGCGGGTTGTCACCAAACAGCAGCTGCGTGTTGCCATCAGACCGCTGCACGAGTAGGCAAGCCTCCTAGACAGCACTGCGAGAAGCCAACCAATAAATGTGGTTTGCCAAACTGCCAAGAACTGTTAAATAGCCAGTCCGCTGAGCCAAACAAACAGACCGCCCGGTCAGCAGACCACTAAGACTGTTAGACAGGTCACCCGGTCACCATAATTCTCAACACTCCCCTTAAGTTGGAGCATATATGTCAATCATGTCCAGCTTGTTACAGACGTCAGAAAAACAGGTAACTGGCTTGGTGAAAATATCTGCTAGCTCTTTATCAGAGGTAACAAATGGAGTATAGTTTTGATTCGATATCTCTTCTATGATAAAGTGGCAATCCACTTCAATATGCTTTGTCATCTCATGAAAGATTAAATTCCTCGAAATATATATAACTGTATTATTGTCACAGAACATAGGCAGAGGATGATTGTAATATTCTCCCAAATCAAGCATAAGCGTCCACAACCACTTCAGCTCACAGGTAGTTAAAGTCATGTTTTTGTACTCAACTTCTGCACTTGACCTAGAAACTACAGTCCGTTTCTTGCACTTCTACCTGACCAGATTCTCTCCTATGAAGGTACATAAATCAGAAACAGATTTTTGTTATCTTCCTTATCATCGGTATAACTAGCATCATAGTAAGCCTCAATCCTCAAATGATCCCTATTTCGAAATAGAAGTCTTTTTCTCAGAGCACCTTTTACATATTCTAAGTTTTGTAGAACCGACTATAGATGACACTCCTTAGGAGCTTGCATAAACTGTCTCACCCTTCCTATAACATAACAGATATCCAATCTTGTGATTGTGAGATAAATGAGTTTTTCCACAAGCTGTCTGTATCTGGTAACATCTTCAAGAAGAGGTGAATCTTCATTCCAGCATTTGTCATCACCAACCGCCATTGGAGACCGAACAGGTTTATCCCTAAGAAGACATGTCTCTTTCAAAAGATCCAAGACATACTCTCGTTGTGAGAGAACCATAGAATTGGGCTTTCGAGAGATCTCAATTCCAAGAAAATACTTGGAAGACCTCATATTTTTTGTAATAAAATACTGAAAAAAATGTTTTTTTGTCAAGTTAGCTCACTTCTTATCATCCTCTATAAGAAGAATATCATCCACATAAACAGCAAGAACAACTAGGCCATCCGGGGTTTTGTGAACGAACAGAGAGTGATTTACAGCGCTTCGAGCAAACCTAATAACAGAAATAACTTTATTGAACTTCTCAAACCAGACACACACACTTTGCATAAGATTATAGATTGCCTTCCTCAATTTACATACCTGAGACTCCCCCCGGGCAACATACCTAGGAGGTTGCTCTATATAAACAGTCTCTTGTAAATCACTATAAAAAAGAAATTCTTGACATCTAACTGAGACATCTCCCAGTAACTGTTGACAGCCATAGAAAAGAGAATGCATATTTTAGTAATCTGAGTAGTAGTAGAGAAGGTGTCAAAGAAATCCACACCATAGGTCTAGGTAAAGCCTTTGGCAACAAACCGAGCCTTGTAATGATCAATGGTACCATCATGATGAAATTTGATCGCAAAGACCCAACGACAACAAACCATATCAGCTTCTGGAGGAGTGGGGACAAGATTCCAAGTAACCCGTTCAGTTAGAGTATTTATTTCTTCATCCATTGCGGCTTTCCAATAAGAAATAACAAGGGCATCTTGATAGATAGTCGGAATGACAATTGCCGAGAGAGCGAGAGAAAAGCTTTTGCAAGAAGGGGGCAGTCACACGTAAGAGACAACATCACTAATAGGATGTTGACTGCATGTTCAAACTCCTTTCTAAAGGGCAATCAAAGATCAAGGTTTGACTTGTCTACTGTATCAGATTCCTCTAAAGGAGACATTACTGGCACAGGAACTATCGACAGCGGCTCGTGAGGAGAAGAAGAGCCAGAGATGGGTAGAGATGAAAGAAACACATGCTCAAGTAGAGGTGCCAAAATAATAGAGAAAAAAGAAGAATCATCAGAAGGTGAAAGAGTAGAGGGGGGAGAAAAGTACAGAGCATCCTCAAAGAAAGTTACATTTATAGAAACGTACAGTTTCCAGAGAACAGGATCATATCATCGATATCCTTTTTGTGTTGGACAGTAGCCCAAAAAGATGCACTTAACAGAACGAAGAGAGTTTGTCACAATCAAAAGGACAGTGAACAAACGTTGTGCATCCAAAGACGCGAGGATGTAAAGGAAACAGTGTCACATCAGGATACAGAATGGAGAAAGGGATTTTGCCGTTGAGAACTGAAGAAGGAACTCGATTGATGAGGTAATAGGAAAGAAGAACGGCATGACCTCAATAGGACCGAGGAACACTCATTTGAGTGAGAAGGATGCGAGCCATATCAAGGAGATGTCGTTTTTTGCGTTCAACAACTCCATTCCGCTGAGAGATGTAAGGACAACTAGTTTGATGTACAATATTATGATGCATACAAAACGTATAAAACTGATGACTCAGATACTCTTTAGCATTATTAGTGCGAAGCACATTAATAGGAACATCAAACTGTGTACGTATCTCATTATAGAATGCAATAAAAATAGAAAAAAAATTCAGAACGTTCTTGTAACAAGTACAACCAAGTACACCTCGAAAAATCATCAATAAAAATAACAAAATACAAGCTACCCCTACCAAAAGTCTTGGTATGGGCAGAACCTCAAACATTAGAATGAACCATTTCAAAAGGATGAGAGAAACTATGTCCTTACTTTGCTGGAAAAGTGGAACGGTGGTGTTTTCCAAACTGACAAGCTTCACAGTTAAGATGAGAATCTCCTCGAGGTAGATTAGGCAGAAGCTGATAAAGAACGCAAGGAGGAGGATGCCCAAGGCGAAGATGTCACCGCGGAAGAGTAGATGAAGCAAAAAAAGTATAAACATTGTCAAGGTAAAACAAGTCGTCACTTTTAGTCTCAGTAGCAATCGTCTCCTTGGAGTGAACATTCTGAAAAGAATAAGTAGACGCAGTAAAAGTAGCCACACAACTCAACTATTTATAAAGAGAGGTAATAAAAAAGTAAGTTGCAAGAAAAGTTTGGGACATAAAGAGTATCCTCAAGCTGGAGATAATGAGTGACAAGCACTGTTCTAGATCCACACACAAAAGACAAAGAACCATCCGCGATAAGAACCGGAGGTAACCGGTTATGTTTGTCTAGACGAGAGAAAATACGAGGATTTCCATCATATGACTAGTAGCACTAGAATCAATGTGACACCTACCCGTAGTGGACAACTGAGTAGCACCGAACAAGATAGCAAGAGAAGAAGCAGACTTCTTTGTGGAAGTATCAACCAAAGCAGGGTGAAGATGATGATATTTGGCCCAACAACGATCATGAAGGTGACTAACATTGCCACAATAAGAACAAAGATATTTAGAGAAACCACGGTCACTAGAGCGGCCTCCTCAACCACCGGGAGTATCATGACGAGCCAGATGAGCAACATTGTTAGAAGGAGGTGGAGAGGGAAGTAAAAGATGTTGAAGAAGAGTGGTAACAACAGAAATGCGAGCAGTAGTAGCATCCAGAGTAGGAGTGTCAGTCTCTCTAAGAATTTGTTGTTGAATCATATCATAAGATTTTGGCAAGCAAAGCAAGTAACAGACAACAAAAAGTTCCTGAAAGTATTTATGTTGCTCAACGAGATCTGCAAAAAAGGTCGATACTGAAGAAGTTCAGCACCGAGAGTTTGAACTTCTTGATAAGCAGCAACCGGAGTCATGACGGGTCGGGCAAAAAGATCTGTGTACAAAGTATATATGCATGAATTTTGTGCTCCCTTGGAGTACAAGGCAGCAAGATAATTCCAAGCATCCTTAACTGTTGCATCATGCCAAATGACGGGAAGGCACTCATCAATCAAACTATTGGTCAACCATGTTCTTACCAAAGCATCACTAGCATCTAAATCATCAAAAATAGCAGACCCATATGCAGGAGGATCATCAGTCAGTAAGTCTTGGCCAACAGTTCATTAATTCATGGTCGGCGGTTCATTAATTCATGGTCGGCGGTTCAATATTTTATGTCCGACGGTTTAGTAATTCTTGGACGATAGTTTAGTAAATCATGGTCGGTGGTTCAGTAATTATTCACTGGCAGTTTAGAAATTCATGGCGGCGGTTCAGTAATTCATGGCGGCGGTTTAGTAATTATTGGTCGGCAATTCAATAATTCATGGCCACGATTTAGTAATTCATGGCCGACTGTTCAGTAATTCATGACTGGTAGTTCAGTTATTTATGGTTGGTAGTTTAGTAATTCATGTCCGACAGCTCAGTAATTTATGGCAGGAGGTTCAGTAAGTCTTGGCTGGCAGTTCAGTAATTCATGGTCGGCGGTTCATTAATTCAAGGCTGGCAGTTCAGAATTTCATGGTCATGAATTACTTAATAGAAAGACAAAGGAAACACTCCAGTCAAGATAATTTGAGCTCGTAAGCTTGAAATAGTACCCAAATTACCATAAGGAATGGAAGTAGAAGAAGTTGTAAAAGAAAGAGGAGTGGATAGAGTAGAAGAAGAGAGAGCCGGAGTATCCATACAAAAGAGAAAAAAAACGGCCAAAATAAGAAAACTGTGCGGACAAATAGAGCAAGGTAGAAGGGAAACTCTAACCGCATGGTTAGAGAGAGACCAAAAGCCGCATGAATAAGGCAAAGAACAAGACGCACGAGCACAACAGAAGCCACACAAACAGGCAAAGAACAAGCCATAAGAGCAGCAAGAAAAGAGCTGAAGGAGCGCAGGAGGGAGACCGCGAATGATTAGAAAAAATAAACTGCAAGCTCTATCAAGAAGCCGCACAACAAACTGGAGCAAAGGGTCCGATTATCTCTAATACCATGTAAAAAAGATCTAAATAAAAGTCAAATTTTATTGCTTCAAAAAGATTATTAATACAAAGGTAGGCCCCCTATTTATAGAAGATGGGGAAGAGAGGAAAATACAAAAAGCGATGTGGGACTAATTACAAGTCGCGCGATCTATGCGGCTTTACAGTGTCAAACCGCAAAGCTATACAAGAAGACTAACAACGCGGGTTGCCACCAAACCGCAGTCCGGGTTGCCATCAGACCACTACTGCGGGTTGCTACTAGAACGTAGTGCAGGATGCTATCAGACTGTGGCACGGGTTGCCACCAGACCGTAGTGCGGGTTGCCACCAGACCGCTGCTATAAGTTGCCACTAGACTGCAGCTGGCCAGCTGCATGTTGCTACCAGACCACATCTGCGTGTTGCCATCAGACTGCTATGCGAGTAGGCAAACCTCCTAGACATCACTGCGAGAAGCCAACCAACAAGTGCAGTTTGCCAAACCGCAAAGAACTGCTAAACAACCAGTCTGTTGAGCCAAACAAACAAACCGCCTGGTCAACAGACCGCTAGACAAACTGCCCGATCACAACAAGTCTCAACAGGAAAAAAGAGGATAGAATCCCCTCTGCCCTAAATAGGGCTCACGACTAAAGATCTGGGTCATTGGATCAAGTTCCAGGAAGATTGGAAGGCCAAAAATGTCTATTTACGGAATCAGCTCACGATACCTAAAAAGAACCCACTCTGGTTTAGGGCATCGAGTGAACTCGACGCCACTCGACGCCAAGCCTGTGGCGTCAAATGATCTCGACGCCAAGCCTGTGGCGTCGAGTGATCTCGACGCCAAGCCAGTGGCGTCGAGTGATATCGACACCAAACGTTAGGCGTCAAGTGAACTTGACGCCCTCCACAATGCCTACCCTCAGATTCTAGGCACATATTTTTGGGGTATTACAACTTCTCCCCTCTTAAAAGAATTTGTCCTCAAAATTTAAGTGCTACAAAACATGAAACATACCTCACACAAACAATTCTAGGAAGTCTTCTGCATCACTTGGTCTCGCTCTCAAGAGAATTCATCTTGTCGCAATTGTCCCAACGTACCTTCACGAGCTTGAATTCTTTATTCCGCAAGCGCTGGATTTCCTAATCCTCCATGGAAACCAGACGAACTATCATCCTCAAATCTTTTGCCACTGGCACTACCGTCGACTCGACCACATCACATGGTTCCACTCAGGCTTTCCTCAGCACCGAGACATAAAAACATCGTGTAGTCCAATCAGCTCTTCGGACAACGTCAACTGATAGGTTGCTTCATATTTGTGCTCTGTAACGTCGAATGGAACCAAATACCTCAGACTTAATTTCTTGAACCACCGAATCCGTGAAACGCCTTTGAACGGCTTGATCTTCAAGTAGACCATGTCGCCCACTACAAACTCCACATGTCTGTGACACACATTAAAATATTTCGTCTGCCGATCCGGAGAAACCTTCATGCACTCCTAAATCGTCTAAACTAACTCACAAGCATCTGCCACTGCTTATTTTCCTAAAAGTTAGGTGTCTCCCGCCTCTATCCATGACATCAACATTTTACATTGCCTAACATACAATGCTTCATATAGGGCCATTTGAATGATCACTTGGAAGCTATTGTTGTAGAAAAACTCAATCATAAAAGGTGACCTTCCGATCTCTTGCCAAAATAAACAGCACACATCCTCAATATGTCTTCCAAAGTATGATTTGTCCTCTTCATTTGACCGTCTGTCTGTGGATGGAACGTTGTACTGAACTTAAGTTTGGTGCCCAAGCACTTCTTCACTAACCTCCAAACTTTGGATGTGAACCGCCCATCTCGATCGCTAATGTTACTCTTTAGAATCTCATGCAACCTCACAATTTTTCGAACATAGAGCTCCACTAGATTTTCTATGTTATCTTCTTTCTGATTCGGAATGAAGTGAGCCACCTTGGTCAGACAATCCACAATCACCCAAATCGCATCGTTACCCTGCGGCGACCGAGACAAACCATGCACAAAGTCTATGGAGATGTCGTCAAATTTCCACTTGGGAATAAGAAGGGGCTTTAGGAACCCGCCTGACCTCTGACACTCAGCTTTCACTAAGGCACAAGTCTGGCATCGACTCACATACAAAGGTACATCCTGATTCATCTCCGACCACCAAAGGATTTCTTCATATCGAAGTACATCTTTGAACTACTAGGGTGAATGGAGTACTTCGCAAAGTGAGCCTCAAACATCAACTCCTCACGGAGCTTGCTGAACTGCGGTACACAAATCCTTACATCCTTCTTTAAGATCTCATCAACCATCTCCAAGGTATTGCCCTTGCCTTTCTGAGCTTCCACCACTAATGGTTGGAACTCTGGATCCACACTGGTCGCCTCCCGAATACGATCAGACAAGTTGCACTGCAACTCTATCCAGTTCAACTGAGCCACATTAGACTCGCCTCTAGCCACACATATAATGCTAAAAGACTAGAAGTCTCGCACCAACGTTTAATCATGCGCTTTTAAGCAATTCCCTTGCCCAAAGAATTTTCTACTCAAATCATTGTCCTTACCTGGCTTGTACTAAATCGCCACATCATAGTCCCCAAGGAACTCGACCCACCTACGCTGTCGCATGTTCAAATCTTTTTGATCCAAAAGATACTTCAGGCTTTTATGTTCCGTGTAGATATCCACCCTTGCATCATACACATAGTGTCACCACAATTTTAACGCAAAGATTACCGCCGCCAACTCCAAGTCATGAACGGGGTAATTCCTCTCATGAGGCTTCAACTGTCTAGACCCATAAGCTATCACATTGTCATACTGCATAAGCACGCAACCTAAACCACATCCTAACGCATCATTGAAAAAATGAAATCCCTTAGTCCCACAAGAAAGACTAAGGATCAGAGCAGACATTAACCTTTCTTTCAATGTCTCGAATGCTCGAGCGCACTTCAGTGTACACACAAACTTCTAATCCTTACGAATAAGAGAAGTGAGGGGCAATGTTATCCATGAAAAGTTTTTCACAAACCTTCTATAGTACCCGACTAGTACAAGGAAACTCATGACTTCTGCCACGGTTCTCATAACTGGCCAATCCCTGATGGCCTCAAATTTCGTCGGATCCACCACCACTCCATCACCACTAATCACATGGCCCAAAAACGCCATCTTCTTTAACCAGAACTTGCACTTCGAGAATGTTGAGAATAATTTGCCAGCAGGACCGTGTGTGTGGGACCGCCCCCGTGGCTTTCCCCATCGCGTTCCTGGTCTGGGTGTTGACCCCGGTGGGCCCCCTGTGTGGCGGAATATCCCCGCGGTTCTGTGGTTGGGATTAGTCCCACATCGCCCGCAGCGGCTGCTCCTCCGTGTTTATGTACCCCGCCACCCTTCATCTCAATACCTGGGTTTTGAGATGAACTGTTGGGTTGGCGGGTTCTTTCATGGTATCAGAGGTTGTACTGTTGTCCTGCTGCGGGGGTGTGTTGAGAATAATTTGCCAGCAGGACCGTGTGTGTGGGACCGCCCCCGTGGCTTTCCCCATCGCGTTCCTAGTCTGGGTGTTGACCCCGGTGGGCCCCCTGTGTGGCGGAATATCCCCGCGGTTCTGTGGTTGGGATTAGTCCCACATCGCCCGCAGCGCCTGCTCCTCCGTGTTTATGTATCCCGCCACCCTTCATCTCAATACCTGGGTTTTGAGATGAACTGTTGGGTTGGCGGGTTCTTTCAGAGAACTTAGCATAAAGCTGGTTCTCCCTTAGGATCTGCATGACCACTCTCAAGTGAGTCTCATGTTCTACGTCTGCCTTGGAATACACTAGGATATCGTCGATAAACACCACCACAAACGAATCCAAGTACTGCTTAAATACTCGGTTCATCAAATCCATAAACACTGATGGTGCATTCATAAAACCGAACGACATCACCAAAAACTCGTACCAAATGCTGTCTTGGTAATGTCCTCATCCCGAATACGCAACTGGTAATACCTCGACTTAAAGTACAACTTAGAGTACATCACCGACCCTACCAACTGGTTGAAAAAGTTATCTATCCGCGGAATCAGATACTTATTCTTGACAATCAGCTTATTTAGCTCACAATAGTCTATGCACTACTGCATACTGCTGTTTTTCTTCTTTACAAGCAACACCGACACACTACACGATGAAGAGTTGGGCCTAATGTACCCTTGCCCTAATAGCTCTTGTAGCTGCACTTTGAGCTCGACTAGCTCCTGGTGTCATCCAAAATAGAGGGCGCGACATCGGCCTTGCTCCTGACACCAATTCAATCGTGAAGTCAATCTCATGCTGAGGAGGTGCTCCTGGAAGCCCCCCGGGGAACACACGCTCAAACTCTACCACCACTGACACCTTTCTAATTAACAACTTTGTGGGGTGGAACTCCAACAAAGCTACGAACGCTACACCTCCCCGGTTTACTGCATGCACCAACTGCATGACCGAAATCAAGGAGCACGCCACTCCACCAAGGCCCACAAACTTGAATTCTGCTCTACCTTCGCACCTCAGGGTTACTACCTTTAATAAACAGTCAATACTAGCCCATTGCTCTGCAAGCTAGTCCTTCCCCAATATGACGTCAAATTCAGTTAGCGGTAGGATTGCCACTACCAACACGAAGTCAACTTTGCCTATACTCCAACCAATAACGCCCTTTCTTTCTGGTAGTCATGAAAGAATCATTGGGCATGTGCACACTAAGCTATGCATCTGTCTCAAAGGGCTCGAAACCAATTCTCTAGATAAAATTTTCCACAAGAATGGAGTGTGACGCTCCCGTGTCGAATAATACTCTGTCAGGGTAACTGGAAACTAACACGAAGCCTAGCACTTGCAACAAACACAAAAAGGTTGCAAATAATTTTAAGGTAGCAAACGAACATAAACTCTTAATATCTATCACCACATTGGGCCGACAAATCGCTTCCTGCTGCCCAAGATTGTAGGCTCTTGGCTGCACTGGAGGGAAACATGAAGCGCTCGACTCCGCCACTTTCCGCTTCTCCGCAATACTAGGACCAGAACGCACTGACTGCTCCTAACTTGTCTTTGGCTCAACACCACCCTCGGTACAAAGTCGAGCTATGTGACCCTGTTTGCCACACTTGTAGCACGTTAGTGGTTCCTTAAAACGGAAATCACCCGACGTAGCTCCGCTTTTCTCTCCTGTCCTAAAGGAATGAGACTTCTTCTTCCACTTATTCCCTTCTGACTTCCACTGAGACTGAGAAGGCTTATCTTCTCCCTACTTTGCCTCAAGACCCTTATGGCGCTGAGTCCGCTCCATATCGCTCTCCAAGGTCCTAGCGGTTTCAAACAGCTCACTGAAACCCGCATTCTTTAGAGCTATAAGTGGTTGCCTCATGTTCTCTTGCAACCCATGATAGAAAAGTGGTTGTCCCTCTTTTCATCATCAGCCATGGACGTTCCCGCATAACAAACCAAATGAGTAAACTCTTGCACATACTCCTTCACGGTCCTATCTCGCTGTACCAAGTGCAGAAACTGCCTCTGAAGATCTAACCTTGTTGACGATGGAATATACCTCTTTAAGAAGGCACTTCCAAACTCATCCATGGATGGAGTGCGTCCAGGAAATTGACGGCCTCTATGGCTCACCCATTACAGCTTTATGTCACCTTATAACAAGAAGTCCGCAAATTGGGATTGCTTATCCTCTATTGTCTCTGCCGCTCTCAAGAATTCTTAAATCCTTGCCAACCTGTACTTGACATCAGTCGGTGTGCCAACTCCCTTGAACGTTGGAGGATGAAAACTCAGAAAATATTTCATCTTGCTGTCTCCCTGCCCAACAACAACTCTCTCGGCTAATGGCTCTGCCTCCCCCAACCCCTTCGCCTAGTATGACGGGTGTCGTATCCGAGGTAATTGAAGTTGTTACCTGAGTAACAGGGGTCACAACTCGTGGTGCTGTCGTAGCTTGGGCCACTACCATTGCCTCTGCTAACATGCGACAGAAATTGGTCGGGGATACACGCATTCCCATGGGACTCAGAGTAGTAGCACTGCTCGCCGTAGGCTCCTCTTGCGACCTCGACGTCCCCCGCATTGTCGATTCCATCCTTAGTATCATCAAGGTAAACATTGAATTAAGCTTTATTCGAAAAGCTTGAACACAAGGACACTCATGGTCCCGCAATACTCCTATGTGGACAACTTCTTTACGCGGCCTGATTATACTAAATCGATCACTAAACCTCAACTGAGACACAAACCTAGCTCAGATACCAAATTATAACACATCCCCTGCAATGTCTATATAATGGGTCCGGCCAGGGACCCGTAATATATAGACATCACAGCATTAGTATAATAAATTGATATAAAAGTACTGCCATCTTAAAACTCAGAATATAAAATAACAAAAATATTTCAACAAAGAACAGAAGTTGTTCACGAGTACATAGTAGTCCAAAATGGTCTTAAGGCCTTACATCATCCAAAAGTCCAAATCATCAACATTAAACCAATTAAGAGTACATCAGTCCTAAGCTACCTCGGCATGCAAGCCGGAAACAAAGCAAAAAACCATAACAAACTACCAAAACAGGAAACAGAACACTTCAAGAGGCTTAGAATTTTTGGTCGGCGAGCTGGCTCTAGCTTGCAATCCTTGCCCTGTAAATATTTATTGTAACGTGGGTCAGTAAAAGATGACCTCAACTGTATAACCAATACCCCTCCTCTCGGCCGTCCCTAGCAGACCCCGGGGAACTCCATCACCCTACAGGTCAGCACTTCGTATGCATATGTAATAAAACATAAACTATCATATAAACAACAAGATTTGGTGTCTCAAACATCAAACATGTTTCTATGTTGAGCATATAAGTAAAAGATTCCTACAATGCGGCATGTATGCAAACCCGGGTTTCACCTAAGACATTCTATAGCGTGTATGAGTCTAATATATCATCACACATCTACATGTTATATCAATCACATGGGTACTCTCATTTCCCACAAAGGCATACAAGCCCAAGGTCGAGAACTCTTGCTGAGACCTCACTCTCACATGGATCACAACACCATCAGGCTTATCCATCAGCTCCTTCGTTCTTGCCAATTTCACCAAGTACACACAATCGATGCTAAGAACTCTCGCTTATACCCCACCTGCACATGGATCACAATACCATCGGGCTTGTCCAAGATGTTCTCGTCGGTTTCCACAAGAGGGGACTTGTCTTGCCGGAACACCCTCCACACATGAATCACAGCATCACGGGGTAAGCCAGCCGACCACAAAGGCAAAGTCACGCCTTCATGCACAAACAGACATCACAATCCATCACTTACATTTTCCCACCCTAGCCAACATTCGTTCTCATACGAAACTAAGGGGCATCACAACAGCATCTTCATCGCAATCGAATTTCTAGCAAAATCCCTAAAATGCATGTCAAGCGGCATCACATAATCAGACCACCGATCACGATAACGTCTTCACCCACAATGCCTAATCCACTAAGAGAGCGAATTTCTAATGCAAAACATGTCGAGGACGGACTTAATCAACCCAACAACTCTTCTTGAACCAAGGCAACTCGGATCCCTCTCACTCGAGATATCTAGTGCCAAAATTTGCAAGAAAGGAAAAGGCATAAATAAATGATGCCATGCACGCATCCTAAGATCAAGATGAGAGATGTCGTCACCTTGCGACATCTCTTCCAAGCCATGAAGATCTTGATTTGAACGGATGAAAGTATGTGTCTTCAAGCCCTCTCCGCGATGCCGGTCTCGGATTGTGAATCGGAGCTCCGAAGCTCTAACAATGGCTGAAACTAGGTCGTCTTCCTCTTCCGCACTTTTCCGCTCACGAGCCGTCAAAGTACTGATTGACTTGGGCAAAAAGAGGATAGAATCCCCTCTGCCCTAAATAGGGCTCACGGGTAAAGATTTTGTCCATTGGATCAAGTTCTAGGAAGATCGTACGTCTAGAAATGTCTATTTACGGAATCAACTCACGAAACCTAAAAAGAACCCGCTCTGGTTCAGGGCGTCGAGTGAGCTCGACGCCACTCAATGCTAAGCCTGTGGCGTCGAGTGATCTCTACGCCACTCGATGCCAAGCTTGTGGCATCGAGTGATCTCGACACCACTCGACGCCAAGCTTGTAGCATCGGGTGATCTCGACGCCACTTGACGGAAAACCTCAGGCGTCGAGTGAACTTGACGCCCTACACGACGCCTACCCTCAGAATCTAGACACACATTTTTGGGGTGTTACATTTCTGCCCCACTTTTGGTGTGGTCATCTTTGTAGCCTTCTTTGTTGGATCATCTACTGATGGTTTTTAAAACTCGATCATTGCTTCTACAACAACAATTGTTTCATCAAGTGTCCTTGCATCCCGCATATGCACTTCCTGTTTTACCCAATTCTGCAGATCATCTTTGAAGTTGAAGAGTTGGCCATCTTTGGACAAGTTTGGTATCATCAACAATAAGGTTTGGAACTCTCTCACATACTCTGCGATTAAACATTTTTTGTTTTAGTTCTTTCAACTTATTTCTTACCTCGTTTGCAATATTCTCCGGGTAGAAGTGTATCTTGAGTTCAACCTTCAACTTCTCCCAATGTTCAAATTGCATGATCCCTTCTTGATATCTACAAGCCTCCTTTGCCACCAACGTGATGCATTATTCAAAAGAAAGTAACTTGCAATATTTACCTTAAGCGCCTCTTCCGAGAGGTTACATCTTTCAAAGTAGATCTCCATTTGATAACGGAAGTGTTCAACTTCCTTTACATCCCTCTTTTTGGTAAAAGGTTTTGGCTTAGGCACATTGATCCTTGGATTTACCCCAGCCCCACCATTTTTGCCATTAGCGATGATCTCCTGCACACGGCCAATTCTTCCTTCAATTTGGGGATCCGCTCCTTATTGTCATCCTCAAGCTAATCTCACCTTTGTGAAAGCTTTTAATTTGCATCAAGGCAAGCTTAGATTTAGGCCCTCAATAGATCCAGCTCTCTGCAAGCCAGTGTCACTTGCTTGACAACATCTAGTTCTCTGTGAACATGTAGGTAGTCCTGCTCCATCGTCGTCATGCGCTTGTCCCAATCCACCAATGCAAGATCCAAGTGTCTAGGCTCATGAGATTTGCTTTGACTTCGCTTCTTACTTTCAGATTGATGCTTAGCCTCCCGACCATGCTAATCAATGTTTGGGTTATCCATTTAACCAACCATCTAGTCTTCTTATGCACCAACCACATACTTGAGTGAACCTGGTTCTGACACAACCTGTCATGGACTTGTCTCTGTATAAGCTCCCATGCAGCCTTAGCTCCTCCTTGCCACTCCACGTAGCCAAGCTAAGTCAGCATCTCCCTGCAAGAACTAGGTGGAGATGAAGAAAAGGATGATAAAACAACTCAAGAGAACTCATAATTGAATAGGAACTCAAAAGCTTTACTAGAATTTGGATGAATAAAAAAGAGGGGGCCTTCTCCTTTTATAGGCCCCAAGGAGGTTTTCCTCCAAAGTATAGAAGGTTCAAGAATCATACTATTCTAAATTATTCCATATATCTCTAGTATGTACAAGATACATGAATTCTCTATTATATTAATGACTTTTCCTATATACATGACTCTAGATTTCTCTAGAATGCTTTCATGGGACAACTCTAGAACTCTCTATCATCTTTATATGTATCTCTTCAGATATTTCTAGAATCTTCCTAAAATATTAACCCTAAAGATGACGATCCATCTTCAAGACTTCTCTCCACTGTTCCAGAGACTTCCACATCTTCTTGCGCCAAAGAATGTCATGTCTTTGCTTGGGCATGCTCCACTTAGGCATGCACAACTCGAGTATGAAACCATGCTTATACCAAAGGCCCTCACACCCAAGTCTATGTCCTCCTTGAAGCTTTGTCGCATCAACATTCAACTTATTGTACCAACCACGCATGCCTACATGGTCACGATTATGTCTTGAACTACAAGACCATGACAACACACCTGCATGATTAAAAAATTATTATATAAAACAAAATATATTTATCTTGATTTAACTATGTTAAAAATATCAATGAATAAAATAAATTAGTAAAATACATCCAAAAGTCATAAAATAATTTATAAAAATAATACATGAACCACACATGATTTCATAATTATTTCGATTTAAAATATATAATTAATTAATGAAAACATTTTAAGCCCTAATAAATGAATTAAAACTCTCCTCTTTAATGTGCAATTACTCCCTAAATCTAGAGCCGACTGAGGGAGCAATCCCCCCCCCCCCCCCCCCCCCGCTCCCAATGCATTGGGAGGAGTTGGGGAGTCAAAAATGAGTGGGGGCGGACTCAAAAAAGAAAAAGAACAGGGAGTTAATTCCTCCATAAACTCTAAACTCTAAATTCAACCCCACTCCTATATAAACCCTCTTGGTGGTTAAGATTTCGTTTCTCACCCCTTGCAACCCCCAACCGATCCAGAGAAGATCCCCGCCGACGAACAAAAGGGCCTCCACGACGAACTCCGGTGAACTCCACCACCAATGGCTGCCCGTCGATTCCCTCTCCTAAACGACATGCAAGTTCCCTATACTCCTCCTTATCCTTAGGTCATTTTCTCGTCGATCCACGCCAACTCCGACCACCGAAGCCGGCAATCCCGACCTTGGAAGCTTCAGACCACCCCCACCAATCTCCACCATAACCGTAGGTTTCGGCATTGCGTGGGGCATGTGAAGGGGAGGTAGGGTTAGGAAATTTTCTCGTCGATCCACGCCAACTCCGACCACCTAATCCGGCGATCCCTACCTTGGAAGCTTCAGACCATCCCCACCAATCTCCACCACACTGTAGGTTTCGGCCTCTGTGGGGCGTGTGATGGGGAGGGAGGGTCCTCCTGACCCTCCCTCACAGCCCTTGAAACGGGGAACGCTATCGAAAATCGCCTCGTCGATCTTTTCCTTCCAAATAAAAAAAAAGAAAAATAATTTAAACAATAATACGATTTTTCGGCCACCGCCGCTGGCCGACCGTCGGCAAACACCTCACCAGAGCGCCCCCCTCTGGTTGCTGCCATCGACAATGGTGTCGGAGCTAACCCACCACCGGCAGCGGCGGCCGGAGCTGATTCACTGACGGTCGTCGTTGCCGGAGCAGACCCATCGATGGCAGAGGTGGGGAGGCCCCACAACTAGATCACGGAGGCATGCATCCATCGTAAAGTTGGGAGCTATTATTTCTCAGGCCTCTGGCCGGCCTCCACTAGCAGAGGTCGGCCTTTGGCTGCCGCCAGCAGCGGCCGGCCTTTGGTCGACACTCCACTAGAGCGCCCACCCCAAACGCACCTACCGGGGGTGGTGGCCGAGCAACGACAAATCCGACCAGCCGGGGGAAGGCCTGATAGGACTAGATAGACAGTGGTGTACATCCACCATCTAATCCGACTAGCCTTCACATGTCATCTGATTACCATGGACGGCCTGAGCCAGATGATTGGCGCCTCTCCAGATCAAGTGCAATCCCTGTTGCACTGATGCGCCATCCGACTCTCAGTTCTGCCACAAACCCCTATGCCAAGATCCGTGTGTGTGTGTGTGCGCACGCGTTTCCCTCTTTCAAAACTGAACAAGGTTGGTTAGATATTTATTTTATTGGCAAATTTTGAGTCACCTTTCCAACCCCTCAGAGGCCGACTTAGGCTGTAACGCCCGTGATTTTTTTCTGCGATTATCTAATTCTCGTTTGGCGTTACGTCGACACATTTTCTTGGTTTGTGTCATCTGTGGAGTGTGGTCTTAACTCCTTAGAGCTGAGTGGCCTATTTTGTAGTCTATTGGCAAGATCACCCTAGCAAGCCGAGTCGTTTTGGGTGACCCGGTGTGGCCTCTCGGGGGATGCTTGTGTTTTGGCTTCGGGTGGATATAACTCGAGTTCTGTTCGTCGAAAGTTAATTTCGGCTTTGCCGTTGCGTTCGTAGCATGGGTATTTAGCTACGGTGCGAGTTTCGTCGAATTCCGAGGTAGTTCGGTTTTCGCGTCATTTTGGGTGTGCTAATAATAAATGTAAATAAGTAATATTTTAAGCTATTTAAATGATTCTTTTCGGTCAAAAGCTTTGAGAGTGAACCGACGGCTTAGGAGGCAATTAAGGTTGTATAGGCGTGTTTAGATTTATTTAAAAGCCTTAAGCCAAATTAACGGGCCCATTCTTCTTCTTCCCGAAAACCGTCGCCTGCTCCTGTTCGCGGAAAACAGAGGAAAACCGCCGGACCTGCTACCCCTTCGGACGGCGATTCCGGGAGAGTTTGTGGACGGATTTCGATTCCGAGAGTGGATCTGGATTGCTCTCTCTTAGATCTTCGTTTCTACGATAAGAGATTTGATTTTCGTAGGGTTTTTAGGAGGTTTGGCTTTTCGGTTTTTGCTCTTTCCGCCATTAAAGCTTGGGATGTGCTGGCTAGGTGTTGCTACTGCTGCTGCCGAGGGAGAGGAAGGGCTTGAGTGAAGCTTCGCTGAAAAACTGAGGCAAGTGGTTCTTGCACTTGCTGTTTTGATTTTCCCCTTCTTAACTACCCGGTTAGCCCTAGGATAGAAGCCAAGTTTTCTCTGTTGCTTTGCTAAAATTCTGTACAGTGGTTTCCCTTTCTGTGCCCCCCTTGTGATGTTTTTGCTCAACCCGCTGGTTGTTTCTGCCATCTAAACCCCAGATTGTTATGTCTGGTTTGGTGCTATTGCGGGTGAAGCCAAGGGAGAGAGGGAGATTTCTGTGGTAGTGCTCTGGTTAGAACAAGACTTGGTAAGCTCTCGGGTTTTGGCGTTGAGTGTGGTGCACACATTCAAAGCCAAAAGCCACCCGGGTTTGGCGTTGAGTGTGGTGCACATATTAAAAGCCATAGTTCAGCCTGTTTCTTTTTTTTGGCTAAGTACTAGGGCGTTGAGTGAGGTGAACTCACTCAACGCCGCAACCCCTGCTAGCGGCTAAGTACTTTGGCGTTGAGTGAGTCAACCTCACTCAACGCCATTTCCATTTTGGCGTTGAGTGAGGTGAACTCACTCAACGCCGCGGCTTTCTGTGTGGCCAAGTACTTTGGCGTTGAGTGAGTCGACCTCACTCAACGTCATTTCGGTTTTTGCGTTGAGTGAGGTGAACTCACTCAATGCCGTAGCTTTCTGTGCAGCCAAGTACTTTGGCGTTGAGTGAGGTGGGCTCACTCAACACCGCAGCCTTTTCTGAGGCTAAGTAATTTGGCGTTGAGTGAGTCGACCTCACTCAACACCATTTCGGTTTTTGCGTTGAGTGAGGTGAACTCACTCAACGCCGTAGACCTGTTTGCGGCCAAGTCCTTTGGCGTTGAGTGAGTGAACCTCACTCAACGACATTGCTGCTTTGGCGTTGAGTGAGGTAGACTCACTCAACGCCACAACCTTTCTTTTGCGGCCAGGTCCTTTAGTGTTGAGTGAGTCAACCTCACTCAACGTCATTGCTGTTTTGGCGTTGAGTGAGGTCAGCTCACTCAACGCCGCAGCTTGCTTTGTTTGCGGCTAAGTGTCAGGGCATTAAGTGAGTGAACCTCACTCAACGCCATTGCTTCTTTGGCATTTAGTGAGGTGGACTCACTCAACGCCGCATTCTCTCTTTGTGGCTAAGTGTCAGGGCGTTGAGTGAGTGAACCTCACTCAACGTCATCGCTGTTTTGGCGTTGAGTGAGGTCAGCTCACTCAATGCCACAGTCTCTGTTTGCAGTTAAGTGTCAGGGCGTTGAGTGAGTGAACCTCACTCAACGCCATAGCTGTTTTGGCGTTGAGTGAGGTTAGCTCACTCAACGCTAGAGTTTTCTTGCGGGAGGCGTTGAGTGAGTGAACCTCACTCAACGCCATAGCTATTTTGGCAATGAGTGAGGTTAGCTCACTCAATGCCAGAGTTGTTCTTTCGGAGGGCGTTGGGTGTGTGAACCTCACTCAACGCCATGGTTGTTTTTGGCGCTGAGTGAGGCTAACTCACTCAACGCTAAGGTCTGGTTAGGCGTTGAGTGAGTGGGGCTCACTCAACGCCAAGCCGTATTGAGTCATCTCAACGCTCTTCCCTTACCTTGATTTTCGCTCCCGAGTGAATTCCTTGATTTTGATGTTCCTTGTCGGCTATGTTTTCTTTCTCAAAGGCCGAATCGTGGGTTGTGGTTAGTAGTGGTGGTTTGAAGCTCTTATGGGGGGTGGTGTTGTGTAATTTAACCGTGGCCACCATTTTCTTTTATCTTGCTCCAGGTACGGGCTGGGCAAGGGGGTGGGAGGTCCCTAGTGCTTTCACATGTAGACCCTTGAGCTTTGTTTGCTTGGAAACGGTGGATGGGGGACTGAGTTTGCCTCCACCCCGGATCCGCGTTGTTTATTTTTCTACTACCATCTCTCACAGCTTAGGGTGTTAGACGTTTCTTCCTTGGTAGATTGCAGCATTTGGGCTCATAGTAGCCTTGTAGACTCTGCAACATTTGGGCAGAGTTACTGTTGTGTCCTCGCACTTAGTGCACTTCCTTTTTGCCATGCCTTGGGTAGTTGTGACTGTTACTGCTTTGTTTTCCTCTTTTACTTATCTTCTGACTGACACTTTCGAGCAGTTTTCTTGTTTTGCTTACTGAGGTATTCTCTCTTCTTTGAATGCCTCAGGTTCTGGATAGTAGCCGCTCTGACGGCTAGTGGTGTTGTGCAGTTGCTGGTGGTCTCTGGTGCTATAGAGATCAGTTCCTTGTCTTTTTGCGAGATAGTTTTGATGTTGTTTTTTCTTACAGACGTACATACTTGCCAGTGGGTTCGTGTCAGTTTGTTGGCACCCACTAGTAGTTTTACCTTGATTCTAGATATGTTATCTTTTTGCTGCTACCTTTTTGGAGATTGTCTACTTGCTTTGTGAATGATTTATGCTAGGTTTCTAGTTACTTTTAAACCTAAAAATACTATTATAAGTATATCACATGATCAGCAATTTTTATAAAACTCAAACACTATTTTCAAACAACGTAAAAAGAATCAGTTTCTTATATATGGTATAAATTAAATGTAAGGTCTTGCATGGTATAAGTTGTCCTCTAGGGGCACTTATGCACTCTTTTAGAATGTCAAACCTGAATGAAGTATTTTCCGCAGCGTATAAGTATACTAAACTGTGGACTAGATGATCCACCACGCCGAGGGATACGGCCTTTAAAAATATAACTGATTTTATAATCATTTAACTCATTAATTTTCATATAGTATAGTTGATAGTGGTTTTCCTGAGCGTCGGCAGTTATCCCCTGCTCGACGTGGCATCATGACGCGCGTTTTCTCCTACTCCGATAATTCGTTTTTCTCAGAGAAAATACGGGTTGTGACAGTTGGTATCAGAGGGAGGTTGCTTGACAGGCTAGTCGGGCAACCTTCCCTTTTTATTGTATTAGTAGTTCAGTATCATGTCATTCACACACCGATATGTCATCAACACGTCTTGGCAAAAGCACGAACACTGCACTCATAACATAATATGAAGTATACGGGGCATATTATGTAGTATGGGATGCATAATATGTGTTCGTATATGGATCCACCATAGGGGCAACATGTGAGGGTTATGTAGTATGGGATGCATAACCTCACCAGATGGCTGCGACTAGCTCGTTTTCTTTTTCGTTGCATGAAAATGTTGTGTAGTATGGGATGCATAACATTTTCATGTGTACGCCGCTCATAATATGCATTAGGGTCTTTTTAGAATGCATAGCACAAACATGCATAGCATAATATTGCATAAGCACAACGTGCCAAGCTAAAGACCGGCAGGATGACATATGTACACACATGAATTTTCGAGTCAAAAATAATATAAAGTCATGTATTCCCGACCTAGGCACAAGAGTTAGTATGGTGGTGGTTAACCATCCTAGGTTAAGTAATAACATCAATTTTTGTAAAAAAAATAAACTCCCAGAACAAGTTTAGCAGCTTTAAGTTCATATTTATGTATGTATTGTCTGTACTTGTAGATAGTTGCAGTTGTTGTACAAGGATCTGACTAACGTTATTATGATTTTAGGATGGCGAGACGTCCTTCGATTAGATCGACTCCCCTGTCTGAGGGTGAGTCATCTGGAGCGTAGAATGATGCAGTGATCGAGAGCCTGCGGTAGAGTAGCGATTCCTTGAGCAGGCAGATGGTGGAGGTGCGAGCCCAGATCCAATCTTTGGTGGCAGTTGTGGCAGGACAGACTAAGGGAGTGCAAGGCCCTGCAGGGGGGACTGCTGTTCCTCCTCCCCCTACACCCCTGAGACCTCCAGTGGTGGTGCCAACGGAGATGGCAGTTATCTCACAGTTTCAGAGACTTAGCCCTCCTACTTATGATAGGAAGGCAGATTTTATGGTCATAGACGATTGACTGATCTCCATGGAGGAGATGTTCTCGTACTCCAGTATTTCAGATGATCAGAGAGTGATGATAGCCGCCTATCAGCTCAAGGGTTTGGCTAAGAGTTGATGGCTTAGAGAAAAGGAGAGCTTGGTAGCTGGTTGCTCTTGGGAAGTGTTCAAGGAAATGTTGCTGAGGAAGTTCTTGCCTTCGGTCGAGCGTGACCGTCTTATGAACGACATCCTCCACCTGAAGCAAAGGCAACTCACGGTCGGTGAGTATGAGATAGAGTTCAGCAAGTTCAGCCGGTTTGCTCCTGGGTTGGTGAGTGTTGAGGCTGATCGAGTCAAGCGGTTTCTTGGTGGCTTGAGGAGCGAGGTGCAGTAGTTGACCAGTGCTTATGGATCAGAGACTTATGCGGGGGTAGTGGAGGCTGCTCTAAAGGTGGAGGCCATCGAGACCGCAAAGAGCAGAGGCCAGCAAATGAGGAAGGACAAGAGGAAGTCCGTCGAGGAGAAGAAACCCCAAGTACCCGGTGCTGCATCGGGAAAGAAGAGCAAGGTGGTGTGTAGCTTCTATGGTCGGTCAGGCCACCCTGTCGAGAGGTGTTTCAAGAAGGCAGCAACTCAAAAGAAGGAGCAAGTTCATGTTATTCAGGGTACTCCTAGGAGGTATGTTTCCTGTTCTTTTTGCAAGCGACCCGGGCATGATGCTGCCCAGTGCTGGTCCAAGGATAAAGTCTGCTATCAGTGTGGGCAGAAGGGTCATATCAAGTCTAGGTGTTCTCAGGTCCAGCCTGCTCTTCATGCAGTTCCACTTCAGGCGCTACCTCAACCTCAGTGTGTGGACAAGGGCAAGGGAAAGCTGAACGTGATCTCTTCCGAGGAGGCTCAAGCTTCGACTCAGGTCATCTCAGGTTAGTTGTTTTACCAGCCTGAAGGTTTTATTTTTGTTTTTACTAGAATGTTTGCAGTTTTGTTTTGGTAGTTCCTTAGTTGTATATACTCCTATAGGGAAATTTAAGGTGAAGAACCGCTGGACGCATGTTCTGTTTGACTCCGGCGCTACCAACTCATTTGTGGCTAGAGCCTTTGTGGAGCGGCATCGGTTGACTCTAGATCGAGTTCAGGATACCTTCCGTGTCAAGTTCCCCTCTGGTGAATCTGTGTTATCATATTTGTGTATTCTAGATTGCCCTGTTTTGTTGGGAGACTTTCTTGCAAAGGCAGACTTGAAGATGATTGATCTGGAGGACTTCGATGTTATTCTGGGCATGGACTGGCTGTCTAGGTATGATGTGGTTATTCAGTGCAAAGGGAAGCGCTTGGATTTCATCAAGGACAACGGTCAGCCCGGAAGCGTGTATACTGATCCGTGCCAGGATTCTCCTGTCATCTCTGCGGTATGTGCTCAGAAGCTGTTTCATTCTGATTGTTTTGCTTGTTTAGTCTCAGTGGTTGGAACCGCTGTTAGCGTACCACGCTTGGAGGAGTTTCCTGTTGTTCGTGATTTCGCTGATGTTTTTCCTGATGATCTTCCTGGTCTTCCTCCCAATCGGTATGTTGAGTTTGTGATTGATTTCGAATCGGGTACGCGTCCTATTGCTAAGGCGCCGTACCGGATGACCCCCCGTGAGTTAGAGGAGTTGCGAGTCCAGTTGGATGAGATGTTGGCAAAAAGGTTTATCAGGCAGAGTTCGTCGTCTTGGGGTGCTCCTGTTCTGTTTGTGAAGAATAAAGATGGGTCGATGCGGCTTTGCATCGACTACAGGGAGTTGAACAAAGTCACTATTAAGAACAGGTACCCTCTACCGAGGATCGATGACTTATTTGATCAGTTGCGTGGTAGCACAGTGTTCTCCAAGATCGATCTTCGTTCTGGCTATCATCAGCTCAGGATCCGTGAGGCAGATATTCCACGGACAATGTTTAGATCGAGGCATGGACATTTTGAGTTCTTGGTGATGTCGTTTGGTTTGACCAACGCACCATCAGCTTTCATGGATATGATGAACAAGGTGTTCAAGGATTTCCTAGACAAGTTCGTTGTGGCTTTCATCGATGACGTGCTGGTCTATTCCCGCAGCGCTGAGGAGCATGAGCAGCATCTGCGCTTGGTTCTATCGGAGTTGAGGAATCACAAGTTATTCGCCAAGTTGAGCAAGTGCGAATTTTGGTTGCCTCAAGTATCGTTTCTTGGCCACGTAGTGAACAAGGATGGGATCTCGGTCGACCCAGAAAAGATCACAACAGTGATGGATTGGAGTAGACCAGGCTCGCCCAAGGAGATCAGGAGCTTTCTAGGGTTGGCCGGCTACTACAGGAGGTTCGTGGAGGGTTTCTCTACCCTAGCTGCACCTTTGACCAGGTTGACTCAGAAGAACGCGGTCTTTGTTTGGAGCGAGAAGTGCGTAGAAACCTTCCTGGAGCTAAAGAACAGATTGTGCACTGCTCCCGTTCTGACCCTACCTATTGAGGGTGTGGAGTATGATGTGTACGTGGATGCTTCGCATGTTAGTCTGGGTTGTGTGTTGATGCAGGTTGGAAAAGTGATTGCGTATGGGTCAAGGCAATTAAAGACTCATGAGAGAAATTACCCTACGCATGACCTTGAGTTTGCAGCGGTGATTTACGCGTTGAAGCTATGGAGGCGTCTACTTTATGGGGCTCAGTGCAAGATCTTCACTGATCACAAGAGCTTGAAGTATGTGTTCACGCAGAAGGAGTTGAATCTGCGCTAGCGTCGGTGGCTAGAGTATGTGGCCGATTATGATGTAGAGATCCAGTATCATCCAGGCAAGGCCAATGTGGTGGCCGATGCCCTGAGTCGGAAGACGGGGAAGATCTTTAATCTCTCCGCCGACCGTTTAGTGGAAGAGTTCCTCCTTATGGATATCTCAGTGAAATGCTGTGACATGTAGAGTAGTTTGGTAGTGGCAGAGCCGTCTTGGATTACTCTTACTAGATTGCACCAGAAGGATGATCCGGACCTTCTACACTTATACTCCAGGACTAAGAGAGAGGAGTTGCCGGATTTTTCTATCGATGATGCGGGTACTTTGAAGTACCGCGACAGATTTTGCATCCCCGTTGTTGGGGACATCAGGGGTATGATATGCAGAGAGCCTCATGGATCCAGTATTGCCTACCATCCATGATCTACAAAGATGTATCATGATTTGAAGCAAATTGCCTGGTGGTATGGGATGAAGAGTGATATAGCCCGATTTGTTGTTGAGTGCCACACTTGCAAGCGTGTGAAGGCCGATCACGGGAGGCCTGGTGGCAAGTTGACTCCGTTAGAGATCCCGACTTGAAAGTGGGAAAGTATTTCTATGGACTTCATCACGGGCTTACCGAAATCTCCAAGGGGATTTGATTCTATTTGGGTCATAGTGGATAGACTGACGAAGTGTGCTCACTTCGTGCCATATAATATTGATTACCCGATGAAGAAGATAGCAGAGTTGTACTTGAATGAGATCATCAGATTGCACGGTGTGCCGGTTAGCATCATTTCTGATCGAGACTACCGGTTTACTTCTCGTTTTTGGCAGAGTCTGCAGGAGGGTTTGAGTACAGATCTGAGGTATTCTACTGCTTACCACCCACAGACCAATGGGCAGACAGAGCGGGTGAACCAGATAGTTGAGGATATGATCAGATGCTACATTCTAGACCACGGTGGAGCGTGGGATGAGCGGTTGCGACTTATGGAGTTTGCATACAACAACAGTTATCAAGAAAGTTTGCAAATGGCTCCGTTCGAAGCTTTGTATGGGAGGCACTGCAGAACTCCCCTGTTTTGGGCTGAGGCAGGTGAAAGACCCTTGTTGGGTCCGGATGCGCTCGAGGAGATGGAAGTCGCGGTGAAGCTTATTCGAGAAAAGCTTCGTATAGCTCAGGAGAGATACGAGAAGAACGCCAATCGGCGTAGGTCTGACTTGGAGTTTTCTGTAGGGGACCTTGTGTTTCTTAAGGTTTCCCCGATGGTTGGTGTTAAGAGGTTCGGTAAGAACCGGAAATTGGATCCGAGGTATGTGGGCCCGTTTAAGATTGTTGAGCGGATTGACGTATCAGCTTATAGGTTGGATTTGCAAGCAAACTTCCCAGGTGTTCATAATGTATTTCATGTAAGCCAATTGCGGAAGTGTGTGCGTAGCAGTGGGCAAGTATTGGATGTTGTGCCCCAGTTGGAGCCTAATTTCTATTTTGTTGAAGTGTCGGTCCGTATTTTGGAGACTCAAGATCGGGTGCTACGAAGGAAGTCCATCCCGATGGTCAAGGTTCTATGGAAGAATCAAGATTTGGAAAGCGCGACTTGAGAGTTAGAGTCGGCTATGAGGGAGGCTCACCCTCAGCTGTTTCCCTGATTGGATTGGTATGTTTCCTTCTTGTAATGTTTGGCTTGTTACTTTTCCTTCTATAGTAGAAGTGTTGTGCGTAAAGTTTCGGGACGAAACTTTCTTTTAGGGGGAGTGACTATAATGCCCCTGATTTTTTTCTGCGATTATCTAATTCTCGTTTGGCGTTACGTCGACGCGTTTTCTTGGCTTGTGTCATCTGTGGAGTGTGGTCTTAACTCCTTAGAGCCGAGTGACCTATTTTGTAGCCTATTGGCAAGATCACCCTAGCAAGCCGAGTCGTTTTGGGTGACCCGGTGTTGCCTCTCGGGAGATGCTTGTGTTTTGGCTTCGGGTGGGTATAACTCGAGTTCTGTTCATCGAAAGTTAATTTCGACTTCGCCGTTGCGTTCGTAGCATGGGTATTTAGCTACGGTGCGAGTTTCGTCGAATTCCGAGGTAGTTCGGTTTTCACGTCATTTTGGGTGTGCTAATAATAAATGTAAATAAGTAATATTTTAAGCTATTTAAATGATTCTTTTCGGTCAAAAGCTTTGAGAGTGAACCGGCGGCTTAGGAGGCGGTTAAGGTTGTATAGGCGTGTTTAGATTTATTTAAAAGCCTTAAGCCAAATTAGCGGGCCCATTCTTCTTCTTCCCGAAAACCGTCGCCTGCTCCTGTTCGCGGAAAACAGATGAAAACCGCTGGACCTGCTACCCCTTCGGACGGCGATTCCAGGAGCGTTTGTGGACGGATTTCGATTCCGAGAGTGGATCTGGATTGCTCTCTCTTAGATCTTCGTTTCTACGGTAAGAGATTTGATTTTCGTAGGGTTTTTAGGAGGTTTGGATTTTCGGTTTTTGCTCTTTCCGCCATTAAAGCTCGGGATGTGCTGGCTAGGTGTTGCTGCTGCTGGTGCCGAGGGAGAGGAAGGGCTCGAGTGAAGCTTCGCTGAAAAACCGAGGCAAGTGATTCTTGCACTTGCTGTTTTGATTTTTCCCCTCTTAACTACCCGGTTAGCCCTAGGATACAAGCCAAGTTTTCTCTGTTGCTTTGCTAAAATTCTGTACAGTGGTTTCCCTTTCTGAGCCCCCCCTTTGATGCAGTGGCCCAGAGCCTCCCCGCTCTGTCGGAGTCACACCGAGCCAGAGGAACAAGAATGGCACCAACTGCCGGGCTGCAGCCCAAGCACCCCACCCATGACCGCACCTATTCTCAGCGCGGAGGGATGTTGAGGCGAGGTCTCGAACCCAGCCCCCTTGATAAAGAGCTTTCCTAACAGCTCTCATCACCAACTGAGCTCAGTTGGGTTCGAGAATAGTTGGAGCCTAACTGAGCTCAGTTGGTGATGAGACCTGTTAGGAAAGCTCTTTATCAAGGGGGCTGGGTTCGAGACCTCGCCTCAAAATCCCGCCGCGCTGAGAATAGGTGCGGTCATGGGTGGGGTACTTGGGCTGCAGCCCGGCTGTGTGTCGCTGGACGTGCTCCTCTGGCTAGGTTGTGACTGCCGTCAGAGCGGGGCGGCTCTGGGCCCACCGCATCACCCTTGTGTTGTTTTTGCTCAACCCGCTGGTTGTTTCCGCCATCTAGACCCCATATTGTTATGTCTGGTTTGGTGTTATTGCGGGTGAAGCCAAGGGAGAGAGAGGGAGATTTCTGTGGTAGTGCTCTGGTTAGAACCAGACTTGGTAAGCTCTCGGGTTTTGGTGTTGAGTGTGGTGCACACACTCAAAGCCAAAAGCCTCCCGGGTTTGGCATTGAGTGTGGTGCACACACTCAAAGCCATAGTACGGTCGGTTTCTTTTTTTGGCTAAGTACTAGGGCATTGAGTGAGGTGGACTCACTCAACGCCGCAGCCCCTGCTAGCGGCTAAGTACTTTGGCGTTGAGTGAGTCGACCTCACTCAACGCCATTTCCGTTTTGACGTTGAGTGAGGTGAACTCACTCAACGCCGCGGCTTTCTGTGTGGCCAAGTACTTTGGCATTGAGTGAGGCGGGCTCACTGAACGCCGCAGCCTTTTCTAAGGCTAAGTACTTTGGCGTTGAGTGAGTCGACCTCACTCAACGTCATTTCGGTTTTGGCGTTGAGTGAGGTGAACTCACTCAATGCCGTAGCTTTCTGTACAGCCAAGTACTTTGGCGTTGAGTGAGGTGGGCTCACTCAACGCCGCAGCCTTTTCTGAGGCTAAGTAATTTGGCGTTGAGTGAGTCGACCTCACTCAACGCCATTTCGGTTTTTGCGTTGAGTGAGGTGAACTCACTCAACGCCGTAGACCTGTTTGCGGCCAAGTCCTTTGGCGTTGAGTGAGTGAACCTCACTCAACGACATTGCTGCTTTGGCGTTGAGTGATGTAGACTCACTCAACGCCACAGCCTTTCTTTTGCGGCCAGGTCCTCTGGCGTTGAGTGAGTCGACCTCACTCAACGCCATTGTTGTTTTGGCGTTGAGTGAGGTCAGCTCACTCAACGCCGCAGCTTGCTTTGTTTGCGGCTAAGTGCCAGGGCGTTGAGTGAGTGAACCTCACTCAACGTCATTGCTGCTTTGGCGTTGAGTGAACCTCACTCAACGCCATTGCTTCTTTGGCGTTGAGTGAGGTGGACTCACTCAACGCCGCAGTCTCTCTTTGCGGCTAAGTGCCAGGGCGTTGAGTGAGTGAACCTCACTCAACGTCATTGCTGTTTTGGCGTTGAGTGAGGCCAGCTCACTCAACGCCACAGTCTCTGTTTGCGGTTAAGTGTCAGGGCGTTGAGTGAGTGAACCTTACTCAACGCCATAGCTGTTTTGGCGTTGAGTGAGGTTAACTCACTCAACGCCAGAGTTTTCTTGCGGGAGGCATTGAGTGAGTGAACCTCACTCAACGCCATAGCTGTTTTGGCGTTGAGTGAGGTTAGCTCACTCAACGCCAGAGCTGTTCTTTCGGAGGGCGTTGGGTGTGTGAACCTCACTCAACGCCATGGTTGTTTCTGGCGCTGAGTGAGGCTAACTCACTCAACGCCAAGGTCTGGTTAGGCTTTGAGTGAGTGGGGCTCACTCAACGCCAAGCCGTGTTGAGTCATCTCAACGCTTTTCCCTTCCTTGATTTTCGCTCCCGAGTGAATTCCTTGATTTTGATGTTCCTTGTCGGCTATGTTTTCTTTCTCAAAGGCCGAATCGTGGGTCGTGGTTAGTAGTGGTGGTTTGAAGCTCTTATGGGGTGTGGTGTTGTGTAATTTAGCCGTGGCCACCCTTTTCTTTTATCTTGCTCCAGGTATGGGCTGGGCAAGGGGGTGGGAGGTCCCTAGTGCTTTCACATGTAGACCATTGAGCTTTGTTTGCTTGGAAACGGTGGATGGGGGACTGAGTTTGCCTCCACCACGGATCCGCGTTGTTTATTTTACTACTACCATCTCTCACAACTTAGGGTATTAGACATTTCTTTCTTGGTAGATTGCAACATTTGGGCTCATGGTAGTCTTGTAGACTCTACAACATTTGGGCAGAGTTACTGTTGTGTTCTCGCACTTAGTGCACTTCCTTTTTGTCATGCCTTGGGCAGTTGTTACTGTTACTGCTTTGTTTTCCTCTTTTACTTATCTTCTGACTGACACTTTCGAGCAGTTTTCTTGTTTTGCTTACTGAGGTATTCTCTCTTCTTTGAATGCCTCAGGTTCTGGATAGTAGCCGCTCTGACGGCTAGTGGTGTTGTGTAGTTGCTGGTGGTCTCTGGTGCTATAGAGATCGGTTCCTTGTCTTTTTGCGAGGTAGTTTTGATGTTGTTTTTCTTACAGACATACATACTTGTCAGTGGGTTCGTGTCAGTTTGTTGACGCCCACTGGTAGTTTTACCTTGATACTAGATATGTTATCTTTTTGCTGCTAACTTTTTGGAGATTGTCTACTTGCTCTGTGGATGATTTATGTTAGGTTGCTAGTTACTTTTAAACCTAAAAATACTATTATAAGTATATCACATGATCAGCATGTTTTATAAAACTCAAACACTATTTTCAAACAACGTAAAAAGAATCATTTTCTTATATATGATATAAATTAAATGTAGGGTCTTGCATGGTATAAGTTGTCCTCTAGGGGCACTTATGCACTCTTTTAGAATGTCAAACCTGAATGAAGTATTTTCCGCAGCGTATAAGTATAGTTTTTAAACTGTGGACTAGATGATCCACCGCGCCGAGGAATACGGCCTTTAAAAATATAACTGATTTTTTAATCATTTAACTCATTAATTTTCATATAGTATAGTTGATAGTGGTTTGTCTGAGCGTCGACAGTTATCCCCTGCTCGACGTGGCATCATGACGCGTGTTTTCTCCTACTCTGATAATTCGTTTTCCTCGAAGAAAATGCGGGTTGTGACATAAGCTCTATTTGTTTGGGCGTTTCGCTGCTATTTTTTGGGCAAATGTCACCGGAAGGAGGGTAAATAAATGAACATCCGGCGGCGTTTGCTCCGTTTTCACCCGTCCGCCTTGAGAAACGCCCCAAAAAGCTCCGTTTGGAGTAGCCACCTCCCCCCTCTGGTTCGAACACTCTGTTTCCACCCGCCGGATCGACCCTCCACCGCCGAACCAAATGGAGCCTTAAGCCATTCATGTGAGGGGAAATTTTTGCGTCCGGAATCCGTTCCGAAATTTCCGTCCAGGGGGCCCGCCTTTCTTGCCGCGTGGAAGAAGCAACGGTGGCCATCAAAATCTAAAAATACATCTGGATTTGTGAATCCGTTCAATACTGCCGGAAAGAGTGAACTCGAAGTCCGGAATCTGAACGCAAAAATTCTGCTCATGCAAGAGTGATATTGCAAGTGGATATTTGTGCTACAAATTCCATGTTTTAGGTTATCTTGTCAGAAAACTCTAAAGAAATTAAAATTTAGCCTCCAAACATTGCAAAAAATCTAGAATTCTAAGTTTTGCTCAAAACTATTATTTTTTGATAAACTTCAGTCACCAACTCACTTTCCTTGATATGCATATTTAAGTGGTCTAGAGGCCATTTATGACACAGCAGTCCACATAGCGATCAACATGAAAAGTGAGGGCTTTTTAAAATGGGGTTGATCACTCCATCCCCTAGAATGCTTGTTCAAAATTGGTGCCTCAAAATCATAAAATTTTTGGCTCCAAATGTCTTAAAGTTTGGAACAAGGGTGTGCACCAACACAAGGAGAAGCTCCAAAAATGAAACAAATTTGGCAATGATTCTTACTGTTGCGGTCTAATTCGGCGCTCTTAAACCGGTTCAAATTCGTCTGTCTTAGACCGGGAGCGGTCGAGCGCGCAATCAATCAAAGAATCAAAGAGCAGGCGCACAAGACGATTTTGACATGGAAAAATTCTTCAACTGAGTAAAAAACCATGCGACCGGATCTGTGCCAGTCGTACTCCACTGTTTGCTTGCGTTCAACTTTCACGAAGAATCGAGAGCGGCATGTCGCTTCTCGTTAGACTTTGGAGGTGAGAGAGATTTACTGGCTCGTGAC
Organism: Platanthera zijinensis; assembly: GCA_039513925.1. Lineage (NCBI taxonomy): Eukaryota > Viridiplantae > Streptophyta > Magnoliopsida > Asparagales > Orchidaceae > Platanthera > Platanthera zijinensis. The sequence continues at coordinate 234,345,508 of CM077081.1, forward strand.
GGGTAACATGCTTCTCCGCGCGAAGCTTGTTGCAGGGAGGATGTGGATGACCAGAACGCTTTTTGTTGTGGGAATTTCCTTCTCGATGCTTGCCGCGGATCCAGGCGAGTTCTGACTGGGCGGCGGTGGCTCGTAGATGGCTTGAAGGTGGCTTGAATGCGGCTTGAATATGGCTTTAAGGTGGCTTGAATGCGTCTTGAAGATGACTTGAATGCGGCTTGAAGATGGCTTGAAGGTGGCACGTAGGAGGAATCCGACAGAGCTCTAGCGTGAGGAAGAAGAAAGCTGTGGAGCGAAAAGGATGAGAATTGAGGAGTCATGAGACTCCTTTTATAGCTTGCGGGAGGTGATTACGGTGGTTATGCGGCTATCCACACACAATAACCACCAACATAATCATTTTTAAGTATAGTTAAGGGCGCGTATTTTTGTCATCAAATCCATTATATATAGATCAATATTTTAATTAAAATATTACCTCACTAACCATGATGGTTAGTGGATGATTACGCATAAGATGGATGGCGATGATCACGCCAGAGAGATCGAACGACGGGGAACGGCCGCCATGCAAGGACGACAAAATCGCTGGAGACGTCCGTCGGTGAAGGGAGTCGCGGCCGGCGAGCCGCCCGGCCACGGCGGGAGATCTCGCGGCCGCGGGAGGCGGCCGCGAGAGGCGGGGCGGCCGGGCGCGACCGGCCACACTCGCGGCCGCGAGAGGCGGTCCGGCCGAGCGCTGTCGATCGCCCGAGCGACGCCTCGCGGTCGCGGGAGGCGGCTGCAAGAGGCAGTGCGACTGGGCGCGGCCGGCCGCTAGAGCGCCTCCTCGCGGCCGCGGGAGGCAGGGCCGCCGGGCGCGGCCGGGCGGCCGCGGGAGGCGGCCGCGGGGGGCGGCCGCGGGGGGCGGCCGCGGGGGGCGGCCGCGGGGGGCGGCCGCGGGGGGCGGCCGCGGGGGGCGGCCGCGGGGGGCGGCCGCGGGGGGCGGCCGCGGGGGGCGGCCGCGGGGGGCGGCCGCGGGGGGCGGCCGCGGGGGGCGGCCGCGGGGGGCGGCCGCGGGGGGCGGCCGCGGGGGGCGGCCGCGGGGGGCGGCCGCGGGGGGCGGCCGCGGGGGGCGGCCGCGGGGGGCGGCCGCGGGGGGCGGCCGCGGGGGGCGGCCGCGGGGGGCGGCCGCGGGGGGCGGCCGCGGGGGGCGGCCGCGGGGGGCGGCCGCGGGGGGCGGCCGCGGGGGGCGGCCGCGGGGGGCGGCCGCGGGGGGCGGCCGCGGGGGGCGGCCGCGGGAGGCGGCCGCGGGAGGCGGCCGCGGGAGGCGGCCGCGAGAGGCAGGGCGGCCGGGGGCGCCCGAGCGGCCGCGGGAGGCGGCCGGGTGCCCGAGCAGCCGCGAACGCGAGAGGCGGGGCGACCGCGAGAGGCGGGGCGGCCGCGACCAGCGGCCCGGGCGGCCACCGCCGGCGGGGCAACACGTGTCATCGGTGTGTGCATGTAGCGGGATCGCGCGCACTGATCGCGTGTTCCGATTGCGCGCGCGACGGTCAAACCCATGACCTCCACTAATTTTGTGGAGATCATGGGGGAGTGGGATATGTGCACACCAATTCTTCCAAAAAAAGGGCTTCATCCCATCACTTACAAAAAATTCATTTTTATTAATCATAACAAAACTAGGGTTTTTGATAACAGTTAATGCTCTACAATTTTTATGATGATCTTGTTGTTTTGATGTTAGTGACAACTAGTACAACAACATTCAAGCCTTTATCCCACTGTAGTGGGGTCGGCTATATGGATCCTTTGTCGTCATTGTGCTCTATCTTTTGTCATAATTTCACTAATGCCTAAGTACATCATGTCTTTCCTTACTGTTTCATTCCAAGTCTTTATTGGTCTACCCCTTCCTCATTTAACATGTCTAGTGACTAGTCTCTCACAACACCTAACAGATGCCTCTAATGGTCTCCTTTGTACGTGTCCAATCCATCTTAGACGAGCTTCTTGCATCTTCTCTGCAATTAGTGACCACCTGTAGAAATTGAAAAATATTTCAAGTGTTTCTATGTTTGTATGGTCAAAATCAAAAGTTGTTACAACATATATTCAAAATGATGTGATTTCCAATTCCTTAAGAAACATAAAAGACTTGGGTTTTAGGCTCCGTTTGGCACTGCGGTGGCGGTCATGAACATGGGGTTAAATTGTCATTTGTTAATGCCCACCTAAGGAATTTCATCCACTTTTATGTTCAAACGAACGATGTTTGTTAGACGATTCTTAACGAATGGCGGTTTAACTCATGCGTTTACGACCGCCACCACCGTGCCAAACAGAGCCTTAACGAATGACGGTTTAACTCATGCATTTACGACCACCACCACCGCGCCAAACAGAGCCTTAATTATGGTTAATTCTTGTAGGAGACCCAAGCATCAGTTCAATGAACCGTCACCATAAACTGCCTTGGAATTACAAAATTAAGCTTTCCTAAACTTTTTTTGGATGATACGACAAATTTCATGTTTTCCGGCAACTGCAAATTGGTGGCATTTTCACGAGATCCCATCAAACTTTATCATCTCCAACAATCTTTGGGCAATGAGAAGAAACTTCTTGAGATTTCAAGACGATGTGATGACATTCATTTTTTAGGTGAATTGGTCGGAGCCTCTAGTTGTAACATCCCTACATAGTTTAACATTAATTCCTAAGGATGATCGACACTTAAGATATGAAGAAAACTAAACAACGATATATAAATATGTACATAATAGGTAATATATAAGTACATAGCGGAAATAATAATAATAATTTGAGTTATGATTAAAGAAATACCTCAAAATCTGAAGAATTGAAATGAGCAAATACTATGAATTACTGAAATTGCAAAGATTCTAATATATCTAAATTCATATTTAAATGATACAACAATTCTTAAAGGAAAGACAACGTGAAGTTACATCTCCTTGGGATTATCCTATGTGTATTTCCCCACTGGTGATCCTTAAAAAGAAATGTCCGAAGACAGATCAGCTCAACTAGTAAGTAAGAAAAACTACACACTATAGTAATACTAAAAATACATAATTTAACAATTTATATATATATATAATCATTTGAGTAATTATGCTTGTTGAATGAACTAACTACACTTTAATAAGATCTGTCGAATAAGATGAGATTGAGCGAGGACACTGATACTCTGAGGGATGACTCGGCTCACCCTGAAGACCGGGCGACTACCCTTGCGGATACACCTCTAGTGCAAAACGAGGTGACAACCTAGTGAGGTGTTGGTCACCCCGCCCGATATTACTGACGCTGCCCCTGCTGCCGAGATGCCCGCCTTTTCCTCTGTGCCCACTGAGGCTGGTCTCCCTTCCGGAGCGGCGACTATCCAAACTGGTACGGTAACTATTCGTAGACGTGTGGTTTCGCCCTTCGCAATCTTGCCTTCCATGTTGTTGTTTCTGACGAGTTTCAGTGGCACTGTAGGTAGTACGCTGCTGGTGGAACCCGCCTGCCCGAGTAGTGGGCCAGTGCCTCAAGACCTTCCGCTCAGTTCTTCGCATCCTCACACTATGCGATTTCACCTTGGTTCCGGTCGGCTGACTCATGATCGGCCTGCTGGTAACCTCACCAAGGACCTCCCCACGCCGACGCCTCCTCGCTCGGGCACTCTACCTTCATAGGGGGCTGATGGGAATGTGGCGCCTTCATCGTCGTCTCGCCCGGGTGGGAATGGGAGAGGACATCCTTCCGGGCCGCCCCCTCCTGTTGATCGTCGCCATCCGGATCTTCAGGGGAAAGGTCTGAATAGAACACCTTTGGAGCTCCAAGGGTCGGCGCAGTGGTCGCCTTGCTAAGCACCGGGACCCATACCATCGAAGTCCCTCTCCTAGGCGGATGCGGGGCTCTCCTCGGAGGACTCCACCTCGTCGGGAATACCGACCTCCGGATTCGCGTGCTGGTAACGATGGTTGCCGACTCTGCTTGTCTTTTCTCAGTGCTTGTATTATAAATGACGAGTTCTTCATGTAGGTCACCCTCCTTCTCTTGGGGGAGCGTTGATAGACGCCATCGGGATTCCCCTGTGCGAGTACCAAGAGAAGGCGGCTGCCACCTACCTTGACCTGGAGATAACATTCGAACAACTGGCAATCTGCGAACCTCACCGACGATTGGGCTTGTTGGAAACTTGTGTAGCCATGCTGGAGGAAGCTGAGGAACGCATGAACCTTGATGAGTCTCGCTATGGGGCGATCAACTTCATGGAGCAGCGCCTCATAATGGTGGAACATCGGCAGTAATTGCTTCACAACAAACTCCTCGCGATTCAGACGAGCATCGGGTCGGTGGGGCGATTAGCAAGGATGGATGACGGCGTCCTGTGATGCGAGGAGCTGCTGAATCAGGCGCATGAGCACATGCGGCAACTATGAGATCGAGCCTGGGCTGGGTGATATGCTCAGTCGACTGATCGCCTTGGGAACTTGCACGCCCCTTAGCTTCTTTTCTTGTTTTTTCTTAATTCTGTGAATTTGACATCGGCTCTGTAATAATGTTTCCATTTATTTCCGTTTGTATTGTATGAACACTTATTTGAGAAACTCGCTTCTGCCGAGTGATTTGATTGGCGATTATCTCTTGCTTTTTTGTCTTATGCATAGACGATGATCTTCCTTCTGTGTTGGCGAGTATCGATAGGTAGGTCGCTAATTCGTTGTCGATGTAGATGTTTTTTTGTATTTTTGCGAGTATGCAGGTCGCTCCTGACACTGGCGGAGATCTCGGTGTCAAACTCTGTCGCTCCTACTATTGGCCGAACTCTATAAATAGGAGGTCCCCCCGGGGGGGGGGGGGGTCAGATGGCGCTGCTTTTTTAGAACCCTTGCCTCTGCTCGCCTGTTGCTTCCTTTGCAAACTCGGTTCTCGCTTCTTGTTCCTCGCTCCTAGCTCCCAGGATGGTTTCAGCCGAGGATGCACATGCTCGCAAATTCAATCACACCGCGAATTTCACTACTGCCAACTTCAAGAAGCCCATCACTGATTCCGCCGATCTTGATGATTTCATAGACCGCTTCTTCCCACCCACAAAGGAGGGTTTCTGTGAGAGGATACCTCGGAGCACCGAACGAATAAACTCCTTCGACGACTGAGTACTGATGCCCATCCGGCATTTCGAGTTCGGCCTCCGCATATCGTATGGTCGTAGTTCTGCGAGATTCTCCGACACTTCGGGTTGATGCCCGCACAGATCAATCCTAACGGTGTGGTGATCATCATGGGTTACCTCTCGTACTTGAGGACGGAAAAGATCTTCTTCGAGCTGGAGACCTTCAAGAAGATCTTTAATATTGGGGCGACCAAGGAAGAGATTATCTTCTTTTCCAGCCATACTTGCACCGTGGCGGGGACGGTGAACAAGGTACACCGTTGGACAAAGCAGTTTATTATCCTCGGCAGCCCAATCAGCGACATTCCGTTCGCCCCAAAACAACCTCTAAACGAGGTCTTAAATGCCCTGGTCTTAAAGGGGCCTGCCCAGAACTTGTGAGCTGCCTTCGTCGGCAGGAAGTTTGACGTTGCATACTTGCGACGGAATGCTGCTGAACTTCATACACCTGGACGGGCACTGATATGTTCTCGGCTTTCTCCGGATGTGTATACTCGCGACTTCTCAGTAGAACTATCTAACATTGATCTCGTAATGTCAGGTATTCGCACAGTCCCGCGGGAACCACTTCCCCTGCGAAGGAACCATCTTCGTCGGCTCCCGCGCCAGAATCACAGGCAAGTACTTCTAAATCGTTGTCAAGGAGACCTCGACCGATTTCGCCAATTCCTGAAGAGCCTCAAGTCGCTACCTCACTTGCACGTCCCCCTGATGTTGCACCTCCCACGTGGCTGGAGCCTGGCGAGCCATCGAGGAAGCGATCTCGCATGAAGGAGTTTGCCTCCAAGAAAATGGCAATCACTGCGGAATATGAGGACGGGAACCCCACCTCGCATCCTAATTACGATCAGGGGAGCGAGGGGGTGGAACACTTTGGTCGCCCCTTGGTTACCTGAGAGGACTGGGCTAGCGAGATCCGCCTCAGCACAAACCTCCCTCCCTAATCTGAAGACTAGGACGACGACGGTGAGGCCTAAAATCTCGTCTTCGCCTTGTACGGGCGAAGGGATGCTGTGGTGCTGCGGAGTCGAGCATCTCCTTCCTCGCCAACCAGACTTTTAGGACGTTGCTTTGGTCCCTGGAGCTCGCTCATCAACTGGCGAGGAACTTGAAGGCGGCAGACAACAGGTTCGAGGTCCAATGCGACCGAATTGATTCCCTCACCTGCTAGCAAGCAGAGTCCCGGATGAGGATCGAGGAGCTTGAAAACAAGTTATGGGCGTCCGAGGCCAAGGTCATCGAAAGCAAGGCCTACGAGGTGATCTTGGTCAGAGGAATAATAACTTAATATGTACTACCTGCATAGGTCGACGATATGATCTAACATATGGATCTTTCTTTCTACAGGAGGCCGAGCTGGTCGCAGCCCAACGCATTTTGAAGCTCGAGCAGAAGCTTGTCGAGAGCCAGGCGGCGTTGGAGGCCTGTCAAGTCCGCGTCGCCGAGTTCGAGACACGGGAGGCTGCAAAGGATCCACCGCCAGAGGCGAGTACTTCAGGCATCAGGAAAAAAATCTGGATTGTTCGGGATGATCCTCATCGCCTGAGGCGCGAGATTGCTCGGATGGACCGTGATGTAATCATCGCCCAGTTGCAGCTCTAGAAACGGTTGATGTCGGGCTCTGAGGACCAGACCGTGGATGACATCATTCCCGGTCTTCTTGTCGAGCCGTCTGACTCTCCAATGCCTTCAAGATCATCGAGCGACAATGAAGACGATTCAGATGCTGAGGAAGACGGCGAGGATGATGACTCCGGCGAGGATGCTTCCTGAAGTCGACGACTCGATATTCGAGGGGGCAAAGGGAGGAGAACTCGCCACCTTGTTTTTGTAACATTAGTTTAAAATGTAAAGAATCCATATATTTTTGTAATAGACCTATTCCTTTCTTAGTGTTTTCTAGATGCTTGCTTATTTTGATGTGTTCGTAGGCCCTTAGGCATGACCCGTGTTGAATACTCGCTAGGCTCTTAGGCACGACGTGGAGATTGATGCTTGTTAGGAATGTGGTGCGGGAAATTCAAAGCTCGTCAGACTCTTCACCTACTCGCACTTCGCTGCTCGCGTGTGTATGCTCGTAAAATGAAAACATCATATATGTTTGGTTTTTTGTAGGATCAGTGTAATTGCTCAAGTAAAGGTAATTGCTGAAAGAAAAACAGAAAGATACTCTCGTTTACTGATCAAGATCCTTTGGAAAAGGGAGTTGTACTCGGGGGGTCTCGTAAGACGCACACTCTCGAATCCAACACTCTACTTCAACCAACAAAGAATTGAAGGGATCCAGAGATAGGGAACGACAATTGGGGGGGGGGGGTCCAACGGGACGCACACACTCGAGGCCTTCATCCTACCACAGACTCGAACCTCCCAGAACTTCTTTGCTTGGCTGCTTCTAAAAGCACGACGGGTTATCCTACGTTGGCAATAAAAAAGATGTGTCCTGCTTCGCAAGACTAAAAGTCGCTAAGAGCGGGTCTTTTAATCTTCTCAAAAGACCGATGATGCTTTTACACAAGTTGTCACTCTATGAGGTTGAACCTTCGTCAAGTTTGGAAGGTTGACGTCCAGACCTGTTCCTGATAGTTCCTCCAATCGGAGGAGAGGTGAAATCGGGGGTAGCTAGGCCGACATACAAAGGGGAGCTGATCTCGACCGTCAATGAAGGGGCTTGGTCTTACAAGAACGTTTTATATCCCGACACATCGTCCCATCGTCCGCCCTGGACTTTTTAGGAGAATCAGGTCGGATGCAAGTTTCCCAAACCGATCGTGGAGATTGACATCACTGCTTCTAGCTATCATGAGATGATTCGAACAAAGAAGACAACTCGGACCAACCCATATTTCATGGGGCGAGGATTTTTATTAAATTACAGAAGCAAATTTACATACAATCAATCATTACACGTTAACGTTATGGGTAGAATCTTTTAAGGTCGTCCCCGCTCCAAGTATTTCCCAGTAGCTCTCCTTTTTGATTCTGCAAATGATAGCCTCCAGTGACTGGAGCCTCTTGGATGATGAAGGGTCCCTCCCAATTAGGGTTCAGTTTGCCAACGACAGCTGCCCTTCTTGTTGCGCCCACCTTCTTCATGACGAGATCTCATGCAAGGAATTGCTTGAGGCAAACGTTTTTGTCGAAGTGTTTTGTCATTCGCCTCTTGACCTCCTCTTGTCGGATGGATGCTAGGTCTCGAAGCTCTTCGATGTAGTCCAGAGAAAGCCTCTGAGCACCTTCGTTCTCTAGGTGTCACTCTTCACTGTCTTCTCCTACTGCGACAACTTTCGGTCTTCGGACTTCGAACTCCACTAGGATGAGAGCCTCAGACCAATGGGATAACTTGAAAGGTGTTTCCCCCGTAGCCGAGTTAAGAGTTGTTCTCAGAGCTCATAGGACAGAAGGGAGTTGCTCCGCCCAATTTCCCTTCAGGTTGGTGACCTTCTTCTTCAAGAGGTTGATGATCAGCTTGTTGGCGGCCTCCACTTGTCCATTGCTCGGAGGATGGTGGATAGAGGCAAATCGAAGATCCGTCCCTAGCTGTTTGCAGAAATCCTCCAGCTCCAAGCTGGAAAATTGTGGACCGTTATCGGTGATGATGGCGAGAGGGATCCCGAACTTGCAGGCAATCTCTCCCAAAATGAAGTTTTTCACGACCTGAGACGTGATTTTGGCAAGAGTTTTCGCCTCGATCCACTTGGAGAAGTAATCAATCATGACGAGAACAAACTTTTTTTGACTGCTATCTTGAGGGAAAGGGCCTATCAAATCCATTCCCCAGATGACAAAAGGCTGAGGGGCGGTAATTGAGTGAAGTTGTCGAGCCGGCTACAACTGAAGTGGAGCGAAAAGCTGACATTCCAGACATTTCTTCGAGAAGGCTTTGGCATCCTTCCGAATGGTCGGCTAGAAGTAGCCGTGCCTCAGAATCCTCTGCTCTATAGTGCGAGTCCTAGAGTGGCTGTCACACTTTCCTGAAAGAATTTCTCCGAGCAGTCAAGGGATTTCTGTTTCCGAGAGTCCTCTGGCCAGGCGGACCGAGATAGTCTTGCGATACAGCCTTCCTTCGTGCAACAGATAGTAGGTTGTCTTGTACTAGAACTTCCTATGATCTCCTTTGCTGGCGGGAAGCTGACTTGTCATTAAGAACGTAACGAATGGGTCCTTCCAAGAAGCTCTCTGCTAGATCTCCATCATCTCCCCTTCCTCGATGGATGGTCGAAACAGCTCTGTCATAGTTCCTTCGTCCCCGGTGTCGTACTTGGTGAGGCAGTCCGCCTCCGAGTTCTCCTCTCTGGGCACATGCTCGACGAAGAAAGATTGGAAACCTCATATCAAGTCTTTTACCATTGTCAAATATCTCCGCAGGATGGGGTCGCATACCTCGAACTCTCCCCTGATTTACGAAGCGATCATCATTGAGTTGGTGAAGACCTTGAGAAATGAAGACAAGAGATTTAATCCAAGTAAAGTACATAAATGATGAAATAGATACAATTTGACCGATGATGTGGGTATTAAAGAACGATGAAAAAAATATTTTTATCAAATCTATAATGAAACAAAAGATAATGAATTGAACTTGTAAGAGTTAAGTAAATCGAAGAAGTATGAGAACATAACGTTTTATCGTAAAATTCAAGTATCAGAGGTAAATGACACTCTAAATAAGATATACCCATCGAAGTATGAAAATGTCTAGGGAATGAAAGAATTTTATAGCTTACATGTTTTTTTAATAAGATACTGAAATCAAAAAAGATGTCAGACCAATGAAGAAAAAGTATCTTTGTGACTTTGTATAAGAACAAAACAGATATACAAAATTGTGTTAATTACAGAGGAATTAAATTGATGAGTCATACCAAGAAATTATGGGAATGAGTAATAGAACGAATAGTAAGATGAGAGATTAACATCTCGAAAAATCAATTTGGATTCATGTCAGGGCAGTCGACCAAGGAAAATATACATCTCTTGAGGAGACTCATTGACAACTACTGAGATAGAAAACAAGATTTGCATATGTTGTTCATCGATCTTGAGAATGCATATGATAAGAGTTCCAAGAGAGATCTTATGGAGAGTCTTAGAAAAGAAAGGTGTAAATGCATTATACATTGGCATAATCAAAGGTATATATACAAATTCAGTGACAAGGGTGAGGACATATGAAGGATTAACACATGAATTTTTCATCATTGTTGGCTTACATCAAGGTTCAGCTTTAAACCCTTATCGCTTTATCCTTATCTTAGATGAGCTCTCAAGGCATATCCAACAATGTCATGGTGTTTGTTGTTTGCGGATGATATCGTTTTGATCGATGAGACGCGCAAAAGTGTAAATGCAAAACTTGAATTTTGGTGAGACACTTTAGAAAAGGGGTTTAGGTTGAGCAGGGTAAAAACAGAGTATATGAAGCTTAAATTTAGTAGTACAATAAGAACGAGTGACTTCGTTATTAAGTTGGGTGATCAAAATATTTCTCGTAGTGAGTGTTTTAAATATCTTGGATCGATAGTTCAAAAGGACGGAGGTATTGATAAAGATGTGACACATAGAATCCAAGCGAGTTGGTTGACGTGGAGAGGCACATCAAGGATCTTAGGTGATCGCAAAGTACCATTAAAGCTTAAGTACAGGTTTTACCAAACTGCAATTAGACTAGCGATATTCTATGGTTCTAAAGTGTTGGGCAGTGAATTGTATACGTGAAAAAATGGGAGTTGCGGAGATGAGAATGCTTAGGTAAATGTGTGAACACAAGAGACTGGAAAAAAAATCAGAATTAATGTATCAAGGATAAGACATGAGTAGCACCAATTGCAGAGAAGATGTGAGAAGCTCGACTAAGATGATTCAGACACGTACAAAGGAGACCATTAGAGGCACCTGTTAGGCGTTGTGAGAGTTTAGTCACTAGACATGTTAAATGGGGGAGGGGTAGACCAATAAAGACTTGAAATGAAACTATAAGGAAAGACATAATGTACTTAAGCATTAGTGAGAGTTTGACAAAAGATATGACACTATGTCGACAAAGGATCCATATAACGGACCCCACTATAATGGGATAAAGGCTTGGATGTTGTTGTATATTTGAATGTTCCTAAAACCATCAAAACACCTAAGGGCCCTGATTAGGGACTAATTTTTTCGCAAGTTACTCTCACCTACGATTATCGTGCGTTAAATGCTATCAGACCGTCACTTCATGCAAAAAAATAAAACTGATCGAAATATGACCATATATCAATAAATATAGTTGTATTTCAATGCGACCTTATTTTCATCAAAAATGCTCCGCCATAGATCACAAATCGGACAACAGTAAGAGTAACACACCGTATTTAAGGTGCGAGTGCGTACCAAAATATTTCTCCTGATTAGGACTTCGTGAATTTCATAGCTGTGCAATCAAGAGTTCCACTGGCAAAATTCAACTACAGGAGACAAACCAAACTTGCATCTGCGGATCTGGTCAAATTATCAATGGATGAGCCGTGAAAGTAGAACCATTGGCATCCGGGGCGACGGGCGATAAACTGGCCAAGTCTCTTTAAAAAACTCAAGAAATATTAACAAAATAGAGTACTGTTCACTTTAGATCTACCTGAGTTCTCTAGATTCTACCATAGACTAGGGCTCTGTTTGGCGGGGCGTAATTTCTCCGGTGAGATTGGACAAAAAAGACAAAAAGAAAACAAATTTTGAACTGAAATTTCTTAGATAAGGTCGGGTGTCCTCCACGCCATTATATAGTATTATCCAACTATCTTTAAGTTTCTAGATCTACTATCTACTAGATTTATCTCTAAATCTCTGAAAGCTTCTAAGCACTAGAGTTACCTACATAAAATTCTAGAAACTTCTATAGGACACCAACACCTATATGTCTCCAAAATCCCTCCTTTAATTCTCATCAGCCCCTTTAAAAACTTATTTCAACAAAGTTACTACAAACATATTATGAAAGCAGAAAATATATCATAAATATTTTTGCGCATGTTATGAAATCTAAACTTAGATGGGAGGTTTTATAATTTCAAAAGATAGAGAGGGAAGGAACCTGTAATTTAGAAAACTTACAGAGGTCTCAAAAATGACCCTAAATATAAAAGGGCAGACCGGTGCACGAGGTATTCCCGTGCAGTGAAGGTCCGGGGAAGGGTCCCACCGCAATATTAGTAAAAAAAAAAATCAAATTTGTAATCCATTTCACCATCAAAGAGATTTGGGCTAACCATTTCAAATGTATTTATTTAAAAAATAAACTGAAGGGGGAGCCTTGACACACCGGTTAAGGTGTTTCCTGTGTGACCTTGAGATCACGGGTTCAAGTCCTGAAAACAGCCTCTTGCAAAAATGCAAGGTAGATCAAAATCCCATATTAAAGAAAAACCGGGCTTGGTCACAGGCTTTGTGCACAAGGCTGCCCTTATTAAAGAAAAACCAAGTTTATAATGTGTGTTTCACCGTGAAACCGATCTGGCTCGAAACCAGATTGGACTCCTTTGAACACGAGAGGCCAAATTGGCCAGAATTCGATCATCAAAGTCCGAATATGGATCGATCAAAATCCCAATTCCGCCAAAAATAGAAACCAATCCAGAAGAGAAATAAAGTTTGATGAAACATTGTATATATGTATTCTAAAAGAATTCTTCTGCAATCCCAATATTCACAAAAGCTTCAGGATAATGAAGCGCGTTCATTGAGAAAAATATCTCCATTAAAAACCCCATATTCAGCTCCTAGATTGTTCTGCTTGAAACATAAACATGCTGTACAGCAAAATGAAGCCGCCCAATACAAATAATTGCAGGCCTTACCACATCTAAAGCAGCATGCTGCAGATGAAATATAAAGAGAAGTGTGCAAAAATTCCCACTCTCCTGGCATAGTTACCTGAAAGTGTGAATAAATGGATATTTAAACCTCTTTTGTGAATAGGCAAACCTTAACAAGGGTGAACAAAGGCAGCCCCGTGCACAAAGGCATCCCGTGCAGCGAGGGTCCGGGGAAGGGTCCCACCACAAGGGTGAAATGTAGGCAAACCTTAACATGCATTTTTGCAAGAGGCTGCTTCCAGGACTCAAATCTGTGACCTCCAGGTCACATGGCAACACCTCAACAACGGGTGTGCAAGGCTCCCCTTCATAAAATTAATGCATATAAAGAAAAAAATAACAACTGCATATAAGTAGTGAGAGTCAATTGATTACGTAATTCCATTAATGACGACTATCTATTGTATCATACAATTGTGTGACAAGGATAAAAAATGCCTCTCCCAAAAGCTAATAAATACCCCCTTCAGAGAAAAGGCTAAAGATAAAAAAATTCCTTCTCATTCCTGTAACAAATTTTCCTTAGGGAAAATCAATGGTAAATGGAGAGAAAAATAACTATGAGCAAAAAGACAATTAGTATTTTCACCATATATTCCAATGGTAAATGGAGAGCAAAAAAAAACATACACTAATAGTTTAGTGCTTGAGAGAAACAGTGTCATGATATAAAGATGGAAGTTAATATAAAATAATGCGATCTGATACTGAAAACAGATCTATGCAGGTATGGTTGTTTCTGATTGAGGGATAATTGTATCTATTTATAATTTGAGGTGAAAAATAGTCGAAGGGCTAAAGAGTAAGGGGTTTTGAGAGTAATTATGGTACTTGTAATCGGGCTTCTAATCAAAGTGAAATGATAAAGAGTGGCAAAGAAAAAAATCCCTCATTCAAAAAAGCTCAATAAAATAGGGCAGCACGGTGCACAAAGCATCCCCGCGCAGCGAGGGTCCTGGGAATGGTCCCACCACAAGGGTGAAATGTAAGCAAACGTTACCATGCATTTTTGCAAGAGTCTGCTTCCAGGATTCGAACCCATGACCTTAAGGTCACAAAGCAACACCTCAGCCAGTGAGCAAAGGCTGACTCATGAATTGGAGGGCCACATCCTCCTCCCGGGAGATTCATATCAGATGAATGCTCATGTACTGGATCAAGGTGTTAGTAATAGTATACATTCTTGTGGTATAGTTACCTTAGACTCACCTTTATGGACACCCTCTCTTGTACATATATATATATATTCTTATGGTTCATGTGAATAGTAAGCATTCAATCATTCAATCCTATCATGGTATCGGAGCCCTAGGTTCCGCGCTCCTCACATTCTCGTACCAGCACGCCGCCGCACCTCTCCTTCCCGCTCGTCACTCGCGAGCCTTGCTAGCCGATCCTATCATGGTATCAGAGCCCTAGGCTCCACGCTCCTCACATTCTCGTACCATGACGGGATCCTGACGATCCCGTCACGAGCCGATCCCGTCGTTGTTTTTCTTCCTCTGTGATCCCGACGATCCCTTCACGTGCGGTTTTCCTCTCGCCGATCTCCCCGATCGTTGTTTTCCTTTTTTTCACTCCGATCGTCGGCGGCTTCAGATCCTGTAAAGCTGCGTTTTCCTCGGCTGCTTTTGATCCCGTAACGCTACCTTTTCCTCGGCTGCTTTTGATCCACCTGATGTCCCCGTCGCTGATCCAGTTTCTTCTCGACTGATTCGGCATCTTCTGTCGATTCGATCTTCAGATCCAGAGTCCTAGTCGTCGGCCTTGTCTTCCTCCTCTGGATGATCCTGCATCCCCGATGGCCCCGCCTTACTCCATCTTTCTCCATAAGGCGGATGTCATCCTCGATGGACGAAATTACAAGGCATGGTCCGCCACCGCAGGCGTGATCCTCTGTGGCTTGAATCTATGGGGACACATTGACGGTTTTGAGCCTGCTCCGCCTCCACCAACTGTCAATCCACTGTCTTCCATTGTCAGCATTGCCGCTTCCGTCCAGTGCTCCGACATGGCGAAGTGACGCTCGAACGACTCTCGCGCGATAGCCGTCATTTGTCAGTCCTGCGAGCTCCCCATTCACATGACCATCTACGAGCTCCCTACGACCAAAACAATCTGAGATCACTTGCGTCGTCTCTACCTGCCTTCTAGTCAGGCCCTGCGCTACTCTCTGTTCTAGACCCTTGGTGTCTGCTACCAGCGTGATCGCTCTGTACAGGCCTTCTTTGCTAAGCTCTTGGACCTTTGACGGCAATGCGATGAGATGGCACCTTCCCCTTGCACTACTTGCCTCAGCATGTGGCTACATCTCGGGATCACGACTTTCAATGCATGTATGAGTTTCTTATGCGCTTACGCCTCAAGTTCGAGCCTGTTCATCCCCAGCTTATGCATCGGGACCCTCCACCTTCTCTCAGCGATATGTTGGCCTTGATAATCGCTGAAGAGACTCGTCTCCACTCCTTGGATACTGCTACTCCTTATGGTGTGCGGACTCATGGTGTTCTTACTACTCCCGAGCTTTCACCGCAGTCCTCTCTTGTGAGTACTCCTCTGTTGCCTTCGCCGGGTTATAGTGCGTTGGTGCAGTCCGTTACTCGTCCTCTGGCACCCTCAACTGTTCAGTCTGCGCTCCTCGTCGTCAGTCGGTCCGCTGTCACTACTGTCAGTGTCTTGGACACGTCAAATTTGAGTGTCGCAAGCTTCAGAGGGCTCAGAAGTCTGATCAGCAATGTGCTCCTTCAGCTCACTTCTCTGCTATGGCGATGTCACTCTGTCTCTGAGCTTGCCCAACAGATTGCCCGGAAGCTATCTCATGGTTCACTGCATCGCTCCTCTGCTTCTGTGCTCTCACCGGATGTTTCTGATGTCTCTACCCCTCAGCCGGTTGTCTAAGCACCAATAAGTATCTCTCCTTACGACTGGTTGCTTGACTCTGGAGTTTCTTTTCATATGACCTATGATACCACTCACCTCTTGTCCTGTCATCCCGTCTCTTCTGCCCTTAGCATCATGGTAGCAGATGACACTATTCTCACCATTACCAGTCGTGACCTTCATACCAGTCATTCTCATGTTCTTGATGTTGCAAACATACCCAAGTTGTCCATGAACCTTATATCTGTTAGTCAGCTCACATCTCACGGTTTTGTTATTTTTGATGAGTTTACGTGTCGTGTACAGGATCGTCTGACAGAGACACTCCTTGCAGTTGATCGTCATCGTAGTAGTGTGTACGTTCTTGATTGTCTTCATCTTCCATCCATTCAATCGTCATTGGTGGCGTCTACGCTATGTCTTCCTTCGACGGGCTTCTCTCAGTGGCATCATCGTCTTAGTCATCCCAGTAACCCCCGTCTTGCTTCCCTCATCAGTCATGGTTTCCTTAATCGTGCTTTTGTTGATCGGTCTCATTCATGTACGGGTTGTAAGCTTGGTAAACAACTACAACTCCCCTATCAGTCTAGCGAGTCTAGGTCTCAGCATCCGTTTGATCTAGTTCATTCCAATGTATGGGGTCCCGCACCTTTTGTATCTAAGGGCAGACACCGGTATTACGTTATTTTTGTTAATGATTATTCACGTTAGAGTTGGGTGTACTTTATGCATTCATGTTCTGAGTTTTTTCAGATTTATGTTACCTTTTCTGCTATGGTGCGCACACAGTTCTCGGCTTCTATACATATTTTTCATTCTGATTCAGAGGGAATACCTCTCTCATGTTTTTCGAAATTTGCTAGCTACCAACGACACTTTCCCTCAGCATGCATGTCCCGGTACTCATGCTCAGAATGACACCGATGAAAGGAAACATTGCCACATTATTGAGACAACCCGCACCATTCTTATCTCCTTCCACGTTCCTCATTTTTGGCCAGAGATTGTTTTCACTGTTGTCTATCTTATTAACCTGCAACCTTCCACGTTCCTTCAGGGTTAGTGTCATGGTGAGTGTATGTACTCTTGACCCTCATGTTACACTCATCTTCGTGTTTTTGGCTGTCGGTGTTATGTACTCCCTCCAAGTGAGCGTACCAAGCTCTTTGTTCAGTCTGTTCCTTATGCCTTTTCTTGGATACACTACTGAGCAAAAGGGTTATTAATATTATGACCTTGTTGCATGTCGACTTCGCATCTCACGTTGATGTCATTTTTGACGAGTCTCGCCATTTTTTGTGTCTTCTGTCCCCTCGACCTCACACTCATCTGTTACTCTGTCTGACGTGCAATTTCTCACTCTTCCAATCTCCCAGTCACATGTATCCTCTCCTTCGGTATGTCCATCTCCTCTTTCCCTGCTGTTGTCTACTCCATCACCTTCTCACTCTACTCAATCACACACTTCTCTCTCTGATGAGCTGTCCACTTGGGATCGTGTACCTCATCTTCTCTGTCACTATACTCGTCGTCCTCCTCTTATTCCCTCACCTCTAGTGCCCCCAGACTCAGCGCCTGTCTCTTTCAGCAAGTGTCTTGTGCATGATCCTCTCGTACGCGTAACCCACCTCGTGAAAGAAATCCTCTCGACCGCCTTAGCCTTGATATCCTACCGCTGGACCTACCTGCCCCTTCTACTACTGTTTGTAGTACTCCAGAGCCGACTTCCTACCTTGAGGCTGCCCAGATACCTGAGTAGAAGGTTGTTATGTCTGCTGAATTGGAGGCACTTGAGCACACTCGTATATGAGACCTTATTCCTCTTCCACCTGGTGTTGTTCCTATTACTTGCAAGTGGGTCTTCAAGGTCAACACTCGCTCTGATAGTTCTGTGGAGAGGTACAAAGCTCGGCTAGTTGCTTGTGGTTTTCAGCAGGAGCAAGGGAGAGACTATGACGAGACTTTTGTTCCAGTCACTCACATGATTACGGTTCAGACTCTTATTGCAGTTGCAGTTGTTCGTCACTGGTCTCTGTCACAGCTCAACGTAAAGAATGTCTTTCACGGTGATCTTCAGCAGGATGTATACATGCTTCCTCCGCCTGGTCTGTCCTCTCCTCTAGGCCTTGTCTGTCGCTTGAGGAGACCTCTTTATGGACTCAAGCAAGCGCCCCGTGCATGGTTTGCACATTTTAGCTCTGCCTTTACAACCGCCGGTTTCCAGTCATGTCCACATGATCCAGCTCTGTTCGTGCACTCCCCCTCTCGTGGTCGGACCATTTTGTTACTTTACATGGATGATATGATTATTACTGGTGATGATTCTTCACATGTAACCTTCGCCAAACATCACCTTCAACAGCAGTTTCAGATGATTGACCTTAGACAGTTGAGCTACTTCTTGGGTCTTGAGGTCAGCTCTACAGACCGCGTTTTTCAGCTCTCTCAGCAGCGTTACACATCATATCTCTTAACTCGGGATGCTCTCTCTAACTCTCGCACAGTGGATACGCCAAGGAGTTTCACCTTCAGCTACATCTGGATGGTAAGGTCCCACTCTCTTACGCTACTCGCTACCGCCACCTTGTTGGGAGTCTTGTCTACCTCTCCATTACTTGCCCGACATTGCCCATATTGTACATGTGTTGAGTTAGTTTGTTACTGCGCCCACTTCTGTGCATTACGATCACTTGTTGCGGCTCCTGCGCTATCTCCGGGCGACGACTTCTCGTGATCTTTTTTTCTCTAACAACAGTTCTCTACAGCTCCGTCCTTACTCAGATGCTACCTGGGCTAGTGATCCTGTTGACCATTGCCATGTCACCAATTTCTGCATGTTTTTGGGTTCTTCACTTATTGCATGGAAGTCCAAGAAACAGACTGGTGTTTCTCGTTCCAGCATTGAGGTTGAGCTTCGGTCCATGACTACCATGGTTGAGGATATTATTTGGCTCTGTTGGCTTCTTGAGGACATTTGTGTATCTTCTCCAGATCTCACTCCACTCTACTGTGATAACACCGGTGTCATTCAGATTACTCTAAATCTGGTGAAGCACTCACTCTCCAAGCATATCGAGGTGGATAATTTCTTCCTACATGAGCACTATGGTCGTGGCACCCTTGCTTCTTCAGTTCTTTGTTCCTTCCGAGTAGCAGATTGCAGATTTGGTGATCAAGTAGCAGACGAGGACCCAACATGTCTATCTACTGTACAAACTCTCAGTGTATAATCCCACGTGAGTTTGCGGGGAGAGGGGGGAGGTGTTAGTTATAGTGTACATTCTTGTGGTAGAGTTAGCTTACGCTCACCTTTGTGAGCACCCTTTCTTGTACATGTATATGTATTCTTATTGTTCATGTGAATAGTAAGCATTCAATCATTCAATCCTATCAATGCGCTTCACATTAAAGACATCAAAGGTGGCTTGGGAGCTTTAATTGATATGCATTGATCTTCTTCAGCACCTCACAAGGTCCATTTTTTGTTTACTAGTTTATTGCGTTATCCCACTCTGTTGTGATCTTTACTTAAATATGTCTCCTACATAATCACTTACCTCAAAAATGGCTCTCCTTCTATGTATATCAGTTGCTTCCATGTACTTTCATTGCTTGCATCAATTTGAATATTTGTTGGATCATGAACAGATTTCAAGTTCTCTATCTCCTCAGCCACTGAACCCATGACCTCAAGGATCGTGGGGATGATACCATGAGAATTGAGTGAACCACTGAGTTTCATGAAGACAAGGTTGCTCTATTGATGATGCCCGCAAAGCAAGGATGTGGGGTCGTCCTTCGAGGCAACAGGTGGAAGTTTGGCAGTGATGCCAATCTGTTAAGAGACTTGTAAAATGGTCGGAATCTCGCCAAAGTGGTGGTCGGGGATAGCGAGGTTGGAAGATATATAAGGGAGTCGAGCTTTAACCTACAAAATACGAGGAGGGAATTGGACTCAATCTAAGGAGAAGAAGAGGGGATCATCGCTCAACCCTAACCCTAAGTTCATAACATAAAAAGGAGAAGAGGAAAGAGACTAAAAAGAGGAAAACTAAAAATTAATTCATGGTTGCTTCATTCATGACATTAGGAGTGTTTAAATAGAACTATAGAAGGGCATAAATCTAAATATGTCTAAACACTTGGACTTGCATAAAATGAGCCTACGGTATATATGATACACATATAACACCATGATTAATAGATGTGGCATGCATAACAATGCTAAATAACGACAATGACATGACATTAATTAAACATACACAACAACAGATAACTGATCGTGTGGCCTAAAATAGTGATATGTTCAAATATCTTGGATCAATTATTCAGAAGAATGAAATTATAGATGACGATACATCACTAAAGTTAACGTTGGATGGTCCAAATGGAGAGTGCACCGAGAGTACTATGTGATAAGAGGATATCTTGAACCTAAAGGTAAATTTTATATAAACATGATTAAACTAACAATATTGTACAAATATGAATGTCAGTGTAGTGAAAGATTGTACCTATCTTACACTTCTTGATTTAAAGTTTAAACCTACCTTTTAAGAGTGAATAAGTCTACTTCTATCCACCTCTTCCCTTTGTTTGTCATTCATAACAGTAAGTCTTGGTTTTGTCCATCCAAACTAATAGCCCGCTGCTACAGCTGTTCTACCTCCACCATCACCCGCAATTCTTATGACATTGTCCCGACGACCAAATGCTTGAATTGGATCACCATGCATGCAACCAACACTTTCATCAATATAGATGGTGCAATAAGAATCTTTCAACCAAATCGCTCAATCACCACAAGTTGAGGATGATGTTCTCCTGCTCTACAATATTTTTTTCATTCAAGCCTTTATCCCACTATAGTGGGGTCGGCTATATGGATCCTTTGTCGCCATTGTGCGCTATCTTTTGTCATAATCTCACTAATACCTAAGTGCATCATGTCTTTCCTTACAGTTTCATTCCAAGTCTTTATTGTTCTACCCCTCCCTTGTTTAACATGCCTAGTGACTAGACTCTCACAACGCCTAACAGGTGCCTCTAATGGTCTCCTTCCAAACCATCTTAGACAAGCTTCTCGCATCTTCTCTGCAATTGGTGATACTCCTGTCTTATCCCTGATACTTTCATTCCTAATTTTATCCAATCTTGTGTGTCCACACATCCACCTAAGCATTCTCATCTCCGCAACTCACATTTTTTGCTCATGTACACAATTCACTGCCCAACACTCAGAACCATAGAGCATCGCGGGTCTAATTCTCCTGCTCTACAATAAAATGGATTTAATTGGAATGGCATGCATCCACGATCCAAGCCAACATGAATAGATTCCTAATATGTGTGCGCCCCACCAATTTTTTGGGTACACACAAGGTAGTCTCTAAACTCACAAACATGGTAATGCATTCATGGGGTGGACAGAGTTGGAACCATAATGCATAATTATGATGTAAAAAACATATCTTCATGTGTCCCATGATCAGTAAGGTGTGATTATGAATTTATGATGATAGGCATGTGTCTATTACAGTACAACTAACATGTATATGAAAATGAGTGGCTGGTAAAAACACAATGGCGTTATGGCTCGCCGATTCAGATCGAGTGTGAGGCCGCGGGAGGGTGAAATCACAAAGGAGATTGTTATGAACCCGCAAAATGTCATCCGTCTATGTCACGAGTCAATTTAATGTGTTTCCTTACAGGGAATTTATGTTATGTGCTTTAATATTTCATGATACGTCCAAATGTCAGGACTTATTATGTTTATTGGCCCACCATGTAATCTTATTAAAAGACAAATAGGGTCATGAATGGAGTATCCAAGAATTAAGTCCAATTTTCATTGTCTAGTTAATGAGATGGTAATAGTGCTCTCTCTCCCAGGCACGCCCTGCCTTGGCAGGTACGGTTCCAGCTCAGTAGTATTCTCCACCCCTTCATCATCCCCTCCCCCGACCGCTCCTCCGACAACTCTCTGATGTTTCACAAGTTTTCCATAACAACTTGGTATCAAAACCATGTTACCGCTCCCTGCCTGCATCCGCTGACGTTTTCTCGCTCTCCATCAATTATTGTCCACAAATTCCACCCCTGCAACCCATTGGACCATCATATATTGTGGATGATCTCTCCCCAAGCTCACGAGCAAAGACTCTCCTCAAGCTCAGGGGTCATTGACATCCTTATATTTGGCATCCCATTTCCTGTCACTATGGTTGTGCTCGTTCATCCACATAGAAACAATCGAGCCTACCAGAGCTTCCAGTTACTACGCTAACACCTTTGTTCCCAACGCTGCCATCTTCGTCGAGCAGCGGCGTATTAGTTGTCATCAAGGGATTCTCGACATCTCCCAGCGCCTTCGTTCCCAGCATTCTTATTCATGAGTCACGATGCCTTCATTCCCAATGTCGTCTTCAACCGTCCTTCGTTGAGCCACGAGTTAAAATTTAATAAGGGGCATCACTACCTCTCGAGTCACAGTTGTAATCGAGCCTCTACTCTGCCGACACAGAGCTCGAACCAGCAAATAGTCCTTCTCTTTCTATTTCAAGCCATGCGTCAGAATTTTTCCATCAATCCACGTGCCATTAGTTTTGTCCATGCTCATGTCATACAAGTGCCTAGACCAAAATTATTTGATTACTCAATTAATTAATTGCTAATGCAAGGGTAACACATAACTAGATGAATTTGATTATTTCAAATTAATTCAGTAACTAACATGAGTGATTTCTTGGATAAACTGAGTAAACTTATAGATTAAATGCGTATTTTTATGGTGGCCAATGCCTCCACTGAAGTATGACATCAAGAAAGGGAGCCAGACACCAGGCCACCATTGCCACACTCTCCACCGGGATCATTAGACTCGCGCCACTGCAAGGTATGAATGTCACAACACCAACACAGTCAGACAACTCATCAACACTTGTGTCTTTCATTGTCTCTCCAACCATTATGACATTGAAACGATTGGCCACTCACACATCATTATTTAGGCGATTGTGGTTCGCATCCCACCGGAACCGCCAATTCTGATATTTATGGTTCTCATCCGACAATCATAGGTTCATCAGTCATCCTCGATTGTCCTCAATCATCGGGCACCCTCGCCACGACCCATGTCACCCAGCCGCCTAGATCACTGATACTACATACTTGGTTCGTTGATTCTATTTCTTTGCAAGTAATGACCCTTCGACAACACCATTCACGTCATCACAAAGCATGATAAAACATGTTGCTTGAGGCAGCCTCAACACGGGTAACATGCTACGAAGAGTTGTTTTGCTGAGAAATTAAGGAACCAAATGATCAAACCGTCTGAGCTCATTTGAGCTTGAGGACAAGCTCGATTTGAGGTACAAGTGGGATGTTATGTGCCCACAAAATGTTATTCGTCTGTCACAAGTCAATTTATTGTGTCCTAATCAGGAGTTTGTGTTACATATTCTATTGTTCTATGATAAATCCAAATGTCGGGAGTTATTATGTCTACTTCACTATGTAATCTTATTTAAAGATCTATCGGGTCATGAATTGAGTATTCAAGAATTAAGTCCATTTCTCCTTGTTTAGTTATGAGATTGTGGTAGTGCTCTCTCTCCCAAGCACACACACACCCCAGGCAGCTGTGGTTTCAGCTTCATAGTATCATCCACCCCTTTGTTGGCCCCACCTCTAGCCACTCCTTCAATAACTCTCTGATGTTCTATGAGTTTGCCCGTAACAGAGATTCCTTTGACCCTTCTTGGACCTAGAGATGGTGGAGGGATGAGAAGATACTTATAGTGAGGAGCGGAACTCAACCCACGTGGTGTGTGGTGTGTCGAGGGAGTTGAGCTCCACCTTTTGATGTACTGGGAGAGAGTCAAGAAAGAAAATAAGAGAAGGGGAGTTGTTATTTCTTACCTTCATTACCCCCTCACTTAAATAGTGAGAGAGAATGTTTAAATATTACAAAATTTCCCCTCACCTAAGCTACATTATCGGAAATGAAAATGCAAAGCGTGAAATAGAAGATACACATGTCTGAAACTTGATGGCATCCCTCTTGATATGGCATGTCTCCTTTCCCGAGCATGTAGCATCACCTCCCCTCGTACGGAACAATCTTGTCATCGTGCTTGAACGATGGAAATGTAAAGCATAGGCAAATTCAACTTCCCCCCACCCAACCCAAATTGTCTATGTCACTTCGTCAGCCTCCTCTTAGAATGAACAAGATCTGTGGATCCTCAACCTCGGCTAAAAAAGGCTCCTACATTTGTGACCAGATGTGTATGGCTCATCGCAATTGAAATATATCTGACATTTAGTTATCTCTTCTTTTGTCATTCGTTTGAAGACATGGTTGTGATTGGCCTCCATGTCCCTGGGTCCAGTGGGTAGACTATTTGAGTGATAATTGTTGACCCACCTCCCCGATGACCTCCTTCGTCGGGTCGGCATCGTGGTATTGCTTATCCATCAAAAGACGCTTCTAGCAAATACGTGTTATGCTCATACCGGTGCTCAAATTTGAGTTCCAAGTTCTATATCGATGCAAAGCCACTCTTTTAGGTTGGTTGTGAAGATAGGCACTCAATGTTCAGAAAGAATAAACGTCGCACGGGACAATAAGTTCTGGAACTGCTCTAAGTATTCATCCATGAACCCCATTTGCTTAAGTGAGAAGAGGTCTCCCCCCGGGTTACTAAGAAGTGGAGGTATAAAACACAGTTGTAATGGTTTTTGAAATCGTCCCAATTCATATTGAGCTTTTCCCTCTCAAGCTGTTCAAATCATAGTTGGGCAAAACTCAAGAAGTGGAAGGAAGCCAAAATGATCCACTCCTTTCACGGAGTGTTCTGATTGGAGAAAAGTGCTCACATCGTACGAGCCATGTCTCCCAATCATTGAAGTGAGGAAAGTTGAGCTTCACATAAAATGGCACCCCACATTCTTCTGGTTGGCCATTACTTTTTTGGATTAACTCAACATTTGCATAAGGGTAAGACCACCCTCTTCCATCAAAGTCGAAAGTTAAAGGGGGCCTAATCCTTAGTCGGAAAAGGTAGGGAGGTCACTGGCGGTGCAGAAACAGACAAGCGCCATGGGAGCTAGATCGGCTTGAATGCTGTAATAAATCAATGGATTTAGTAATCCAGGGTAAGCTTGATCGAGGAGAGGATCATGTGTTCAAGTAGGCCGACAACCTGCTTGTGCTGGGGAGAGGGTCTCAGTACTTAGATGTTGGAACAAACCAACGGCCTCGGCGTGCTAGGGCGAGGGATCCCTGGTGTGTGCGAGTTTGATCAAGGGTGGATGCTCGAGTAAATTCACCTCGAGGGTCGATTGCACTTGTTCGACGTGCAGAGCTGTAGTCCTATGCATTCAAATTCCGCTGGAAGGGGACTCGAGCGTGAAGGAGATCCGAGCCGAAAGGAGGTGTCGCCGACGGAAGAAGGTTGAGGTTACTCTGAAATACCAATATGTTATGGTTAGCAAATTTAGATTGAGTGTGCAGCAGTGATAGGGTGAAATCGCGAAGGAGATTTCTTTATCCTTTCTTGGATCTAGGGTTTCCAATTGTGGAGGGAGGAGAGAATACTCCCGAAGAGGAGCCGAGCTCAACCTACGCAATGTCTCGAGATAATCGAGCTCTACCTCTTGATGCTCTAGGAGAGGGGAGAGGGAAGAAAGAAAATGGATTGTTCTTTCATAACTTCATTACCGCCTTACTTAAATAGTAAGGGGGAAGGTTCAAAATATTACAAAATTATCTCACCAAGGCCACAATATCAGTGAGTGAAAATGCGAAAGCACAAAATAAAAAAACTTAAGCGACGACAGGAAGATACACGTTTCGAGATTTGGAGGTTTTCTGCATGACATAATGCGTCGCCCGCAGCAGGAGGGCTTCAATTAAGGGATGGATACAATCAAGGGGTGGGGTGTAGGGATTCTGGATGTGCATTTAGGTAGGAAACCAAATGATTCCCCTAATCTAAAAGGTATATAGGAAATTTTATATGTAAAATACCTTCTGCCATTTTAGTGCATTTTAATGGCTTAGTAAAATGTAGCCTTTCTAATTGAGGGAGAAATTTCTCATTGGTAAAAATGTACCTTTCTTATTGCAGAAAAATGTATATTTTTTGACATCTACATCAATAAACATGAATTTAATCAAATCACCTTCAAATTTATAATAAGGCCTTCAATTGCGGGACTCTAGGCAACACGGAAGAGAAATACATAGTTATGCGCATTAAGATCACAAACTAAAGATATTCTAGCCAAAGCTATTAGGCATGCACTAAGGACATTACCCTGTGTGTTTAAGGCTCTCACCATCAGTTGTTTTCTGCGGGCTCAAACACTGTATTGAGGAAAAGATTCTTGGCTATTCAAATCCATAAGTCTACTGTCCACATAATAATAGAAACAACCTAGCCATTGACTCAACTAAGAAAAGAGGCAAAGCAGGTACATGAAAATACAAATCACAATGTATCTATATCAAGCAAGGTGCCCTTATATAATGATATATCTCATTAAGCAGGATTAACTGAGTTATTGACAAAAATATTGAGCAGAGCTGGCTAGTCAAGTATTAACTGAGAAGAGAGGAATAGAAAATGAATTTTGCGCGCGCGCACACACATATACACTATATTAAAAGGAGAACTTAAGTTGGTCATGGTCCTAAAATAGGGTTATCAAACAAAGGAGTCTTTCAATTTCAATCCATTCAATCTAACAATAAGCATGTTTTTTAATAGTTAGGGTTAGCAAAAAATAGAATAAAAATATATGTTGTTCATAGATACTAGCGGCTGATCACAAGGTCCCTTGTGCGCAATGTGTGGCAGAAATAGTACTAGATTGTTGTTTGAGTGACGATCAGGTACTACTTTCATTACACACTAAGTCACAGGTATATATCAAGCCACTGAAGATAAAAGGTGACATAAACAAGAAATGCATACCCAAATTCCCAGAGATTGGCAGTGCAGGGAGTGCAGGTAATGACATCTCTGCAAAATGAATATGACAAGATAACAAATTATTCCAAATTTATAAATTCTCTAGATTCCTCATCTCAACTGTGCATGCAGCATTGAAAAGATCTCCTATGTTCAACAAGTCATATTTATACAAATTTAACTCACCTGGGGCACAGAAAGACATCGATGAAAAGGAAGATGATGAAGGCCATGGAGCTGCTATGTTATCACTCAAATCACAGGTAAAGCTAACCCCAGTGACATTGTCAAATATAACATCTGCTGGGAAACTCCGAAGCAAGCAGCCTACAAAATCAATAAAATTTGTATAAGATGACTATATATATGGGAATCGGATTAATTATCAGGACCTTTCCTAGGACTTTGCATAGTTAAAAGGACATCCACTCTACCCTGTGAAATTACCAAATGCTCCCCTCTAATTTTACATTATTTAGTACAATAAACCACCACTCTAAAGAGGTGCAATCATAATGTATGTTAAGTCGTTAACAAAATGACTATGAAACACGGATACTTAAAAAAGCTCTGTGTATTAGCTCGAACGCGTATCGGATACGGGAAACGCCCGAAAACGCGTTTCCTAAACTCTAGGAAACACATTTTTAAATAAAAAAACATTTTTATTTCGGAATCGCACATCCCGCTTGTGGGATACGCGATTCGCGTGCGGTAAAAGTCATGTTGCTTATTCATTTCACGACTTAGCTTTAGATTTACGCGATTCATCATGCGCCCGAAGTTCTCCCGCATCGCGCAACCGTCGAGAGGAGAGGTCTCTGCATGACTGCGTCGAATCTCTCCGACATCACGTCCGTCGAAGCTCTCTCCTCTCTTGCTACTACTCCATTGCCGCTCCAGATCCCTCTCCCTGCTATTGATCTGGATCCTGCCCTTCTCGTATGCTCTTCCACCTCTTACGTCTCTTCTTCCTCCTCTTCTTCCTCTTCTTCTTCCTCTTCTTCCCGGTTTTGATCATTGTCATTTTCAATATCTTACTTTTTTTTAGAAAGATACCTAAGATTTATTTCTATAGAAATTGTCTATTACTATAACTACATGGTATATATGTGTAGTTGTTATTCTTGCCATTGGCTTAGGTTATCCCAAGCTTCCATAGAGCTTAACTTATAGTGTATGTTTGTTTAAAACACCCCTAAATTATATTTTGATGATCTAAAATTTTAATTATCCCGGCATCCCAAGGCATGATACCTAAGTTTCAATCCATAAAATGCAACTTTATCATGTTATACCGGTACAAAATGTCTTCACATGGTCAATCAATGCATCTAGTATTAGTTTGATTTCAGCTGTAAATAGGTTAATTGCATTGCATAACACATCATAATTGTCTTGCATACTATCTCTAAACATGATCAATCAAATTTAGAACTTATCTCTAAACATGGTCAATCAATGCATAACACATTATTCAAAATTTGGCATATGTATGGTCTTTGTTGTAGTCTTATTAAATTTATTTTGTTACAATTCAAGATATGTATACTTAGTTCGTTAGTTGTCTTGTTTTATATTAATTAATACTTCTATTAAAATAATTAAAAAAAATAAAACGTTTTTCGTATCCTTATTTTTTGAAAAATCATGTTTCCAGTATCTGCTTCGTATTGTATCCCGTTTCGGTCTCCGTGCTACATAGCTGAATGAGGGTGTTGCAATGTTTCACACTCCAAGGAGATGTTTTTGTAATTTTAAAAAGTAGATAAGACTTTAGGTATATGTTATTATGCAAAGTCCTAGAGCATGCCCGGATAATTAAATTTACTCAATATTATGATTGAAAGAGTGGAAGGTAAACATCACGCACCTTGCTGCCCATAGGCTTTCAAATACAAAGATAAGAAAAACAGCAAAAATTAGTCACTTAAAAGTACAAAAACAAAGAACACAAGGTTAACAATTAAAAATAAATAATAATTAACAATTAGCAGTATACCTTGAAGACTGAAGTCTTTTAAATCAACATCACAAAGCTCATAAATGTTTGTCATAACTCCCGCCTTTTGCAACATTGATCCGAATAAAGCAGCACAGTTGATGGCCTGTTTATTTGTTATAAGCATTTGTTTCTGTAACGCACTGATGTAAGTACTCAATGAAGCGCAACAGGATGGATTTGGAGATGCCAAATTGCTGCATTGCTTGATTACACTGGTCGGCTCTTCAAACTTCAACGGACAATCTGTAGCATGTAACAAAGAACTAAATTAAACATATGAACGGTGTTACAGAGGAGGCGGTTGACCACTCCCACTGCACATTTATTAAAGATGGGCCTATTTAAGCAAAATTCATGTAAGGAACTATTCATGCTTTTGGTACTTGGAATTGGAATCTATGGCTAACCATGGACTTCCCTGGGGGTTTCTCCTCCCCACTCCCTCTTCATCTTCTTCTCTGCTCATCGCCAAACCCCTTTAGAAAACCCTAGGGGTAACAAAATAACAGGTCTAGATAAAGAAAATAGAAAAATGACCAGAACAAATCAGAATGTGATTGCTTGAGAACTAGTGTCACAGCTCGAAAAAGTCCACTCTTTTAATTTAATCAAAATTGGGATTACAGCATAATTTTCAAAGTCAACCAATATCCTTTAATGAAATCGCTGATTTGGATCGTTTCAATCACAGTTATTGAGCCGTATTAATCAATTTATTTATCATCTTAGTGTAGGATCCGAAAATAATCACATTTGAAGTTGCCATCCTTTGATCGCGATTAGAGACGTTGAGAAGGTACGCCAATATGAGATAGTGGCACTTTTGTAATTAAGGAAAACCTAACTCTTTTTTTTCATTACATATATGGACTAGCCTTGCGTTACGGTCGAGGCCATGTTCCATGAGTAACCTCCCTCGCCTCCCGCAAAAGACCTTCTGGCGAATCCCCAATATTTATGCATTCATGCCTTCAAGAAATCGACTCCTGGATATATCCGGTCGTCTTTTCTCTTCTAGTCGATTGGGCACTCCGTCAAGTTCCAAGCAATACGCCTCCGATTGGATCCCTTCCGGGTAAGAGACCCATCGTTTAAGGAATCGTCGACTCCCCAACCTTTCGTTTTGTTTTCACAATCGGCTTTTCAGCCAATGCCTCCCCAGTGATTTGCACCTTCTTCCTTGCATTCACTTGGATTGCACTGAATATTATCCAATTGGAGAATGACTACCCCACTTTTACTTCTAGTTCATGTGATGTTATTTTTGTTTCTGTCGGCTCTAGAAACATGAAAGTGATGTTTAGACTTATATTGTTTCATGCAATGATCTCTTTTAGCATTTCCAAATAATTACATGAATAAAAGGTTTTAGGATCGCTGCGGAACCTTTGGGTAAACTTCAAAAGAAGTTTAGAAGCAAGTTTTTGGCCACGACTCGTGTTGAAGCCTTCCCAGGTGTTGTGAAAGTGGTGGCATCACATGACTGAGGTGCTACCGAAATACAGACGAAGTACCGACTTTGTTAAAAGGAGGTTCGGAGCTCAAAATCACAACACAAACAAAAGAGGCGGTGGAAAATAATGTAGTATTTATGGCTTACGCTAGTTTTTATATTTTAGAGCTTTTATGGGTAATTGTATGCTTGAAGGGTCGAGTCGCTTGTGTTCAAGCGATAATGAGGTCCCGAATTTTAGACTGCATACATAAACATAACGTGCTAATTCTCGTGCTAAAATATGAATAATTGAGAAATAATGATGCACGGAATAATCATGGTCTGGCCAATATCATAAATCACTCAAATGAGGGATTTTTACGACTAGACTGATTTATGAATAGTGGATCGGTTGTGTAAGACCAACAACAACACACAACAACACTCGAGCCTTTATCCCACTATAGTGGGGTCGGCTATATGGATCCTTTGTCTCCATTGTGCCCTATCTTTTGTCATAATCTCGCTAATGCCTAAGTAAATCACGTCTTTCCTTACAGTTTCATTCTAAGTCTTTATTGGTCTACCCCTCCCTCGTTTAACATGCCTAGTGACTAGACTCTCACAACGCCTTGCAGGTGTCACTAATGGTCTCCTTTGTACGTGTCCAAATCATCTTAGACGAGCTTCTCGCATCATCTCTGCAATTGGTGCTACTCCTGTCTTATTCCTGATACTTTCATTCCTAATTTTATCCAATCTCGTGTGTCCACACATCCACCAAAGCATTTTCATCTCCGCAACTCCCAGTTTTTGCTCAGGTACATAATTCACTATCCAACACTCAGAACCATAGAGCATCGCAGGTCTAATTGCAGTACGATAAAACTTGTCCTCAAGTTTTAGTGGTACTTTACGATCACATAAGATCTCTGACGCGCCTCTCCACTTCAACCAACCCGCTTGGATTCTATGTATCGCATTTTTATCAATACCTCCATCTTTTTGAACTATCGCTCCAAGATATTTAAAACACTCGCTACGGGAAATATCTTGATCACCCAACTTAATAACGAAGTCATCTGCCCTTCTTGTACGGCTAAATTTAAGCTCTATATACTCCATCTTTGCCCTGCTCAACCTAAAACCCTTCTTTTCTAAAGTATCTTGCCAAGATTCAAGTTGATGAGATACTAAGAATATGAAAAAGTTAAGCTCAGGAACCTCATCAGCTATGGCGATCCTAGCGCAACTAGTCATCTCCTGATTGATTGTAAATGATTCAAGATAGCCAACATAATGATGAATGGAAGAAATTGACGAAAACCCTAATAGAATAACCATAATCAAAGTTCCGTATTGATGATCATGGCATTCTTACGGTGCAGGACTTGATATCGAGTTCCTAAAGGTACTAACCTTCGAGAACAATTATTAAAGGAGGCACATCAATCAAAGTTCTCGATCGACTCGGGAGCTACAAAGATGTATCATGATTTGATTGTAAACTTTTGGTGGGCAGGCCTAAAAACATATGTTGCAAAGTTTGTACAAGATTTTCTAATTTGCGAACAAGTCAGGTATGAACGCCGTTATCGAGGTGGAGAACTACAGCCTCTACCGATTCCAAAATGGAAATGAAATGGATACTAACCGATTCCAAAATGGAAATGAAATGGATACTAAGTAACCGATTCCAAAATGGAAATGAAATGGATCTTATAGTACTAATTACCAGGACACCATCAAGAAATGATACAATTTGGGTAATCGACGACAGATTGATGAATTCTCACTTTTTGCCAATAACACCTGGCGAAACAATGACAAGATTAGCCCCAAAATACATAGATCATATTGCAACCTTGCACGAAATCCCGTTCGAGATTGTGTATAATCAAGATCTAAGATTTGCTTCAAGATTCTGAAAGACTTTTCAAGAAGCTCCGGGCACACAACTTCACTTCAATACTACTTACAATTCACAGAGTTATGGGCATACTGAAAGAATGAATTAAACAACTGATGATCTATTAAGAATGTGCTTACCAGACTTCGGAGAAACAACTTATGATGGTGTAGTTTACCTACAATAATAGTTACCGCATGAGCATACAAATGACATCATATGAAGCTTAATATGGAGGAAGGTACTGTACTCCTCTATATTGGTTCGAAGTTGGATAAAAAATGATGTTGGGACTGCAACTAATCGAAGATTCAAACAGAATAATTCAGCTTATCCGCGACTGTCTTTTGATTCCCAGAACAGACAAAAGAATATTTGGTGGAGACCAGTCCCGATCAAGTCGACGCAAAAGTGTCCGACGTCGCACCCAACCGGATCTCTGTCGACAATGAGCTGCATTTTTTTTATTTTGTTAAATTCAATTTATGTAACTTTGCATTTTTTCGTATTTTGTTTGGTTTGGAAATATATATATATATAAAACATACAAAATATATATGTATGTATATATAATTTGTGTTAATTGACTGTACAAGAGCAGTTCCATCTAGAATAGCATTAAAGAGTGGCCAGATTTTCCTCCCTGCCAGACCGGGTCTTCATCTTCTCCCGATCCAGAGTTCCCAGGTTCAGTCATGGCCGCAACTAGGTCATGAAAACGGCCCGTCTCCGACATTAGCGCAACACGAATCACACCTTCTGCCGCGTCCAACCCCCACGATGTTGAAATCGCGCGCCTTCCCCACGTCCGCCAGTGCAGTCGACGTGCATCCCGGATGTTCCGCCCCAAGCTCTGTCATGACCGATCCTTCACAGGTTATTTGTGTTCTGTATTGTAATCCTATAAAAAGGGGGACTCTCTGTATTCTGTTTTAGAGTTGTTGATGTTGAATATTGATTTGATTTGTTGTGAGTTTGATTCCCGTTGGAGGAACTCTGTTGTTGTTTCCTGGAGTCCAGAGGAACATTGGTTGTTTCCCGTTTTCCTATGCTGAGTCCTAGAGTAGTTGTTTGAATGATTGCTTCCGTGAAGAATCAGTGACTAGTGAATTAAAAAGGAATTTCCATTAGTCTTGCTTCTGTTTGCCTTTCATAAGATTGGAAGAAGAGAATTTGTTCCCGGCCACCTTAGTGCTTGAGATTACGTGGAGCCAATTTTGTGTTAGAGTTGGCGAATAGAGTGATTTAGGATTGGTAATGAGAAATTCATTTCTCTTGTACTTAGAGATTTTGTGGATCCTCTCTTGTGTGTGAGAGTGGGTGAATTTAGTTTGTTTAGCTTGTGGATTCTTTACACTATTGAGTGTTTGAGATCCCGCAGAACCACTTTCATGTGAAAGTGAGTGAAATTTCTCCTTGGTGCCCGTGTGCGATAGCGGCCGACCTCGGAATGGAAGATCAAAGGTGACGAGAAATTCCTCGCGTGATCGCCGTCGACTTCGAATAAGGAAAGACGCCTATTTCTGTGGATAACTTGCTTCTATCCCTCCTTTGTGTGTGTATACATTTTATCTTAGGATAATTAGATTCATTGTTGGGTTTTCGCCCGAATTATGTCAACGTCGAAAACTCCAAAAGAAAACGTATTTGGAGTACTCGATTTCCATTTTGCTACGACAAGGGGAACAGAAAGAAAGTTGCAAACTTCCTTCCCTGGATTCAGAATTAAACCATTATTTTAAAAAAAATCCATTTTTTAACAAAATAGTTTTTTTTTTGCTTTACAAAAGCAAACGTTGCTTAATTTCAAAAAGTCTGCGCAACACCCGCTCAAATTATTTTTGCAAAATTCATATTTCATTGCACGCAATTAGGGTTTCCTAGAAAAAGTCGGCATGCGCGCTAACCCTACGCGCCGCCCTGGCATCAATTTGGTATCAGAGTCAGGTTCCAAAATTTTTCTAAGTTTCGGAATCTGCCCTGCACAGTATAGGAACCCACAGAGCATATTGTTAAAAAAAATAGCATAATCATACATTGCATTTTTTCTTGTTTGTTTGCATGCATTTGTGTAGTGGTAGGTTAGTGAGTATGAGTTATCAAAAACGTGGCCAAGCAAGTCGTGGAAACGAAGGAAATGAAAAACCCCAGTGATTCCTACCTTTCGCCACCAAATAGCGACGTTAACCGAGAATTTTCACCAAATGAGAAAAGGATTTGAAAACCGAAATGTTAGGATGAATAGTTTAGAGGTACCCCCTCGAGCGTCAATGTCACCACCAGTTTGAGATGAACTTTCTGTCTGTCCACGTCACGAAGACTCACCTCACTACGTAGAAAGATCTACAATTAGGAGGAACCCTCTTCATGAGGAAGAGGTTAGGAATGTTTTAGCTAGGTTTGACTTTGAGTACGACAAGGGTAAAAATTTCCCTAGGAATTTTCCTGAACCCCAACGAGATCCGTTCTTTGGCCCTCGTGATAATTATCAGGAGAGGCACTTTTACAACCATGCGACAGATCAGCGTCTGCAAGATCATCGACGGTCTATACCGGTCATGCATCGTGATGATCGACAGAGAGATTGGCATCGACGGCCACCCCCACGGCGCCGTGACAATCGTGATCCTTACGATGACGATTACGACTATCCTTCCCGGGATAGACGACCGGATCTCACACGAGTTGTGAAATTCCGCCACCTTATGATGGTTCTATGAATCCCAAGGTCTTTTCAGACTGGGTTATAGACATAGAGACCTCTTTTGAGTGGTATCGTATGACGGGGAACCAAAAGGTTCAGTTCGCCAAAATGAGATTGTCTGGGAGAGCGAAAATATTTTGGATAAGTGAAGAGCGTAGTCTAGAGAGGAATGAATGCCCTCCCATTACCCATTGGCCCCAGATGAAAGCCATATTGGAGGATCAATACATTCCTCAGCGTCATCAGACCCATCTACGAGACGAGTTGACGTCACTACGTCAAGGGTCCAAATCAGTATCTGACTACCTAGCTGAGATGGACTTTATGCTTAGGTGCAACGTGGTAGAACACCCACGTGACACCTTATCTAAATTTAAGTGTGGATTACGACTTGAGATTCGTGATGAATTGATTCGATATGACCGTTATTCCCTAGCTGAGATCATATCTATCTCCATCAATATCGAAGAGCACCAGAAGAGAACCTCCCGATTCAAATCTCAACCCAAAGCGAATACTGCTTACAAGAAAGAAGAACCAAAAGGATAGGAGAATGGATCGAAGCCTACTTTGACCTATACGAGAGAGCAGAAAGGGAAATCCCCCATGGGAACTGTGACCCCTTCACAGATCCGATGTTATGAATGTCATCAGATGGGCCATATATCTAGGGATTGTCCCAAGAGGAAAGGCACACTAGTTATACATGAGGTGACTGAGTAGGATGAGCTTGTAGAAGAAGCTGGAGTCGAGAAGGACTCACATGTTTTGAACGATGAAGTGTACGATACGCCTAGTGATGAGGAGATAGATCTCGATGTTCTAGTGGTGAGATGCATGTTATCTACACCACAAGAATCCGTCGATTATTGGCAAACGAACATCTTCCAGGCCTACTTTAAGGCTGGGTAGAAAGTGTGTCGTTTAGTAGTAGATAACAAGAATTGTATAAATGTGATAGCTGTGACAGCTTTACCCCTCATGGGACTCACTGCTGAGCCGCACTCTTCCCCATTCCGGGTAGCTTGGGTCACTAAGACTACATTATCAGTGACTAGGAGATGTTTAGTACCCATCACTATCGGTACCTACTCCGATAAGATTTAGCGTGACGTTATGCCTATGGATGTGTGCCACCTGTTACTTGGGCGACCTTGATTGTATGACCGAGATGTCCCCATACATGGCAGGTCCAACACTTGCTCCTTTCTACTGGATGGAAAAAAGAGTAGTGTTGAATCTGGTGCGATCCACCGCACCAACATCCCGCATGAGCAGTAGTGCAAAAGAATCTCGTCTTCCCAATGAAAAGAAGAAGACTTTTAGCATTATACGAGGCAATGAGTTTTATAGAAAGAGTTTTGATGGCGGCTTTTATTATGCCTCAGTGGTTTTACAAGCATCTGACGTACTGGAGAGATACGAGTCTATTTCTATACCTGTAAGGAGACTCTTAGAGGAGTTTCAGGACATACACCCTGATGAGCTTCCGGCTGAGTTACCTCTCATGAAGTCTATTCAGCACGCGATAGATCTTGTTCCTGGAGCTTCCCTCCCCCATCTACCGCATTACCGATTGAATCTTGCCGCCCACGAGGAGTTGCAGAAGCAGATCAGAGAGCTTTTAGACAGAGGCTTTATTCGTCATAGGCTTAGTCCATGTGCGGTGTCTGCCCTCCTTGCCCCGAAAAAGAATGGTACTTGGTATATGTGTGTTGACAGTCGTGTTGTCAACAAAATCACTGTGAAATATCGTTTCTCGATACCCCGACTGGATGACATTTGGACATGTTGATTGGATCCACGATCTTTTCTAAGATCGACCTTCGTAGTGGTTATCATTAGATTCGTATAAGCGAAGAAGACAAGTGGAAGACTGCCTTCAAGTCAAAGGACGGACTTTATGAGTAATCACTACTGCACACACTGAATCACCCACATGAGTGCGCACTTAACCACGCGCGCAGCTCAAGTCAAATGTATTACTTTTGTGTAAACTCTAAAAAGAGGTGTTGGCTTAGGATTTTGGGATCTAGTAGTTCGAAACTCATGCAGTGCTCCTAATCGAGTACTCATGATTTGCTTAGAAATAATATAGGATTACTTTTTCTTCATGCTCGTAGACTTAAATTTATTCTGCAAAAGTAAATTCTGTTTGTGCTACTTAAAATTGTAGAATCTGGAGTAATCGAACGGTAGTGTAGGGATGAGTGTAGTCGTCACTAGACTCGTATTGCTCGAGTCGGGGGGAAGGATCGTCTTTTTCGGGGACTGAGAACTTGCCCCAAGCTACTCTTGAAGCATTGGTGCCCGGTTAGTCGAGCGCGAGTGTGATGTAGGCCATCATTTTGGCCCGGTTGAGCTTTGTATCGTTCCTAACGTCATATCCTCGCTAAGCCTCATTGTGCCTACCACTTCCTTTGATTTAGCTCCGCCATTATTTCACCAAAGTCTAATAGTTGATCCTAGTCGCACACCCAAGTCGAGCTTTAGAGTTCTTCTATTTTCATGTTGGGGTGTTGATGTGGTGATCTCTTTGTGAAGATTGTGGAAGTGCTCCCAAGTTTATATTTGCTGAGATTGTGAAAATAAAAAGATGAAAAAGAAAAAAGAAAAATATTTGTAAAGCAAAAATTGAAAAGAAAAAGTTTAATTGAAAATCTTATTGGAGATGTAATTATATTTGGAGTAGGCGGTGCGCACACCCATATGTTTAAAGTTAAGTCTAGGGGTGTGGTGCACCTAGATATATTGTGGTTTGCTGAGGGATTCTTTTTATGATAGCTCATTTGGGTTAGGTGCGTAGCCCTCTTATTTATCTTTGTTTACCTCACCGAAACCCAAGCCCCATGATTCTCCTAAAGTGCTACGGATTCACGCTTGAGTCGAACTAGTGTCGTGGAGAGAGTGTGAACGGGCGAGCGTATGGTCCCCGACATTGGTGGATTCCTTTGGAGGTGATCCCGAGCCCCGGTCTTAGGCAATGCTCACCTTAGTGGCCTGTCTACTTTCTCCGTACTCATGACCGAACGATTCTCCAGAATTCTAATTTTAAGTAGACACAATATTTATTTACCTCTGTCGAATAATTTAAGCATCGTAGTATAATTAAAAAGTTTTTTCTATTCTATTTTCTATGCGCATGATGTATTTGATTTCTCGGCCTACTTTATTTTGAAGTTTCTAAGCCAGCTAGCTGTTTTACAGTCCACGGAGTAATGATTTGTGCAGGACGCGCAAATGGGTAAGTCTGGGGGTGTGCTGAGTCCAAATATTACACTGATTTTTGGACTCATCTGGGCCAGTTTTATCGTCTTAGCACTGCACTTGAGAACTATTACCGCTTATATTTGTTTATTTGCCTATTTCATGATAAAGTGCACTTTAGGCCCATTTTCTGTGTGCTTTCGTTGTTTCTGTGTTTTTGTTATTTTACTTGTTCTCTCGCTGTTTCTTGAGAATGTGGTGTGCACTTTTAGTGGCCTTTCTGCCTCTTCTGCTGGTGCATGGGTCGTGTGCGTGTTCCGGAACCGCTCAGGAGACCCCGACGATACAGGGACACTGCGCACGATCACTGGACTCACTGCGCACGACCACTGGTAGTGCGCCACTGATCATGCGCATTACAGTCTCATTTTTCCCTTTCCTGTCTTGACGATCGCACGAGCACTGGACCTATTGCGCACGACCACTGGTCGTGCGCTAGTGATCGTGCGCTCTGTCCTCTTCGTTTTTCTTGTTCTGCCCGGGTAATCGCACGATCAGTGGATTAAGTGCGCAAGACCACCGGTCGTGCGCCACTGATCGTGCGCATATTTGCTTATGTTTTTTGTCCAAGTTGCAGGTTTAATTGGAAATTGTGCACGATCATCGACCAACAGTGCGCACGACCACTGGTTGTGCGCCACTGATCGTGCGCTCTGCTTATTCTGCCTCCGTATTTAAGGATCATTCCGCGAATTAGGTTAGAGCACTCGATCGGGACTTGCCGCCAGTCCGCCGTTTCGCCTTCCAACTGCTCGGGTAATCGCACGATCAGTGGATTAAGTGCGCACGACCACCGATCGTGCGCCACTGATCGTGCGCATATTTGCTGATGTTTTTTGTCCAAGTTGCAGGTTTGTCCAAGTGCACGATCATCGATCAACAGTGCGCACGACCACTGGTCGTGCGCCACTGATCGTGCGCTCTGCTTATTCTGCCTCCGTATTTAAGGATCATTCCGCGAATTAGGTTAGAGCACTCGATCGGGACTTGCCGCCAGTCCGCCGTTTCGCCTTCCAACTGCTCCATCCACCCCCACCTTCATCCCTTCCATCGGGAGTCCATAGCCGGTGATTTCGAAGCTTTCCAAACCCTCCGGCGAAGCTCCCGGCCATTGATGACCTCAACTCCAAGCTTTCCACCGGAGTTGGAGAAGAAGACGACCTAGAGAACGGACTCAAAGGCCTTCGAGGTGACAGCTCGTCGGTACCGAAAGCCTCCTCGGACTGAGCTCGGAAGCGGATTGACAACTCGCTATTCCGGCCACGACCTGCGGTGGACCTTCACCCTCTAGTGGTTTACTCCTCTTCCCCTTTCTTCGTTGTATGGAACGATTTGATATTGTAATGAACTACATTTTCTACTCTATATCTAATTGGATGTTTGTAGTTTTCATTTGCTTTTGAGTTGTGTGTTGTGAATGCGCCTCGCCCACTCCACATCCACTCCATACACTTGTTTCACCTGATTGTCCTCCGCACAAGAACACTTCCATCCACTAGCTTTCCGTCCACTCACCCAACTGAAGTTCGGCATCGCGGCCGATACACTCACCTCACCTTGCGAAGCGGTGCCTTCGACCCGCATAGTCTTAATTAGTTTATTAGATCAAGAAACCACAATCTCACAAGCCCCCTTTTTAATCTT
This sequence comes from Platanthera zijinensis, assembly GCA_039513925.1. Classification (NCBI taxonomy): domain Eukaryota; kingdom Viridiplantae; phylum Streptophyta; class Magnoliopsida; order Asparagales; family Orchidaceae; genus Platanthera; species Platanthera zijinensis. Next base: position 234,385,357 of record CM077081.1, read on the forward strand.
TTCTAAGTATAACCCTCATAACAATATTTTCTGAACTGTCGCCGCTCTATGCTAATTGCATTCCTCAAGAGACCGACACTCGGGGATTTATTCTCAAATTTTATTACTTGTGCGACCGGTGCGCTTGCCGATTTCCACGCATCAGTCACCACTCTCATAGCTACCTTAACTACTTCCCCAATACATCGCTAAATCAACCTTTCCTTTAATTTAGGCATGAATCCTAAAATCACTCCACCTCACGTGGATTCACCTCTCAACCAAATCTCATTCCCACTCACTGAACCGACTCCCTCACCTCACACACCCCAACCACACATATACACCCTACTCCTAATTGATCCACTCCCCCTCCAGTCTACGACTGTACCACCACGAAGAACCACACCTCTCTAACTCCCCCCCCCCCACTCACTATCCAAAGTCGGTAGCCCTTATACCTTCCTCCCCAGGGAAATCCAACCCCTTGTCGACCCCTCCTTCCTCTCCTTCACCTCACAACACAATCACAGCAGCAACCCTCTTTTCCAACTCGCTGTTTAGCAACCCAAAGTTCTAATAGGAGACCGGAATTCAATGCCACTACTTGCCCCAACTCTGAGAGATCCCTCCAAGCCCTCAACTACTTCTATCGTGTGAGTTTGTTTGATTTGAAGTAAATTCTTAGTGTTGAATTAAGTGTTTATTTCATATTCAAGGAATATGTCATTTGTAATCATTGTTTTAAACTTTTGAATCCTCATGAGTTTTCATTTACTTAGTCATTTGGTTTTTAGTACTCTTACATATATACGTCCCGTATTTCCTTGTTTGTAATCTATTGTGACTCATTAAGCATTTTGATTTATAAAGAAAAAAATTATAGCAAATGCAATTGTCGAGAGTGTGTTTGCGTATTGAAAATACCCTTAGCCCCTTTAGAACCTTACTCCGCATCAGATGGTAGTGGAGCTGCATCAGATGGTAGTGGAGCTGCAGAATGAATGGAGAGGACATCAAGTTGCGAGTCGGAGCAAGATTATTGTTAAGAATTAAGATAGTAAAGAACTCCTGTACCAAAAATCATCATGGCCTAGTCTTACAAAAGGCAATAAAAAAAATTAAAAAACAGAACGCAGTCAAGTTTCTTGATTAGTTTTCTAACTGTTAAGAGACTAATCGAAAATTAGGAACATGACGTACATGTTTAAAAAGAGGGTGTGCAACGTGGAGGAATCACCCGTCCAATTGCATCTCAAGTCATGCTTAAAGGTCCCTGAGTCGATGACCTGTGTACGAGGAGTGATGGAGAGAAAAGTAGGAGCATCTATCTGTGAGTATGCAATAATGGAAGATGTAACCACCGCCCTCCTCAGATTCTGTGATTGGATGAACTTAGTATACTCCTCTCTAGAAATCATAACCCCGAGAGGGTTACTCCTTAAGGAGTTGGAATCTAACTGGTCACTAACTGGCCCCTTTTTTCAAGAGGTTTCCCATGTCATTTCCAGCATCTTGCCATCATGTGCCCTTCTCCCACACAGTGATAGCACAATCACACATCTGCGGCCACCAAGGTTGGTAAATGAAGATCCGCTTCTATCGACATGAGCACACCCGCGGCCACGACAATCGCATCCCCTCCCAGAAATTTGAGTACAACAACATTCAGCCTTTAACCCACTATAGTGGGGTTGGCTATATGGATCCTTTGTCGCCATTATGCCCTATCTTTAGTCATAATCTTACTAATGCTTAAGTACATCATTTCTTTCCTTATAGTTTCATTCCAAGTCATTAATGGTCTACCCCTCCCCCGTTTAACATGCTTAGTGACAAAACTCTCACAACGCCCAACAGGTGCCTCTAATGGTCTCCTTAAGTGTCCAAACCATCTTAGTCGAGCTTCCCACATCTTCTCTGCAATTGGTGCCACTCTTGTCCTTGATACATTCATTCCTAATTTTATCCAGTCTCGTGTGTCCACACATCCGCCTAAGCATTTTCATCTCCGCAACTTCTATTTTTTGCTCATGTACACAATTCACTGCCCAAGACTCAGAAGTATAGAGCATCGATGGTCTAATTGTAGTACGGTAATACTTGCCTTTAAGTTGTAATGGTACACAATTTATTGCCCAACACATAAGATCTCTGACACGCCTCTCCACTTCAACCAACTTGCAGGATTTTATGTATTATCAACACCTCCATCTTTTTGAACTATCGATTCAAGATATTTAAAGTACTCATTGGGGGAAATATCTTGATCACCCAACTTAATAATGAAGTTATCCGTCCTTATACTGCTAAATTTAAGCACAATATACTCCATATTTTTCATAATCTTACTAATGCTTAAGTACATCATTTCTTTCCTTATAGTTTCATTCCAACACATTAATGGTCTACCCCTCCCCCGTTTAACATGCTTAGTGACAAAACTCTCACAACGCCCAACAGGTGCCTCTAATGGTATCCTTAAGTGTCCAAACCATCTTAGTCGAGCTTCCCACATCTTCTCTGCAATTGGTGCCACTCCTGTCCTTGATACATTCATTCCTAATTTTATCCAGTCTCGTGTGTCCACACATCCGCCTAAGCATTTTCATCTCCGCAACTTCTATTTTTTGTTAATGTACACAATTAACTGCCCAAGACTCAGAACTATAGAGCATCGATGGTCTAATTGTAGTACGGTAATACTTGCCTTTAAGTTGTAATGGTACACAATTTATTGCCCAACACATAAGATCTCTGACACGCCTCTCCACTTCAACCAACTTGCTTGGATTTTATGTATCACATCTTTATCAACACCTCCATCTTTTTGAACTATCGATTCAAGATATTTAAAGTACTCATTGTGGAAAATATCTTGATCACCCAACTTAATAATGAAGTTATCCGTCCTTATACTGCTAAATTTAAGCACAATATACTCCATATTTTTCATGTTCAACCTCAAACCTCCTTTTCTAAAGTGTCCCGTCAAGATTCAAGTTTCGCATTTACACCCCCGCGCGTCTCATCGACCAAAACGATATCATCTGCAAATAATTAAAACCAAGGTATTGTTGTTAGATATGTCTGGTGAGCTCATCTGAGATAAGGGTAAAGAGATGAGGGCTTAAAGTTGAACCTTGATGCAAGATAACAATGATGGGGAATTCCGGTGTTAATCCTCCAAATGTCCTCACCCACGTCACAGAGTTTGTATACATATCTTTGATTATGTCAATGTATGATACATTTACACCTTTCTTTTCTAAGACTCTCCATAAGATCTCTCTTAGAACCCTAACATAATCCTTCTCAAGATCGATAAACAACATATGCAAATCTTGTTTTCTTTCTCGATATTTGAGTAAACAAAGCAAATTATACCGAGTAAGGCACATTCCGAACAAGATAATGCCACCCTAAGGGGTGTTCACGAATCGGATTGAATCGAATAACACATCAATTGAATCTAACATTGGGATAGATGCAAAGATTTGGATTCGTTCGAATATTTAAACTCGGATTTGTCCCAAAATCTAGGATTCGAATTTGGATTCAAATTAAGATTTGGGCTTGGAGAAGTTTAATTTGTGTATAAAACTTATATTATGGCTTATGAGAAGTTTAATTTATCATATAAATTATATTTCTCGGCTATTCGCGAACTATTCACAAATCCTTTTAACAATAAAACTATTCGGATTTGGATATCACTCAAATCTGAATTTGGACTTGAATTCAAAAAATATGAATTTTAATTGAATCTTCATGAATCCAATCCCGAATTATTCACAAACTACTTGGTTTTTGAACACCCTAACCACCCCATCATCGGCAACCGTGCATAGAACTCTAGAGTATGCAATAAAAAAAGTGGTCACAAAAATGACCCCTAAAATTTGGAAGAAACCAACACTGAATTCAGAGTGCAAGTGCCCTGAGAATATTATCATGGACAACAGTTCCTCTATGTCATCATGGATTGCAAATATTCAGTAATAAGATGTGATGTAGGGTAGGCTAGTGGTGCTCGGAAACTACAACTCTACGTGCAGGTGCAGGGGTGACACACTAATGCTATGCTACATGCAAGGTGGTCGTCGGTCGGCAACGACGATTAATATAAGCAATGTGATTAATAACGCCACACAAATAATTGAAATAAAGAAACGAGTAATTATTTTCAGCAATTGAGCAATGACTTTCCTCCGCTCGGAGGGCCAAGGCGAAGCGTGCGGCGAATAATTCCACAAATAATTATTAGCATAAAAGAAAACAACTACTACACAACCATAATCACAGCACAATATAGATAAACAACCAAATGAAAATGTCAAGTCACATAATACGATACCACAAATACTCACGACGTAGTGGGCTGATCCAAGGCGATAGAGGATTTGAAGAGCCGGATGCAAAACGAGCGATCAGAGGTGGAACCGGAGGCGAAGCAGCAATCACGGTGGCTGCCTTCGGCGAAAAGTGGCGGTAACAGATGGTAAAACGGCGGATCCGGCCACAAATGAGTAAATCCGGACCGGGGTGAGTAGATCCGCAATTTGGGAGCGGATCCGGGCAAAAATGGAAGGTTTGTGTGGTAGAAATAATGGATCGGAGGTTGGTAGCACTAGATCAAAATAGATCTAGGGTTTTCGGGGCGGTGGGAAGTGGACCCACGAAGGGGAGGAAGAGGAGTGGCCGGCTAGGGCTAAGGAAGCCTTGGAGGGGTCGGTTTTGAGGAGGAGAGGGGCGGTGAGGGGGTTGGTGGGCTGGCAGCAGCCGGCTCTTGTACAGGAAGAGGAAGAGAGGGGAGGCGGAAGGCAACGACTTGCTGTGGATGTGAGGAACCGGTACAGGAAAAATAAACAGTGAAATGAACAGTAACATGTATAAGTGAACAGTGAAACAAAGTGAATAGTGTTGAAACATGGACAACAACGGACTGTTTTCAGAGGCTGGAATGGGGTGCTGCAGCGGGTGGGAACGAAGGTTTGAGGCGTGGAAAATGAAGGTGGGGGTAGGGGTTACCTTGGGGGGAAGTTTGGCGGCCTAGGAGTCGTCACCTAGGGTTCCACGGCGTCGGCACCGGGGAGGGATTGCAGGAATCCGGGAAACTCTTTCTCCAAATCCAACAATGACTGAATTCAGCCCCTCTACATCTTATTTATAATAAAAGAGAAGCTAGGACATCCCCATCAACGGCTATGATTGGTCGGTGGGTTCGCCCATAAAATACATCAAAATAAACTGAAAAAAATAAAGTAATATAGTATTTTGACTCACGGCAACGCTCCGGACGCAATCGCGGAGTCCGATCGTCGACCCGGGCACGCCATATATGGAAAGTTGCCAAATCAGCCCCGAACGGGCCCAAAACGCGTCCTCGTCTTTGCTCCGCATCAATCTCCCCATTTTGAAAGAATTCATCTCCCGATGAATAGGGATCAAAATTCTCTCGTTGCATGCCGGGTAAAACTCGAAGAGGTCCACCAGAGGTCGCCCAAGTGTCGTCGCTGGAAAGTGTCCTTGCCGATCAACTCCCTCTGACTGAAAAGATGTCATCTCCGGTGAATGGAGACGGACGTGCTGAAGTCGAAGTCTAGGGGAGAATAGATAAAGCTCTGCTGTAAGTACCCAAGAGTCACAAACGTCTGTAGTGGGAATGCACTGGTGGAGTTTGGTCTTCATAAAGCTCTCAACGCTCAACTCACGAGTGGTGGATCCCGGTGCGATCGGTGGTGCCTGTGGTGAAACCAAAGAAGACGAGTCCCCAGATGGGTGGAGGTCAACAATGGGTGAGGACGTATGAGGGTGATATGGTAACGACCGCGGGGATGGGGGTGGCTGGGTATCTCCACTGCTCGGGTCCACATACTCATGAGGTTCACAGTATGGAGTCAGATCTTCAACATTAAACACAGGGCGAATTCCCATACCGGCCGGGATGTCAAGTCGGTAGGCGTTGGTCCCAATACGACTAATAATGGAGTACGGACCCATTCGCCTCGCGCTTAACTTCTTGGCAGACCCCGAAGGGAGTCTCTCAGGGCGGACTCGCACCATTACCTTCTCGCCTACATTAAGTATTTGTTCTCGCCTTCGCTTATCTGCATGGGCTTTATAATTTTCATTGCTTGTTATTATTCGTCGGCGGATCGACTCATGCAAATCATGCAAATGCTGTGCAAATGACTCAGCAGACTCATGCAGGTAATGCAAATGATGCAAAGACAACATGACAGACACGATACACTCCTTATAAGAAAATCTAATAATGCCTGAGATGTCTCTCAAATGTGGTGGCCTATCAGGAGGTTCTTTCGGTGGAGTGTAGACAAACTCATCCCGTGTGTGACGAGTGCTCAGATGACCGTGAGAGACAACTATACTCAAATACGGGCTCGTAAAAACCAAATGTCTCTCGAGGAACGTAGCGCATCAGGTGGCTCCCCAGGAGGTGTGTAAGGAAAGTCATCACGAAGGAGACGACCACCTGAGTGAAAATCGTGTACACCGACTAAAAGTCGTGACTCTAAAATATGGTAAGCGTCCCAGACAAGAAAGAACTCATCGGGTGGTTCAGCGGGTGGCATGTCTCAAAACTCATCCAGTGTGTGAGGTGTCATAAGGTAAGTCCTCACAATATGAGTATGCTCAAGTGGACTCAAGGTAGGCCCTATATATATCATGCTCCACTCAAGGTCCCTTCTCTGGGGCAAGGCCAGAGATGTTAATGAAAGAGGCGTCATACCTGAGTGGCTCACCCAAGTCTCAACCTCACCAAGATGTGGCGGATCATCAGGAGGCTCAACAGAGGGCTCGTCATAGGGCTCATCACTAAGGTCAAGGTCCTCCCGATGAGTACCATCGAAAGGGGTAGTGTCTCTGTGCATGAGTGACATAGCCACTACGAGATCAACACCAAGCTCTGAGCTCTCGATCGTAACGTGGCTCAGGATAATGCCAAGGGAAAAGTGACATAGACCTACGCTTAAGAATGGGTCTGCGGGTGCGATGTCAAGACATGAGTCTAGGGTATGAGTGTCAATCAATCCCGGACAAACCAAAAGTGGAGGTGTGGATGAGGGGGACAACACTCCAGACTCAATAGGTCGCTCAGGCTCATCCTCCGTCGGAGTCACAAGATACGTGTCAGAAAGAAGAGATAGATCACTCACGGGGCTAAGCATCTCGCTGGGGTGAGAGCAATTTGTATCAGGCATCACTTCCGTCGTGGGTGACAGGACAGTGGTAGACATCGTGGTGATCTCAGTATGAGAAGGACTCGTACTGCGGAGGTCAAGGTGAGGGTCCAACCGACCAGCTCTGGCGGATCTCAAAGACTGTTCGTAATAAAGGGCAAGCTGATACGTCTGCTCGAGGGACTTCGAGCTATGATAAACCACCTTAGTATCGATGTCAGATCGAAGCCCAGATCGAAATCTGCAAGTGGTCATGGTTGAGTCCTCTCGGATATTGCTCCTCACAACTAACTCATCAAAGCAATCCATGTATTCAGCGACAGACATGGATTCTTGCTGAAGGAAAAATAATTGGTCGAGCAAGCGACTACGATATGATGAAGGTAGGTGCCTCTGACACAATGTACGCTTCATGTCCACCCAACTAGTGATGCGACGAAGGCGGTCTCGCTCGCGGGTCCTCTCAATGCTAGCCCAATATGCCCTCGCCTGATCTAAAAGTCTAAGTTTCGCAAACTTAACGCGACGCTCACCGAATAACTCAAAATGATCAAGATAATACTCAATATCCACGAGCCAATAACTGAAAGACTCGGGACTCGATGAGCCGTCAAAGGAAGGAGAAACTGTACGAAACCGATTCTCAAGATCTCTTTCAAAGTGACGATCCTCATAATAGTCATCCCTAAGGTAATCGGGTCGAGTCGAAGGATCAACACGATCCACTCGCATGCACGGATATGAACGACGACAATCATCATACTGATCGTCTCTGGCATAGTGAGGTTGTGTCGGTGGGTTGACACGATCTCGAAAAGTGGTGTGCCGCAGACGATAATAATCATCATGATAACGTGAGGATTTCTCAGAAGTAGCTCTATGAGATTGGGTATAGGCGGACTCAAAATCTCTCAAGAGAGGAGAGGAACGACGTTGATAATTAGTCATGGATGAATCTAAAGACTCTATATGACCTACCACTACAAAGCATGCAAATGGCCTAACCTTGCCCTCTGATACCAAAATGATGTAGGGTAGGCTAGTGGTGCTCGGAAACTACAACTCTACGTGCAGGTGCAGGGGTGACACATTAATGTTATGCTACATGCAAGGTGGCCGTCGATCGGCAACGACGATTAATATAAGCAATGTGATTAATAACGCCACACAAATAATTGAAATAAAGAAACAAGTAATTATTTTCAGCACTTGAGCAATGACTTTCCTCCGCTCGGAGGGCCAAGGCGAAGCGTGCGGCGAATAATTCCACAAATAATTATTAGCATAAAAGAAAACAACTACTACACAACCATAATCGCAGCACAATATAGATAAACAACCAAATGAAAATGTCAAGTCACATAATACGATACCACAAATACTCACGACGTAGTGGGCTGATCCAAGGCGATGGAGGATTTGAAGAGCCGGATGCAAAACGAGCGATCAGAGGTGGAACCGGAGGCGAAGCGGCGATGACGGTGGCTGCCTTCGGCGAAAAGTGGCGGTAACGGATGGTAAAACGGCGGATCCGGCCACAAATGAGTAGATCCGGACTGGGGTGAGTAGATCCGCAATTTGGGAGCGAATCCGGGCAAAAATGGAAGGTTTGTGCGGTGGAAATAATGAATCGGAGGGTGGTAGCACTAGATCAAAATAGATCTAGGATTTTCGGAGCGGTGGGAAGTGGACCCACGAAGGGGAGGAAGAGGAGTGGCCGGCTAGGGCTAAGGAAGCCTTGGAGGGGTCGGTTTTGAGGAGGAGAGGGCGGTGAGGGGGTTGGTGGGCTGGCAGCAGCCGGCTCTTGTACAGGAAGAGGAAGAGAGGGGAGACGGAAGGCAGCGGCTTGCTGTGGATGTGAGGAACCGGTACAGGAAAAATGAACAGTGAAATGAACAGTAATATGTATAAGTGAACAGTGAACCAAAGTGAATAGTGTTGAAACCTGGACAACAACGGGCTGTTTTCAGAGGCTGGAATGGGGGGCTGCAGCGGGTGGGAACGAAGGTTTGAGGCGTGGAAAATGAAGGTGGGGGTAGGGGTTACCTTGGGGGGAAGTTTGGCGGCCTAGGAGTCGTCACCTAGGGTTTCACGGCGTCGGCACCGGGAAGGGATTGCAGGAATCCGGGAAACTCTTTCTCCAAATCCAACAATGACTGAATTCAGCCCCTCTACATCCTATTTATAATAAAAGAGAAGCTAGGACATCCCTATCAACGGCTATGATTGGCCGGTGGGTTCGCCCATAAAATACAGCAAAATAAACTGAAAAAAAAATAAAGTAATATAGTATTTTGACTCACGGCGACGCTCCGGACGCAATCGCGGAGTCCGGTCGTCGATCCGGGCACGCCATATATGGAAAGTTGTCAAATCAGCCCCGAACGGGCCCAAAACGCGTCCTCGTCTTTGCTCCGCATCAAGATGTAGGGCATACAATTCATCATTGAGTCTACAGAACTCGTCAAATAATTCAATAACAAATTTAGTGTCCATCGCACATCCACTCCCACTTACAACACCTCATACAAGCAACTTGCATTATTATGTCTAAAATAGAGCATCTTCAAGTAGGTACAGAGTTGATTCACACTAGAGCAGTGTGAAACAAGGTTTGACACATGAGTGCACATGTTGTCCCATATGAGATTAACCATGTTGGCATTGACCATGAGCCAGTTTGTGCCTTCTAAAGGTGAATCAAGGGGAGAGTATACTGAGGTGATCCACCATACTGGCATACTGCGGCCCTTCAAGCTCATCAGTGAATTGTTCTTTTTGCCTCTTAATTTGCAATTTGTGAGTTGGGAATAAATCACATTAGTGATGTTTGTTCAATTCAAAGTGTTTTTATTCTCAAAATTCCCCATGGTAGACTTTGATTAATCAGACATACGAGATTGCCCATAGGAATACTCTGAAAGAACACCAAGGACTATGGAAACAATCCTTACATGTTGAGAGGGAGGCCAGGAAGATCAAAGCAAACAGAAAAAACTAGTCAGCGAAGTTGGTTGCAGGAACCAGATTCAAGCAAGTCGTAGATGAATACACAAACAAAAATTAATGCAGATGAAAGTAATGCCCACGCAGGAGGAGAGATATTCCGCTCACACCAGATTGACCAAGTTGCGCACCCTAGCAAAGGCCGACGAGAAGGCCATCGCAAAGGCTAATAATAGGTAAGATTTGTCACCCACAGCAGATCTTGCCGCTCACGCCAGCAACAGAAAAGATCAACACGGAATGAAGAATCCAATGATCGAACAAAATTGGCCGACGAGAAAACCCTCACAAAGGCCGAATGATTGAATGAAACAGATGAACGCAAAGGCCGCCAATCATCCCGAAGGGATTAGCCAAGGAAAGAGGCTTTAAGCTCTGAAACCATGTAAATTGAGAAAGGGGATACCTTGATCACAAAAGAAACCCCAATAGCCCTCCACTCTGTGGGGATTAGGTATCCAAGATTCTTTAATCTCTGTCACTGGGAGTTTGGGTTTCCCTGAGAGTGACCCATCCTATCTAGCATCTCAGTAAAATCATTACTACATAGATCTAATTCATCATCTCCATTCACAAAACTGAAAACTTCAGTTAATAGTTCTGGAGATAAAATAACCTGGTTTCCAGAAATTGTTCCAACAATAGCTCGCCTCCCCGACGAAAGAAGAGGAAGGCTAAATCGGTTAAGCGAGACCACTCTAAGAAGGATCGGTTAAGCGAGACCACCCTTGATGGGGTAACCTTATCATCACCTCTCTTACAAGCTAGAAGAAGGATGATTCAAATAGTTATTCATTTTAATTACCAAAAAAGGAACATTTTTTTATCACTGGCGATACTTGTAATAAATACACACAAGCTCAAATGAAATATTTATAAAGATTTGCTCAAGAGTGCCTTAACATAAACTACCCCAACTTGCAATTTGTTGATTCCAACAAATAGATAAAAAAAACGTATGATAATAAAGCTCTTTTCTATGATCATAGTTGGGAGCATAAAAAGGAGGTTGAATTGATCTCCAAATTCATTCTTTATTAGTTCGTAGTCTTTCAAATCCAAAATTGGGAAGCCATTATTAACTTAATTATTTAAAGATTAAAGTTGGTGGAAAATCTCACTAATTTCATGCAAACAAAAGAAATATAGATAGTACCAAGTCTATCCAAAAAAAATTTCACTCTCAACCAATAACAAAAAAAACATGGAAGATGAACGCGAGGAAGAAATAAATAAAGGGGAATAAGTCACCAGAAATGCCACACCATGAATGTACAAAGAGATATCCCTCTAAAATTTGTCACATATAACACTTGATCATCAACCAGAATCCTCAAAGAATAACAATGATTTACACATCAATGGGAAATTTTAAAATCCATCCCGTTAATTTATTTACATGTCTTAGACACATGAAAAATAACTCGGCGAAAAAATCAAGGAGTTTGAGACACTAACTTCACAAGAGGAACTTGTGGATAGAACCCCAAAAAAATTTTGGTAACATGAGTACAACTAGAAACCTGCCACTAGAGGAAGCCAATTTTTCGCATTACAAATAGGATAGCTACAATTCACAATAAAAACGCAATAATCTGAAATTATCAAATGTCCAGGTACAATGTCCTCACTAAAAAGTCATAAAAACAAACTATCATATCATTAAATGTAATTGGAAGCAGAAAAAGATCCATAGAAAAAGATCAATCTACTTACTTTTGTTAACCTTGCAGCTAGAAAGCATCCTAAATGCAGAATTCGCTGCATCCGATGGCAGTTTCCTAGAAAGCCATGCATACACAACTTCCTTGCAGTCGTTCACAGCATCAAAACCAGTAGAACTCACAGGTATTGAAGGACTACCAAGATCAATATTCCTACTTTGTGAAATAGAAAATGCAGCTTGCATGATTGCAGGTTGACAAGTAGGCCTGCAGCACTCTGTGAGTGTGTCAATGGTATCACATGCATCTAATAACTTGGTCGTGTTGACCACTTTCTCGAATGATATAATATCCTTTACTGGACAAGAACCACCAGTGAGACTTGACGAGTTCACCGAGCAAAGTTCAGGTATACTACTGTTTGCTCCTCTGCTTGTCAATATACTAATGATATCAGAAAAGCAATCATCTGCATCAGCCTGGTGGAGAACTAGCATATTGGAATCACTACTATAAGCGCCTTGGAAAATGTGCATAAGACTGTTGACTTGGGGACAACAAATAACATTCCCAACAAGTATTGCTAAAGGGGCAGAACAATCAGATGCAGTCTTGTCCACAATATTTGAAATAGATGAGAAGTTAACCGGGCACTTCCCCGTTAAAATTGGCTCATAAGTTCTAGGAAAGGAAGGATACATGGGTGACGATGGTTCAACGGGGTAGGGGATTTTTGGAACTACAGCAGGTGAAATTTCAATAGGATCGAAGAGACCGATAGGAGGATCAGATAAAACAAATTTGTCAGGAACATGAGATCTAGGTTGAAGGACAGTGTTCTGAGATTTTGCCTCTTGGAAATCACAAAACAAAAACATATAAATCAGAAAACAGTTGTATAAAGAACCTGCAAAAAAGAGAAGAAATTTTATCTAGATTTTGAATCAAATAACTTTGGCAGAATCTAAAGCAATTAGACAAGCAGTAAAGAAGTTTATGATTACCAGGGAAGTTTAGTATTCTTATAAAACCTGGTGATACCAAACAAAATCATAGTTAAAATGCAAAACTTTGTGATATAGGCTCAAAACATCACTAAGACTCTGTTTGAGAAAGCGGTGGGCGAGTGATGATGGTTGTAAACACAATTGAGAAAAATACATGTAATATCTGGACATGTGCAGTCACGAATACTATTTTCCCAAACACAGAGTTTTAAGTCCAAGCACCACCGTTGACATGTATATGCGCTCAAACTTAAGTGGTTGTGCACCCCCCAAATCCCAGGAATTGGAATTGGGCCAAAAAAACACAAAAGTTCAAAACAAGGGTAAATTACTAACATTGTTTACTACTACAATTTCACATCACCGCCGCTCAACCACTATAGTTGTCTCAAACAAAACTCAAGTCCATAAAAAAACACGTATTAATGCTTTACCATGCAATTAGTATCGCATAAGTTTTAGAAAAAAACACGTATTAATGCTTTACCATGCAATTAGTATCGCATAAGTTTTAGAAAGAAAAACACATATAATTCAGATTAAAACATTAATAATCCTAGGAATTACCACTATTACCAATTCTTAGGTGACACGACTCAAGCAAGAAAGACACCCTAAAAATAGTTAATAGGAATAGGAAAGGGAGGAGGTAAACTCCTTGTTTCCCTTCAATGTTGTATGGCTAATACAAATACATGATCATCTCTCATTGAGTTACAAAGATGATGCTTATAAATTCAAAGCACATTACAATAGCATGTAATTCAAAATATAATAAATGATTTTCATTAACTCACCCTGCATGAAAGGAAGATGATCCATATCCTTCAACCTATTGAACACATTGGTATCAAATGTAGGAAGTACTCCAAACAATAGAATTGGCAGGATTCAAACAAAAACACCTTCGAAAGATCTGGAATTGGTAAAGAGTGTGAAGATCGACTTCACTGGAAGAGGCAAAATGATACTTGAAACACATTCACCAACATTAGATGAGGCTTTTTAGCTGAAGGGGAATTTCAGCTTCAATGAAAATAGCCTTCCTTCAGAAACATCAAATAAAAATGAAAAAGGACTTCTCAGTTATATTATTTAACAATACTTAACACATTAAATGACAGACAATTGTAAATAATATATGTTAGATCTCTAATACTAACAATAAATATCTAAAAAAGACTAATATCTTGCCAATAAGGAAATAAATGTTTGTCTACTAAGAAAACAAGAAACAAAAAGCATGTTCTAAAACAGCAATAGAAATTAGGAAAACTGATTCATGAAAATAGGTAAGAAGCATAAATTTTTGAATTAAAAGTAAATGTTAATCCCCACTCCCAAGCATCCTTTCAGAAAAAAAAACTATCCTTTAAGATAAAACCCAAATAAAAGGCACAACTTAAAACACAAAAATCAAATGTAACCGTGCACATCATTGAACTTTCTTTGGGAAATGCAACAAAAGTTTTGCTCCTACCGATTTTTTAGGGTGTTGTTATGTGCAGACCAATTTTGGTAATGTGCAAACCATGTTAAGTGCAAATCAAACTAAAAAAATCATAAAAAACTTGTGAACCCATAAAGTGTCAGTCTGGACATAGTTATTTTGGCAAAAAAATTTAAACGCAGTTTACACATAGCCAAAACTGATTTGCACATAAATTTTACCACTTTTTTTTCTGGATATGAGGCCCTCCATTTCAGTTTTTTTGCTCTCCCGGGCGAGTAAAAATCCTCGTCTGAGAGAGCAAAATGCTCCCTCTGCAGAAAATGCTCCCACAAGGAGCATGCTCTCCCGGAGAGTAAAGGGAGAGCAAAAATGAACGCCCAACCGTATCCCATTCCCAAAATTTTCCCATGATCCGAGATTTCAGTTTAGTCACAACATCAACTCTCACATGGTTTCCCCCATCTCTCATGAACAAGAGGAGAACAAAACCATACCCCTACACAGACAAAAACATGTCCTCAACTTATATAAACAAACCATAAAAGAGAAACACTATTTAGGCTCCATTTGTTTGGGCGTTTCGTTGCTCCGTTTTGAGCAAACGCCGCCGGAAGGAGGAAAAACAAATGAACCTCCGGCGGCGTTTGCTCCGTTTCCACCCGCCCCCCTTGAGAAATGCCCCCAAAAAGCTCCGTTTGGAGCAGCCACCTCCCCCCTCCGGTTCGAACACTCCGTTTCCACCCGCCGGATCGACCCGCCACCGCCGAACCAAATGAAGCCTTAGACTTCGTTTGGCATAGTGGTGGCGGTCGTAAATGCATGGGTTAAACCGTCATTCGTTAACGAACACCTAACAAACTTGATCCGTTTAAACATAAAAGTGGATGAAGTTCCTTAGGTGTGCGTTAAGGAATGACAATTTAACCCCCTATGTTCATGACGGCCGCCACCATGCCAAACAGAGCCTTAAGACTGCGTTTGGCGGGGCGGATACACGCCGGTCGCGCGGACCTCACCGCCCGCCGCTTCCGCGGTTTCCTGGAATGCCAGCGACCGGGCCGGGCGGTGGAGCTCCGCCCCGCCACACATTTCCACCGGATTTCCGTGGAAATCAACCACACCGCCGGAACCCCACCACCCCGGCAAACTAAGCCTAAATCTCTCCGCTCTGTAAAATGGAACAGTCAAAAGGAAACACAAAATACCAACTGACTCCAACCTTTCCAAGAAAAGAAAAACAACATCGATTTCCAAAACAGCATAAATAACAATAAATAAATCAAAGAATTCCAACTACATTGCTGCAGAAGAACAGTTTGGCTTAAGTTATACTTGGATCAAAGCTCACCATACACATTTCAAGCCCTCCACAGAAATTAGCACCAAGAGATTCAAATCATTACCTCCTTCCCGGCGGTTTCCGGCGGTTTCCTGCGGATCGATCCCGCCGGTGGCAGGATACGCAATCGGCCCGGTGATTCTAAGCTCGCCTTTCCCTCTCCTCTCTCTCTCTCTCTCTCTCTCTCTTCTGCTCTCTCTTCTCCAGCTCACTCACACTGTACCGCTTTATGCGCCCGAGACGATGAAGCGAAGCAGCGGACTCGAGGGCCGAACATTGTTACAGTCCTCAAAGTGATGATTTCAGACATAAAATTACTAAATTGTCCTCAATTCAATAAATATATTAACTAGCTGTATGGCGGAAGATCTGCCGTTGGATGAAGGAGGTCTTCTGATCGGAAGGTCAGGATCGTTTTAAGGGGATGCCTTTTTCAGGATGGGCGGTGGCGCTCTTTTGGACGGCTAGGGATGCACATGGGAATCATCATCTTGGTAATCTAAAATAATCAAAAAGTATGGAAAAAAAAAGGTGAGTGTTATCCGCACTATAGTTTTGGTTATTCGCACTTTTTTTTTCTCAATTTTTCGCGTCTTTTAGAAATACGTCTTGTATATGCATTTTTACGAAAAGTGTTCAACACCAAAGTTGTAGATCTCATCGAGATCTACAACTTTCGTGTTAAACACTTTTCCTGAAAATCCATGTACAAGTTGTATTTCCAAAGTTGTAGATTTCGCGCCTTTTAGAAATACGTCTTGTACATGCATTTTCAGGAAAAGTGTTTAACACGAAAATTGTAGATCTCGATGAGATCTACAACTTTGATGTTGAACACTTTTCCTGAAAATGCATGTACAAGACGTATTTCCAAAAGACTCGAAAAATTAGGAAAAAAATATTTGCGAATAACCAAAACTGCAGTGCGGATAACAATCACCAAAAAAAAAGTGTGTTAACTGTTAAGCATTTAAGTGCTATAAGACCATCCGTTCTGCAAAAAATGATTGATCGAAATACAATCGTATATTAAAATTCAACGTAGTCTTATTTTCGTCAAAAAAAAATTATCGTAGGGTCATGCAACGGACGTTTGTATGAGCTACGCGGCGTATTTAAGATGTGAGCACTTGCCTAAATATTTCTCTTGTATTTTATTCATTCTTTATATCAATTACATAGCTATCCACTTGTTTTTGTATGTCTAACTAGGGATACATTACATTAATTGCAACCTTAATTATGTACCGGTTATAAACGGTTACGCATAATGGTTGCTTTTGTTATTTATGTTTAATCTTTTGGGCTCTGTTTAGGACAGTTTATGTTGATGAATAAACTCTTGATTGAAAAGTGGTGATTCAATAAAGATTTTATGAAATCAATAATTATTACAAAATAGACTATTTGGATAGTTTGTTCATATAAGCGTTGATCCAAAGTTGCATTCATCCATAAGGGTTTGATCTTTTGGATACGTTTTTTTCACCCAGACATGGATTTTTTAACACGGGGGTGATTTTTTCTGTCTGGATGCGATTTTTTCGGCTCAGACGCGATATTTTTTCACGGGCGCGTTCTTTTCAGCCCGGACACGATTTTTCCGCTTTAACGCGATTTTTTCTCCCGAATGCAATTTTTTCGCTCGGCCGAGTTTTTTCTCGGCTGAATGCAATTTTTTTTACCCAAACGCAATATTTTCGCCAGACGCAAAAATAAATGCATCTGGGCGAAAAACTACACATCCGGACGAAAAAAAACATATCAGGCAAATAAACGCGTTCTAGCAAAAAAATTGGGTTCAAGCAAAAATATCGTGTTCGGGCGAAAAAAAACGCATTCGGATAAGAAAACGCGCTCAGGTTAAAAAATCGCGTCTGAGCGAAAAAAACACGTCCGAGAAAAAATATTGCATCCGAATGAAAAAAAACGTGTCCTGTAATAAAATCATGCTCGGGCGAAAAAACTGCATCTGAGCAAAAAAATCGTATCAGGGCAAAAAAACACCCCCGAGCTAAAAATCGCGACCTGGCGAAAAATGCATTCGGGTGAAAAACGCGCGTCCGAGTGAAAAATTTGCGTCCGAGAGAAAAAAAAAACACGTCCGGTAGTCGTGTCCAAAAAGCCCGATCGGGTCGGGCTGGGACCGGGCCGACCGAGTCCGGATTTTTTGCCAATCGGGCTCGGGCCCCCTCTCGAGGTGGCAGGCTGCTAAGGCCCGCAAGGCCGGCCAGGGCCAGCCTGATTTTTCTGTAGGCGGGATTAAAATCGTGTCTAATTGATTTTAATAGGCAGGATTCATCCCGCTTAAAAAGGCAGTAACCCCGCCTATTAGGCGGGATTAATCCCGCCTATTAGGCGGGATTAATCCCGCCTATTAGGCGGGATTAATCCCGCCTATTAGGCGGGATTAATCCCGCCTATTAGGCGGGATTAATCCCGCCTATTTGGAGGAAATCCAGTTAGCAAGCCGAAATCCTGCCTACTGGCGGGAGTTGGGTTTCTATTGAAATCCCTCCAGTATGCGGGATTTTTCGGCGGCCCAGGCCTAGGGCCCGGCACCTGGCTTATTCAAGCCCGGCACGGGTCGGGCATCGAACTAATATTGGGGCCCGATAAGGGCCCGAAGCCTAGCCTAGGCTCGGGCCGGGCCTAGCCGGGCTTTTTCCGAGCCGAACCCATGCGGGCTTTCCGGGCCCGACATTTTTGAATACGATTAACGTCCGGGCAAAAATATCGCGTTCGGGCAAGAAAACATGCATTCGGGCGGAAAAGCGTGTCTGAGAGAAAAATGCATGTCCGGGCAAAAAAGTATCGTTCGAGCAAAAAAATCGCATGCGGGCGAGAAAAAATGCGTCGAGCAAAAAAATCACGTCCAGGAGAAAAAATTGCACCCGGGCGAAAAAATCGCGTCATGACAAAAAAAATGCTCTAAAAAAATATTGCTAATGACTTTTTAAGAAATAAGCGTTTATGAAAAGTTTGGTTGCTCTTTCTCTTTCTATTCTTGCTATTTGCTGTGATATTTAAAATAGCTCTTTAGTTTTCTTTATTGAGTTAATTATTGGTATCACCTATTTAAACTCTTATAGAATAGCATAAAACAGCCAAAAGTTTTAAACACTCTATTCACCCCCCCCCCTCCTCTAGAGTAGATATTGAAAGGAGAGAGTTATTCAGATCTACTCTAGAGGGGGTGAATAGAGTGTTTAAAACTTTTTTGTTATTTTATGCTATTCTATCAGAGTTTTAAATAGGTGATACCAATAATTAAATCAATAAAAAAACTAAAGAGCTATTCTAAATATCACAGCAAATAGCAAGAACAGAAAGAGAAATAGCAACAAGACGGCACAAGAAATTATAGTGGTTCCCCAAATCTCGGTACATCCACTCTTCTACCATCCTGGTAGGAATCACTCTCTGGTTTTTGATCAGGTGACTGCCACCAAGAAATATCTATTTTCAGGGAGATATAGCAACCCTTCTGGCTTTTGATCAGGTGCAAGAAAACCACGTGAAGTCTTTTGATCAGGAGACCTCACAAGCAGGAATTACTTTTGAAGGGAGTAAAAACTCTGTACACAGAGGGGGGAAAGAAAAAGTTGAGCTGTCTTCTCTTTTCTCAAACAAAATGAGAGAAGACTTGAGAGTGATCCTGATGAAGTCAAGCCTTGTCCTGGTGATCTTGATTGGTTCAGGAATCCAGAGCCTTGTACATGGTGTAGGTCCTGAATTCCAGAAAGCTGAGACTAATTGAAGATGAATGTCTTTACAAGCTTCCTGGATGAACACTGGTATGAAGAACTGAAAGCTGTTCTTCTTTCTCTGACTTGTGTTCTCTAACAAAATCTGTTTGTGTCTGTCCGTATATGTGTCTTTGAGAAATAATTCTCTATATCTTATATTTTCTGAGTCTCTCTCTTTGAATAATTCCAAACTGAATTTGAAATGTCACACATTGATTATTTGCAGGAATCACGGAAACTCGTGCAACGGCTATAAGAGAATTAACTCATTTCTCTAACTGTCTCGAGAATGGCTATATAATAGCTCTGTGAATACCAGTAAATTAATGCTTGCCAAGGAACGACTATATTCAGAGAATATATGCATTAATCACTCAGAGTCATATAAGTAATATAATAATCAGTCAATAAGGAAAACAATAACTACAGGGAATAAAATGTTGATATGACAGTAATCGTCGATCTGGTCCTGAGATCGTCGAACTCAAACATCCTCTATCGTCGAGCTGAGCCCTGTGATCGTTGTCCTGAAGATCTGCCTTCCAAACTAGGCTTCAAGATCGTCGAACTGAGATGGTTGATCGTCGATCTCTATCCTGAAAGTAGATCAGAGATCGTTGAACTAAGTTCAGCAATCGTCGATCTCACCACTTAGAGATTTAACTCTTGAGATCGTCGGACGCAGAACGAAGATCGTCGAACACTCTTCAGAGATCGTCGAACGACTTTTCTGCCTAGTTCAGTTCTGATGTTTTGGTCTTGTCTCACTGAGTTGTTGATCTGACCAACACCTAAGACACTAGATTAGACCCTGACTATACAATGTGAGTCTGACTTAGCCTAGATTAGTGAACCTAGCCCAAATTCAAAATAGGGATCCAACATCGCGTTCGTGCAAGAAAACACGCATTCGGGCTAAAAAACGTGTCTGAGAGAAAAATGCACGTCCGGGCAAAAAAGTATCGTTCGAGCGAAAAATTCGCATGCGGGCGAGAAAGAATGCGTCGAGCAAAAAAATCGCGCACAGGAGAAAAAATTGCACCCGGGCGAAAAAATTGCGCCATGACAAAAAAAAATGCTCTGAAAAAAATATCGCTCATGACTTTTTAAGAAATAAGCGTTTATGAAAAGTCATAAGTTGGATATGAATAGCTTATGAAAAAATAGTTTATCATTGATTTTAAAATAAATGATTTTCTAATAGCTACGCAAACAAACAACTGTAAAACTGTTTTTGAGTTTTGAATAGAGATTATCCATTAGTATAAGATGTCTCAAACAAAGCCTTAGACTACATTTGGAGCGGCTTATCACAACTTATTTGCTCTGGTGAGGTTGGACAAAAATGTCATTGTCATAGAATGTATGTTTGATATCACAAATGTTACAAAAAAGAAACTAGTTTGAGGCATAAAATTTTAGCATAACAATGACATTTTTGTCCAACCTCACCGGAGTAAATAAGTTTTGATAAGCCTGGCCAAACGCAACCATAGTCTTGTACAAGGAGGGCTCCCATTTCTTCATCACTCCATCAGAATTGCTGAAAACTTTCATTTTATCTCACGTCTTTAGGAATTATTTCCTCGACAAGCCCTTTGTTAGGGCATCCGCGAGTGTCTTCTGATCGGCAATGCTCCAATTGTACCCTTGTCTTCCCGACTTCTTCTCAATGAATTGATGACGAAAATCAATATGTTTGTCTCGGTTATGATAGATGGGGAGCTGAGATGATTACCACAGCTTATGTTAATGTTTCTTTTTACTTCTTTCTTTTCACTTCTTTCTCTGGTTAAGAAAAAATCAGCTTGTTGTAACTCAATGGCTTCACAAGCAGCATTAGTAAGAGCAATGCAATCTACTTTGGTGGAGGATAGAGCCACAATTTGTCGATTGCAAGAAGATCATGAAATTGGATTATGATCCACGAGAAATATGTACCCCTTATGCTCTTTCTATCATCAATGCTTCGGAGTTGTGGAATCCCCTAATCTTGTTTATTTGATCTTTCTCATAGAAAATCACATAATCAAAAGTCTCTTGCAGGTAGCGGAATATTCTTTTAGAGGCAACAAGGTGAGTCTAACTTGGGTTCGATACATATCTGGATATGAGATTAACTGTGAATTTGATGTTGGGTCTTGAATTTATTAGGTAGAAGAGAGATCCTACTAGAGATCGATATGATTCTATATCGACAAGATCTTCTCCTTCTTGTCATTTCTTGAGTTTTTCTTCAAGGACAATTGGCAGAATTGCGGGATTGCAGTCTTCTATGTTGAATTTATTGAGTAGGTCGGTGATATACTTTTCCTAGGACAAAAAAATGAATTGTGGATGTTGAATTACTTGTATTCCAAAAAAAGTAACACAGTAATCCAAAGTCTATCATATCGTATTGTTGCTTTAGACTTTCCACAAGCTCCTGAATGAGTTTTGAGGAAGTCTCAGTTATAATCAAATCATATACATATATACAGATGATGACTGACCCCTCATTCCGACATTTGATATATAGTGAGGGTTCTAGTGAGCATTTGGAGAAGCCTTGGTGAATGAGATGTTGGTCGATGTTAAAATTCCATGTCTGCGGGGCTTGTTTGGCCCATACAATACTTTAAGCGGCTTATAGTTCTTATTTTCTTCTCCTACTTTAAATCCTCTTAATTATTTTACAAAGACTTTTTCTGATATGGTATCATTTAGAAACACTGATTTCACATCTATTTGACATATTGGTAGACTTTGTTGTGTGACAAAAAGGATTAGATGAATCGTTTCCACTTTGGCTATTGGAGCATAAGTTTCATCATAATCAAGCTCATGCTTTTGGTGTAGCATTTAGCCACGATCCTTGTCTTAGGTTTGCTGACTTCTTCAAGTTCATTATATTTTTATTTGTATATCCATTTGAGCTCAATTATCTTGTGTTGAGGGGGCGGTTTCTCAACTAGAGACCATGCTTCATTTTTCTTTATCATTGTCATTTCCTCTTTCATAACTGCAACTCATTATGCATTGTTGGTTGCTTCTTCATACTTGGTGGGTGTCGATGAGAACATGACAACAGTACATGATATATATATATATATATCAATTTCATTGTGCAACTCATTATGCATTGTTGGTTGCTTCTTCAATTTCATTGTACATTAATGATGAGTTTGGATTCAGGATCTGTTGGAAATGGTGGATTGCATCTGCTGCGGAAAGTGGATGTATGGGTAAAAATGTCTCTTTTTATATCTCTTTACCATTTATTACAAAAACTTTATTCTTCTTATAATAGTGGCGGTGATATTGCCTTTCTGTTAGATATGAAAATGCCAGAATATGTTGTGACCTTCAATTACACATCCATAGAGTGAGAAGGTAAATAGAATTTGATGTACACACTTCCATGCTTCTTATCATTTCATAGTTAATTTGATCTCTTATTTTATTCGTAAAAGTAGCCCATCGATTGAGAGGATACTATTACACCAAAAATGCAAAATGTTACACAACAATTGAGGGTGCAGACTACAAAAAAATGCATACAAAACATATTCCAAGTAAAAGAGATCTTGAATAATATGTTATCCCTCAAGATCTTTTGATTGAAATTAAGTCAATTAAAACTTGGCATTTGTGTTGTCGACTAGCCTTTTATCCCATCTTTCATTTCTTACTGGTATGCCCCTCATATGTTAGTCTTGATTACATACAAACCTCTCAGTAGGGGTGCAACTCAGATCGGTTCGGTTCGGTTCCACATAGAACCAAGAACTGACCCGTATAGGTTCGGTTCCAAGTTTTTGGAACCGGAACCGACCTACGGTTCTAAATTATGGAACCGGATCCGAACCATTCGGTTCGGGTCGGTTCCGATTCGATTCTCGGTTCATAACATGGGACTAATGAACTATAAGAAAAATATCAAAATAAGAGATTTTTATTTTTAGACATTAAATAAGAATGATTTGTTAAATTGTAAAATAACATCTCCAATTAACCCCTCTGTGACTCACGCTAGCGCCCAGCGCCCAGCCGACCCAATCTTTATAGTTAAAATTTTTAACAATACATATATTCTTTTAAGTTAAAATTTGTAATTTATATTCGGTTCTGGGGTACCCGACTGTCGGAAACGAGAATCGAACCGAACCATCTGTTCTATATTTTTTGGAACTGTACCAGAACCGAACCATCTGTTCTATATTTTTTGGAACCGTACCCGAACCGACAGAAATAGGAACCGACACGAACCGCCCGGTTCAATTTCGGTCTGATTTTCGGTTCTTCGGGTATTTTTGCACACCCCTAACTCTCAGTGATTATTAAAAATATATGAAAGTACAACAATGCAAAATATGAACTCTGGCATTAGATATATGGGGCAACAACTCAGTTTTAGTCTTTTCTAACAGTCGTTATGCTTCAAAAGTAGATAGATTTTATAGTTTGGTCTTTTGGTTGTCTTTTTTGGGCATCTAGATAATCATGTTCGGAAATTTCGGCACTAGATGTTACTTATAATAAGTATATATGTATATTTTGTAATATTGTTGAGTTCCTTTTGATTTATGTTTTTTGTAATGAAGTACAAGATTGTTTGCTTAGTCCAATTAGTTCAAAGCTTTTACATATATCTATTTAGGTATATCTATGTAACTAAGTTTTGGATATTTCTCACCATATGCAGTGAAGGAGACAAAAATAATAATAAGAAGGTTACTGCATATGCTCATAAATGGCCTTACATCGGGAGTGAGTTTGCAGGGAGTCAAACAAGAACAAAGGAACAAATGTATGCCTTTACCGCTTTTAAGCCTTGCTTACACTTTAATTACTTCGTTATTAAAGACGCAAGGCGCACCAAGGCGCACAGGGATATTGGAGCCTAGACGCAAGACTCAAGGCGCAGGCGCACGCATGACGAAGGCAAGGCGCAGACGCACGTATGATGAAGGCAAGACGCAACCACATACATTTTAAATAATCAGCACCAAACATCATTTCAACTTCTTGATCAAATTCTTCATCTAGTCTACAAATTATTCATTCATTACTATCATTTATATCTCTTAAAAATAGAATCAATGTGGTCACGTATATCATATCTAAGGCTCAACGCACAATTTTCTTTCATAAATATTAAATAAATAAATAATTATTGAGTTATTGTATTATTTTTTTTCTTAATTTTTGAAGAAAAAAATTTACAGCAAAAATTTCACTCATATGCGCATTTTATATTCTAAAGACACAAATAAGACGCACAGAGCCGCAAACCTCTGAGCGTGGTGAGTCTGGAGTCTTAGCCGCGCCTGAGGCACGCCTTTAATAACATAGTTTAATTATTTTCTGTTTGAAATCATCTCTACTCTTTGTATATAGTTTAACTATTTTTAGTTATTATGGATTACAATTACCTAATGTCGTTCAAATGTCATTATGAAATTATCTTCGTAATAATTTAAATTTATTTTAATTAAGTACTACAAAATATATTATCATTTAGATTTATGAAAGTACATAATATATTATCATTTAACTTTGCATGAAAGTACAAATGTCGCCGCACACGACAGATGTCGCCGCCCACGACAAATGTCGCCGCCCACGACGAATATTGCCGCCCATGACAAATGTCGCCCCCTATAACATATGTCACCCCCACGACAAATGTCACCTCTATGACAAATATCGCCCTCACGACAAATGTCCCCCCCCCCCACGAAAAATGTCGCCTCACACGATAAATGTCACCCCCTCTCACACAACAAATGTCACTGCCCACGAGATATGTCATCTCCCACGACAAATGTCGCCAACCACGACAAATATCGCTATAATGTTTTAAGCATCTGATGGCCAATCTTTAAGGTGAAAATTATATTAACTTAGTTGAATGGAAAATGTATGTCAATATATAGAGCCTTTAAGCATCAATTAAAGCAACAAAGAAATCGCATGCACCGCTGTCATTATTTTTCTTATGTTGTTCTTTGTTAAATGTGGTTGTATGACTAACAAAAAAATTAAATTTTAGACTGTCATGTTCAATGGGCTGCCAATATTGTTTTGCTAGGCTGCTATTATAATTGGACTGTCAATAGCCATAGCCACGCTGCAAATATAAATACCCTTATTTTTTTATTATTATGTATTGGGGTGTGTTTATTTTTTTATTATGTATTGGAATGTGTTTATTTTTTATCGTGCTCATACACGTGTTTATGGGCATGTGGTTATGTGTGTACAAATTTGTGCTTGTACAAGTATGTGTTGGTTTGTGTGTTTATTTGTGGTTGTGTGATTATGTACGTAGCGGTGTGTGATTATGTGGTATAAAGTGTATTTGTCTTTTATGTTCTTGTATGTATGTATGTGATTGTTTTTAGTGTGTATGTATTTGTATTTGAATGTCTAAACATGTTTGTACATTACTCTCCTCAAGAAGCAAGGCATGGGCAATAAAGCAATGAATGGTTCGAAAGGTGCATCCAACCTTTAAAAGATGAATCCAATGCCATTATAAACAAAGAGAAGATTGTAGCATGATTGAAAACCTGGAATAAGTACTACGTAGAAGTATGGACAAGATTAGATACTAGTGGCTTCGGTTGAAATTGAGGGCTAGTTTTGCGCGGCGGTCACGCGGGGGCGGATTTCTTCGCACCGTTGGACCGCTACCGCAAAAACTACAGTGTAGACAAAATCTGTTGGTTTCTGCAGGGTTCCTGCGGCGGGGCGGAGCGGAGCGAAACCGCCTAGTCGCGGCCCCGCCAAACAGGTGGTTCACACAGCGGGGTGGTCTCATCCGCGCGACCGGCACAAATCCGCCCAATCAAACGAAGCCTGAGAGTTTAATGCCGTAAGTTAAATAGCGAAAAAGTTTGGGCAAACTATGTCTATATAAAAGTTTATTTTTGTAAAAGATATTCTACTAATATTTATAATTATTGCGCATATAACTTAACTTACATATATATTATATTGTTAAATGTTAAGCATTACAATAGTAAAGTGATTATGAATTGGGACAACATAGCAATGTTGTATGGAGTTGATAGAGCTATTGCGGCTAATGCTGCTACTATTATGGAGACCGAGCAACGACATCAGGATAAGAGATCGGCACGGTTGATGTAATTGCAGAGGTTGTTTCAGCAATTGCAAGGAACATGAAACAAGAGATCAACACGACTGTTCAACGTCAATAGCAGATGATGAGAGCTAATATGATATATGTGGCCCTTGAAACAATGCCATAATTTTCTAAATACAAGTTCATCAGCTTAGCGCTGATAAACGAAAGTGTGAAGTATTTAAGATTTGAGTGGTGTTAAGTGCAAATCAATTTAAAATAAATGCAAATCAATTTTGTTAAGTGCAAATCAATTTTAGATAATTGTGTCTAAAAATTTTCGATTTGCACATAACCGTGATTTGCACGTGGCCAAAATGAGGTTGCACATAAAATTACTCTATCCGTGCATCATAAAAGCTGACTTCACTTGCATCTCGAAGATTAAATAATTTATGTACTAAGGCTCCGGTTCATGCGGTCATAACCGTTTGACCGGTGAAAATAAGTCCCCCAAACGGAGCCTAAGTTTATTTGTGTCCGATACAATATTAGTTTGCGTTTTAAATAGTCGAACTTATTTAATATTTTGTGTTTTATTTACTGTATGCCACTAAATTCTCCCTAATTTCAATTAATGTGTCCGAATTCATATCTTCAGCCAAACAACAAAATTAGAATTAACCTTAATTCTATTTTTTTCAAAATTAAAATTGAGTTAATTACAATTTCCACAATTCCTTCCAAAAATCAAGAAAGAGGAGATACTTTACAAAGAGAGGAGCTGAGCGAAAAAAGTTTAAGTGAGAATGAGATTGAGACACAAGATTCTTTTGCCCTATTTATAAAAAAGCCCATGAAATTTAAGCACCACCGCCAAAAGAAATGCGAAAAAGTGCAACTCATTGGGACATGTTGCTTGAACAAGTTTCAAAAAAAAGTATTTTTATTTTACATGTAAGAAAATCGAGCGGAAAAATAGTTTCAAAATGATTGCTAAAGCTATGATGAATTCTCAATTACAATCCAAAAAAAAGTATTTTTATTTTACTTACAAAAAAGTAAAGCAATACATGCATAAAAATTTCTAGAAAGAAAAAAATAACTCATTAGACATGTTACTTGAACAAGGGTAACTGAGAATGGGTTCAATTAACCAGCCCCAATACTTCGGCTCACTCTGTGCTAGGACTAAATCAACCATTAATGCCAACACATGTTATAAGGCTCTGCCCGAATGCAATCACAACTCTATTTAGTACCACAATTTTGCACGCCGCCGCCTGCTCAAAAACCCTAGTATCTCAAACAGAGCCATAATAACCGAACATAAGATGCAACGAAATGTATACGAATCTAAAGTAACCATGCATTCACGAGATTAAGGGACATGAAGCTTTTCTTTTTTGCATTTAATGTATTTACTTTGAATTTTTTGCAATTCAAACATTTCAGAGTCCGTTTGTTTCGGTTGTTGCTGATCGAAAGTAGCTGTCAGAAATGAAGTTTGGAAAAAGAACTGTTTGTGGAAAAGAGTTTGCGGTAAAAATTTGACTGTGTAAAATGGAATTTGTAGAGCTGTTCAGAAAGCATTTCATACAAAATGTTTGGTAAAAAATTGTATTATATGCAACTACAACATAAGTACAACAATTTGTGATATAACTACTACAATTTGTTGATATCTACAACATAATTGATATATCAGGGGAAACAAGTGTACTGTATATAACTACAGCATAAGTTGATATCTACAGTATAATTGCAATATCAGGGGAAAAAATTGTATTGTATTCTATTGCATTACATTCCATTTCACTGATATATAACTACAGCAATAGTTGGAATACAGAGAACTACAGCATAAATTCCATATACAGAGAACTACATTCTATTGATATATACATTCAATTTCCATATACATTCCATTGTTCATTGATGATAACAATAAATTGAAGGTTATATAGCCACTACATATCCCATGAATCAGGACAAATTGCGAAAGAAAGGAGGAAGCCATAACCTACAGATCTTATAAATCAGGAAAAAACCCCATGAATCAGAAAAAACTCACTTGAAGAAGAGAAAAAGCACATGATTCAGGGGAAAAACGTGCGAAGCCATAGACGAGCAGATCTGGAGGAAAAATGCAGGAAAAAAACTCGCACAAAAAAAAACACTAGAAAATAATCGCAGGAAACCAGATGAGAAGAATAAGTTACCTGCAAAAGGAGGAGGATGCGGATGACGAAGAGATCGGGAGCCGAAAGCCTTGCCATCGAGGGAGATGGCAACCTTGTTCCTCAAAAGCCTCGCGTGAATTCTGGTAGTTCTGAACCCTTGTTCCATCCGCGAGAGGAGAATAAGCGGAGACGCGCGGATGGAGAAGTACCTCAAAGCTGCCGTTCAACATTACCCTAAAATCGACTTATTTTAAAAACACAGAATTACCTTTAAGTGCCCGCAAACACATTAAGTCTCAGTTTGACTCAGCTGCAGCGACTGAAGAAGTTGTGGGGGGAAGCAGTGGGGGGATAATCAATTGTTTTGCAAAGTGATGACAAAATTTGTGAAACTGTTTGGAAGAACAGCATTTGCAGTGTCTGTGGCTGATTGACAAAATCATGCTCTTCCTATCATAGCTGGTGCTTGGCAGCACGGAGAAATATGGCTTGCAGAAACTGTTCTAGATAATTCTACAAACCAGAATCTTCCAATCTAATGAATGTTACATTTTTATGTATCTGAATTACCCTCATTCATCAGCTAGAATGTGCTTCTTTGTATATATATACATGTACAGAATCAGACAAAGGGTAAGAAATCCTCTTTTGTAATATCAGAGCCTTGCGCCTAATTTAATTTAGCTTTCGCCACCCGATGACTCCCTGTTTAGAACCTTTCTAAACACCATGCTCGGTCCCGTTTCTCATGTCACCAACAATTGCTTGATCCGATGAGGAGCTTCGAGTCTTTGTTTCCTTGTTGATCCACAAAGAACTTTGAGCTTCAGTTTCCTTGTTGATCCACAAAGAACTTTGAGCTTCAGTTTCCTTGTTGATCCACAAAGAACTTTGAGCTTCTGTTTCCCTGCTAATCGGACGTGAGATTAGAGCTTCTGCCACCACCCGACGCGCACTCCTGCCTCCTGCCTTACCCAACGAGCTTCTACCAAGAAGAAGATATATGAATAAGCTGATGAACGGAGGCGGGGGAAGATGGGGGTGAAGGTTTACCGAGAAGAAGACTGTCTTTAACGCACACTTTGCGTCGGCGGAGAACAAAGAAGAAATTTTGAGCGAGGTAGAAGACGATGGAGGTGTCCGAATGCGTACTTCACGATTTTGGAGTCTGAAAAAAATTCACCGACTCCAAATCGCTGTATTCCCACGTTTTTAGGGCGGTGGATTTTGGCACTGCTTATCTAAAAATTACTGTTTGGCGGGGCAGAAGAATAAACAGTGGCACACAACATTGAAAACGCTCCGCCAAACAGAGCCTAAAACAGGAGACAACATTTTCGCCGGACCAAACCGGAACCAAAAAGCTTTGATACAAAGATTGAAAGGAGTTTCCACAAGTTGTTGAGAGAGCATACACACGAATGAAAACACCGATACATATTATTAGAATTTAGAAACAACGAAATTCATTCATGCTCCGACGAAGAGATGAAATTACATTCATGACCCCGGGCTGAAAAATGCCATAAACTCTTGTATAGGCTTCTACATAATGGAATGAAATTCAAAGACAGAGGAAGTAGCTCTAACCTGTGAGCCCTGATTTGATCATTACAATCACTAGAACATAGAAGGATGGTGAGAAACTCCTGGATCAAATTCCACTTGCAAGGCAAAAAAAATTGAAATCAGTTCCTTAATTTTAACATAATTTTGTACAGTCTCTTAAAATATATATATTTTTAGAGATGTGATCGCTTGTCTTTCAAAAATCAATGAAATTTGTCCCTCACTAGAAGCACTTGAAAATGTGGGGCCAAAATCTCGTAATTTTTTTGAGGGACTGATTTTACAATTTTGTCTGTTTGAAGCTGTGCGGGCAGAAACCTCACAACGTTAACCTGATCAGAACTTCTCGAACTAGCTTCGAAGCATCGGATCGATGATTCAATCAGGTCAATAGATACTATTTACTGTAGCACTCTGAATGCGGGATGTGCAAGGCACTTCAAACAAGCTTAATTGACCTTCTCTTAGGCTGCAGAAGAAATGGAATAATATTAGTAACATGTTTATATAAGAATATTGGGAATGCTAAGATTGTGTTGAACCAATTTCATGAAGAACTTTAGTTCAGAACAGAAGTTATTGCAATAGTATCAGCTATTGTGGTCAGTCCCAAAAGGAAATATATACTTGGCCCAAATATCTTAACATTTTGGCTTTGTTTGGCAGTGTTTCAGGCGCAGCAGCATTTCCTGTGATTGCGACCGCAGTTGAGAGCGGAACTAGCCTGCAAACTTCGTTGTCAGCCTGTTCCGGGCAATCAAAGGAAACACCAACGTGCTAGATGTTCTCCCAAATAGAGTCTTTTAACAACAAGAATACCAACTTCGTAGCCAAAGCCATAACTGAAAGCAGTTTCTTCTCAGAGATTTCCAAAGGAGAATTTTGCTTTGACAAACTACAACTCCTTGTATCAAGTTTAGAAAGAGGAAGAAATAAAGTAACTTCCAGAAATCTTTTGTCAGCACTTCACATATAATACTAGGTTTGAGAAGTTCCCAATTGGATAGTAAATGACTGGAGTTCATCACTGAAATGTAAAGAGTTTGACGTGAAAGATTGCAAATTCTGACTATTATTTCTCCTAGAAATTAAAGTTTAGGGTGTTTTGATATAAGGTTTTGACTTTAAGGGTTTAAGGTTTAAACTTCAAATTTATGATTTCAAATTTAGAATTTCTTAATATCATTTGTTCCTTCATTTATAGATGTTTGCAGTATCCCAACAACAATATCTGATCATCACTAAAAGGAGATTAAAAAAACCATGCATTCCATTAGATTAATAAGATTAAATTTGAAGGGCTTAAATTAATGTGATTGTCCTATTTTAGGAAAACGCCCACCTAATGTGATTGACCTATTTTAGGAAAATGACCACCATAAGATTTTCTTAGACACAAACACACAGATACACACAGAAACACACACACACACACACACTTTTTGTAAGGAAACAGGAGCTTTTGATGTAACATCATTATTCCAATTTACCCCGTTTTTAAATTTAATTCAAATTGTGCGGGGTTCCCCATGCCTCGACAGTGATAGTACACATGCCGTCACTCCTCCCTGTGAAATTTTTGTTTCTTCCAATATAAAACATAATAATAATTGAGGAGATAAGAACACACTTTTTAAAATAAGTATAAAAAATTTAAATTAGGCTCCTTTTTAACAAAAGTTGTAAGAATATCTTTACCATATATAAAGAAATATTTTCATGACATATAGTGTAACCCTAGCAAGCATCGGTTATTTGGATAGTCGGCTCTATTTATATCGTAATATCTCAGTCGTTCGATCACTGACATACCATCCAATCAATCAAGACCGTCCGTTTGGATTTTCATAGAGCTCCTACACCTAGGTTAATAGGGGGTCTTAAACCTATAATTTTTGTAGGGCCACAACCCTACATTGAGAAATTACTATTTTACCCTTTAATTTTTGTAAAAATTTCATTCTAATGGATTGAAATCAAATCCCGATGTGCATAAATAAAGCCCGCCCGGTCAAATCCCACATAGCCCGCGCGATATACCCCGCCAACTCGGTATAGCCGGCCCGGTCCAAGTTAGATTTCAAACACACATTCCCTCTCCTATTATTTAAATACCTAACAACAAGTCAATCCTGCGATGTGGGACAAATGAATGCTCACAGAAGGAGGTCCGAAAATTATAATTTTATCATGTCTGCAAGGAGGTTTGAAATGTCGATCTTCCGCAAGAAAGATATAGAAACAACCACTTGAGGCAAGAAGCTTTTGTGAATAAAATAGGCTTATATTTTATAAATATAAACACATATAATAATCTAAACATAAATGTATTACGTATGTGCGGGTTTTTTTTTTTAAAAAAAATTCCTTAAAATAATAATATTTCTAAAATTTCAAATTTGATGATAAAAAAATATTATTGGGTGAAGCCGCCCACCACCGTGCACTGTATCGAATAGTACTTCATTGAAAGTTTCACCAAATAGTACTTCATCCTTGGTGTGTGTGTGTCTATATATATATACATATATACACACGAGCATCTTCGCACGGGCTATGCCCGTGCTCGATGCTCTCGGACAGCCTTTGGCCGCATCCAGACGGACTTCGCCTGCCTCCACACGGGCTTTGTCCGTGCCCGATGCTCGTATAGATATATATGAGTGGAATAATTAATTAATATATCTATTTATATACACGCCTCTCTCTCTTCCCCTCATTATTTCTTTCTCTCCCCTCTCTCTTCCCTTTCTTCTCTCTCTTTCCCCTCTCTCGCCGCCCCTCTCCCCTCCCCCTCTCCCTCTCTCGCCGCCCCTCTACCCTCACCTTCTCTCTCCCCCCGTTTTCTCTTCCCACATAATTACCCGATAGAATTCTCTCCCTCCCTCTCACCGTCCTCTCCCTCCCACTCTCTTTCTCT
Organism: Platanthera zijinensis; assembly: GCA_039513925.1. Taxonomy (NCBI): domain Eukaryota; kingdom Viridiplantae; phylum Streptophyta; class Magnoliopsida; order Asparagales; family Orchidaceae; genus Platanthera; species Platanthera zijinensis. The sequence goes on from CM077081.1 coordinate 234,418,503, forward strand.
CTCACCTTTAAAGAACTAATATGTATATATATATATAACCTGTCCACCCGCCGCCCTCTCTTCTCTCTCTCTCTCTCTCTCTCTTTCCGATCTCTCTCAAATGTAGGAGATCAAACGGTAAAAACAGAAGTTTGGCGTGACTTTGAAATATGCATATTGTCAGAATCCTGCGTAAGTGCTAGAAAAATGATTGTACTATTAAAACGAAGAAATTACTCACATAATTCTTGTCCAACTCTTCTAGGAATTTCCGAGGGGAATCAATGTAGAATTCACAGTCCCTCCTCACAGCAGTTGCCAGCTCTTCCTCTCCCCCTTTCTCCAAGTTCCTGACTAGTATAGTAAAAGTCAACTTATCAGGACTGCAGCCAGAATCCTTCATCAATTTGTACATACCCATTGCCTTCTGCACATCACCAATACGCAGAAATGCTCCAATAATTTCAGTGAAGACTCTTGTATCGGGCCGAACACCTACTTTTTCCAATTCAGAGAAAAGATTTTCAGCTTTTTCAATCAAATTGTTTTTTCCCATCATCAAAATCATATCGCTGTAGAGGGATGGGTCTGGTTTGTACCAAAACTCCTTTTGGATGACCGCAAAGACCTGGAAGTATTTGGTTTTAGAGTGGAGATAGACAGTCAGTTAGCAAACAGAGCAAACATAGAAAAAGTGGATGCTAAGAAAAAGGAAAAATGTGGCATCTTCAAAAATTTGGGGAAATTTAGGAAAATGGGCGTCTACATACTTATTTGATCAAACATAAATATTAATGCAGTGCACTGTGCACGCATATCAATTCAATCAAACGACTTCGGGACTGTTTGGCGAGGCGACAGCTTGCTGGGGAATCATCAACAGGAGAGATATTTAGGTGTGTGTAACGCACGATGATCACCGTGAAGAAGCAAATATAGCCGTATGATTTGTGATTCAACGATGCTGATTGTTTGTGAAAATACGGTCGTATTAAAAAGTGACCGTATTTTAGATCAATCATGCGCGGAAATTCGTGTTGGCAAGAATATATGGCATGATAGGCGGTCACGCACGGTGATCTAAGGTGCGAGTAACACACCAACAATTTAGGCCATCAACAGAGATGGAATGGGGGAGTACCCAAACCAGCCTGAAGCCTTTGATGTGGAACACTGAAGGTATATTTATGGAATTCTGCACTCATCTCCAACTGGACCCCCGTCCAGGGGGCTCCAAACAGACACTTAATCTACTTCAATTTATCAACAAAGAAAAATAGACACCAAAAAATGCTCAAATATTCTTCCACAAGTTCCGGCAATTGAGAGGAAATTAGACATTTGATTTGGAACAGTGTAGACCGGTTGGTTCAATAAGAAGCATGGGCTAGGCTGCCACTAGGGTGTTCGCAAATCGAATCAAATAGTTCTTCAATCAAATTCAAATTTGTCATAAAATGCAGAGATTCAGATTCGTTCAATTATTTGAATTCGGATTCACCCCGAAATCCAAGATTCGAATTCGAACGATGGGTCAAATCAACTTTACTCGGACTGTCATGATCATCTTCATATATAATATAGATATTCATATCATTCCTGAACTATTTGCAAATCTTGCCAATAAAGAATATTATTCGGATTCAAATTTGATTATCACACGAATCCATATTTGGAGTTGAATTCAAAAAATACGAATCTTAATTGAATCTTCACAAATTGATTCACGAATTATTAACAAACTATTTGATTTGCGAACAACCCTAACTGGGAAGCGACGCTGACAACATCACGAGCCATTTCCAACACTCCTAGCACCCAATACTTGGGTATCTATCTGCATCCAGATCTCGTCTTTCTTCCCCTTCTTCAGCCCTCTACCGGCCTCCACCACCCAAGTCAACTCCGGCGAGGCCCTTCCTACATCAGGCGAGCCCTCCACAGTCCCCAGCCCCAACCTCCCCAAGCCCATCCATCCCTCACCTAACCCCCCAACAGTAGCCGAACCTCTTCTACCTCCTCCAACAACCGCCACAGGCCTCCATATTCCCTTACCAATCATAGCTAACCACCCCCAACACCATTAATCCATAGCCAACCCTCCCAAGTAATTCTCCTACCACATTCAGTGACCTATCCACCCATTTATCCTCTCAAACAGTCACTGAAAACTCTAATTTTATCCTTATTTTTATATAATTTTTATTTAATAATTAATTAATTTATAATTATATTTTATTAATTAAGTTCCTAATTTATTTCTTTTTATATTTCAGATTAATCAGTGCTACAAATAACATTTTGAAGCCGACAGGATTGATCAGGAGAAAATTATGAGCAAATCTGGAAAAAAATCTCAAGTACACGCTCTAGGGCCGCAGGCGTAACTAAGGGACGTGACCTATGCCACGGGCCATGTCTGCTTCCAGCTGTTCCAGAGCGCTTTCCACGTCATTTAAAAATACACGCCCCCTAGTCACGACATGACCTGTAGGCGCGACCACCAGCTATGTAGCACGGGGACGGAAACGGGATACGAGATACGATACGAAACGGATACAGGAAACGTGATTTTATTAAAAAATTTGGGTACGGGAAATGCTTTTAATTATTTTTAATTATTTTAATATAAGAATAAGACAACTAACAAACTATTTGTACATATCTTGAATTGTAACGAAAAAAATTAATAAGACTATATTATATATCATTGACATTTCATATAATACTATAAATAACATTCAAGGAAACAAACATCATAAAGAACAATCTATCACATGTTCACATCATTACATCAATTGAGAGCATTGTTTTGTTACATTCACATGCAAAATATCAAGTATAAAAAATTAAACATTCTCTCCAGTAGTATCAACTTCATCATCTTCTTCAATAATCGAGAGCTCCAACATTGGTTCATCAAGCGATAGATTAGCTATCTCAAGTGCACCTACATCTTCGAATGACTCGAAACCATCGCACGCAATATCCCACAATGTAGACTCTCCTTCATTGTATTTTTGATCTCTTCTAGAAAGAAGACGAAGATTGCTATGGATATTTATTAAATCTCCTGCACGTTGCGGTATCATTCTATTCCTTTTAATTGAATGGATAAATAAGTACTCCAATTTCTCTCGGCGCATGAAAAAGATGATGGTTGTACTAATAACTTCAATGCAATGGTTTGAAGCGAAGGGGCCGGCGAGCCATGATTTATCCACCAAGTCTTAAGATTTAAGAGATAATGATTTTGAATTGAATCATAATCGTTAAAATCCCCTGATTTGTCAATGAACTCTGCATACTCCTTGGCGACAACATTACGCTTCATTAAGCTTGGAAAATACTTTTTCAAGCATTTAATTCTTTCCTTGCTAACTTCCGGATATTTATGAGGACCAACTCTATTTGGATCCTCCGTTAGCCATTGTTCACTATAATATCTAGTAAAAAAACTGAGTTAAAAATCAATTATACAAATGACAAATATAAATTTATAATTAAAAAAGATACCTTGGATTCAATGAATGCGCAAAGCAATGAAGCAGAGTATTATTCTAGTTCCAATGATCCATTAGGATAACATGTACTACCTCAAAAAAGGTAGACACATCTTCTTCTCTTTTCCTCTCATGAGAGTAGATAGCCTTCCTCATCCTTTCAATCATTGTGTCCCACATATCATATACTAGATGAAGACAAGGCTTATCCGTATCGTAAAAGCGAATCATGTCATATATTGGAGCGGTGAATGAAAGAATATACTCGATGGAAGCCCACCAATCATCATCCAAGACCTTCTCTTTCACATGTCTTATCTTTTCCATATCATCATCACGATATAGAAGTCCATGATCAATAATAACCATTCTTTGAAGTCCATTTTTTATAAATTTGAATCGTTTTAACATGATGATAATTGAAGCGAAACAAGTTTCGGCAATAGACAATAATTTCAAGCTCACAAACTCATTAAACATAGCCATTCTCATGGAATGATTCATTATATAGTTCTTAATGAACATGACATCATCTCCAATATGGGTAATCCACGAACATTCTCCATACGTAACCGCATTATTCTCTGAATTTTTAGCGGCACATATGTTCCTCAAAACTAGATTGAGAGTGTGCACCACACACGGAGTCCAAAAAATTGATGGAAACTCACTCTCAATTAATTTGCGTGTCCCCTTGTAATTTGCCGCATTATCTGTTATAACTTGAACAACCTTTTCATATCCGATTTCTAAAATGACCTCTTTGATCAAAGAGGCAATGAAATACTTGTCCTGGTTTGACCTTCACAATTAACCACCTTCAAGAACATTGCTTTTGAATCGGTTATTGCCATGGAATTAATGAGTGGTCTTCTTTGTGGATCGCTCCATCCGTCGCTTACAATACTAACTCATTTCTCTACCCGCATCCCTCGAATCGGAGCTAATCTTTTTTCAATTTTGATCTTCTCCTTCAACAATAATGTGGTTCTTAGAAAATTATATCCGGGTGGTACGTATCCCGCAAGGTTATGACTAGCGACAAAAGAATAATATTCCCTCCAATAAGGATTTTTTGCTAGATTGAAAGGCAACCCCGCCGAATAAAATGCCCTAGCAATTAAAGCATCTAAATGAGCTCTATCTTCATTATTGAATGCACTAGATATTGAATTCATTTCTCTACCGCTTGGATCATCATTTCTTCTCCGCTTATCACCAACACTCCCAACACTTCCAACTACACTTGAAGTACTTGGAGCTACCGATATAAATTTTGGAAGTCTTCGCTCAATAAGCTCTTGAGCATCTTTATCTTCCTTTAACATGTTCTTGTATGTGGAAGTAGGACCTTGTTACATGCTCCAATTCCACTACTCTTGATCCTCAATAAATGACCCTTCACACGAGTGTATGAGCTTTTGTAAGGCTTACCACAAAAATTACATGTCCAACTTATACTTCCACCTCCTTTGGTTAACTTGTTCCCTCTTGTCATATATTTCCAAATTCATCATTTTCAGTAACGCCGCTACTTGAATCCATGTTATGAAAGATAAGACCTAATTTAAACAACAATGAAAATCATAATAAACAATGTTAGCAAACTCATAATAAGATTGAATAATGTGAGAAATTCCTAGCTACACTCATTTTTTGTACAACAATAGATTAACTGTTGAGTGGAAAAACATAACTAGACGCATTTGTTACTACTATAAGTGCTACATAGAACTTAACATGGTGCTAACATTAAGAACTCAAGTTTTGTGGAAGGAAAGTCATCAAGGGCAAGGGGAAAATTTGATCTTCATTACTTGTTTGAGTTGGAATTATTGGGGGATTATCAATGTAAATACCATAAGCAAAATAGACATAATTTAAACAACATTGAAATTCATAACAAACAATGTTAACAAACTCATAATAAGATTGGATCATGTGAGAAATTCCTAGCTACACACATTTTTGTGTACAACAATAGATTAACTGTTGAGTGGAAAATCCTAGCTATACGCAAATCAACTAAATAGAAACTCAAACAACAATAGATAACAAAGCTGTTATTTCAAGGTCAGATTTTTGCAAGTGGCCACTTGTTTGAGGGTGATAGAGGGTGACCAATGTATGTGTAACGCTCCGGCTTGTCATGACGGACGTCCAGGCGCTCGAATGTGTATAAGGCGTTCGAATGTGTATAAGGCGTTGGACGCCTTGTAAAAAAAAATTAATTTTTTTTTTTGTATAAACAGTGGTTTTTATAAAAAACGCTGTCTATACATACTTTAGATTGTCTATAAAAACCGCAGTCAAAAGTATTAAATTTTTTTTTTAAAATGACTTTAGACAGCAGTTTTTAGGTGTCTAAAGTTATTAAATTATTATTTTTAATTTTTTTACATTAAAAAAAATTTAAAATTAATTTTATTTTTTTATTTTTTAATGACTTTAAACTGCGGTTTAGGGATTCTCCAACAGAGAAAAGTGATCCGCCGCTGAATTCTCCGTTCCCCTTGTGTCACGGATCTCCAAGTCAAAAACTTGAGAAGCAAAATATATTTAATCAATCTAAGTTTTGCATCTGTTTTTGTTAGTAATTAGCGCAAAGTCGAATGATCGGTAAAAACAATATTTTTTAACAAAGTGAGCTAAGAGCGAAATTTATCAAAAGCAAAAATAACGGCTAATAATTCTTTCTCGATTGTGGTATAGTTTTTTTGTGCGACGATTAGTGTTTTGCTCGCATAATATATAGGATGAAAATTCTTATTGATGCATTGTCCTAAGACCGCACCAACAGCAAAACTACTAGCGTCGCACATTATTTCAAAAGAAAGATCCTAATTTGGAGCTAACATGATATGCACGTTTATTGATTTTTCTTTAATTATAGAAAAAACATGCAAACAATATTCATCAAAAATAAATGCCGCATCTTTTTCTAAAAGATGGGTGAGGGGCTTGATTATTTTGAAAAAATCTTTAATAAACCGGCGATAAAAACCGGCATGCCCAAAAAAGCTACGTACGGCCTTAATATTCGAAGGGGGAGGTAGTTTTTTATAGTTTCTATTTTAGCTTTGTCTACCTCTATGCCCCTACTTGAATTTTGTGGCATATCACTAAACCCTCCTGTACCATAAAATGACACTTCTCACAATTTAAAACTAAATTCGTGTCATCACATCTTTGGAGAACACGAGAAAGATTATTTAAACATAAATCAAACGAATCTCCCAAAATAGAGAAATCGTCCATGAAAACTTCCATAATATCCTCCACCAGTTCATCAAAAATTGCTAGCATACATCTTTGAAAGGTTGCAACCGCGTTACATAAACCAAATGACATCCTCTGATATGCGAAGGTGTCAAACAAACAAATGAAGGTTGTTTTCTCTTGGTCCTCGGACGCAATTAAGATTTGGAAATATCCCGAGAGATCGTCAAGAAAACAATAGAAAGAGTGCCCAGATAGCCGTTCAAGGATTTGATCGATAGACAGTAAAAGAAAATGATCCTTACGAGTCACATCATTTAATTTGCATTAGTCTATGCAAACCCGTCATCCGGTAACGGTTCTAATAGAGATTAATTCGTTTTTATCATTCGGCACTACCGTTAATCCTCATTTCTTTGACACCACTTGGACCGGACTTACCCCAAGTGTTATCCGAAATCGGATAGATGATGCCCGCGTCAAATAATTTTATCTCCTTCGCCATAACTACCTCCTTCATATTAGGATTTAGATGGCGTTGAGGTTGAATAATTTTTTGCGAATTTTCTCCGAATAAAATTTTATGTGTACAAAAGGAGAGATTAATCCCTTTCAAATCCTTAATGTTTCACGCAATTGCGCGGCGATGAAATTTAAAACATTTGATAATTTTAATTTTTCCCTCATTGGTTAAATATGCTGACACAATAACGGGAAGCTTTGAACCCTCCGCTAGAAATAAGTATTCTAAATGATCGGGCAATTATTTCAATTCTAAAGTTGGAGGTTATTCATAAGAAGTTTTTAATCGATCACTACCTAATTCTAAAATTTCAAAAATAAGTGCGCGGACGACCGAATCATTATCACTTTTTTCATGAGAAATTAAATCTAGATTTTCAAAATTTCTTCATGAAAAATAGACGATGAAATTTTTTCAGAAAATAAAACGAAGTCTTCATCAGGTAAAGCCTCAAAAAAAACACGAGTCGTCATTGGAGAGCGTATTTTTCATAGATAAATTAATAGTAAAGGTAACTTCTTCATCTCCAACTCTAAGGAGAATTTTACCGTTATTAACGTCTATTATGACGCACGAGGTGGCAAGAAAAGGGCGACCGAGAATGAGCGGAACCTCGGTGCCCCATTTTATGTCAAGGATGACGAAATCTATCGGGAAGATAAATTTGTCAACCTTGACAAACACATCCTCAATAATTCTCATAGGGTATTTAATAGATAGATCCGCTAATTGGATGCTCATTCTCGTTGGATTAGGCTCTCCTAATCCCAATTAAAAAAATAAAGAATAGGACATCAAATTAATAGAGGCGTCTAGATCGGCCAACACATGTTTTATTAATAAATCGCCAAATAAACATGGAATAGATAAACTACCCGGATCGATTAATTTCTTGGAAAATTTATTAAGCAAAACCGCCGAACATTCCGCGTTCAATTGAACCGTGGAAATATCCTCAAGTATCTTTTTATTAAATAAAATATTCTTAAGGCACTTTGCATACTTCGACATTTGCGCTATCGCTTCGCAAAACGGTAAATTTATATGAATTTGCTTAAACATTTCTAAAAATTTAACGTAATGCTTATCCATCCGGTCTTTCTTTAATTTAGACGGATAGGGAAGAGATAGTTGAAATTCCTTAATTTTATTTTCAATGGAAACCTTAGGAGGAGAAGATGAATAAATTATTACCTTCGTTTCAACCGGATTTGAGGAAGTAGTTACCTCTTTCCCGCTCCGTAGCATGATAGTCTTTGTTTGCTCCATTGGGTTGGGCTCCGTATTACCCGGTAATACTCCTTGTTGATGATCGGAAAGCATTTTTGCGATTTGCTTAATTTGATTCTCCAAATTGCGAATGGATCCGGAAAGATTCCGGATATTGGCGTCATTACTAGCCGCATATTTGGTGAAAACCTCCTCAAGAGTGGGAGGTTTTGGAACTTGTGGTGGTAGAAATCCGGGCGGAATTGCGTTCGGTGGACGTACCGCGTTCCCAAGATTACTCCAAGAGAAGTTGGGGTGATTCCTTAAACCCGGGTGATAAGTATTACCATAATTATTATTACCCGAATTAAAAAGCGGTCGATTCGGATTACCCATGTAATCCACATGTTCGGCTATAGTGGAAAGTTCACAGGTAGGTGTAGAAGAGAAAGCAAACATCTCTGCTATTTTTTTATTAAACATCTCAACATGAAGAGATAAACTAGAAACTGTATCGACTTCGTACATCCCGGCCGATTTAGGTGGACGAGATCGAGGTGTACTCCATTGATATGTATTCATGGTCATACCTTCTATAAGTTCCTGGGCGGCCGTCGATGTCTTGTTGTTTAACGTTCCACCGACGACAACAAATCAGAGATTTCATGATGTGGACAATGACAAAGAAATTCCTTAAATCGTTCTCAAGTATCATATAACGTTTCTGTATCAACATGGAAGAAGTATGTGATATCATTGCGCAACTTGGCCGTTTTGGCGGGCAGAACATATTTCGTGAGAAATTTTTCCGTCATCTCGACCCATGTAGTGATGGACCATCTTGGTAGAGAACTCAACCACTGCTTAACTATGGTGCGCAAAGTGAAAGGAAAAAACCTTAGCCGGATGACATCATCGAAAACCTCGTTAATTTTGAAAGTATCACATATTTCTAAAAAGTTAGAAATATATGCGTTTGGATCCTCATCTTGAAGTCTATCAAATTGTACATATTGTTGTACAATTTGAATGATGATCGACTTCAATTCAAAGTTATTGTTCGCAATAGCGGGTCGAACAATACTTGATTGTGTCTCATCAAAATTTGGTCGAGCATAATAGGACATAGTCCGTTGTTCGGCCATATTCGGATTTGGGTCACCCATAATAGAAGAAAATTGAGATGAGGGGGAAGTAGAAGAAAAAGAAGGTGAAGAAGAAAGAAAAGAAGAAGAAGAAATGTCACATGCGGATTCCACAACCAAATCTAGAGAATTGAGTTCACGGAGTCTTAGGCGTCGACGTAATCTCCGGATCCAAGTCAAATAGATTTGACGGATTCCATCGGGTCATAGATCAAAACAAAATAAAAATTGTATGATTAAAAATTTATAAAATAAAATTTTTCGGATTTCCCAAGTACTACTCAATGACGGTTTCGCAAGATATTAGGCGGTCTTGCGGGAAGAAAATCCAACACGGCCCTTTCGCAAGAAATTTTAATTATAAAAAATTAAAGATAAAACTTTTGGAAAAAACAAACAAAAATATATATATTTTTGGATTTTTTTTAACAAAAAGAAAATGATAAAATTAATAGAACTTTGCTTTCAAAATATCGACAAAAAGAAGTTCTCAGGCAACGTCGCCAAAAATTTGATGAATAAAATTCACGCAAGAGCGCAATTCTAAATCAATAAGACAAGTATACCTATCGTTTTAGAGTATAAGATCAAGTGTCGTATTTAGACTCAGAGTCTGTCGAGTGCTTGTACTCACAAAGAAGAGCTAATATTTTAACGAACAAAAATTAGTTTTGCGATTTTAGTAAACTAAAAAAATAACGATTTTACCAAAGATAAATTCGATGTTTTTTTAAAAACTAGCACTTGATATAGAATTCCTTTGGATTAAAATAAACTTTCATAAAATAATAAAATGCAAGATTCTAAATTATTTACTTCGACCGTGAAGGTTCCCAAAATACGAAAGCGTCTCTCTCGAGAATACGTTTTTGACTAACCTTAGGTTGATCGATTAAGACCCCTTGACCATTCGAAACCCCTAAACTTGCTTTAGGAGGTGAACCTCACAATTGGATTTGACTCCAATCCGGAAGATTTATGTCGCCCTCTCTCGAGGAGTGCATGCAACTCCTTTTACCATTGAGTGATCTCCTTGTTTGCACGGATCTCTTGATCAACTAGCATGCGGATCTTAGAACAAAAAACATATTCATGACATATAAATTTGACGCAATTAAATTCAAAGATAAATCGAAGTGAACAAAGTAGAGAGCTTGACAATTTTGAGAAAAATAAAATAAGTTTATTTTATTCCAAAGTTCATCATGATCAAGCGCTAAATGAAGTTTAACTACTCAACATGATGAGGGAATTACACAAGAAGGTAGAGAGAGACATGATTACGTACGGCTTCCAAGTAGTTTCACCACTCGGACTATCTTCGGATCTTCATTCCTATCGTGAGTCCCACGTTTATTTTCAAATGTATCTACATTGTATTGATGCAACATTTACTACTAGTAATATTTTGCTCTACTTAAATTTGACTTATTTAATTCTTGTGATTGCATGGCTTATTTACTTCGCATTTAAATTTTTTAGCACTTTCATTTGCGTTCAATTACCACTTGTGCACAACCTGTAGTCGACGAGGTGAGCCCAAACTAAATCATAGGCCCCAGGATCTCGGAAGGTTGACCATTGACCTAAGGGATGAAGCCGCCAATGACAAGCAAAGATAATCAGGAGCTCGCCACATCTAGCAGTTAGCTCGCTAACGAGCTTGCCAAACTAATTAGCGATGGAACCCAGCTCCCATGCTCGCTAGAGAGATCATCTGGTTAGAACTCAGCTTCCATACAAACTCATCGTGATGGAACCCGCCGACGAGCTCTCTCCACAAAGGCCCCAACACGAACGAGCCAACCAAAAGAAGCTCGGCTAAGGATCCCTCACCTAAGGTGACAACAATCAACTCGCCTCCTTTTGAGGCTCTAGAGTAAAAGGTCGCACAAATATCAGGTATACAGTATCTCAAACGGGCGGGGGTCGCTATTTGCAGCCCTCACCTAAGGACCACAGGGCACAAGTAAAGGGCACGATGCCCCCCCAGGTTCTTATTTGACGAGCCAATGACATCCTTGTGCCGAGCTCAGTATTATCTTTAGAAGAGGAAGTTCCTATAAACTCTCAGGTTTGTGGCAGAACCTCATCGCTGCAGCACACAGGTTCTGTTTGTAGCACGTCCAGTGAACTCTCGGTTCTCTGATTCCATCTAGTTGTGATTTGCTCGAGTCGACCGCTAAACTAGTAGCCTTTGGTCACCCCTTGGTCTGAACTCTATGAACCCAGATTTTCTTGGTTACAACACTTTGGTGGGGTGAGCGTAGACCATGATCGAAGGAAGAAACTCTGGTGCAAGATCTAATGGAGAACGATGACGAGAGAGTCAGAAATCAGCAATGAACAAGCTCTAAGCAAGTTCGTCACAAAAGTTGACCTCGTGGAGTTCAGACAAGGGATGATGGTGACGCTGCGAGCACTCCTTACACCAAGTGTCGAGATCGCAGCAACCTCACCACCAGCCACCCTCGCTTCAGACTATGCTGAACCGTCCAGACGACATGGCAAGGGGGTAGCCGCTTTATCGAAGGAGTGACCCTTGTTCGAGCAAAGTCAGTACGTCACCCCAAGAGTTCTTCGCTTCCGTGAGGACGATGAGCTCACCCTCGTATAGCTCGACAAATTGGGTCAGCGAGCCCATTTTGCGAGGATGTGTTGAGTGCGCCCATCCCAGAGTGGTCTCAAGAACCCATACTGAATTACTATACGGGGAAAAATAACCCCATCCAACACCTGTTGTGGCTCGACAATGTCGTTTCAATTCGAACTATGACTGACGCTTTTAAGTGCAGGTTCTTCGTGATCACCTCCAAAGGGAAGGTAAAGGAACAGTTCCAGCAATTCCGGCAAGCTCCATCTACTGCTTCAAAGAGCTGCGCTGATGACTGATATTGCATTTTGTGCCGTCGAAGAAAAGAAAGAATGGGCCAACCACCCCTTTTCTCCTCAAGAAAGAACCCAACAAGTCGTTAGGACACTAACATCGATTGTTTGCAAGAGGTCTGCAGATTCAGGAGGTGGATAGCTACACCTCCAACTGGCGCTCACGTTCCACTTGCAACAAGAGTAGTTCAAAATGAAGGCGGGCCGAGATCCCCCATCTCATTTGAAGACCTGATACACCGCGCGCGGGGCTGTTCATCCAGGAGGAAGCCAGCAACAAAAATTTCTTAATTAAAACACTTATTTGTGCGAACGTATTAAACCTGGAGGGCGATTTCCCACTCGTTCTGGCGCTGGAGTTCCTTGAGTACGTCAAGCAGATCATCTTTGAGGAGCCTCGCGATTCTACCGCGGAAGACGTCGGCCATTCTACAGTCATCGGCAGCACCAGCGGCGGCGGAAGGCCGCGGCGAGGATTTCGCAAGCTTGAGCGCCTGAACGGCCTGAATCGCCTCCTTCGACAGCACGCGTCCCCTCGACAGCGGCTTCCTCGGGCCATCTCGTAGCCCGCAGCGGACACCGGCGAGGAAGCAGGGGTTAGGGTTTGAGAAGGCGGCTCGTAGGGGCAGAAACTTCTCCGGTAATGAAGAGCGTGGGTGTGGGAATCGGGTGGAAGAACAGAGGAGGGACAGTTCCATGCCAATTGAATGGAAGCTTGGAAGATCGAAGATGAGATTGTGGAAAGAAAGTGTGAAGAAGAATTCCTGCAATAGCAACTCGGCATGGTGAACTATAGAGGCTATTTGAACTAGGGTTTAGGCCGGAATTCTCAATGGGAGAAATATTAGGGTAGAGTAATACCCTAAACCCTAAACAATTTGGCTTGGGGGGCTGCCTAGGCCCGACCCGAAAAATTCCTAGATTCGGTCTTGGACTAACCCACCCTAGGCCTAGACCGTATTTGGGGGCCTTACAAGACCTCCATATAGATCATATGTCCAGCGGGTGGCACCTCGCAACCATTATGTAGTTAGAAATTAAATAAAATATTTTTTAAGAAAAAAAAGGATGATGTTTTTAACGACCATCAAAAAAACTTCATCCACTTTTATGTTTAAAAGAATGATGTTTGTTAGGCGATCCTTAACGAATGACGTTTAAACTCATGTGTTTACGACCGCTGCCACAGTGCTGTTTGGGGGGACTTATTTTCACCGGTCAAGCGGTTGCAGTCACATGAACTGGACTTTAATTATCGCTTGACCAGCGAAAATAAATCCACCCAGAAGGAGCCTTAGGGTGCGTTTGGCTAAGCTTATTTCCTCCGGTGCGGCAGAATAAAAACAAAGTTTTGATCATAAGCGGTGTTTGGGAATCATAAGCTCAAAACAGTGTTTTCATTTTTCCGCTACTTTATGCTAGGGATTCGACCGCTGTTCTTTTCTCCAGCCCCATCGCGTCACAGTTCTTCCTCCTGATCCGCTTCCTTTCTCCCGATCGCCTCTCCTGCTCCCGTCGCCGGCCCGTGCTCCCGATTTCGCTTCCTTTCTCCCGATCGCCTCTCCTGCTCCCGTCGTCGGCCCGTGCTCCCGATCCCGTCGCCGGCCCGTGCTCCCGATCCCGTCGCCTATCCTGCTCCATTCGCCGGCCCGTGCTCCCGTCGCCCGTGGTAAATTCTTCTTCTTCTTCTTCTTCTTCTTCTCCCTGCTTCTTTTCCCTGCTTCTTTTCCCTGCTTCTTTTATCCCTGCTTCTTTTATCCCTGCTTCAGTTATCACTGCTTCAGTTATTGATGCTCCAGTTTTACTCTTAATATCGTTTATGCATAGGAGTTTGAACATATAGGGCTAATCTCCTTGTACGCATGTGAGAATTCCTGTTGATGAAACTGTGATTTGTTGTTTAATTTAGGGAAGATGAACAATGCTATTTGTAGAATTCCTGTTATTTGTATGCTGTGATTAATTTGGAGAATTCCTGTTTACCTGCTATTTGTATGTGTGTGTGTGTGAGAGAGATTGTTCATGAGTGTTGTGTGAAATTTATGTGTATGTGTGTATGTGTGTGAGTGTGTATGTGTGTGATTGTTTGTGTGTATGTCTGTATGTGTGTGTGTGTTCTTGTATTAACATAGATTGTATATATATTCAAATGTGTAGGTACCATTCAAATGTTTTCAAGCATAGCTTTTGCACTTGCCTTGAGAGAAAAAAATAGTTTGATTCGCAGTGTTTACATTATTTAGCATTTGGATGCACTGTATACACCATTTGAATGAGCCCAGCATAGTGTGATAAATTTTAGAAATGGTATTCTGTATAGGTTAGGATGAACTGAAGACAACATTCTGTTTAATCAAATCACTATCTAAAGTGAAGAAGTTCATGAACTTTACCAAAAGTCATTCAATAATGTATTTTTTTTTCTCAATGCAAATGTGTGTATATATGTGTGTGTGTGGTGGGGGGGGGGGGGAACACGTGTGTGTGTGATGTGTGCCCTTGTATATATATGTGTGGAGGCGGGAACACACGATTGTGTATGTTTGTTTGTGTGCGTTTTTGTATGTGATTGTTTTTCAAATTTTATAAAATTGTAGATGGGAAAACCAAAGGATGGAGGGATATCAGCTATATGGGATCAAAATGATACATTAGTATTTTGTGACCTATGCATTGTCGAAATTGAGCTCGGTAATCGCCCGACTATACATTTCAACAAAGAAGGCTGGAACAATCTAGTTGTGAAAATTTGAGGAAAAGACCAAAAGGAAGTACGATCGGATTCAAATGAAAAATAAATGGGATCATCTAAAAAAAGAGTGGAAGTTATGGGTTGAACTTAAGAGAGGTGAAACTGGCCTAGGGTGGAATGCCTCCAGAAAAACCATTGATGCTTCAGATGAATGGTGGGATGAGAGGCTGAAGGTAAATTTTTAAATTAAACATGCATTATGTTTAAAGTTGTTCATTAATATATTTAATTAATTTCTTTTATTAGGTTGTACCAGCCGCAAAAAAGTTTAGGTATGGAGGTATAGTCCCAGAGCTTGAGGAAAAAATGAACATGATGTTCAGTTCAGTTGTCGCCACTGGAGTGCACGCGTGTACCCCGAACACTACTTCCCAAACTCGCGTGTCTACTGATGAGCGAGCTATGTCTGAGGATGATAATGACCCGATTGACAACAATGAGCATGTAGACAGTATTGCTGCATCTGGTGCATCTGAATCACGTAAACGTCAGAAGAAGGGGAAAAGCAAAGTAACCAGCTCAGTCCTGATTGATTTGGTGGAATGTACTAGGGAGATCGGTGCATCGCTGCGGGAGCCGCCAAGAAGAACTTGCCCATTTTCTGTTGCCCAAACCTTAAAGAAACTTGAAACATATCCTGAAATATGCTGTGATTATGATTTTTTTGATATATTTTGCTACAATGTTGTTGATGGATAAGAACCACATGGAGACCTTTATGTGCCTCAGGGAGGAGATCAGAGTGAAGTGGCTACGTACCCGCTATGAGAAAAGTTCATAGTAGGATTTGTAATGTTCTTGCTACCTATAAACAATGCTGGTCAATGTGTCCCATGGGAGAACTGTTGCTAATGTGGTCCTAAAATTATCTTTTTTGTTATTCCAGTGTGGTCTAATTATTGTGAAATGACTGTTTTTGTTAGTGAGAATGATCGAAATGATTTCTAATTTTTTTGCATCATAGATATTGAGCACAATTATTTTATTTGCTATGTTATGATTGTTATGATGTCTCATGCATATCCTTACAGCACAATTAATTTACTTTTTGTGTGAAGCAGTGAATGTCTAGCGATGACTCAGATTACTCCAGTGATTCAGATTATTCTAGTGATGAGTGTGAGACAGTTAGAAGACGTCATGTTGCAGCCTACCATCAAGTTTTAACTTCAACAATATATTTAGTAGCTGATCGCACCGGTTTATTCAATCCTAACAGACCATGCATGACGTCAAAACAAACCGGTGATAAATGGTTGGCTGAATTAGTTGGTGGACATCCAGTTAGATTTCATAATGCGTTCAGAATGTCAAAACAAATTTTTTTTGATCTACTGCAAAATTTGGAACAAAACTATGGATTGCAAGGTTCGCGAAGGATGGCAAGTAGAGAGGTCCTTGCAATTACATTATATATTCTATCACATAACGAGACTATTAGAAAAGCAACTGAGCATTTTCAACATTCATCCGAGACTGCTAGCAGATATTTTAGCGAAGGTCTTCGTGCTCTACTGCGGCTCGCAGAAGATATTATAGTGCCACAAGGGGGATATTTTGCTATGACTCCACCAGAAATTTTACAAGATGCGCGTTACATGCCGTTTTTTAAAGATTGCATTGGTGTCATAGATGGAACACATGTTGATGCACGTATTCCGGTTAAAAAGCAAGTACCATATATTGGGCGTCATGGAACTACTACACAATGTAATGGTTGCTTGAGATTTCAACATGTGTTTTACTTTCGCCATGGCTGGTTGGGAGGGATCTGCGCATGATAGTCGAATTTTTAATTTTGCTATAAGCAATCCCAAGTACAACTTTCCACACCCCCCCCAGAGGTAATGAAGTTATAATTGTAATTTATATATTATTTTTTCCTCAATATTTATTCATTAAAATTGTGTGTCGATCATGCAGGAAAGTATTATTTGGTAGACGCTGGCTATCCACTACAAAGAGGGTATATAAAACCATATGCAGATACACGGTACCATTTTCCTGATTTTGCACGTGATAATCATCCAGTTGAAGGAATTCGAGAGATTTTTAATCAAGCACATTCTTCCCTAAGGAGTGTGATTGAACGCACATTTGGTGTATGGAAGAAAAAATGGGCAATACTGCGTGATATGCCAAACTATAGTTTTGAGAAACAGACACATATTGTCCTGGAAACAATGGCTTTGCATAATTTTATACGGAGACATCCATCACGTATAGATCCTGATTTTACAGAAAGTTAAAGAATGCGTACGCAGGGTGGAGTAGACTCACAGAGACAACATGATTCGTGCGTTGATATATCAACTGGTGTAGACGAGATGATAACACTGCGTGAGTCTATAGCGCAACAACTCTATGAAGCAAGAAGGTAATATTTATTACTGAAATTTTCTATTTTCAATAATTTAAAACGATGTTCTAATAAAAAAAATCTCACATGTAGGTGATACAAGACACTACTGACAAGCAACCGATGAATCAGAGCGTTGAGAGTTTTAGCATAATTTTGATATTTGTTGTCTGGAAAACATGAAATTTGTATTTGTTATTTCGGGTAGTAGTAATTTTAAACTGCTTTTAAGTATTTAAAATTCAAAAAAGAATATTATATTTCATTTTAAAAAAAATAGCTGCCAAAACTCCATTTTATCCAAACAGTTATTACAAAACAGCTTATGGGTAAGCTCTGCAAACTCCATTTTACCCAAACAGTTTTTTAACAAAATTCTGTTTTTAAAAAACAGCACTTTTTCTGTCAGCAGCTTTCCGTCAGCAGCTTATCATCAGCAACAGCTTAGCCAAACGCACCCTTAGTCTAAGTTTGAAATAAGTCGTTGAATTTTTTTTCTTTAATGTTGGTCCCAAAACATCACTCTAAATTTGAAATAGGTCTAAATTTAATACTATTGTTTTATGTCATGTATACGTATTTGTTGCTAATTAAGTAATTAGGCAAAAAATACTAATATTAAATATTTTTTTTAAAATAAAAAATATTATTAAATACTCATGCCCGTCGTCTCCTCCCGCCGGGCCATGAAAAACGATTGAAAATCCTCCATTTTGTTCGACAGCCTCCCCCCTTCAGCTCAATCAGCGGCCCCATCTCCTCTTGTCCCCTCTCCTTCCGCCTAATCAAACGAAGCCTTCATATCACCACCTCACCGGTGTCACGTCAAAACCATTAAAATTTTAATGGAAATTAGTCCCATGGTCTTATGCCAAACTAAACTTAAAATTTAGGGACCAATATGAAAAAAAATAGTTCATGAACTTATTTCTAACTTTGGATCAAATCTAAAAACTAATTCAAAACAATTTATCAATCAATAATACCTTGATTAGGTTCCTGATAGTTTGTATGTATGAAGCTCTTTTCGAGGTTGTCGAATGTCGATGATGTCTGAGGCATCGCGTGCAAGCTGGTCGAGGGCGGCCCTAGCCTCTTCCATCGAGTCCTGAATAGGTAGGTCTCCATCGGTTGCGAGGAAAATTGGCAGCCGATTATTGGAGTAGAAGGAATCACTTAGTCTGACTCCGACCTAAATGGTCGGAATTCTATGGAAGAAAATTAGACTCTCCGCTTGTGATCAAGTGTAGGAATTCATTTAATAGTACAAATTGATTTTCATTTGTCTTAGGGTGCAAAACATTTCGGCTATATGAAAAAAGAGAGGATATGATTACTTAGGCTTCATTTGGAGGGACTTATTTTCACCGGTCAAGCGGTTACGTCAGCATGAATCGAACCTTAATTCGTAACCGCTTGATTGATGAAAATAAGTCCCCCCAAACGGAGCCTTAATCCAATCAGATGAGGCGAGGTTAAATCTACAACACGAAATGAATTGTACCCATTTGACCCCAAATGAAGAGAATTTGAATTCATCGTTTTACATCACATTTCCGTCTTATTACATGGAACATTCAATAAGATGATTGAAAAATAGAGGGCATCAATTTTAGGGTACAAAGCATAAACAGTAAGGCTATAGGGTTTAAGATTTGAGAATTCGGGTTTATAACAATTCAAAATTTATTGCTTAAGATTTACTGTTAATTACACAAATAGATTGTGATTTAGCAAAATATTATATTGCACCCCTATATTTTTTCAAATCTGCAAGGTTAAATTTTCCTACATTTCGGCCCTAGGGAAAAACCCTTGTTGCGCGAAGATGCTTTGTGCACCGGGCTGCCATTTTCACAAAAATTGTCTTTTGGGTTTATTTTCATAACACGCATGCACAAAATATTCTTTTAGGTCTCCCCTACGAAGAAATATGTGTACGAATACTATGGAATATAAGCTAATTGTGAAATTTAAATTTCTCAACATTCATTTTTCAGTAAGCGGCTACATTTGTCACTCTCAAACTAAATAGTTTTATCAATATACAAACAATTACATCTGCAAAATCACACAAACATTCCTAGAACTAAATTGACTCCGAACTAAGAGACAAAATCAAACTCAACTTGTTTATTCCTGAATCCAATTTTAAGCAATTTCGCTCTAGCGGATTCTATTCGACGACAAAACCAGTACGGATAATTCTCGCATCCGAAATAAATATTAGCCACATGCTTAAAACAATTGCAGGAAGACATTTGAAATCTGGAACTCTTAGCTGCCATCAGAGGCACCAGCAGCAGCAGCAGATCCTTCTGCAGCCTTCTTCTCCCTCTGCTTTTCCCTCCGTTTCTTATTTCTCATTGCATTTTTGCTGGTTTCTCTGCGTTAAGAATGGTAGTTGGAGAAGTCATCGGGCTAAAAGCTCATCTCAAAGTTTGAAAAATGAAAATAAAATAGAAGTGAATGAAATTAAATTTATTTAAGGCAAAAAAAAAAAATTCATTTCTATTTATTTAATGATTTCGCCCACACTTGCCCTATGCGGATCCGCCTCTGATTGCTGAAACGAATTGGGGGGGGGGGGGCCGGTGCACAAAACATCCCCGCGCAGTGAGAACCCGGCGAGGGGTCAAACCACAAGGGGTGGAATGTAGGCAAACCTTAACCTGCATTTTTGCAAGAGGCTGCTTCCGGGACTCAAACCCATGATTTCAAGGTCACACAGCAACACCTCAAACAGTGTGCCAAAACTCCCCTTGTTCTGATTGTTGAAACGAATGTATGCTTAGTATTCTAAGAGCCCACGTGACGACTTGAGATTCTCGTCCTCAATCTACTTTAGGGAATTGTGACGACTTGAGACTCCCCTTCTTCTAATTATTGAAACGAATGTATGCTTAGAATTCAAAGAACCCACGTGATGACTTGAAACTCTCGTCCTCAATCTACTTTAGGGAATTGTGCCTAAACTAGCATCAATATTTATTCATTGCATAATTAGGTAGGTAATAGGTATTTTTGCATGTAGGCTCCTTTTGGTGCGGTGATTATGAACCATATTCGTGAATGCCCGACCTCACCAAAGGAACTTCATCCACTTTTATTTTCAAAATTAGTTTTCTTTTCTTGTTCTTGGTCATAACCATTGTCATGCCAAACATACATTATATGATGGTGGCATTTTTATTCAAACGCTCCAGAGCAAAAGCGCCACGCCAAGCGGAGCCTTAATATCTAATTATGCCCACATCTCCTTCCTAGTAATTCTGCGTGCTATAAATGTAGCATCAAAACAAAAATAATGGTCAAATCATTTTGACTTTGAAATTTGAATCTCTAACCTAGTTCGCATCTATGTTGTTGGATCAACATTTTTGAATCTGCGTCATGAACTCGCTTTTACAGAGTGAAAAACAAACAAATGATCTTCATTTTAAGCATAGATCTGTTCGAAGAATGTATCATTCTTTCAAGACATAATCTAAGAATGTAACATCATTCTTTCAAGACATAATCTATGTATGTACACATAGCTCTATGATGGTGAACTATGTCTACTTATGGAGAATTAAGTAGGTGTGCGTGTACACATAGCACTGTGCGCAGTGCAGGTGGTCCGTCCGATTTGTGATCCAGTGGTTTGCAAAAAATGAGCTTTAAACAAAAAAAAAACAGGCGATGAACGGTGGCGGGATCACGCGGTACGTCGGACGCACAAAAAATGTTTCCCTACTTATGTGAGTGTAAGAAACATTTCTTTGAGAAAAATAAAAGGTTAAAAAGTTTGATGAACTTACTCGGCAGCAGATATTCCTCTGAAAAGCTGTCACATTACAGAGAAGAATCAGCACAGAATCATTATATTTAAACATGGTAGAGCAGATTAGGGAAAAAGTAAGCATATGAAGTGTGATTTTTAATAGCAGTCATTACAATTGTTTGTAAATTTTTTTGTCAATATTGAGGCTTTAATCTTTTGTGGATGTGTGGACACGCGGGACTGGAAAAAATTAGGAATGTATGTCTCGGGAGTGGCACCAATTGCAGAAAACATGAGAGAATCTCGACTAAGATGATTTGGACACGTACAAAGGAGACCATTAGAGGCACCTGTTAGGCGTTGTGAGAGTTTAGTCACTAGGCATGTTAAACGGGGGAGGGGTAGACTAATAAAGACTTGGAATGAAACTCTAAGGAAAGACATGATGTACTTAGGCATTACTGAGACTATGACTAAAGATAGGGCACAATGGCGACACAAGATCCATATAGCCAACCCCACTATAGTGGAATAAAGGTTTGAGTGTTGTTGTATTGAGGCTTTAATCATTATAGATCTCGAAAAAAATAAGAATGAGATGTAGAGAAACAATATGTTAATGTAAACAAACAATCAAATGATTAAACTGCAAGATGGGTACAATTTGATCATTAGCTATGCTAGTAATATATATGTAAACCGGCTACAATAATCAAAATAACAAAAATAATCAAGCATGTTTTTCTTAAAATTTTGGTTATATTATATGTATTCAAAATATGTATAACCAGATCTGTCCAATGACTGGAATCCGTAAGCATGCTAAAATAATCGACATGGGCACAAATTGGAACTGATAATTTCTACAAGAAGTTCAAAATATTTACGTATAACGTTGAACTCAAAATTTTCTAGTTGAGAAGTAATGGAAACCTCCTGCAAGCCCGCAACTTTCTGATCAGTAACTTGATTGCTTTATAATATGCATGTGGATTGAACAGGGAGGATTGCCGGTATCAAAAACCTAGTGAATTAGGTGAGTCCAGTAGGTTTTGCAAAACCATGCTTCTGCACACGAGCAACAGAGAGGTATGATTCTTTGTCTTCCTATTCCGACACGTCCTTTGCCCCCAATGTTCTAATCTCTCCATGGTTATCAGGGTGATGATCCGGATAGTAAGATCTTACGATCCCATGATTCGGATTTTATAAATCGATCAGAATATTCCCAGGAACGCAATTGACACCTCTACAACAAGGATCACAATCCAGATCTTAAGATCATTGGGATAGCGATCCAGACCCGATTCACCTAGTCAAGCCAAAGGGGAATAAAAACGTGTCCAACATTATCCCGACTCCATTTAATTGGTCCAACGCCCATACTCCATCACTTAATCATATCATAGTCTCGATCACCATATCTAGGGTTGTTCGCAAACTAAAATAGTTTGATAACAATTCGGGAATCGATTCGATTAAAATTCGTATTTCACGAAGTCAAATCCAAAATCGGATTCGAGTGGTATCCAAATACGAATAATATTATCTTTATTAAAAGGATCAGCGAATAACAAAAAAAATTAATTTAGTAAATTTTCTACAACAAATTAAACTCATAAGTCATAATATAAGTTTTATATACAAATTTAACTTCTTCAAGCCCGAATTCAAATTCAAATTCAAATTCAAGATTTCAAAATGAATCCGAATCCAAATTCAAATATTCAGATGAATCTGAATCTCTACATTTTTTCCCAATTTTGGATTTGATTGATGTGTTATTCGATTTGATTCATGAACACACCTACCCATACACCATTGTAAACTTACATCCCGCCGCTTAACCCTATCCCAAGTGCCGATTGCAGACAAAAGGCCGAGGGCGATGTCTTTGGTCGCTTCAAGTCCAGACAATATCTTCCCTTCCCTAGTTCCATTACAGGTGTTGCCCATGTCTTTTACTCTATTCCAGCATATGAGTCATCCAACAGCTTCTTGCTTCTAGATCGCTGTATTCTCTTCCATTTCAACGCGACGTCTTCTCTTCCATTCCAGTGTACGAGCAATCCAATGTCTTGCAATCGAGCGTATGAGCAATCCAAGCTTCCTTTTCTAGCGTATGAGCAATTCCGGCTTCCTCTTTCAGAGTACGAGCAATCCAGTAGTTCAGGTGATGTTCTCCTGCTTCCAGGCTTCCAACAATCCAAAAGTCCTGTTAATTTTTATTATTAGCAATCATTGGGTATTCTACCTGAAACTAAAAGTGAACTGTAACGGATCCTCAGTTGGTTATCTCCTATTATGCTATGGTTATTATTTATCTGTATAGTCGAGTCATTGTATCGAGTCATAAAGCATTAAAGTGTTTTCAATATATTTTTATGTTTGTGTTTTTTATTATTATGCCATCGTCGCCTATATATATAGGCCCCTTGGGATCATGTATTCATTATGCAAGAAATATTAATCAAGTTTTCTTTATCTCTCTAACTTCCCCACTCTCTCTCTAGTTCTTCTCTTCTCACGCCCCTCCCTTCGAGGGTTTTCATCTCCTCTACCATTTCTAGGGCTAACAATCCTTGTATCCCCACCTCAATCTGCATCTCCGCTTCCATTCGACAACCCACCATCCGGGCTTATAACATATTGGTATCAGAGGCTCTTTCCTCCCGTCCGGTCCACGTTTTTGTCGTTCCCCGCAGTCTGTAGCTGTTCTCCCGTTCCCGACCAACACACTTCTTCCCCAACACCAGCAAACCCCTCGTCGTTGCACCCCCTGCACCTCCAGCAAGCTTCCTGAAGCCCATCCACAAACGTGACCTCCTAGTCACTGCTTCGTCGACGTCTGCATCGACTGCTTTGTCGACTGCTTCGTCGACCAGTCGCTGCTTCCTCCTCTGCGGCAGGGAAGCCCTGTTCCAGTCCCGCCCGACCTGCAACAGCACCCTCCAACCATCTTCTTCTCCAATCCGTCCCGGAATAGTGCCGCACACCTCCTTCATCACGTCCAGAAACAGTGCAACAACTCCACCCCCCCAAGCCCTGTGCGGGATCCACGCACGCCCGCGACTTCTCGAACCCCCCATCGTCCGCTCCTTCCCCTCACGTCCAATCAGCCCGCACGTTACCTTTAATGGAGCCGAATCTATCTTCATTGGTCCCTATCCTCAGTTGCTTGTCCTTTTCACCATCCCGTCTTTTTTTAGAGTGTTGTTATTAGCAGCCCTACTTTAGCTATTCGCCGTCCGAATCCAAGAGAAAAAAACCTCTTTATCAGCAATTTTAAATCCTATAATCACAGTCCAAATCCCTTCCGCTAACCCTAGCTTTTCCCTTTCCATTTGCTAACTCCATCGGTGAAGCCCCCGCCGACCGTCGGTTCGATACCCGCTTTCGTCCCCTGGTTCGCTAGACGCTTCCGTTATCGGTGTGTTTTCCGTCGCCAGGTATTCTTCCGCTTCTGTCGTTGAAGCCCTTGCTGACCGCCGGTTCCCTCCCCTGGTGTGGTACTAGCTTCCTCCCCTGGATCGATACCCGCTTCAGTCGCCGATAGTTCTTCCGTCGCCGGGTATATTTCCTCTTCCACTTCCTTCTCAAAAATTTTGGTTTTCCCTGGTTTGATCCTAGCATTCTCTCTTGTTGTAATCCCAGGCCGGCTCCAGATTGAGATTGCAGAAATCATCAAGTAGATTTCTGTCCTCTTACACCATTTCAAGCACATTGTTGGGTATAATACGTTGATTTTTTTTAGTGAATAAGGGTTTCCTATTTTTGCAGATGAAGGTACAGTTGAAGACGTTGATTTAAAATCAACACTTTTGCCAATTCTTGATTGGCAGCTTCATTTTGTGATTACAAATTCTTTTTGGTTTGCACTATTTTATAATTATGATGTTAGTTTTTGGGTGCTTGATTTGATTATAAGGTAAAAAGATGGCCATTTTCATAGTTTTTATGGTGTAATCATGTAACTCTTATATTTTTTATGAATTTGGGAATCTAATATAGTTATCAAAAATTGGACTGCAAATATAATTTTGGACTACGGATGTAAATTATGGACTGCAAATAACAAAGGACTGTGAATAGCCATTTACGGACTTCTAATAACAACACCTTTTTTTTATTCTTCTTTCTTCTAAACATCCACCCCTTGCCCCTCATGCACGCTACCTCTCCTGCATGCCTCCACTCTTTTTATTTATTTGTTTCTGGAGCCCACAGCTCTGATATCTTCTAGCACACTTCTATTTATTTTTTTTCCTTTTTCTTATCTTCTGGGTTGCACCACCACCACCACTCTCTCCCCACCTCTTTATTTTATTTTCTTTTTTTCTAACTGCACCTCTCTTTCCTACGCACTATTTAATTAACTTCCAGGGCTTATTAATCTATTACTGGTTTTAATTAATTCTTACCTAGAATGAATTACGATATTAATTAATTAAGATGACCGCCGCTCTCTCCCCGGACGTCAACGACCTCCTCACACTAATACTCGGACGGCATGATAGTTTTGACGCGCGAGTTGATCACATGCTCCGAACATCACTTGCTGAGCGCCGAGGCTCGCCGCACCCCGCGGGCGGCTATTCCAGCACTCCGCCTCCGTCATCTGCCCCGCCACTTACATGCCTTGTGCAGTCACTGCCGCCGTCGTCGCCATCGTTGTCGCCACTGACTCGCCTCGTGCAGTCGCCGCCGCCATCACCGCCACCATCGCCGTCATCGCCGCCACCAGCCGCTGATGCACCACCTCTCTCCACGGTGGTCATCCTTCCACCACTTCCGCCTCCTCTCCGATCACCCGCTCCACTGCCTCCTCTACCGGCTCTTCCTTCGCCGGCACGGGCATTGTCGCCTCCACCGGCCACATCGCCGCCTCTTTTGTCGGCCCGTGCTCCGGTGACCCGGACAGATCCATTCTTGCTGCAGGCTGTCGCTTCTCCGACCTCTGTACTGTTGCTACTCAACACTGCTCCACTGAGCCCACGGAAACCATTACCCCCACCACCCGTCTTTCCGACGGTGCCTCCGCTACTGACCGACACCGCCGCCGCCGCCGCTACACCCGATCAGACATTGTTCTGGCGGGAGATCAAGCTGCCATAGAAGCCGACAATCCAAGTGGAGTTCGAGCTTGCGGGCAAGCTCGAAGTCAACGACGGATGGAGTGTTACAGATCCTCCATTGGTTATCTCCTATTATATAATGGTTATTATTTATTTGTTGAGTTGAGTCGTTGTATCGAGTCATGTAATATTTGTTTCAATATTAATCAAGCTCTTTATCTCTCTAACTCCCCCTCCCTCTCTCTCTCTAGTTCTTTGATCACGCCCCTCCCTTCTAGGGTTTTCATCTTCTCCGTCATTTCTAGAGCTAATAACCCTCATCTTCGCTGCCATCCGACAACCCACCATCCAGGCTCGTAACATTAACTTGTTTAGCCACTATGTCTTCGTCTTTAGTTTTGGATGATGCAAAGTTCAATTTGTGTTAACTGAGTATGTAATTGGATGATACAAAGTTCAATTTCGTATTTTAAGCCTTAATTTATGAATGTTTTAGGATCCTGCGGTCCTCGACTGATCCTACGATCCGATCGGATACAACCACGAAACAACCTCACCTAGAATCTTGATCCTGACAACCATGATTCTCTCGCAACCAAGACTCCATTGGTTTGTGTGTGTGCGTAAGCTTTTTTGTATCTATGTGCACGCGAGAATGTATAATTTGTGTATTTATGTGTGTGTGCGCACATGTATAATTTGTGTATTTGTGTGCACATGTGCATGTATAATTTGTGTATTTGTGCGTGTATGTGTATTATCTATGTTTGTGTATGTGTGTTTGTGTATATTTGTGCATGCATATGTTAAGTGTGTATGTGTGAGTATGCAATTTGCGTATGTGTGTGATTGTCTATGTGATTGGATATGTGTGTGCATATACTTGATACAACCTGCAACGCATCATTTTATTTGTATTCACAGATTTATATTTTTCTCGCATTTTTTGTAGCACATATCTTGCGCATTTCATACTTCATATTTGCACATGTTATTCGAGCTCATGTATCTGTGTTCGCATCGCACATCCCACTTGCACAGCTTATTGATGCGACCAACCAATAAAACCATGAAAAAAAAGGTCCCTCAAATTAGGTAGCGTGAAAATTAGGGCAAGCGTATGAAAACAAAGACAAATTAATTAAGAAGGGTATTGATGGTTTTCATTATCAAGTACGAAAAATTGTAAGTTTAAACAACAAAATAGAGATACAATTGTCAAGACAAACTTGACCCGAACTCTCTAGCGTTGGTTCCCCCTAAAAGTTTCTCTCACTTAGGAGAGACTACACTCAAAAGTTCTCAAGATACCAAAATAGGAGACACTACCACTCCCTTATATAGGGGAATGTGATACACAAATTGTGATAATGCTCTTAGGGTTACAAAAGCAGTGGGAGACGTGACGTGAGACCAAGAGGTATCTGTATCAACACTCCTATCCCGAAAAAAATAACCTTGTACTCAAAGTCGAGGTTCGCAAGGGTCATCAGCGAGCGTTAGAGAGTCCAAGTATTCAAAGTCAGGACTGTCGTCTTGAGATCCCACCGGCACGCACAAGTCTTTGAAAGGGCAAATATGGGTGGGCGAGTACAGTTGTTGGCAGCAAAAGCAAAGGCCCTTACGACAAAGATCAAGTACGTTCATGAGATAAGCAGGGGTCGTCGGGGTGCCGGTGGAGGCGGGGCCGGCGAAATTGGCGGTGGTGGAGGTGGGCCTAGCAGTGGGGGCCCATGAAGGGGCGGGTGATCTAAGCGGGAAAGAAGCAGCGAAGATTTCGGCATCAACAACGGCAGTGGCAGCCGCTGGTAGGGTGGGCGGGACGAGGAGGATGGTTGGGTCGTGTAGGGTTCCTCGTCAAGGCAACGAGCTTGCTCCATGACGCGGGAAAGAATAGTCAGATTTTGGACACGGAGGAGTGCCAAAAGGTAGGGTTGTACACCCCCAAGAAAACACCTTAACTAGTGGTCGGGCGATAGGCAATGCACGTACGTGGAAACCTCGATGAACTCGTTAATGTAGGTGGTGGCCACAACATCTGACTGACGCACGGAGTTGAGGCGCTCGTATGCATTGGTCGTCTGGCGGACATAATAGTGGCAAAGGAGTTCCTCCTTCAGCGTTGGCCATGAGAGATTAGGAACTTGCTGGCGCGTCCAACGCACCAAATGGAGAGTCAAACCGTCCATATAGATAGTGGCCCGGGGAACCATCTGGTTGGCAGGGGTGGACCGAAGGTCAAAAAATTGTTCGGCGCGGGCAATTTAACCGAGGGGCAGTAGCATCGAACACAAGGATCTTGATCAGATGGAGATAGGTCGGGAGGATGTCCGTAGCGGGGTGGATAAACCCCATGTAGTCTGGGACGGGCCGAATGGTTGTGGTGAAGGGGCCGGTGGACGGTTTACTATCATGGCCACAAGCTCTCAAAGGACGAGAGTGAGATCCTCAAGTCATGCTTTGAGTTGATCCATGCGATGGGTGTCCGCGGAGGCGAAGGCGTCCTCGTCGGCGTAGATGGCAATTGAGCGTGACCGGGGCATGGAACGGCTGGGTCGAAGGTAAACAACGTCTATGAGACTGAATGGGGGGGGGTGTTGGAGGGAGACAACAAAGCCCGGAAAGCGGCGTTGAGGTTACAGAAATGGTCGGCGTTGAGCGGGTGCCGCTGGAGGGCTTTGGAGGAGGTGCTACAAGCAGAGAGAGCATTGTAATAGCTGAAGAAAGCGCTGAACCTGACAGATGCACGCGGGAATGAAAATGCGACAGAGGTCGACAACTCTGGAATCGGTAGACGCTCGGGGAGAGGAAGTGGAAAATGTAGGAAAGTTGCAATCGGGAGAGATGTTCGCGACGAACTCATGTGGGGATGAAGACACGTCAAAAGGTCGCAATTAGGAGCGCTGACTGTGACTGAAGCGTGCGGGAACGAAGATGCGCAAGAGCTCGGGCGCACAGTGGCTCGGGTCACGCAGAAGTGAGACTGTGGTCTATGCGTACAGGGGGGGAGCTGGCAGGAAGAGAGATCCAATTGGGGTTCTGTCAAAAACCTTAATTGAGCGGTAGGTCGGACAAATTGATAGTTGTCACTATCAAGTACAAAAAAGTGTAAGTTTAAATATCAAAATAGAGATACAATTGTTAAGACAAGCTCAGCCCGAACTCTCAAGAGTTAGTTCCCCGTAAGAGCCTCCCTCACCTAAAAGTTCCTACACTAGCACTCCCTTATAAAGGGGAGTGGGACACACAAATTATGATAATGCTCATTATGGCTACATAAGCAGAGGGAGATGTGACGCGTGACCATGAGATCGTCGTATCCATATAAGGTATTTTTTTTTATAAAAAACTAATAATTAAGAAAATTTAAAAAACAATTACTTGCCAAAATTATTAAGTTCCGAGAATGGCAAAGGTTCAAATACATTCTCATTGACCGTTGGTTACCCCCGCCGTTAATCCACTATTAAATATTCTTATTATAGTCAAAACCCTAAATTTATTCAATCCATTGAACACACCCCCTCCCCCCCCCCCCCACCCTCTCCTTTGTAATAGAGTTGAGATAAAATCGAAAACAAAGAACATACCATCTGACACTACGTTTCTGCCTCGAGCCTTCTCGATCTCACTCAAGTGCTTAAAAAAACCCAAGCAAGACTCGTCACTATCGTACGCCTCCCCCAAGCTCTAATGACACGCCCTCCATCTTGCTTTAATAGAATCGACGACTCCTCTGCCGGGATTGAGTGCTAAGTCAATATTTTGATCAGCCAATCCAAGAACTCATTCGACTGACACAGACATCCCTCCTTCCTCCGTCTGGCCACTGCCTCACCAATCCAAATCTTTCAGACCCCCCCTTTCCCAGCCTCCACCAGATCTCGTCCCAAATCAAAGCCCGATCTATACTTGCACATTGAACCTTCTCATTTCCTTCTCAACAATACCAAGCCTTGCATTCTCATAAAACCCAAATGGGAGTAATATGAAGCTGAATTTAAGTAGTATTCTGTTATGGACCCACATTGGGGGCGCACATATTAGCGGCGCATCCAATCCACCAAGGATTGATCATTTTCTTATTGCACTTTTTGTCGCACTTTTTTTATTTTTATGTTGCGCATCAATGCATGTGTTATTAGACTCGTCTTATGACCCAAGTGGGGGGCTTGAACCTATTTGGATGGTTTGGTTTGAATGGAAAAGTAAACAAGAAGCTATTATTTAATTCCCTCTCTCTTTCTCTCTTCTTTTCCCTTCCCTCTCTCTCTCTCTCTCTAAACTCCCATAATCTATCTCTCGCCAAAGCCCGTGCTCCGTGACTCGTTTCGCAAGCAAATGCCTCACGTAGCATGAAGACGGAACCTCCTCCGCCTGAAAGCTCTACCTTTCTTCCTCTTCTCCTCCGGCTTCCTCCTCCGCAATCATAGCTCCACCGGGATCTAGGAAAGAGGACTCAAATCCCTTGAGGGACTTCTCCTTCTTTCGCCCTAGCACTCGGTCTCAAACTGGAGCACGCAACATATTCCTCTTGCTACAGTTGAGCTCAGATCTTGTTAGGTTAATTTTATGTTTAGTTTTATTTTTAAATTTCAAAGCTTGCGCATAATTATCAAGTTACTTATTTATCACTAATTTGTCATTCTGATGTTGTCTAGTTTTATTTTTACCTGTAAGTTTACACTCTTTGTTTATTACACGAGGAATATGTTTGTATAGGTGGTTGTGAGCAATGGCACGCGTTTTAGTCTTGTGTGTGTTAATGCATTTGTGTACAAATCTGTATGTGTGTGTGCATGCTAGTGTTTATATGTTTGTGCGCATGTGTGTTTTAGATTTGTATGTGTATGAATATGTTAGTGTGTGCGTGTGCGATTGTGAGTGCATTAGTGTATGAATGGGTATATGTGTGTGTATTTGTGAATTTATATGTTCGTGTGTGTGTAGTTTGTGTTTAGGTGTGTATTTTAGGTTTGTTCGATCATGGATTACTGTGTTACAAATTCGTTTTGTACTCGGAATTGAAAGAGAACACCGGACGAAATAAATATAAAAAGTTGTTACTTACAAAGGTTGTAATAGTACTAGTTGCAGTGGCTGTGATGAAACGGCGTATACCAAGATATTTCATTGAGTGTACTGCAAAGGAATGTCCCACGAAGAATACTTTTTAAGCGGTTATATAATAAAGCGGATATCAACTGTTTTAATTAAGGTTATGTTTGGGATATTGGTGTCGTTTTAAAAGGGAGTGGTTTGAAAGAGAAATGATAAACTGTATTTTCAAAACTGAGACTTTGTTTGGGTAACCTCCTTTCCGGTGAAGGTTTAAATAATATTAAAAATTATTTCAACATGAATTTTATTTCTTCCGTTCTGATTTTTTCTAAATTTTTTTAAACAAAATTATGTATTATACATATGGAATTTTTTACAAATTTATAGACATAATGTTATTTTTATAAAACTTTTATTAATAAAATAAAATAAAATAAAATATCAACCCGGTTGTTTTGGAAAGGAGAAAGGAGCTCTCAGGGTCCAATCCAAAAAGGAAGAAAAAATCAGTTTTAAACCGGCCGTTTTAAACTGGTGGCAAACCGGCTATTGCGAAACACTCAAGGCCCCCAGCCCGGTTAGAACAAAATGGAGGTGAAAGAGGGTACCAAACATAGCCTAAATGTGCATGAATAAGAGCACATTTGAAACGTTGTGTAACATCCTTGTTGAGAGGAGATCATTAACTGACACTCAAAATGTATTGAAATATCAAGTCATTCACATGGTATCAGAAGAATTTAGGGCATAACTCGCTGCTTCGAGAAAATAAAACTCCCTCTTTAGCTTCCTCTGCGAACAACAATGATTCATGCGTAACTCCTTTGTCAATCGAGGAAGACGAAGTCTTCTCCAACGTAACTGTCGCCCCTAATCTGTTGACGCCCTGATCTGCGGGGGTTTTGGCGCGCCAGGTAGGGGTTGTCGTCGACCGCCTGACGATGCAGAACTCGCGTCGTGATTCCTTCCCTGTCATCTACCTTCGATTATTATCCATCCAGGGATTCCTAGTCTGGTTCTATGTCTCTTTTTCTACTCCGATCTGAACCGGAAGATACTCCTCCGACCTGCTCTGATGATGCTCACAGCCATCGATTGTGTTGTTGATGCTAATGTCGTTGTCTATTGTTTTTGATGCTCACGTCATGGCTATTGATATTGATGCTTGTTAATGTTGATGTTGAAACTACCTCCTCCGAACTGCTCTGTTGTTGAACGTGCTCTTCCTCATGTTAACGAATATAATACAACCTTCTGATCTACTTCTAGGTCAATGCATCCTCAGTTACCAGCACCACTCAAACGACCGTACCCCCAGGGGATTACAACAAAACATTTCCTCCTAACGCGAGACTTGTTCTACTATCCTTACCTCCTCAAACTTCTAATTATGGAAAAGGGAGTCATTATGTCCCTATCGGGCATACGACGTATGCACAACCTTACTCGACTCCCAATTCATGTTGTGGGCAATCAAGAGTACGAGGATTGGTACAATGATGATTGCCGGATCGTCGCCCTCGTGTTGAGCTCTATAGATCCCCCGGTTCAACAAATGTGCCAGAACTGTGACAATACTAAGGTACTATGAGATACCTTACATAAGATGTTCTCCCAGGCGAACAACCTCACTTGTTTAGGTGAACTCTTCCCCAAGATGTCTGAACTGAGACAAGGGGCACGTTCAGTCACCGAGTACTTCACAGAATAGAAGTCCTTACTAATGAGATATTGGATCTTTGAGAAATCCCTTATAGCAGGGAGGAATACCAGGCCCAACGTGAGCACCTTGCACTACTTTGGACACTAAATGGCCTTGATCCAAATTTCTCTACAATAAAGACTGAAATGCTAGCGAGTCCCTCTACTTTGACGAGGGCTAGTGTGTACCATCGTCTGACCAGAGCCGGAACAACCAGTGCCACTACCACATATGCACTACATGTTTCATCTGGGGATCTGTTGGCTCTTTCTTCTAGAGGTGGATAGAGTAGTAGCCGTGGAGGCCACTCTGGCGTGGTCGTGACACCGACACGAGACATTTCACCCATTGCGGTCAAAACCACACGAAGGACGCTTGTTGGGCTGTCCATGGGAAGTCTGACCGGGCCTTCAAACCTCCATCATCTCGCTCTGCTCACCTTGCTGATTAGACTTCTGGATCTGGGCTTCTGAAGACGCTTGAGATATCTCAAGAGGAAAATCGACGTCTGCATGCACTCTAGATTGATCCTCTAACTCATAGTGTTGTTGTTGCACAAACCATTCAGCCAGTGTGTACTTCACAACGCCCAGTTCGTTGGCTGGTAGATTCAGGTGCATCAAATCACCTTACTAGTACCTCACGTATTTTACACTCATACAAATCTCATAGTGGGTCTTCGATTACAGTTGCGGATGGATCGATTTTACCTCAAGTATCTTACAGTCTTAAAATATTTCCTGAGTATTTAAGCTGCAAGGTTAAAGCACAACATATTTATTTTGCAGAGGAAGTATGTATAAGATCTATTAGAACAGTCGGGCATTAGTGGGTGCAAACCTATCACTATACCAATTGAAGCAAATCATAGGCTTGGAAAGGATTATGAAGAGATTATAGAAGATGTGGTTGGCTACCAGAGAGTTGTTCGACGATCTATCACATACTTGTCTAAATGTGGCATATGTCATGGGAGTGGTTAGTATATGCACTCAGCGAGAACTAAACACTTGGATGTTGTATATAGAATTCTGTGCTACCTCAAGATGTCGTCAGGGAAAGGATATCTTATCCACTCATAATGAAAAGTTAAAGATTGAGGTTTATATTGATGTTAATTGAGCTGGATCAATTGATGATAGATGATCTTCATCAGGGTACTGTTCATTTGCTGAGGGGAAATTTGTCACGTGCAGAAGTAAGAAGCAACCTATGCAAGCTCGATCCAATGCAGAAGTTGTATTCAAAGTTATGGCTCATAGAATATGTGAAAGAATGTGACTTTGCACATTAGATGACAGATGATCTATTTCAAGGTACTACTCATTTGTTGGAGGAAACCTTGTCACGTGCAGAAGCAAGAAACAACCTACGGTGGCTCGATTTGGTGCATAAGTTGAGTTCAGAGCTATGGCTCATAGAATATGTGAAAGAATATGGTTTTGCACATTACGGTTAGAAATTATAGTTCCTAAAAACAATCTAATAAACATATTGTGACAATAAGACAACAATCAATATTGCTCATAAAGTTATCCATCATGACCGCACAAAACAATCTAATAAGCCCCTTAATGACCAACAGTGCGCGCGAACAAAACACTTGGATGTTGTATATAGAATCCTGCGCTACCTCAAGATGTTGTCAGGGAAAGGGTATCTTATTCACTCATAAAGAGAAGTTGAAGATTGAGGTTTATATTGATGTTAACTGAGCTGGATCTGTTGATTATAGATGATTTATATAAGGGGTATTGCTCATTTGTTGGGGAAACTTTGTCACGTGCAGAAGTAAGAAGCAACCTATGGCGGCTCGATCCAGTGCAAAAGTTGAATTCAAAGCTATGGCTTATAAAATATGTAAAGGAATGTGACTTCGCACATTAGATGACAGATGATATATTTCAAGGTACTGCTCATTAGTTGGTGGAAACCTTATCATGTGCAGAAGAAAGAAACAACCTATGGTGGCTCGATCCAGTGCATAAGTTGAGATCAGAGCTATGGCTCATAGAATATGTGAAGGAATATGGCTTCACACATTACGGTTAGATATCGTAGTTCCTAAAAACAATCTAATAAACTTATATTGTGGCAATAAGACAACAATCAATATTGCTCATAAAGCTATCCATCATGACCACACAAAGCATGTTGAAGTGGATAAATATTTTATCAAAGAGAATATTGTAAAAAGGCTCATCTATATTCCGTTAATTCTATCAAAAGGATAACATGTTGATATTCTTATTAAGGCTCCGTTTGGCACGACGATAGTGGTCATGAATACGGTGGTTATGAACCGTCGTTCCTGAACGCCCGACCCCACCTAAGAAACTTTATTCGCATTTATGATGGTGGCTTTTTTGTCTAAACTCACCGAAGCAAAAACGCCCCGCCAAACGGAGCCTAAAACCATAAGTGAAAGTACTTTTTTGTAGCATAATTAACAAGTTGCCTATGAATTGTATAACATGACCAACTTTGAGGAAGAGTGTTAGTATTATTGTGTACACAACTCTATTATATATAGAGTGACCTATCTTTAATTAATTAATGAATTTCAGTCTCCAACGAAAAGCATTGAGGGATCCCAAAATAAGCTATACAAGAAAAAAATTGGGCTTCTATTATACGTAGTCATCAAGTTGAGATGAGTATTGAATATATGTATCCACTTGCATATGGATATTTTAATCATTTCTGTTGAAGGAAATGTAAAAAGGCCCAAAATTAAAGGCTCATTTAGTTACTTAGCTAGTTAGTTTAGTCCCACATCTTAAGATGGGAATTCCCTCCACTTTTCTCTTTTTATATAAGTGTACAAATACATGTATTTACATATGAGAGAAATTAAGAAATTAACAGAATTCTATCATTATTTCTCCTTTTTTTGTGTTTCTCTACATGGTATCAGAGTCATAAGGTCCTTTTTTTCTCCTATTTTCATCCTACTCTTGCACATCTGGGTGGTTAGAACTTTTCTAA
The DNA here is from genome assembly GCA_039513925.1 of Platanthera zijinensis. Taxonomy (NCBI): domain Eukaryota; kingdom Viridiplantae; phylum Streptophyta; class Magnoliopsida; order Asparagales; family Orchidaceae; genus Platanthera; species Platanthera zijinensis. The sequence continues at coordinate 234,454,670 of CM077081.1, forward strand.
TCGCAGCTACTCTGCCTTTCCTGCTCCCGTTACCTACTTTCTCCCCCCCCCCAATCTGCTTTTATAGCTTTTTCCTCGAGACCCCACTCGTCTGCCTCATCGGCGGTCTGTCCAGGCTTGCCACAGCCTCTCCGTGTCGCAAGCTTTCTCTGCAGCCTCTGCTCTTGTCGCAAGCTCTTTGCTCTTGCCACAAGCTTCTCCTTGCCGCCGCAGCTTCTCCTTGCGGCAAGATCTTTCCTCCGCAGTTCACCTTACAGTCATGTGTGCGATATCGCTCCTCCTACCGGCTCTCCATGGCTATTCTTTGCGGCTCACCCTAGTCGTCAGTTCTTTGTTCTCTTCCTCCTCGTCCAGTTCGCACGGTCTGTGTTTTTTGCTCGCAGTTTCTGCAGCTGCTCTCCTTGCAGCTGGTATTGACCACCTGGCTGTTGTTTTGTCCCCCAGACCGTTGTTGCTCCCTGGCCACTGTTGCTCCCTGGACACCAATCCTAGCACACAGATTCTTGTGTGGTTTCTCTCTTGACAAGGTCTGCCCATTCCCCTGTGTTGAAGCCAAAAATGACCTCAACGAATGTTCACAAACCAGGGTGCAGCCGACGCCTACTTCTCTCAAACCTCGACCCTTGACTGGCTGCTAAGGTCCTAAGACTAGCCCAAAGCCTCAGCAGGGAGGTCCCACCTCACACCCGGAAGATCTCTGAGAGCTTCCCCTCCAAAGCCAAATGCTGGGTTGGGAGCTCTTCAGAAAGCACTAGAGTTGGAAAATAATGAAAAGTCTGCTTTCCAAAGAGCCCTTATGGGTCTATTTATAGCCTTCCCTTGACCTGAAAATACTGAAATACCCCTGACGGGTCTGCCAATAGCCGAATTCCGCTGTCATCCCAGGGGCATATAGGTAATTTTACCCGAGGATAATGAAATAATAAAATAATCTTTTCCTGGGCGCCAGGCCCTACCACATGGACCCACCTGGCGAGAACTCCGCCCGAGAAGGCTCTCGCCGGGTCCCAATTGAGCTTACATTGACGAGAGCTCCGACCAAGAAGGTTCTCGCCCTTGGTGGTCTTAATGTCATTGTCGTTGAAGGCTCACCCAATGCCCTTTCGCCTACCTCTGGGCGGGAGCTTCCTCAAGGTAGAAGCTCGTCTAGCCTGAAGCCCGAAGCCTGGCGCGAAGGGTCTCGCCTACAGCTAGACGGGAGCCCCTTAAGAAGCGGGAATTCTGTTGATTTGCCCTTGGGCTAGCCTGAGGCTAGCCCAACTCAGACCACTGAACCTTCTGGGTCCTATCCAGCGAATATGGGGTTGTACACAATCCCCGCTCTTGTCGAGCTAGCCCTGCGCTCGACAAGACAAGTCCAACCCCAAAATATTCGCTGGACACGTGCCTGTCAGCCAAGAGAATCTTTCGGTGGGCCCTACTGCGGCTATAAATACGCGCTGACAGGCGACCATAAGTCTTGCCTCTGAACTACTGTTTCTTGACTGAGCTCTCTCCTGGGATTTTTTGCGCGAGACCACGATGTATGCTAAACGCACTGCCAAGCCACTTCCGCAGGACCTTCAAGATCGGTTAATCGCGGCTCAGGCGCGAGCCCTGGCTAACAGTGCTGCGGTAGCACCCTGACTATCGAGGAAATCTCCAACCGCTGATCCTTCTGAGCCGAAGAAGAAAAAAGAAAAAGGCGAAGGTGGTCCGACGAGACCCTGCTCGCGAAAATAGGGATCCACCTTCTCCTACTCCAAATCTCGCGGGGGACCCCTCCCCGCAAAAGGTATGTCTTCCGACCATGCCTACCGAGATGATTGCGATTTAGGACCAATAACTAACGTGACCTCTCGCAGGAGTCTGTTCCAAATGACAACGCCGGGTCTTCCCCGATTCCCCCAGACTTGTCAGCTCCCCCTCCTCAGGATCAAACGAGGGTCTCAGAGGCAATTCCTTCGGTCGAGACCCGGATGATAGGTACATTTTCTGTCACTGCTCAATACTTTAACCATGCCCTTTCTTTTCTGAACTGTCTTCTCGCAGTGCCAGCTTCCGCCGACCCGGGTCTCGTCACCCAGGAAGATGAGGCGAGAACTGTTGAACTGCCTCCCCCAGCGGCGAACCCCGCCCTGCAGGCGGGAAGGGTGGCTTCTGAACCTTTCGCTACTCCCAAGGATGCCTATCATCCCTTGAGAGAAGATAACTCCCCCCATGCTTCCGGTTAGGCCGGGATCATCGTGCGCAAGCCATTCCGCCCGGGGCGAGGCAAGCCTCTTCACCTCCTTTATGGAACCGATGGGGGGGTCGGGCCTTCTCGTCCGACGTCAGTCGACGGTTCTCGCCGGACTGCAGGTATGCGAGACATTCTTGTCAGCTAATCGTTACGCCTTAATCAAATCCTTGGGCACTCTTTTGCAGGGGATCCCAGCTTGCAGTCGGGAGCCAACGAGGGAGAAGAGGGAGAAGAGGGAGAAGAAGAAGAAGAAGATGGCGAGGGCTCCCCCCTCCCTTCGTCTGACGAGATAGAGGAAACCTTGAACAGCGTCGGGAACGCGAAGGGGCGAAGGAGGAAGATCTCGGCCCTTTTGTCCAAGCTCATGTAGCGAGACCGTGCTCATACCGCCGCGGCGATAGTGTTCCGCGAATCCGTGGAGCAAAGGCTGGAAGCTCTGGAGCGAGATTTCTTCTTGGGCGAGACTGATCGACCGGGAGGGCCTACTGTCGAGTCTTCGCCAGGGAGATGCATCGCGCAGATCCGGGATCATGCTCGGCGGATCAACCTAGGGTGTACCACCCTGTCATCCTATTTCGACCCGCTGGTGCCTCCAAGAACTAGGCGGCGGGAACGAGGACGATGGCGCTGGGAACCCTACTAGTCCTTTAGATCTCGCCTCTTCTCTCTTCGTAGCCTCCCTTTCTGCCAATGTACCTTCATGCTTGTCTGTAATAACAATTATTATTGTCAATTTTATTCAGCTCTCGACAGCGAGAGCATGCCATTATCCGTCTCTTCTTTTATTGTGCTGCGATTTTGAGAATATGTGCCGGAACTAGGATGTTTGCGCCGAGACTAGGATGCTTGCGCCGAAACTAGGATGCTTGCGCCGAAAATAGGATGTTTGTGCCGAAACTAGGATGTTTGCGCCGATTAGAAACGAGTGTTGATTGCTGTCATCCCGAGGGGGAAAACTGAGGTGTCGTCGGCCCAGATCGTGACAGCTGTACTCCGCCGTTATTTTCTCTCTCTATCGGACGGAGCCGTAATGATCACGGTTCCCTATAAATAGGGAAGTCCACCAACCGCATTTACTTCTCCGATCCGGAACCTCAACTCCCTTTCATTGCTCTCGCACTCTCGCTTCCGCCTCTACCTCTCTATAGCTCTCGCTCTTACCCATAAACCAAAATGTCGGGCGAGAACGAGGGTCGCGCTCATTGCGCGGAAGCGTTCCGAAATCATCTCTTTCCTTCCTGCACCCTTACCCTGGACGAGTACAACATGATCGTCAACCGCTTCATTCCTGCTGGCTTCTCGGCGAGGAACCCGGGTAATCATGACAAGGTGAATACCCCGGGGGCGGGAGAGCTTGCCATCCCCCTCGAACATTTCGAGGTGGGTTTCCGTCTTCCCCTCTGGCCGGAGATTCGCCAAGCTCTCCGCTACTACGGGGTAGTTCCCACCCAACTGAACCCGAACTCCGTCGCGATCCTTGTGGCGTTCATATGCTACATGCGATCCGAGAGGATCGAGTTCAGCCTTCCAATCTTCCGGAAGCTGTTCAACTTCCGCGCCAAAGGAGGGGTGGTCTTCTTCTCCGGGCAGCTGCTCAAGACAACCGGTCTCGCCAACAAACATCACCACTGGGGCGAGAGGTTCGTCTACGTCACCGGCGACTTCGGCAACGTCCCGTTCCAGCCTGTACAGTACGAGGATGCCGCCTATAAGCCGCCCGCTCTGGGGTCGCGCGAGAGCGCAATTCTGGAGTTCTTTGGCACGAAGGAGTTCGACGTCCACTTCCTCCGGCGAGACGTTGACTCCCTTCCTCCCGTCCACCCGGGCGAAGGTATGGTCTTGCCCTAGATTTTATTCCTGGTAAGGATCTTCTTGTGCTGAATAGTGACAACTTTGCAGGAGAGCGGGAGGTCCCCCTGCGCCAACCTTTCGTTGAGGCCCAGGGTGCCGAGAGTCGGGCCAAGGGAGATTCTCTCGCTCTCGCGAGAGCTAGCGCTCGCGCCTGCCGGGATGAACCGGCTCAGCCCTTGCCGCCAAAAGCCAAGAAGCGGAAAGGCACCATTCCCGCCCTCCGATCGTTGAAGTGACAAAAGCCGTCTGCTGCCGAGAAGGGGAAATCCTTGGCAGTCTCGCCCGTCCAATCTCCCCCCCCCCCCCGGGCAGGTCCTTCGAAGGGCTTCTTCAGAGGGCCAGCGAGATGGATGCTGCTGCCAGGAGCCGTGCCGAGGCTTCCGCCGGGTACCCACCGACCGCAAGCGAGGCTGGGGGAGAAGGGGCCGTTGCCGAGACCTCTGCCCGGACTCCGCCCAAGGAGGTGCCGAAAGGGCACAGAAACTACGGTTTCGGCGTGAAGTACCTCGACGCTGAGGGGAAGCCTCAGCTCCAGTGGGACCCCACATCCAACCTGATCAAGGTTTCGACGCTCCTTCCCAGCTGGGCGGAGCGAGACGAGGTCACTGGCGAGGCCTTCTCGCTAGGCTACGGTCTCTACAGCCGAGAGGACGTCAGCGTCTTCGACCAGATGCCCACCCGACTCTTGGCCTTCGACTCCACCCGGGACCTGCTGCGCGGGTTCGAGATATCGCACATGTGCGCTCGTCGGAGCATCAGCATAGATAAGAATTTCACGGATATGTACAAGGCGAGGGAGGGAGCGGTGGCACAAGCGCGTGCCTTGGAGAAAGAGCTAGCGAGTGCTCAGTAAGAGCTGGCGAATGCTCAACAACTGTTATCCCTACGCCCCGCAGCCGAGGTAAGCGAGACCTTCCTGGACCCCTGTTCTCGCTTCTTGAAGCCATGTTTGTGCAACATTTCTCTGAGCTGATCTCTTTTCCACAGGATTCCATCCCATCCATGGCGCTCCGCGCGGAGCTGGCTGACGTGCGCTACGAAAACGTCCTGCTGAGTGACCAACTCCGGCGTGCGGAAGCGGCGAAAGGCCCGCCTCCTCCAACGCTTGACGAAAGGCTGAAGAGTCGCTACTTCTCGGAGTACGACATCGACAAGCTGCTGCAGGCGAATGCCCAGGCCACCGTCAAGCTCACCCTAGAGACGTTGCGGGACGGGAAGCTGCTGCGGGAGGCGGGCGAGACCATCATTGCCGACCAACTCCTTCCATGGCTCTTCGACCCCATCCCGAAGCCTCCAGGCGCGCCCAACTCCCCGCCCTCAGACATCCCGAAGCCTCCAGGCGCGCCCGACTCCCCGCCCTCGGACATCCCGAAGCCATGGAAGGAGTTGGTCGGCAATGATGGTCTCGCCCGCCTCCCGCAGCAGCTTCCCGTCCCGCAACGTCTCTAGGGTGAGCTTGACAGTGGCCTGGGCATTCGCCTGCAGCAGCTTGTCGATGTCGTACTCCGAGAAGTAGCGACTCTTCAGCCTTTCGTCAAGCGTTGGAGGAGGCGGGCCTTTCGGCGCTTCCGCACGCCGGAGTTGGTCACTCAGCAGGACGTTCTCGTAGCGCACGCCAGCCAGCTCCGCGCGGAGCGCCATGGATGGGACGGAATCCTGTGGAAAAGAGATCAGCTCAGAGAAATGTTGCACAAACATGGCTTCAAGAAGCGAGAACAGGGGTCCAGGAAGGTCTCGCTTACCTCGGCTGCGGGGCGTAGGGATAGCAGTTGTTGAGCATTCGCCAGCTCTTGCTGAGCACTCGCGAGCTCTTTCTCCAAGGCACGCGCTTGTGCCACCGCTCCCTCCCTCGCCTTGTACATATCCGTGAAATTCTTATCTATGTTGATGCTCCGGCGAGCGCACATGTGCGCGAGCTCGAACCCGCGCAGCAGGGCCCGGGTGGAGTCGAAGGCCAAGAGCCGGGTGGGCATTTGGTCGAAGACGTTGGCGTCCTCTCGGCTGTAGAGACCATAGCCTAGCGAGAAGGCCTCGCCAGTGACCTCGTCTCGCTCCGCCCAGCTGGGAAGGAGCGTCGAAACCTTGATCAGGTTGGACGCGGGGTCCCACTGGAGCTGAGGCTTCCCCTCAGCGTCGAGGTACTTCACGCCGAAACCGTAGTTTCTGTGCCCTTTCGGCACCTCCTTGGGCGGAGTCCGGGCAGAGGTCTCGGCAACGGCCCCTTCTCCCCCAGCCTCGCTTGCGGTCGGTGGGTTCCCGGCGGAAGCCTCGGCACGGCTCCTGGCAGCAGCATCCATCTCGCTGGCCCTCTGAAGAAGCCCTTCGAAGGACCTGCCCGGGGGGGGGGGAGATTTGACGGACGAGACTGCCAAGGATTTGCCCTTCTCGGCAGCAGACGGCTTTGGCCTCTTTAACGATCGGAGGGCGGGAATGGTGCCTTTCCGCTTCTTGGCTTTTGGCGGCAAGGGCTGAGCCGGTTCATCCCGGCAGGCGCGAGCGCTAGCTCTCGCGAGAGCGAGAGAATCTCTCGCGGCCCGACTCTCGGCACCCTCGGCCTCAACGAAAGGTTGGCGCAGGGGGACCTCCCGCTCTCCTGCAAAGTTGCCACTATTCAGCACAAGAAGATCCTGACCAGGAATCAAATCTAGGGCAAGACCATACCTTCGCCCGGGTGGACGGGAGGAAGGGAGTCGACGTCTCGCCGGAGGAAGTGGACGTCGAACTCCTTCGTGCCAAAGAACTCCAGAATTGCGCTCTCGCGCGACCCCAGAGCGGGCGGCTTATAGGCGGCATCCTCGTACTGTACAGGCTGGAGCGGGACATTGCCGAAGTCGCCGGTGACGTAGACGAATCTCTCGCCCCAGTGGTGATGTTTGTTGGCGAGACCGGTGGTCTTGAGCAGCTGCCCGGAGAAGAAGACCACCCCTCCTTTGGCGCGGAAGTTGAACAGCTTCCGGAAGATTGGCAGGCTGAACTTGATCCTCTCGGATCGCATGTAGCATATGAACGCCACAAGGATCGCGACGGAGTTCGGGTTCAGGTTGGCGGGAACTACCCCGTAGTAGCGGAGAGCTTGGCGAATCTCCGGCCAGAGGGGAAGGCGGAAACCCAACTCGAAATGTTCGAGGGGGATGGCAAGCTCTCCCGCCCCCGGGGTATTCACCTTGTCATGATTACCCGGGTTCCTCGCCGAGAAGCCAGCAGGAATGAAGCGGTTGACGATCATGTTGCACTCGTCCAGGGTAAGGATGCAGGAAGGAAAGAGATGCTTTCGGAACGCTTCCGCGCAATGAGCGCGACCCTCGTTCTCGCCCGACATTTTGGTTTATGGGTAAGAGCGAGAGCTATAGAGAGGTAGAGGCGGAAGCGAGAGTGCGAGAGCAATGAAAGGGAGTTGAGGTTCCGGATCGGAGAAGTAAATGCGGTTGGTGGACTTCCCTATTTATAGGGAACCGTGATCATTACGGCTCCGTCTGATAGAGAGAGAAAATAACGGCGGAGTACAGCTGTCACGATCTGGGCCGACGACACCTCGGTTTTCCCCCTCGGGATGACAGCAATCAACACTCGTTTCTAATCAGCGCAAGCATCCTAGTTTCGGCGCAAACATCCTATTTTCGGCGCAAGCATCCTAGTTTCGGCGCAAGCATCCTAGTCTCGGCGCAAACATCCTAGTTCCGGCACATATTCTCAAAATCGCAGCACAATAAAAGAAGAGACGGATAAGGGCATGCTCTCGCTGGCGAGAGCTGAATAAAATTGACAATAATAATTGTTATTACAAACAAGCATGAAGGTACATTGGCAGAAAGGGAGGCTACAAAGAGAGAAGAGGCGAGATCTAAAGGACTAGTAGGGTTCCCAACGCCATCGTCCTCGTTCCCGCCGCCTAGTTCTTGGAGGCACCAGCGGGTCGAAATAGGATGGCAGGGTGGTACACCCTAGGTTGATCCGCCGAGCATGATCCCGGATCTGCGCGATGCATCTCCCTGGCGAAGACTCGACAGTAGGCCCTCCCGGTCGATCAGTCTCGCCCAAGAAGAAATCTCGCTCCAGAGCTTCCAGCCTTTGCTCCACGGATTCGCGGAACACTATCGCCGCGGCGGTATGAGCACGGTCTCGCTGGATGAGCTTGGACAAAAGGGCCGAGATCATCCTCCTTCGCCCCTTCGCGTTCCCGGCGATGTTCAAGGTTTCCTCTATCTCGCCAGACGAAGGGAGGGGGAAGCCCTCGCCATCTTCTTCTTCTTCTTCTTCTTCTCCCTCGTTGGCTCCCGACCGCAAGCTGGGATCCCCTGCAAAAGAGCGCCCAAGGATTTGATTAAGGCGTAACGATTAGCTGACAAGAATGTCTCGCATACCTGCAGTCCGGCGAGAACCGTCGACTGACGTCGGACGAGAAGGCCCGTCCCCCCCATCGGTTCCATAAAGGAGGTGAAGAGCCTTGCCTCGCCCCGGGCGGAATGGCTTGCGCACGATGATCCCGGCCTGGTCGGAAGCATGGGGGGAGTTATCTTCTCTCAAGGGATGATCGGCATCCTTGGGAGTAGCGGAAGGTTCAGAAGCCACCCTTCCCGCCTGCAGGGCGGGATTCGCCGCTGGGGAGGCAGTTCAACAGTTCTCGCCTCATCTTCCCGGGTGACGAGACCCGGGTCGGCGGAAGCTGGCACTGCGAGAAGACAGTTCAGAAAAGAAAGGGCATGGTTAAAGTATTGAGCAGTGACAGAAATGTACCTATCATCCGGGTCTCGACCGAAGGAATTGCCTCCGAGACCCTCGTTTGATCCTGAGGAGGGGGAGCTGATAAGTCTGGGGGAATCGGGGAAGACCCGGCGTTGTCATTTGGAACAGACTCCTGCGAGAGGTCACGTTAGCTATTGGTCCTAAATCGCAATCATCTCGGTAGGCATGGTCGGAAGACATACCTTTTGCGGGGAGGGGTCCCCCACGGGATTTGGAGTAGGAGAAGGTGGATCCCTGTTTTCGCGAGCAGGGTCTCGCCGGACCACCTTCGCCTTTTTCTTTTCTTTTTTCTTCTTCGGCTCAGAAGGATCAGCGGTTGGAGATTTCCTCGATAGCCAGGGTGCTACCGCAACACTGTTAGCCAGGGCTCGCGCCTGAGCCGCGATTAACCGATCTTGAAGGTCCTGTGGAAGTGGCTTGGCAGTGCGTTTAGCATACATCGTGGTCTCGCGCAAAAAATTTCAGGCGAGAGCTCAGTCAAGAAACAGTAGTTCAGAGGCAAGACTTATGGTCGCCTGTCAGCGCGTATTTATAGCCGCAGTAGGGCCCACCGAAAGATTCTCTTGGCTGACAGGCACGTGTCCAGCGAATATTTTGGGGTTGGACTTGTCTTGTCGAGCGCAGGGCTAGCTCGATAAGAGCGGGGATTGTGTACAACCCCATATTCGCTGGATAGGACCCAGAAGCTTCAGTGGTCTGAGTTGGGCTAGCCTCAGGCTAGCCCAAGGGCAAATCAACAGAATTCCCGCTTCTTAAGGGGCTCCCGCCTAGCTGTAGGCGAGACCCTTCGCGCCAGGCTTCGGGCTTCAGGCTAGACGAGCTTCTGCCTTGAGGAAGCTCCCGCCCAGAGGTAGGCGAGAGGGCATTGGGTGAGCCTTCAGCGACAATGGCATTAAGACCACCAAGGGCGAGAACCTTCTTGGTCGGAGCTCTCGCCAAGGTAAGCTCAATTGGGACCCGGCGAGAGCCTTCTCGGCCGGAGTTCTCGCCAGGTGGGTCCATGTGGTAGGGCCTGGCGCCCAGGAAAAGATTATTTTATTATTTCATTATCCTCGGGTAAAATTACCTATATGCCCCTGGGATGACAGCGGAATTCGGCTATTGGCAGACCCGTCAGGGGTATTTCAGTATTTTCAGGTCAAGGGAAGGCTATAAATAGACCCATAAGGGCTCTTTGGAAAACAGGCTTTTCATTATTCTCCAACTCTAGTGCTTTCTGAAGAGCTCTCAGCCCAGCATTTGGCTTTGGAGGGGAAGCTCTCAGAGATCTTCCGGGTGTGAGGTGGGACCTCCCTGCTGAGGCTTTGGGTCAGTCTTAGGATCTTAGCAGCCAGTCAAGGGTCGAGGTTTGAGAGAAGTAGGCGTCGGCTGCACCCTGGTTTGTGAACATTCGTTGAGGTCATTTTTGGCTTCAACAGTTGCACGACGCCCTGATGGTCTTGTGTTATTCCAACGGAAGTATTGTATGGACCTCCTTCATAATGTCGGTTATTCTGAATGCAAACCTGCGGATACTCCTATGGATGCAAATAACAAGCTCTCAGCCCACAGCTCTGACTCCGACAAGCTCCTTACAAATCCAGAATATTATAGACGCTTGGTTGGGAAGCTGATCTACCTTACAGTCACTCGACCAGATATCTCTTTTGCTGTGGGAGTCATAAGTCGTTTTATGCATGTTCCTCGGACATCTCACCTTCAAGCTGTCGAGCGCATTCTTCAATATCTCAAGATCGCTCTAGGACAAGGGCATGTGTACAAGCCATCCACATCTCTATCCCATGTCGCGTACTCTGACGCTGACTATGTCGGGTCCATTGATGATAAGTGTTCCACAACGGGTTTTTGTACCTCGGTGGACATCTCATAACCTGGCGTAGCAAGAAACAGAATGTGGTTGCTCGCTCTTCTACTAAAGCTGAGTACCGCGCTATGGCTGTTGTTGTTTCCGAGTTAACTTGGCTTGAGAGCCTTCTGAGAGACTTGGGTGTTCGTCTCTCATCACCAGCGACCCTATTTTGTGACAGTCAAGTGGCAATCCATATTGCCAAGAATTCAGTCTTTCACGAACGCACAAAGCATATTGAAGTTGACTGTCACTTTATCCGAGAAAAGGTACAAGCAAAGAAGATAGATTTGGAGCATGTTCCTGCTGCAAGCCAAGTTGCTGACTCTATTTTGTGACAGTCAAGCGGCAATCCATATTGCCAAGAATTCAGTCTTTCACGAACGCACAAAGCATATTGAAGTTGACTGTCACTTTATCCGAGAAAAGGTACAAGCAAAGAAGATAGATTTGGAGCATATTCCTGCTGCAAGCCAAGTTGCTGACATCCTGACTAAAGCTCTCTCCCGGCCACTATACTACCAGTTTTTATCCAAGCTTGGTCCCTACGACTTGTACGCTCCAGCTTGCGGGGGAGTGTTAGAAAAGCCTACTTTATGGCCCATCTAGGGGCCCATTCTTCTCTCGTCTCTCTCTCTATTTGTATTAGTCCAACATCTTGGATTGGGATTTCTCTCTTTCTTCTTCTCCTATATAAATGTATTCGTACTTGTAATTATCAATTCAAGTAGTATATACAAGGTTTGGAGCTTTCTCTACAAATGGCAATGTATTTGTTTATTTACATTCAAGAACTAGTTTTTGTTCAATGACATCCATTTACTAGTAGTATGTATAAATCATTAAAATGTTACAAGCTAGTTCAATGCCATTTTTTCTCATGTTAAAGGTCTCCATGTTAAATCTATTGTGCAGTTTGGTTTGCGATTTACTGATGTTTCCTACATTACATATTAATGTCAGTAATGTTGCATCTTTTGGTGGAAGGGAAAGAGTTTTGTAGTTGTATTCTAGGTGTGTTTTGAGGCATTAGTCAATTAGTGACTATAGCAAAGCATAATAGACTCTGTAATGAATGTTTGTAGAGATGTTTTAAATCAATGGTTACTAGAAGGTCAAGCAGAGCAGAGAGATTTGCATTATTACAATGTTAGGTCAAATTTTTTTATTTTATCTTGCGCCATTATTACTTGGTTCATTGTCGATATGAGAAGCAATGGGAGGTTTTTTGATTTGAAAGATTTTGTCATTCCTCTACGAAGCTTTGTTGAAATTGGGAAACAAGCTGTTTATCAACAAATTTACAAGCTTTTGAAATTTGTGTTAATTCTTCCTGTGGCTACTGCAGGTGTTGAAAGAATGTTCTCAATAATGAATTATGTCAAGAACAAATTACAAAATAGTATAGGTGATCAACAGTTGAATGATTGTTTGGTTACTTTTATTTAGAGATGTTTTTTTGGAAATTTGTGATGATGTTATCAATCAATTTTAAAAAAATGAAAATTCATCGTTGACACTTGTAATTTTTTTCAGTATTTTACAATTTACACAAATGAATGAAACTTTGCACGACTATGTAATGTCATCAATGTAACATTTTATGTACTATTATATTTAGAAAAAAAATTATGCACACCCATTAGTAATTTCTTGGATACGCCATTGACCGTAAGAAGGAAAATTATATATGTATATATTGATGAACCTATGCAATGAATAATATGATTACATTATTTTCAGTCTAGCACTAACAAAAATAGGCATACACTGTTGTAGCATTCTGCATTAATATGATTACATTATTTTCAGTCTAACACTAACAAAAATAGGCGTCAATGGTTGTAGCATTCTGCATTTATCAGCTTTGGCATCACATAGATGGGAGAATTAAAAATAAGTTGCTATTTATAATTTCATGTAATTAATTTATTACATAAATTAAAAAAGTAATTATACAATAAACATACCTCTGCCTGAGCAGCAGCAACATTCTTAGCATGTGGCGGACGATATGCTGTAGGTTTCTGTACTGTATTTGTGGAAACCATTTTTGATGCTTGTGATGCGTTCATAGCATCTTTGGAAAATACTTCTGATGCATTTCCAGCAATACCGAAGAAGCATGGGATATACTAGAATCTTATATACTGAAATAATAACTATACCAACAGCAGCAAGATGGTTATAATTTTTTAGATAATGGCAAGATTTTGTTACCTTGCGCTTTCAATTCATCAATCTTTATGGTAGAAATAGACTTGACAAGATCTGCAATATCCCCGAATCTTTCCGGTGCTTCCGGATTCCAGTCAGCCTATATGTCTAGGCGAAGTTAATCACAAATAAGAAATGAGGAAAAGAAATTGATAAATTATTAACATAATGGTCACAAGACTAACCTGGTACAACTTGTTAAACATTTTCTTAAAATACAAAGACCCATTGTAGTGAAAAATCTTAATTCTTAAAAGGCAGAAGGAACAACATTAGAGAACAATAAACCGGAGACTGTGACGGTGATGAACATATAAAGAAAAAGACTAAGGTACCCATTGTCTATTTGTAGCCTTGGTGCTGTAGTAGCAGTCATAAAATAGAGTCCATCAGGAGACCATTCACTTGTTACAGAGCATTCAGCTTTTGTAGTTCCAAGTAGTTTTTTCTCTGTATAATCCCAAAATGCCTGAAATAGTAGTTGCATAAATGAAATACTCAAATCTTAAAGAAGTGGAAGATGACTGTTCAAGAACAAAGATCGTAATGAAGCAACTCCTGTGAAACAATCTGTCCATCAAAACCATGCACGTAGCTTACAACAGAAAACCCTGGTCATGAAAAAGCTGACTATTACAAATATGGATCATTTATTGGCATCTCACCTCTAAGTTTACATCTGTATCATATCCGTACAAAAAAACCTGGAAATGGTTCTTTTGGTACATGTATTGTTAGCAATGTAAATTTAGAGGGGTGTTTTTGTTAATTTTGAATGATAGATTGGAGGTTCCTGCATTATGCAAAATTAGTAGGAAATTTTTAGTAATTATTCTATACAAATATTAAAGACGCTCAACAATATTTTAAGAAAGAACTCATTCTAAGTTGGGTTTGGCCTTGCAAAGCCATTTCAATGATATTTGAGTTGGTCTCAGCCTAATAAAACCACTCATTTTGAAGATACACAGATAAATCATCAATAGTCTAAACGTAAAACACCTATTACCATGTGGGATGATATGGAATCCACAGAGAATTATTTTAAAGGGTCTCTTTACCAGCCTGTAGAAGTAAAATAGCTTCCTCTAGCAAATTTCAGTTACTCAATCCTCACCCTATCTATCCTCATCTGTACTCCCTGGTACCAAGTTATTCATTCAACTGCAATATTCTCCCAATAGAGGATCTTTACCACCAAAAGATGTCCCGTCTCAAAGAGATTTCACTAAAATGCTTTGAATTGGTTTGTCATAAACAAACTAATACATCTCCGCCTTAGTTCACAACTGCCAGGGAATCTGGAAAACCAGCTTACTGTACAGAGACTATTTAACTAAATCACAGTTTCGTCGGCCTTCAACCAATAGTAGTCAACATAAAATGGCGCATCATGGCTCAATGGCAAACCTAGGACCATAGTTCATGGCATAACTTTATAAGAAAGCGCAAAAAACACATTAAAATATAAATATCAATAGTTAGAATTTCAACACAAGAATCACCGTAATATATGATACGAAGGCGCCTCCACGAAATCCCCAACGCCAGCAACTAGCTGCGATTTTTTGGCACGTCTGATTCAACCCTTTAGTGTTTCATCTGGTCCTTCAGTTGGCCCTTGCGGTTTCTTCGCACACCGACGCCCGAAGACACATGTGCGCACTCTGCGCCCCCATCGACATCCAGCGCCTACTCCAGCCCTAGCCTCCTTCCCACAGCGGGTGCACCCCTTCGTGATGCCCATCATCGCACCCAACAGTTTTCCGCCCTGAGACTGCTATTCCAACAGTCCTCAACGCCTTTCCTGCACCTCCTAACCTGCCAATAACCCCATTTGTTCCTTCCCTTCCTTGGGCCCCTCCATTCCATGGCCCGAACACATTCAATGGCCCTCCATGCCGACAAGGACGCCACCACCTCTGCCTCCGCTGAATCTCATCGCTTGGATCAATTCGAATCTCGTTTTGAGGATCTCACTCTCCTCCTTCGGAAGCTCGCGGCCATGATGGTTCACCACTCACCAGTCCCACCACTGCCGTCATCCTAATCCCCTCTGCCGGTCCCGGACTACATAGGGTTTCTCCACCCCGCTACATACATCCACCCAACCCATCTCCATCGGATCGAGATGATGTGCCAATAGATCCCAGACCTCTCCTGGTCCACACTGAAGAGGAACTCCACCACTATGACACTCGTCAGGCGGGTAGTGTCTACGAGCTCCCCATCTCCGTGCGACAGTCCAACACTGTAGCCACCTACATCGACAAGTTCATCGAGGTAGCCACGCATGTACCGTGCCAAGCCCCCAACCATTACCTAGTGTATTTTCTTGGGGATCTACAACCCCATCTCCGGGAACACCTCTGGATCCACAATCTGACTACACTTTTCCGCGTCATGGAGCAAGCTCGTTGCCTCAACGAGAAACTCCACATGGCCCTGCCGTCCTCCTCATGCCGACCCACCCCCACCCTCGATGTTGTCAAAATCTTCGTTGTCTTTTCCCACTCTGTATCACTTGCCCTCACCAGAGCCCCTGTTGCTATGACGGCCTCCGCCACAGCTAGCCCCACCTCCACCAGCACCTGACGACCCCAATGCTTTATCTCACCAACAGCACCTTGAGCATCCCGCAAGGGCCTTTGTTTTTGTACCCAATAGCCATACTTACCCAGCTACAACTGCTCTCTCAAAGATCTGTGCATGTTTCTTGGATCTAAAGAAGGCGGTCCTGATTTCGGTAACTTGAATCCTATGATGCTCACTGACGACCCCTACAACCACGACCTTGAGGACAAGATCACTTTCCCAGGTGGGAAGTATTAATGCAAAGGTAACAATCATGCGATCCCTTAATAGTCTATGTAGCCCTGGGGAATTATCATATTTTACGTCTACACATCCCGCCTATATAAGGGAGTGGGGGAGTGGCATGAAGTATCTTGGAGATCTTGTTGAGTGTTAGGACCTCCTAGGTGAGAAAGTTTATTAGATGGAACCAGCCCTGAAAATTTTGGGTCGAGTTTGCTTCATAATGAGATATTTGGTGGGCAAGGTCATACTCATGCTAGAATTCCTGAACCTGCAGTGCCTGGTCTATTCAATCATATAATTTTGTTCTTAATATCATGCCCCTATTGATATAGCAAAAGAAAATATAACACAATCCAAATCTAAGAATCATAAATAGTATAACACAAACTAGTAAATTACATGCATAATTAGCAAACATATTAACAACAACAAAAATATGTAGTTCAATCAGAAGAGAATGTTATGGACCTCAGGCAACGAGCTAGTTATCTTTATTGTTTTCTTTTATTAGAGGTTTAACGGTATTATTGTGTTTTCCATTATTCTTGTTGTCTTGTCTTTTAGTGTTGTCTTTATTTTGTGGTTGGAGGTTAGAAATTAGGAGTTATCATTTATGGTTCTTGTGTCTTGTAAGTCTATTAAAAGCATGTGTGTTAGAATGAAGGATCAAGCAAGTAGAAATTTATTCCTAATCTTCTTTTATGAGATCGTGGTAGCCTAGGAAGCACCGGTACGGGTACGAGTACCGGGTACGATACGTATCTGGTACGGCGGTACGAAAAAATTTGAAAACCAAGAATGCGGGTACGCCATGATATGTTATAACATATATAATTTATATATATATATATATATATATATATATATATATATATATATATCACAAGTGCAATAAATAGTTCTCAAAATATCGAAACATCAAACATGAATAATAACTTGGAGTACAAGTTCACAAATCAGTGCGATATAACATGAAGTTTTCAAACATTAATCATTCGTAAATATTACAAAATTTAACATCTTATATGTTTAACCAAAAGAGATAAAATTAAACTTAAATTTACTCATCAATCTATTTTTTCTTCTTCATTGTTGGAGATCAACATCTTCAATCTCCGGTTAGTCTAGAGACAAGTTAGCCATTTTGTAAATAACTTGCGTCGTATCAACGCGTTCAATACACGTACTTGTAATATAAACGTACCAGTACCAGAAACATACTCAGTATAGATACACAACTTAATTGGATGTACCAACGCTTCCTAGCATAGAACCAACTTTTGTTACTCTAAAAAAACAAAATCCTATCACAATATGCAGAATAATGTGCTAAGTTCAAGTGTGTCCACATATGTGTATCCGTCGAGTACCGGGTACGTACTGGTACCAGATACGTATCCGGTACGGGTACGCTACCTTTGGGGAAGTATCTGTGCTTCATAGGTGGTAGCCCTCTCCTCCAGAGCACACCCCGCTTAGGCAACCGCGATTCCGGCTCCACTGTATCCTTCGATGCCATCGTCCCAGCTTTTGGCCATCCTCTAGCGATGTGTTATCGCTATTATGAGAGAAGACCAAAAAAATTTCGCATCAGATCCATTTGTTCCTCCTCTCTTCCACCTAATGAAGCAGCAAACCCAAAAAAAACGACGGAGGGATAAGCCGACGACAGCCTCTGCTTTTCACGAGAAGATCCCCCCCCCCCCGCAGCAAGAAGAACCACATCCAACAACAGTTCACTCCTTCAAACAATAGCCCTACTCCCAATTCCTCCAAACATCATTCGCGCGTCGACCTCCGTCCAGCTCCTCGGTTGTACGCCAACACCGCCAAATGCCCAAATTTTCCAGGTCAACATACAACAAATTTGTCTGGATCGGCGTCGTTGTCATGCCTCGAGCCGCACATCTTGTCGGTTCTCCATTTGTTCCTCTCATGTCAATTTTGCAACCATGCCTCAAGAGACAACAACCAAAAACAGCACGTTGCTTCGTCGAGACGCCTAGGCCTTCCATAGATGCATGCTCCTTCAAGCTATAATAGTTCTTGCTACCTCTCCACTCATCTCTCGAGCCCCGCCCAGCAGCCCACCCTTTTTTGATCCCCACACGCCTTTACCTCTCAAATTCTCAAGCCACGTGCCCCCTCCAGTAAAACGATACTTGCATGTTTTTTTTGGGAAAGTTTGCGCCATATGCCTCTCTCAGTCGGCTCCTACTCAAGAAAATATACATAATAATTAATTAATTACTTTTACGGTAATTAATTAATTACTTTTACGGTAATTAATTAATTACTTTTACGGTAATTAATTAATTACTTTTACGGTAATTAATTAATTACTTTTACGGTAATTAATTAATTACTTTTACGGTAATTAATTAATTAATTACTTTTACGGTAATTAATTAATTACATTTCTCCTAACACCGGGTGTCTGAGGCAGTCAGACACAAATATTGGGAAACCAACATGGTCCCTCATGTCGCAACAATGGCAAGTTGTGTCGCCGACTTCTTTGGAGCCCTTCCTTCTGGTGACCCCCCCCCCCCAGCTAGCGCCATCACTTCCAATCATCATGACTCACATTCAGCAAGTACACTTGCCCAGCCTCCAGCCATTATACGTAATGATCTCTCCTCAGGTAGCCCCCCCCCCCCCACGCCACGCCAGATCCCTGCATCCATTCATGACATCTGTAAGCACAACAATCTACCGCTCGTTGTCTACTCCGCTATAGCAACTCGCTACCGGGAGATGTTGTGACACGAAATGAAGGAGCCCGATGATCCAATCGATCGAGCTTCATTTGAGCTTGAGGACAATCTCGATTTGAAGACCGAATGAGATGTTATGGGCCTCAGTCAACATTCCTAATTATCTATATTGTTGTCTTTTATTAGTGGTTTATCATTATTATTGTTTTGTCCTTTATTATTGTTGTTTGGTTGTTTAGTGTTGTCTTTATTTAGTGGTTGAATCCTTGGAGGTTATAAGTTAGGAGTTATCTTCTATGGTACAATGTCTTGTAAGCCTATTTAAAGGCATGTGTGTTTGTATGAAGGATCAAGCAAGAACAAATCTATTCATTTCCCCTTTTATGAGATCGTGGTACCTCTCTCCTTCCGAGCACACCCCCCTTAGGCAATCGGGGTTCCAGCTCCACTGTATCCTTCGCTATCGTCTTCCACACCTTTGGCCATCCTCCGGCAGCGCTATCAATGTTACGGGAGAAGTCCATAATAGAGAAACACTATGTATTAAAATCATAAACCGTGGCTGAAATTAGAGGATTAGTCCTTAATCCTCATAATCATCAGAAAAAAAAATTAAGCAATGCCATCTTCATTTCCTAAGGATGATGTTCCCCAATCCTCATACAAATTCATCTTTCTCATCATTTAGTATCCTATCTGTTGAGTGACTTGAGTCGCAAGTAAAGTAGGCTGGCGCACATTCATTTTATTTTACCTTCAAAGAATTTTGAAAAATCACAACTCCATTTTTAACCACAAGTAGCCCTACACATAAACCTTTATGCTAGATCTTCGCAAACACCAACTCTTATTCGCTATTGCCACATCATCAAATTTATTAGTCAATCATACATCAGCCTAATCGATGCCATATAATGAAATGGGGTTAATGATCACTATTGATGGATGTGGAACCTAGTATGAGTCCTCTGACTCAATATCCAGAAACTGTGCAAAAATTATAATTTTTTGCCAATAGGATTTAAGTATAGTAGTTGTAGAAGAGTAGAGCAATGAAACCCGTGGGCTATATATCTTGTCTTAACCTTCAAGTATGAGTACATATATATAGGAAGAGAGAAAGAGAGAAGTCCCAAAAAATACAATGTGGGACAAAACATAAGACGCAAATGGGCTTATAAATGGGCCCAATTACAATGGGCTTTTACTATCTTCTAACACTCCCCCGCAAGCTGGAGCATACAAATCGTAGGCACCAAGCTTGGATAGGAACTGCTGATACAATGGCCGAGGTAGAGCATTAGTAAGGATGTCGGCAACTTGCTCAGAGGCTCGAATATGTTCCAGTTCAAGTTTCTTCAGTTGGACCTTCTGGACAAAGTGGCAATCAACCTCAATGTGTTTTGTTCGCTCATGGAATACAGGGTTCTTTGCAATATGTATAGCAGTCTGAATATCGCAGAACAGAGTTGCTGGTGAGGAGAGTTTCACACCCAAATCACAAAGAAGGCTCTCCAACCAGGTAAGTTCAGAAACGACAGCAGTCATTGCACGATACTCGGCTTCAGCAGAAGAGCGAGCAACAACCGATTGCTTCTTGCTATACGCCATGTGATGAGATTTCCTCCAAAGTAGGTACAGAAACCAGTGGGGGATCGTCGATCATCAAGCGAGCGCGCATAATCAACATCAGTGTACGCGACAAGAGATAAGGAGGATGGCTTGTATACCAACCCTCGTCCTGGGACAGCTTTCAAGTACCTGAGGATGCGTTCAACAGCCTATAGATGAGAGATTCTTGTTGAATGCATAAAGCAACTAACCACTCCAACAACAAAAGAGATATCAGGTCTTGTTAACTGTTAGGTATATCAGTTTTCCTACAAGGCGCCGATAATATTTAGGATTTGCAAGTAGAGAATCGGATTCTGTTCCATGAGCACTTAGCTTGTGGTTGACATTCATAGGTGTTTCTGCGGGTTTACATCCGGAATAACCAGCATCTTGAAGAAGGTCAAGACAATATTTCTGTTGAGATAGGACCAGGCCATCAGGTCAACGAGCAACCTCAAGTCCAAAGAAGTATCGAAGGTTTCCCAGATCTTTTGTTTGGAAGACAGAGTTTAAGTGTTGTTTGATTTGTTGTATCTCGGTGGAATCATCGTCAGTTATCAAAATATCATCCACATACACTAAGAGAATAACAGTCTCTGTTGATTGATGACGAGTAAAAAGTGAGAAGTCAATCGAGCTCCGCTGAAAGTCAATATCACGAACAACCTTGCTAAATTTTTCAAACCAAGCTCGAGGGGACTGTTTGAGACCATAAATAGCTTTGCGCAGACGGCACACCCGAGACTCCTCCGTGATATCAAACCCGGGAGGTTGGTGCATAAAAACCATTTCATGAAGATCACCATTAAGAAAGACATTCTTAATGTCTAGTTAATGTAGGGGCCAGTGACGGTAAACAACAAGAGAAATAAGGACCCGAACAGAGTTTAGTTTGGCGAAGGGGGAAAAGGAGAATAGTCCAAGCCTTGTTGCTGAGTGAACCCACGAGCCACGAGACGGGCTTTGAGGCGGTCGATTGTCCCATCCGGAGCATGTTTAATGGAAAAGATCCATTTACAGCTAACGCGGGACTGGGCAGAAGGAAGAGGTACCAGATACCAAGTGTGATTAGCCCAAAGGGATGGCATCTCAGCCTCCATTGTCGCACGCCACCCAGGGTGTTGAAGAGCCTCCTGCACAGTGTTAGGAAAAGAAATAGAGGAAAGAGCAAGAGAAAATTTGAGCAGAGAAGGAGAGAGCCGATGTAACGAAATGTAGGTTGCAAGTGGATGAGCCGTAGAAGCAGAGGCAGGATCAGCTGGCTGCGAGATAGTACTGGTAGACGGTAGCAGTGGTTGGGCTCCAGAGTTCGGACCACGGCAAGTGTAGACACGAATGAGAAGTGTTTTGGGTGGTGGTGGTGCCGGGTGGGGTGTTGGAAGAAGAGGAGGTAGAGAAGTCGTGACTGGGATAACAGGACGAGGCATGGGTTGTACAGGTGGAAGTACTGAAGTGGATGAGTGAAAGGGTTGGTCTTCCAGAAAAGTAACATCAGTTGAACCAACCACTTTCTGGTCGACTGGAGAGTAACATACGTAACTTTTGAGTGCGAGAGTACCCCACGAACATACATTTGGTTGCACGCGGGGCAAATTTATCCGTAGGCGGACCAAAATTATGGACATAGCAGGCACAACCAAACACCCGAGGAGAGAGAGCAAACAGAGATTGAGAGGGAAAGAGGAGGCTAAACGGAGTGGCGAAGTTAAGAACGGAGGAAGGCAGGCGGTTGATGAGATGACAGACAGCTGACACTGCAAAGTTCCAGTATTCGATGGGTACCTGCATTTGAAGCATTAAGGACTGAGCAACATCAAGAAGATGACAATTTTTGCGCTCAGCAACACCATTTTGTTGAGTATAAGCACAAGATGTTTGATGTATAATGCCAAACTCAGCACAAATTGTAGCGAACGTTCGGCTCGTATATTCCCGCACATTATCAGTTCGAATGATTTTAAGCGGAGAAGAGAGCTGAGTATGAATTTCAGTAACGAACGTACGAAATATAGAAGTAAGTTCGGTACGATCCCGCAGTAAATATAACCATGTTACACGAGACTAATCATCAATAAATGTTACAAAGTAGCGGTACCCAAATACACTAGGAACCTTATAAGGGCCTCAAATATCAGAATGGGCAATAGATAAAGGAGTAGTACACTGATGACAAACAGGACTAAAGGAAACTCGATGTTGTTTACTAAAGATACAAGATTCACAAGTAAACTCATTCAAGGAGACATCCGGAAGAGCTTGCTTGAGAATCCGGAGGGGAGCATGCCCGAGACGACGATGCCACTCAATCGAGGAGATGATAGAAAGAGCAGATGGAAGAACATCAAGAAGATAGAGCTCATACGACAGCCGCCCGCTACCAATAATATTTTGCGTTTGCTGATCCTGCACAACAAAGGACGATAGTGAGAATGTAACTTGGCAATCAAGATCCTGCGTAAGTCGGCTAACAGAAAGTAAGTTAAACGGGGAGCCCGGAACATGCAGAACCGGGGTTAAGGAGAGGGTGGGTGTGAGATGGATATCGGCAGCTCCTGAGACAGGGGTGGATTCACCATTGGCCACAGTGATGAACTTGGGATGAGGAGATGCCAAGTATTGTGTCGGCTTCTGGTAAGTAATGTGGTGGGTAGCACCAGAGTCCACGATCCAGTGGGAACTCCGAGATAGACAGGATATACCTTCATTGGCGATGGAAGCCACGGATCCCGAGGAGCAACCAATCACCCCTTGAAGTTGTTGAAGCTGGGTGCGGAGAGCATCAATGTCAGACTGAGCGGTTGAAGAATCTGAAGTAGAAGCAGAGTGCGGAGACTCGGCCATAATAGAGGCAGCAAGGTGGGGGGCAGATCATGCTTACGATAACATATGGCCACCAGATGATTATCCCGACTGCAGAAAGTGCATTTAAGGGAGGATTTGACAGCACGTCCTCGTCCCCGAGACGGGTGGCGACCCCCACGGGCTGAAGGACCACGATTGGAGTGATGTGGTGAAGATAGATGTAGAAGAGTTGGAGAGGGAGGCATAGGAGCCTCGGGTGGCGGGGTGACCTTCAGAAGCATAGAGCAAACATCTGAGAGAGAGGGAGTAGTGGTTGAGGAGAGGATCTGAGATCAAACACTATGCAGATGAGAAGGAACCCTCACCATCATCATGGCAATAAAGACGGCCTCTTTTTATGCCCGTTAGGCAACCAGATCAGTAGTCGGAGGCTGGTGTTGTATCCAAGGCTCAACAAGGGTCTTGGCCTTGGCAACGAAGGAAGTTATATCGCCAGATATCCCAGGATCAAGGGATTGAAGATCCGTGATGATGTCGAACAAATGTTGGAGGTTGTTTTGTCCAGAATAGAAGGGCTGGAGTTCCTCCCACATGGACTTAGTCATGTCATGATACATGTCCATCCTGTAGGGCTCGGTATCCATGGAGTTGATAAGCCAGGATTGCACACGGTCGTCATCACGAAGCAGCTCATCAGTGGGAAGGGCAGGAGTAGACCGGGTCAAGTGATGAAGAAGTCCTTTCGTCTGGAGCACCCGACGAACTAAATGTACCCATTCCACAAAGTTTCGTTTGTCATTGAGAGATATGGTGGTAATCCTGAGTTCATCCCGAAGATCAGTAGCGGAAGTGGCAGCCCGAGGTGGCAGAGGCGAAGCAGCAGCGGACTCACCGGAGGCAGTACTGGAACCCATGAAACCGCAGCAAAGGGATCAACAAGGACTAGCCGCGGGAAGAACCTAGCCGCAGCGGGAAGATAGAAGCTGCAGCAGGGAGAAGACGGAAGGAGTGCAGTCCTAGTCGCAGCGGACTGATAGCAGCAGGGGCCAGAAGAAACAGAGGTCGGCGAACAGGCACTTGACCGGGCGGGTAGAGGCAAACCGCCTTGACAGGCCGCAACCCGAAACACGGAGCGGTAAGATAAGAGACGCCGCCTTGACAAGAGAATAGGAGAAGCCGAACGGCCTCGGTGTCAACACACCAGCGGCAAGAAGCCGCGACCAAGATGCGGAGCCCGCGGCGGGTAGAGAGGCTGCAGCGGATAAGAGAAGTCTGCGCGAGAATCCCGCGGCGACTAGTGAAACCGCAGCGGATAGGGAAGCTGCGGCGGTAAGGGAAGCTGCAGCGGGTAAGGAAGCCGCGGCGACTAAGCAAAGAAGACCGCACGGTCACAGTGAGCACACCAGCGGCAAGGAAAGATGTCGCGACCAAGATGCGGTGCTCGCAACAGTTAGGGAAGTTGCAGCGAACAAGAGAAGTCGCAGACTTGCAGCGGCTAAGATAAGAAGTCGCGCGAGAAGAGGTGAGAGAGGCGAGAAGGCGGGTAGCAAAGAGCCCGCGGCGAGTAGGCAGGAAGAAGATAGTCGGGAAGAAACCGCGCGATTAGAGGGAGAGGGCCCCACCTGACTGAGAGATTTATAAAAGGGAGGGGGCCAAGAGGGGAAGAGGAGGTGGAAGCCACGAGAGAGAGCAAGAGAAGCGGCTAGAAAACTTAACCGCGCGGGAAGCCGCAGTTAAAAAGAGAGGAGACCGCAAGACAACGCGGTTAAGCAGGAGAACAAGCCGCCCGGTTAACAGGAGGACCGGGCGGTTAGAAAAAGACAGGCCGGACCGTATACCTCTGATACCATGTACAAGAGTAGAGCAATGAAACCTGTGGGTTGTATATCTTGTCTTAACCTTCAAGTATGAGTACATATATATAGGAAGAGAGAAAGAGAGAAGTCCCAAAGAATACAATGTGAGACAAAACATAAGACACAAATGAGCCTATAAATGAGCCCAATTACAATGGGCTTTTACTATCTTCTAACAGTAGTTATTGAGAAATGGATGAGATTTGAGAGATTTGCGAAAATTTGGAGTTCAGGTTTTGTTTTTTAAAATTCAATGGTCAAAATGTAATAAAATTTTGTACTTATTTTAACAAAATTACAAAACATAAAATCTGAAAAGAAGAGTTTTAAAAAATAGTACAAAAAGAACATGCAAGATTAAGAAATCATAGGCATGCTTCAAAATGTCATTCACATACCATATCACCAGGCAAGTTCCCAAAACCTGCCAAACACAAAACTGTTGCTGAGGTTAAAGAAACATGTACGTGCACTGAACCTTAACGCACTATCCCTACATCAGTCGATTAACAAATATGCTTGAAATTGATTTCACACAAGTTTAACACTAGGATTTGAACCGTCTGAGCTAAAGACAACAACTTTCTAGATAAGGATACACCGCCCTTTTGGATTCCATCTGATTGTATTATAAGGGCCTGTACCAAGCTCAAATAACGGGTTGCATTTCTTGTCAAATATCGTCGCTCTTGAAGGCACGACTGAGACAAGTCAAACAACAAAATGTTAAGTCAACCTACCAAAACCAAAGCAAGAAAATAAAACAATATACAGAAAAAACATACACCCATAGACAACAGCAAATTCCAAACCGGTAGGTGACCAGTGAACATCATGAACAGGGCCCTCTTTCCCTGTCAGATGCTCCTAAGATTAATGGTGATCCTGTACACTAAATAAAGGAAAACTATGGGTATAGCCGTATAGGAAACTAAAAAGGACATACTGAGTGGAACAAGTCCCTCATGACTACCATCTGTTGTCAGGTAGTTCAACTTAGACTCGCCATAATAACTCTGGTTTGTTTTATCCACATCGGACAGAGCCACGGCTAGAAGACCTGTTGATCCATGATTCCAGTGCAGTTCTATGGTTGAGCACCGGAAGAAGCTTCTTCTGGCGACAGGTTGTGATTGTGCATCCTGATTACAAGAAAAAATCTGGACACTGGCAGGGACACCCTGAGAAGAGTATATGTGATGTCAGAGACCTCATAGTCCAACAAAATTTCATGAAAAATAACCAAAATCATTCCTTTATTTTTTAGTATGCATTGAGTTTTTATGTTAGATTTTTTCCCTCCAAATGGTCTCTAAGCTTATCGACCAGTATGATCCTTCCTGTAGTTAGGGCCAGTTTGATTTGGCGGTAGCTCGTCGGTTCGTCGTCAACAGAGACAGAACAAGGGAGAACCCAAACAGACCTATAGGCTTTCGTCGTTCAGTGCAAAACACAAATGGAGAATTTCAGCGTTCCGTGCTGTCTAGAACTGGGAAGCTCCAACAGCATTGATCGTTACATCATTCTTTCATTGGTGCGAGCAGCCCAGCCAAACCGGACAATGTTAAAAACCAACCAAAAGCTTCATGTTATGCATATACCAAGGGAAAAAAATATTCTTTCAAAAGATAAGAATTGCATGTCTCCCCAAGCCCCATTAATATTTAACCTATGTACAACAGAAGGATTGTAATGGTCACATTTAGGCAACTTTCAGGACATTTTGATCAATTTCTCAAATTTAACAAACCAAGTCAAAGATAAGAGACCTTTAATTCGGCAACAAATGCAGCAACATGAGATCCGGGAGCCTTTGAAAGCTCTATTGCTGTCACACCCGGTACTCTCAGCCTTGATATGATTCCTTTTGAAAAATCTTTCCCTTCAAAAAACTGTATTTCATTTGTTGCCATTCGACAGGCAACAGATTCATCGGAACTAAACTGAATTGCTGGCCTGCAGGATGCATAAATAAGAAAAAAATAAGTTATTTCATACAAAAGAATATCAACGTCAAGTGAGAGTTTACTGAATGGTTGAATTGCACCATGTAGTTTTAGTCATATTCTTCTGGAAGTGTTGATAAACAGCAGCTGCTGTTTCTATCTTCCATACTACCACATTCTTCTCTTGTGGAGAAGTAGATTTCTGGAATGTCTGGACATAGGTTCCACAAGGGGACAAGGTGGAACCAGTAACTGAAGGAATATTGAAGGATTTCATCTTTGAGAAACCATTGCAATTGTAAACATGAATTGATGAGCTGCTTTCCATCACCATAAGCCTTGAACCATTTTCACTGAACTTTGCAGCAGTGCAAGGAACCCTCTCAAGTTTGACATTTGGTTGACCAACATCGAATGGTGGCCCATTCCAAATGGAGAATCCATCAGGCTCTCGAACTGGAGGAAAATAAAGAGAATCAAGCAAGGTAAATATTAATGAACAACTTGATCTTCAGAAAAATACTCATAAGAGTTGATGTACCTAATATTTCTAGTGCTGGCGCAATTTCCATGGGTGGTATCACTTCCAACAGAAATATCTAGGATAATGACAGGTATAAATCCAAATCTCCGAGTCTGGCTTCTATCCTGCATAAGAAACAGTCACTGCTTATGTAGAAGAATTTCAAAATATAAAAATTTAACAAAGCTATGACTTTTATTCGTAAATTATATTGAACAAACTCTATCAATGTCCCCTTAGGTCTATAAATTTACCCATCACATCGATACATCCTTTGGAGGGAAGCTTACATTACTGTATCATATGCCTAATAAAGAAATTGAATGATTTCTAAACAATAAAGAACAGGATGAAGCTTCTCATAAATTATGTGAAATACACTAGGATTTTGAGTATGGCAGATTTAACAAAATACTATTTAAACAAAATGTAACTTCTTTAATAGAACTTACAAAAACACTCACTACGCAGCGCTACAATAATATGCATCAAAGCAGAACCTAAGAGATTAATTAAACAATTTACTCAGTGTGCTACCAAAGAAATTTGAACTTCTAAAGAAAAACATAAATATTAAAGAAATTTGAACTTTTAAAGAAAAACATACTGATATGGGCCTTCCCCTTCGACCTAGTGAGCGGTGGCGGCGCTATTGCTGCAAGGCGGAGGCGGAGGCGGCGAGCGGCGTCGATCGGGATAACGTATCGCGGAGGGAGAGGGCTGCGGGATTTTGGCTAGGGCAAACTCACAGGTTATTCCCGTGGGTTTACAGAGAGAGGAGGGGGAGGGATTAAGAGAGAGAAAGAGATTTTTCTTCTAAATTCTTGCTTCCTTCAAATGTCTAACCACACCACATAAATAGGTTCAAAACATGCCCCTCATTTGGGCTTACGACAATGGGTAAAATATGTTAAAATTAAATAAGCAGAAATAAAGATACACGGCGCGAAACCCGCCACATAACATCACCGCCCCCGTTCGAAGATAGCTTGTCCTCAAGCTGGATCGAAAGGCATTGGGGCCCCGACATCACCCGTCGTGTAATCCTGGAGTGGGTCATCAACTTCCAGCCAAAATAGGCGTTGCATCTGTGTCCCGGCGTGAACGGATCATCACAATTGTAGCATAGGCCCTTCTCGCGTCGTTCGGCCATCTCGGTGCGGGACAGACGGCGGCGAACAGTAGGCCGCAAAGGAGCGTCCTGGAATGGAGTCGCGTCAGGCAAGCTGGCAAGAGAGGAAGCTCCCGAAAAACCTCGACGTCCCAAGGGTGGACGGTCCAAAAGCAGGCGTTGTTCACAAGCCCTAGCGAGGCTCATAGCCATGTTGAGATTAGGTGGTAGGAGGAATTCCACATCCCAACGTAAGCGCTCGTGGAGGCCGGTCGTGAAGAGCGGAACTTGTTGCTCCGGTAAGACGGACGTCGCGCGAGACAGAAGAATCTGAAATTTTTCCAAGTAGGTGTCGAGGGAACCGTCCTGTTTGAGGTTCGCGAGATCGCCGAGTGGGTTGCCCTGTAGAGTCGGGCCGAACCGAAGGGTGCGGGCCGTGCTGAAATCTGCCCATGAAATGTTGGGATGTTCCCACAAAAGCTGAGTGAACCATAATTGTGCGGAGCCGAGTAAATGGAAGGAAGCGATGCCCACGCGTTCTTCATCTATTGTACGATGGTTTGCGAAAAAAATATCGCAACGTGTAAGCCAAGGAAGAGGGTCGTCGCGGCCCTCGTAAATGGGAAAGTCCATCTGAATAGTACGTGCGTAGGTGGGATAGTCCGCGCCCGGTTGAGCGGCGTAGTCCACTCCTCTTGACAAAGGGTGGTCGGTCGTATTCAGCGACGGAGGGGACGGCATGTCTTGTAGGGCATCCAAACGGGCGTTGAGGGCGTCCATCTTGGCGTTCTGAGTTGCGAACATAGAGTGGAAGAGAGTCATGAGGTCGGCGAGGGAGGGAGGAGCATCTGCCATTGGAGAGAGGGCCAAGCAGGTGGCCGATGGTGTTGGAAGGAGGCCGGCGGAAGCAGAAGGGCGCGGAACTGTAGGAGCGGGGCCGGAAAACTGTTCCCGGTTGCCGGAGGGACGGGCGTCGTGATCGGCGGCCGGTGCGGACGAAGCGAGCGCATGCGGGTTCGGCCGAGCAGAGGCGATGTCGGAGAAGACGGTGGGTGCCTCTGATACCAAGTTGATATGGGCCTTCCCCTTCGATCTAGTGAGCGGTGGCGGCGCTATTGCTGCAAGCCGGAGGCGGAGGCGGCGAGCGGCGTCGATCGAGATAACGTATCGCGGAAGGGGGCTGCGGAATTTTGGCTAGGGCAAACTCACGGGTTATTCCCGTGGGTTTAGAGAGAGAGAGATAGGAGGGGAGGGATTAAGAGAGAAAGAGATTTTTCTTCTAAATTCTTGCTTCCTTCAAATGTCTAACCACACCACATAAATAGGTTCAAAACATCCCCCCCCCCCATTTGGGCTTACGATAATGGGTAAAATATGTTAAAATTAAATACGCAGAAATAAAGATACACGGCGCGAAACCCGCCACATAACACATACATAATCAACTTTAAAATACTTTTGCTTTCTCTAATTAACATCACTCAAATAATGAACATGGTGAAATTACATATCAATTCTGCACCTGAAAAATTAAATGAACAATTTACTAAAAGTGCCACTAATTGAATTTGAACTACTTGAGAATAAATATATAAAATAATATAGATTTTAAATTACTTTTAGTTTCTCTGTAATCAACCCTTATCCCATAACCCCAAAAAATGTTCTCAATTATTTAAGGATAATGAATTCAGAAAAAACGTGCATCTCATATTGGGTTTTATGTGCACAGCTGAGCTTGCTATATAAGCCACGGAGC
Organism: Platanthera zijinensis; assembly: GCA_039513925.1. Taxonomy (NCBI): domain Eukaryota; kingdom Viridiplantae; phylum Streptophyta; class Magnoliopsida; order Asparagales; family Orchidaceae; genus Platanthera; species Platanthera zijinensis. Next base: position 234,484,696 of record CM077081.1, read on the forward strand.
AGTATCACGGTCAGAGATTTGTTTCTGATTTAAGGTGGCAATTTTTTAGTTAAGGAAAATTTACTGATGTTGGAGAAAGATGCTCTCAACTGTATGCTGATTTCATAGCTATTGAAATCTATGAAGATTGAAGAATAAGATTGAGAAGGAACGACAAATTAGAGAACGAACAATGTGAAATAGAGGAATCATAGGCGCAACTTCCCCTTAGATCCTGTTATGTGGCGTGTTCGCGCCGTTTATCTTTAATTTCTGCGTATTTACTTTTAGCTTATTTTGACTCATTGTCAAGCCTAAATGGGGGGCACATTTTGGAACCTATTTATGTGTATGTTTTGAACAATTTGGTTTAGACAAGAAATTAGAAGAAAAGCTCTCTCTCTCTTATTTCCCTCTTCCCCCCTCTCTATCTCTTTCTAGGTCACGGAAATCCTGTGCGGATCGCCCTAGCCGCCCCCTCTTCCGCGACATTGCATCAACGAAGCGTCGACACTCGGGCCTCCGCTCGTCCACCATTGCTCCTCCGCCGGTGACACGATCTAAGGGCAAGGGGCATAACAACTTGGTATCAGAGACCAACGCCGACATCTCCGGCCTCTCCTCCGCTCGCCCGCACCCGCACTAGCGCGATTCTTCCGCACGCTCCGTCGATTCCGCCGGTTGTTCCTCCTGCGCACGGGAACACACGTCCAGTCCGTCGGCCACCCACGGCCAGCCCAACACGCTCGCCGGCCCGTCGTCCAGCTCCGACGACCTCTCTCCGGCCGATTTGGCGGCTGCCGCCCGGTCTTCCAGCCCCGTTCCTATAGCTTCGTGCCTCTTTTCGTCCGCCGGTCTCCTTCCAACACCACCGGCCAACCGTACTGCCCTATCTCCGTTGGCAGATGCTCCTCCCTCCCTCGCCGAGCTCATGACTCTTTTCCACTCTATGTTCGCAACTCAGAACACCAAGATGGACGCCCTCAACCCCCGTTTGGATGCCCTACAAGGCATGCCGTCTCCTCCGCCTCTGCATACGGCTGACCACCCTTCGACAAGCCGGGTGGACTCTGCCGCTCCTCCGGGCGCGGACTATCCCACCTACACACGTACTATTCGGATGAACTTTCTCATCTACGAGGACCACGAAGACCCCCTTCCGTGTCTTACGCGTTGCGACATTTTTTTCGCAAACCACCGCACACCAGATGAAGAATGCGCCGGCATCGCTTCCTTCCATTTACTCGGCTCAGCACAATTATGGTTCACTCAACTTCTGCGGGAACATCCCAACATTTCCTGGGCAGATTTCAGCACGGTTTGCACCCTTCGGTTCGGCCCGACTCTACAAGGCAACCCACTCGGCGATCTTGCGAACCTCAAACAGGACGGTTCCATCGATACCTACCTGGAAAAATTTCAGATTCTGTCTCGAGCGACGTCCATCTTACCGGAGCAACAAGTTCCTCTCTTCACTGCCGGCCTCCGCGAGCGCTTACGTTGGGATGTGGAATTCCTCCTGCCACCTAATTTCAACACGGCTATGAGCCTCGCCAGGGCTTGTGAACAACGCCTGCTTTTAGACCGTCCGTCTTTGGGACGTCGAGGCTCTCCGGGAGCTTACTCTTTCGCCAGCTTGCCTGACACGACTCCATTCCAGGACGCTCCTCTGCGGCCTACTGTTTGCCGCCGTTTGTACCGCACTGAGATGGCAGAACATCGCGAGAAGGGCCTATGCTACAATTGTGATGATCCTGTCACGCCGGGACACAGATGCAAACACGCTTATTTTGGCTGGAAGTCGATGACCCACCCCAGGATGACACGACAGGTGAAGTTGATGCCCCAAGGCCTTTCGATCCAGCTTGAAGACAATCTATCTTCGAACGGGGACGGTGATGTTATGGGGCGTGTTCGCGCCGTTTATCTTTAATTTTTGTGTATTTACTTTTAGCTTATTTTGACCCATTATTGTAAGCCTAAATGGGGGGGGGCACATTTTGGAACCTATTTATGTGTATGTTTTGAACATTTTGGTTTAGACAAGAAATTAGAAGAAAAGCTCTCTCTCTCTTATTTCCCTCTTCCCCTCTCTCTCTCTCTAGGTCACGGAAATCCCGTTTGGTTCGCCCTAGCCGCCCCCCTCTTCCGCGACATTGCATTGACGAAGCATCAACTCTTGGGCTGTCGCTCCTCCACCATTGCTCCTCCGCCGGTGACACAATCTAAGGGTAAGGGGTATAACAGATCCCTAAAGAGGAAATAAGAACGTTGTCGAGGCGGAGAAAGCCTGGAGTGACGTCGGCAGAGGTGGGCGTCAAGGCGGACGGAAGAGTCGGCGTTTGAAGGGAGAGGAAGTGTAACACTAGAGGAATGTCGAAGCAGAGGGGGCAACGCAAAACGAATTAGGAAGAACGAGATGAAATCAACTAAGAAAAAAGATAGAATGCCCAGGAGGAAGGGGTGGGTAAGAAGAGACGAAGCAAAAGAAGAGGTGAAGAGGACCAAACGAACAAAAGTATTCTTATTAATCAACACCACAACTCATTAGGCTATATTTTTAGCCTTCCTACATATAATATTCAATTACTAATATACCCATATTATATTAATTACTATGTATAATACTCCCTTACATTCCTACCTTGTCCATCAAAAGACAACCTCGTCGTTTAGTCCTCTTTCTAGAGAGAGAGAAAATACATGATATCTGCACTCTTGAATGGGCATGAGCAGCATGACCTCCCTTCCATGAAGGGACTGCTGAGATGAAAATGCTGGTCGTTGATAAAGATTTTGCAATACAAGAAGCGGCAGTTAATCTTGGGAGAGTTCCTCCAATTTTGAAGTTTTTCATCAGGGCAACAAAGGGTGGAAGAGCTCGTGCAAGCAAACAATTTTGCAGCTAGATTGAATCTGATGAAGAAAGTGCTCAAAGAGCCAAGCCCTAAGAATGGTGACGGAGTTCTCAGGTAACCCTCTTTGTGGCCTCCAAGCTTGGCCAACTGAGGCACCTGGCTCACTGATCATTGATCTTGTGCATCGAATCTGATCGCCGATAAATCTTGGAGGCTCCTAAAGTGGTGTGAGATTGTCTAGAGGGCGAGAGATATGTAAAGTTTTGCAACACCAAAATCTGATATTGTGTCAAAAGAAGCAACTATCTGCATTACATGGTAATATTGCTTGTATCTTCGATCAACCACATCCAACATAGCTAGAAGGTTTGTCATTTTGTTCTGAAGTTCTTGCCTTTCTGATGGTGATAGTTCACTCAAAGAATTTGTTGCAGATTCCAGATGATTCAATGTGTTTGCACCACTCCTCGATTCCACAACATTGTCTTTGCAAGTAGGTTGACCAGAAATGTTGCCACTCTGGTTATCATCAGACATCTTTTTAAAACCTTCTGAACATTAACCATCTCATCAAGCAACTGTTGAGCAGTCTTAAGGTACTTGGAATTAGGAATAATGGTATTTCTGATGTTTGTACCTTTGTAACTCCATATACAAGCATTCGGAAATCTGATTATGGATTCATCATTACTATATGTATCAAAATTTCCTTGGCTCGAGTGATAGGAACTCAGGACTAAGCGGATCCAGCAGACTGATACTTGAAAGAATGAATTAGAATTTGTGAGCCGAGACTAAGTGACAATCCTTGACCTTGAACATTAGAAATGCTCGAGTGCTACAAAGACAAGTTAGGCCCATTCAAACTACCCAATTGTGATTGAATACCCATATGGGAATCAACAGTAACCGAATTGCAAAGGAGTTCATCCCCACCATCCATTGATGCAACATTTTTTTGCATAAAGAGCATCTCATTCCTCCCATCCATCCAAGAACTATAAGAATCTTCACAAAGCTGAGATGCAACCAAGTCAGTAAATCCAATGCCGTTTTGTTGGGATTCTTAGGAGTATGGACCAGATGAGTAGTTAAGATAGACTATATTGCCAGAATCTGCCAGTTTGTGATGCATGCAATGCCCTCCTGAATCTCTCAAATAAAGATTTGCCATAATATTCCTTCAATTAGTGGAACTGGGATAGAAAGAAACCATCTCCCTTCTTCTATCGTCGGTGTCAAAAACAAAAATTGTCGAAGACATTGTCATTGATGTGAGGATCATTGCCTCATCTTGTTTGTTGATAATCACATAGATTAGACAATACACCAACATGAAGTACGAATAAATGCAGCAAAGTTGATTTACTTCTTGATCTCCCCTAGTGATCATTGACAATGACTCCAGAACATAAGCCCACAAATTGGTTTCTTGAAGAACTATATTGTAGCTGTCCTTGACTTTGTTGTGGTCACAAGGAACTGTGGAAGAGGTCATAGTGATGTCATACTCCTCAAATTTGAAGGTGGCATGGCTATCCGATTTGTCGGAATTATCAAGAACAATTGTCGCAAATGTCAACTCCTCGGATGGTGGCGAATCAGTGTCTGCCACAATTGGCCCCTCAAGAAGAGTACTTTCTTTGAGGGTTTTTTGTTTCTCTTCTTCCATGAAAGCAAGAAACAATTCATCACACTTTTTAAGTGCCACATATCGATGTTTTCTTTTGCGAGTAGTAATGTTAACAATAATTTCTCGCAAGTCCGCCACCATTCGACGGTTTCTTTGGCGAATTTTAATATCATCCATAATCTCTTGCATGTCCTCTTTGATTCTTTGAAATGATTCATGTCGCTTCTGATGAGGACAATTAGTTGCTGAATGTAAAACCTGTGTTGGACCTCCGATTGTTGGTGGGGCAAATCCTGATGCTGCAAATCCTGATGCAAAACAATCGTGAGAAATGCAAGCCGGAGTGACCTGAAATGGAGTTCATTACGAAGGAAACCCACTAGTAGAATATCCAAGATGCGGAGGATGAGACACAAGCCCACCCGATGTGGGACCTGGAATTTGATTGATGCGAAGAGGAAGCTTGAAAACCCAAAGGAGTTGAAGACGGAATTGATGGGAAACCATGCGGCTGACCGTCCAAGCCCTGGAGCATCCAAGGTGCTGAAAGGCCAAGCCCGCAGGAGAGCGGAGGCGGTGTGGCTGTTATGATTCCTCATAACGGCCTGGTCGGGGACAACGATGCCAAAGACGATGGAAGGATGCAGTACCAAGCGGGGTTGATCCATCTGGTTCAGCCCTCCCTAATTAAAACAAGACGGCGGTTGGGGGCTGAACCAGACGGGTTCAGCCCCTATGGGAGGGGTCGGCCGGCCCCTCCATCGCCCAAGGGGTATAATACCCCTAGGGTTTCCTGGCAAGAGGCGAACAAGTACTATCAGGTATTCCTCTCATCTTCTCTCAAACCCTAGATTTCTCCCTTCTCCCTCGAATCTCCTTCATGTTCGTAACATTTGGTATCAGAGGTTTCTTTCCTCCCAATTTTTTCAGCCGCATCCAGGACTACAGGACGGTCTCGTCCAGTCGTAGCCTCACCGAATCGGAATCGAACAACGTCCACGGCTTCGTTCCGTTCATCAATTTCCGGCTCCGATCCCACCCCGAGCCGCACGATCCCGCCCTTCCCCGACATCAAAATCTTTGATCGAACGATCGGAATCGCTGCTGCAACCGGACGAACGCCGCTTCTTCCGCCGGCTCACATCGTCGACGAACGAACGCAACCCGCAACACCGACAACAAGTTCGATCGTCCACATCATCGAACGTTGTCTCCGACCCGCCTGCATAATCGAGGAAATCGTTCGCCTCAACACCGACGAACATACTGAACCTCTGTCTGCTTCGTTCTCGCCCAAGTTGCACCCTAACAGGTTGTTCTTTCCCCGCCTGACTGTTGCAGCCTCTCTCCCGCGGCTCGTCCTCTACTTGCTTCTTCTCTGCAACAGGCTTACTACCGACTTCCCCTGGCCTACTACCTCGATTGATTTTTGCAACGCCCAACATGGTGACTCGCTCCCAGAAAGAATCCAACCGGCTCGCAAATCTAGAAGAAAATTACACCGGGCTGTCAAACATGGTGGCAGCCATCGAAGAAAAGTTGAGGCCACCGGAAAAACGACTGGAAGAAAAATTGGATGTGTGCATAGAAGAAATCAAAAATTTGTTGACTCAACACATAAAGGACAAGGCTATTGTGGAAGAGACCAGCGTGGTTACGATCCCCCTTCCATCTCCAGCGGCGGGACACGAAGGCTGGATGGGTAGATATGGTAACGATCGGGCCTCCAACATCAATAAGGGGCTAGGCATCGATGGAGGAAGGGCAGGAGGCTCGCGACGACCACAAACATGGCCCGATGCAACCCAGATAGGAGGAATCGACGCGTCTGCCTTGGATTTTCCTCCTTACCGGAAAGAGCGCCAGGAGGACCGACGACCCAAAGGGGTGGGGTACGCACATCGGGATGGACTCCTTTCTATTCCAGGAATGTCGGGACACGCCGATGGTAGCAGAGGAGGAGGTGGATGGGTGTTTAGGCCGCCAGTAGTGGTTAGAAATGGAGATACCCACATGTGGCCGCTGATCGACGGTGACCGCAAGGGCTCGGTCAAGAGTACGGAGGACCCGGACAACCGCAATCGAGGGCATACATGCCACCAAAAGTGACACAAGTGAACTACCCCAAATTTAAAGGAGGGGATGCTTTGGAATGGGTCCAAAATCCAGAGTTGTTCTACAATTATGAGGGAATTCCAGAAAAACAGTGGGTAAAGCATTGTTTCACCTTGAGGAGGACGTATACAAATGGACCAAGTGGTTCTTTCGAGGACGGGACCACGCGCCATGGTACGAATTTGTTGACGGATTTACAGTCCGCTTTGGCCCACTAAGGTACGAAGATTTTGAGGCTCTTCTTCAAAAACTGAGATGGAAAGGGGCAGTGATGGAATACCGAGCTGAGTTTGAAAGGTTAGCTAACAAAGTGCAGTGGAGAGAGAAGACATTAATGAGTTGCTTCATTTCAGGGTTGAAGGAGCACATCCAGGATGAGGTGCATACCTATATGCCGCAAAGTTTAACCTACGCTATCAGTTTGGCCCGAATTCAAGAAGAGCGACTCAACAGACAAAAGTCCAGAGAAGGAAATATGAAGAACACTACAAATCCGCCAAACACGAAGAAAGATCCAGGAGCTACGGAAAGAGCGACGGTGAACAAATTGACATGGTTAGAGCTATAGACAAGAAGGGAAAAGAGATTGTGCTTCAACTGTAATGAGAAATTCACATCGGGCCACAAATGTCAGATGATCCAAATGTACATGTTGCAGGAAGAAGACGAGATGTTAGCTGAAGGAGGAGGGGAACAGACGCACATCCCGGATACGATCGAGTTCGGGGTATCTATCCTAGCCATGGAGGGAGGAGACACACTGTCCACTATGAGTATTGTGGGGGCGGATCGGCCAACAGGAGGTGACCATTTTGGTTGACAACAGGAGTACACAACTTCATCAACCCCGCAGTGGCACAAAAGCTGGGGTAAGAGATCACCAAGGAAGTCGCTCCCCAGGTCATGGTGGCGAACGGACACAAGCTGCAGTCCGAAGGGGTGCTTGAAGGAGTGGGGGTAAGTGTACAGGGATACACCGACAAGATGGATGTCTACTTGTTGTCCATCCATGGGTCAGATATGGTCCTGGGGGCCCAATGGTTGCGACAGCTTGGTAAAGTAACCCTGGATTGGAATAATTTGACCATGGAGTTTGCTCAGGATGGGAGAGAGTATTACCTGCACGGGATCAAAATCTCACCGATGAAAGAGGTCTCTCCTTGCTGCTTGGAGAGACATTGAGAACAAGAGAACGACAGGACTGTGATGAACCGGGAGGAAAGGACTGAGCCGACCAACATTCGACCCTACCGTCATCCAGATTTCCACCTTGGGGACAAGCTGGCTCTTGAAGGGGAAGAGAATGTTATGATTCCTCATAACGGCTTGGTCGCTGGACAACGATGCCAAAGACGGAGAAAGCAGGTACCAAGCGGGGTTGAACCATCCGGTTCATCCCTTCCTAATTAAAACAAGACGATGGTTGGGGGCTGAGCCAGGCGGGTTTAGCCCCTATGGGAGGGGCCGGTCGGCCCCTCCATGGCCCAAGGAGTATAAATACCCCTAGGGTTTCCTGGCAAGAGGCAGACAAGTACTATCAGGTATTCCTCTCATCTTCTCTCAAACCCTAGATTTCTCCCTTCTCTCTTGAATCTCCTTCTTGTTCGTAATAGTGGCAAAAGTCGGTCTCAAAGAAGACAAAGGAGACCCCAAAGGACTAGGTAAGGGTGTTGTAGAGGAAGGGAGTTCTAGTAGAGGGCATCGTGGTGGTAGAGGGAGATCTGAAGACGGTGGTTCATTCTAGTCCATGAGAGCGAAAACTTCATAATGAAAAGATTTGAAACCTTGAGACAAATCGTGGACATAGGTAAGTTTTTGCATGAGATCCGAAATTTGAATGTTGGATTGTTTCCTAGCCCATTATAATCATTTTTTCCTCTAGGTCATTGAAATTGTGACCAGTTTCTTGCCCGAAAACTGAGTGATGAACTGTTCTTGACGAACATTCAACACCTTCCATAATTCTTGTTGGTTTGCGGCTAAATCCTTCAACCGGGTAGAAGAGGGATCGTTGGCTACCATAAAATTAGATGGAGAGGCGGAGTCCAACTAACACCATTATAACACTAGAGGAATGCCCAAGTAAAGGGACGGGGCAGAGAAAGACGAATTAGGAAGAACAATATGAAATCAACTAAGAAAAAAAATATAGAATGCCCATGAGGGAGGGTTGGGGAAGAAGAGACGAAGAGATGAAGCAAGGGAAGAGGTGAAGAGGACCTAATGAAAAAAAGGATTCTTATTAATCAACACCTATTACAACTCATTAGGCTATATTTATAGCCTTCCTACATACAATATTCAATTAATAATATACCCATATTATATTAACATACTACGTATAATACTCCCTTGTAGGAAGTGGGTGTTGTGGCAGAGGGTTGCAGAAGATGGACTGCTTATCTCCTCTCCTTGCGATCTCGTTTTTTTACAGAGCTCCGTTGAGGGCGACCGTAAATATCGGATACAGAGGGATGACAACCAGTAGGGTTTATAAGCGAAAAAGCAATTTTAGAGAACAACTTTGAGATGGTCACTAGAAAATTTGACCCTTTTGTATGATGCTTTATAGTAGGTGCAACTAAGGTCGGTTCAGATCATTTCTACTCATAACCAAAAATTGATTCATATATGTTTGGTTCTAACTTTTTAGAATCAAAACTGGCTCATGTACTCGAAACCTAGAACCATATCTGAACCAAAAAATTTGGTTTGATTCTTGGTTCTACTCATCGTCTTACTTCATGTTATTCATTACTTATATTACTTATAGTCATATAGCAAATTGCAGGTGAATGATAATAAGAAAATTATACTTAAATGCTAGCTCAACTTCTGAATTTTTCAGTCATATAAATTCGCAATAAGATACTGAAGTCAAAGAGGATGTCAGACCAATTGAGAGAAATTATCTTAGTACCTTTGTAAAAGAACAAATGAGATATACAAAATTGTGTTAATTGCAGACTTGCAGTTGAATTAAATTAATGAATCATACCATTAAACTATGAGAACTAGTAATAGAAAAAAAATAAGACGAGAGACTAACATCTTGGAGAATCAATTTGGATTCAAGTCAGGGCGGTCGACTATGGAAGCTATACAACTCTTGAAGAGATTAATTGACAACAATCGTGAAAGAAAACAAGATTTGTATATGTCGTTTATCGATCTTGAAAAGGCTTATGATAGGATTCCAAGAGAGATTTTATGGAGAGTCTTAGAAAAGAAAGGTGTAAATGTATCATACATTGATATAATCAAAGATATGTATACAAATTTATTGACGAGGGTGAGGACATCTGGAGGATTAACAAAGGAATTCTTTATCACTGTTGGCTTACTTCAAAATTCAGTTTTAAGTTATTATCTCTTTACCCCTTTCTTATATGAGCTCACCGGGCATATCCAACAAGCAATACATTGGTGTTTATTGTTTGGGAATGATATTGTTTTGGTCGATGAGAAGCGCGTAAACTTGAATCTTGGCGAGACACTTAAGAAAAGAAGGGTTAGGTTGAAAAGGGCAAAGGCGAATTATATGGAGCTTCACAGTGCAAGGACGGATGACTTTGTTATTAAGTTGGGTAATTATGATATTTCTCGCAGTGAGTGTTTTAAATATCCTGAATCGATAATTCAAAACAAAGGAGGTGTTGATAAATATGGGATACATAGAATCCAAGTAGGTTGGTTGAAGTGGAGAGGCGCGTCAAGGATCTTACGTGATCGTAAAATACCATTAAAACTCAGGCAAGTTTTACCGTACTGTAATTAAACAAGCGATGCTTTATGGTTATGAGTGTTGGGCAGTGAATTGTGTACATGAGCAAAAATGGGAATTGCGGAGATAAAAATGCTTTGGTGGATGTGTGGGCACACGAGACGGAATAAAATTAGGAATAAATGTATCAAGAGTAAGACAGGAGTAGCACTAATTGCAGAGAAGATGTGAGAAGTTCAACTAAGATGGTTTGGACACGTACAAAGGAGACCATTAGAGGCACTTGTTAGGCGTTGTGAGAGTTTAGTCACTAGACAAGTTAAATAGGGGAGGAATAGACCAATAAAAACTTAGAATGAAACTATAAGGAAAGACATGATGTACTTAGACATTAGTGAGATTATGACTAAAAATAGGGTACAATGGCGACAAAGGATCCATATAGCCAACCCCGCTATAGTGAGATACAGGCTTGAGTGTTGTTGTATATAATATTCACATGAAAAGAAAATTAGTATTTACTATTATTAATTTGAAGAAAATTTAATATAGTATTACAATTTGAGGATTCAATATTTTCAAATTCTATGAAAAAAGTATTTTTATTGATGTATTTAGATTTGAAATCACGTTAAACAATAAAAAAATATATTAGTTACTAAATATTAATGATTAATAATATATATACATGAAATGTTAAATAAACTACTAATCAAATGTCAACAATTTGATTCCTGGGTCAGTTCTTGGGTACCCAACCCTAAGAATCGAGAACCGAACCAAAAGATCGGATCCAAATTTTTTTAGAACAAAAACCAAACCAAGACCCTTTAGAACCTACCAAAACTGATATGTTTGATTTGATTTCGGGTTGATTCTCGATTCTCTGATTCTTTTTGCACACATCTACTACAAATTCTTAGGGTACGTACTTTCAATTGAATTTGGATTTAAAATTAGAATTAGAAATTAAATTAAAATTTTATTATCGGATTGTTCGTTTAAAATTTAAACATGTTGAAATTCAAAATAAATTTTATTAATAATAATTTTTATATTATAAATCTAATTATTTCCAATCTAGAATTAGAAAATTCTATTTGCATTCGCACTTGAATATATGTAAAATATTACACAGTGATGATTACAAGTGTGATGTTCTCTCAATTTAAATGTTATATGTTTTTGCCATCTTGCCAAAGAAATGAAGATGTCGAGATTATCCTCAATTTTGTAGAAGCTTTCTTGATGTCCAATGACCGTTAGTAACGAAGGTTCATCGATTTGATCTCAAATTGTCATCACAAAAAAATGGATAATCCTCAAAATTTGAGAAAGCTTATTATCTTCTTTCCAAGGTCAGAGGTGGTGACGGTTCATTGATCCGATCTTAAGATCTTTTACAATATATTTGACGAATTGTCGTAGCCAAAAAAGATGAAATTCATTGAATGTTTTTGGGGAAGCTTATTTCATCTCTCCCAGCCCATTGGGGGTGACAATTCATTGATCCATGTTGACTCACCTGCAATCTCTATTCAAACATCGTTTTGGGGAAAATGGAAATCATCATTCATCCTCACAATTTTGAGAAAGTATATTATCATCATCCCGAGATATTTTGTAATGACTGCTCATCTATCTGATTACAGAATCTCCGACAATTGATGTCGAAAACACGGTTTGAGAATTTGGTGTCTTATTGTAACTCTATGCAATCATTCAATTGGAGATAATATTTTGTGTGTTTTTCTGATATGACTTATGAGCCTAACATTGCTTTTGAATTTGGATTTCATCAAGTTGTTTCAAATAAATCTAGCAATTTTATAGGATCCCTCAACGAGATCAAACAAGGAATAAGCATATGTTACACCCTATATGTAATTCGCCAAATGGTATGGGTTTGGTCAGGCCCCACACACTACAACTTAAACAAAAGTAGTATTAATAAATGATAATTAAGCAACCAACAATCTAAGAGTGTGTACCAAAGACAAATAGAAGCTAAACTAAACAAGGCACTAGAAATGAATGTCTACATCAAAGTACAGTCCATGAATCATTTTACATTGAAATAAATAAAAGTCTAGAGAAACAAGAAATGGAACCTCTCAAAAGAGACTCGCGGATCCTAAAACCAGTTATGCATAAAAACACTTGGAAATCAAACAACAAGCTGATTCATCACGCTTATTTCTTATTTGGCAGCAAGCACTTCAAGCGCACGCATGTTAATGAGCGAAAAACGAGGGTCAGCCAGAGCTGGCCAAACACTGTGTAACAATCTCCCTCTCCCCGGGTATTCTAAAGGATCCTGGGGAGAACAAGCCATGCAAATCAGTGAATTACAACATGCAAACAAAACACGATAGTAAACAGGCAAGTAGGTGGCACAAACATCAAGTATGTTTCTAAGTTGAACATGAAAGCAAAGGAGTTTTATATGCACACCAGGGCTAGAGACTAAATGTTCTACTCATGCATTATATTCCTAGTAGTCGACTAGCATGTCCTGGGCTACTGAAATCATAGCAAGCAACCACCCAAAATCCGCATTCAAGGCGGTACCCAATTAAGCATCATAGGTCGTACTAGTAAGCCATGCATCGTGCAACCCGAAACCACGACATAATGCATGATAACGTTCTCTTGCTATGTACATGGCACGTCATACTCACGCGTCCTTTTCCTGTCGAGCTACAAAATTGCGGGTGTGGAGGAGTGCACCCACCTCTAGCTCACTCTGTTACCCAAAGTAGGAACTACAACCCTAAGCCCAACAACGGCCCAAGCATAAGCACAGTGCACTCAAGGCACTACAACCGAAATTAGGAGCACATAAAACTCCAAGTCCACTGAGCATCTCACCGGCCCGAACACTCATGCAAGACTCACAATCACTCCCATGGGTTCAGCATTTAAAGGGAATACACCCCATGCTACCACATTCACGGTGCGGGTTTGGTTAAGTCTGCTCCTGTTGTTAAGGTCATCATGACACCAACACGATGCGGGTGTGACTTTACCTCATCCCGTTCTCTCAACTTGCCATTAAACGACCTTTCTCATGTGTTGGTATGAGAAGTCGATCCACATAGTGTGGGTGCGACTCAACTTGTATCGGTACTAAACCACCATGTCAAACAGCGATCATACCCGAAGGTTCTTTTTCTGTTGAATTGCACGGTGCGGGTGTAGCGCGACCCATGCTCATTCAATCAACTAAAAGCACAAGCACATAATCAAAAATTAAGCAAGACATGCTACAATTGCAATCACAACTACCACACACTTCGGGTGGAGATATAATCATTTTCATCAAAGTCCTACATGGGCACTCATGTTTACTAAACTATTAGGAAAGATACAACTACAAACAAGATCAAACCTGGCATTATGCGGGCATCCCCACTAAGTATTCTCGATTATTACAATTTATTCACAATCTAAAATAAGGGTCCATCGACCCTATCTCACATGAGTCACATCACGGTAATCACTCCTCTTTTCTACATACCCAAGATCAATATAACAACATTGTAGATATTACATTACAAAGGCGTAATCACAGAATGTAGATGACAATACACAATATTGATCCAAATCATAAATCATGTCATCGCACTCCATTTCAGGGAGTTTTTTTATCAAACTAAGATCAATTCTCATGGGTAGAGATTCGCTACCGTTATTGGCACCGTGCGTTATTACTCTAACATGAATCTACCTCAAGTCGGGGGTATGCATCGAACTCGTTAATTTATGTAAATTCCAAAATCCAATCCCATGCGAACTAAATTATTCATAATTTCCATATTATTCCAACATTTTTTGTCATAATAGTATTCTACTACGGGTAACAACTCCCAATCAACATAATTCCAAGAAAGACCTACATCCTAAAAGGATTCTTACAACCCTAACCACAATTGATTCTCATCTCGTGAATGAACACCATCATGAAAGACCTGAATAGTTATCCAGTAACATATGCAATCAGCATCGCCGATTCGGGATTTTCGCCACAAGTAGACTTTATACAACATGTCTAATCTGAAATTACTCGTCGGACATATCTAATGCAAATCCATGTGGAGGGGTGGACATAATCAACCCGGTGGTTCGCAATGAACCACAAAAGCACAACATGGCAAGCATACAAACAATCAAGTCCTAAACCTGGGGAGTAGAAGATCGTTACCTAGGTCCAATCCTTACCAGCCATTAAAGCCTCAAGGATTGGGGAGTAGAGTGATTGCAGCACGGTTTCCTTGCATTGGCGGTGATGACTCGTCGATTGGAGCTCTCTAACTCCGGAGGCAACACGTTCTCTTCCAGCACAATGACAACCTTCACAATAAGGAAAGTAGGGTTCTCCGACGACAATAATGTAGCTCCACGAGGCTCCCTCGGCAAAACACCACAAGGGCAGCCCCAAAAATGAAGTCCCGTCAAGGGGTCTATCAACAAATCTTAGCACCCCTTCCAATCGGCAAGACCATTATGCCTTAGCAGATTACTCAGCAAAGGCTTTGCAGCAAGACAAGGAGAATGTCAACAAATCCCTTTTCTCCTTCTCTTCACCGACCACAGTCGCAAACACGACAGCAACTCGAGGCAAGGGAAGTAGCACCTCCTGGAAGTGGCTGTACTTGGACCACACGAAAAGGAAGAGGTTGGCGGCGGCAGATTGATATGTTCCTCCTACTGCGGGAGAAACACAGTTCACACAGCGCAATCCAACTCAACTTAGGCAATAAAACAGTCCACCCTTATATATTAAAAGAGGATAGATTCAAGAGTTCACAAGCACACTGAGGTAATAAAAGAGAGAGAGAGACAAGAGAACAACAATCAATCCTAATAAATCCACAAGGAGAGATTTCTGAACGGATGATCCACGCAAGAAGCAGCCGGGTTCCTCCCTGCACTTCCGCCACAGCACAGCACAGCACAGCACAGCACAGCACACACAAACAAGCTCAGAAATTAGATGTCCTACTTAGGGCAGCAACAACAACTTAAATAGTTAAGCTAAGAGAACAAAATACCCTCTCCCAATTCTCCTGTCTGCCGGTTTACGTTTGGGGACGTATCACAGATTTGGTAGCTACCTGAACACACAACCCTTTCTTCTCCAAGGGGGACGGCAACCACACGGCGGAAGCAGCAAGCTCTCGGCCAAAGGGAGAGTCGGCAAGGCTCCAGCAGGTCTCGGCCGCTTGAGGAGGAAGATCGCCGGCGCCGGCCGCCTGAACGCGCGAAGAGGAGAGGATCGGAAGAGAATGAGGGGGGCCTGGGGACTTAGGTTTAGGTTTTGTTTCAATTCAATTAGAATCTACTAATCACACACCCAAAGTCTCTATCCGCACCTCACATACAAATATTGCATCATTGGTTCATATCTTATTAGGGCTCATCCTGTACAACCTCATATTCATTGAGTGGGACCTAGAGACCCGAAAGATCAGGATTGAGCTTTGGGCTGAGAACGGTTCAGACAAGTAAATAGCTGAAAGGGTTCCCGCCCCAGGCATGCGGGAAGGCTTGCGCCTATTGGGCGGGATCCCTTCAGCTCTGGGCATTGAGTTACGCCTCGCCACCCGACGCTCTCAACGCCTCGCGGCTTGCGCCTGAGTTTCTTACAGGGGAAGCCGAGAGGATCTACGGCTAAGGGCGGGAGGAAGGCCTACAGAATAGCGGAAAGGGTTCCGCCCAGCGCGATCTAGATGAGAAATTACCTAAAGGCCCTTTGGTCTGCATTTAGCTCCTTCAAACAGCGGAATTTCGCTGTTGACATGCCAAGTTGGGCTACAAATAGCCCTTTAGAACAGCGGAGTTACGTTGTTGGAAAACCAAATACTGGGAGCCTATAAATATGACTCGCAGGGTATCTCAGAAGGTAAGCTTTCATACTTTCTCAAATCAGTTAGTGCTTTCTGAGGTACTCCTGGCCCAGCAATTGGCTAAGGAGGGTAAGGCTCAGTGATCTTTCGGGTTAGTGGAGGGACCTCCCAGCTGAGGCTTAGGGTCAGTTCTCAGTTCTTTATTGCTAGTCAGGGGGCTGGGTTTGGGAGAAGTAAGTGTTGGCTACACCCCAATGTCCGAACTCTCGTTGAGGCCAGTTTTTTGCTTCAATATTTCTGGTGCGGTGAGCGTGGACCGTAGCTAATACAAGAAAATCTCAAGCTAAGTCTCATGACTAGAGGTGAAGGCGAAGGAGCTAGCTCGGGAGGTTCTCCCCCTCGGGGAAGTGGGGTAACGTTGAGGATGTTGGAGGACTTCAGGCGGGAAGTCCTGCAGACCATCCACTTGTCCTTCTTGGCAAGAAAAGAGTGGGAGACGCCCTCGGTTCTGGTGGTGGCAGCCCCATCACTGGGCGAAAATGCACCCGGGCAGCGTCCTGGGAAGGAGGTTCCGGTGGAGGTTGCCCAGAGGGATGTCGTCGGGCAGGAGCTTTTTCCCGGGCAAGTCAGTACGGACAGGGCTAGCGAGCCAAGGTCGCGGGATGTGCCCTCTCGGCAGGCTGTGGGAGGGAGCACTTTTAGTGAGCTTATCATCTCGGCTTCGGTTCCAGATGGGTTCTGGGAGCCTGACATGTCCTACTATACGGGTCGGGACGACCCGGTGCAACATGTGCAGTGGTTCGAGGATGTCATTTTCATAAGGCAAATGTCGGATGCCTTCAAGTGTAGGCTCTTTGCCATCACTTTGAAGGAGAAGGCCAGAGATTGGTTCCACCAGCTGCCTGCGAGTTCAATCTACTGTTTTAAGGACCTACGACGCGGGTTCTTGCTGAGGTTCTCAACATCCAAGAAGAGGAAGAAGAGTGCAGAGTGCTTGTTTGCCATCAAGCAGAAATCAGAAGAGGGGCTAGGACGCTATGTGGATAGGTTCCAGGAAGAGATTTTGTAGGTCTAGGAAATGCCAGGGCACACCATGATGCTTGCTTTCACCCTAGGGTTGAGGCCAAGCTTCTTTAGCATGGAGCTAAAGAGAGTTCCCCCCTCTCCTTCGAGGAGCTGATGGAGAGGGCGGCGAAGAAGATTGAGATCGAGCCTCTAATCCGGCGTTCGCTAAGAAGCTAGCTAAGTTGGCGGAGGATGATGGGAAGGAATCAGGAGCTGGGAGACAGAGGGAGCAGAGGGAGGAGAGAAGAAGGGAGGAACCCCGAGGATAGGGGCGGTACCAAGGTTGGGGGCAATGCGAGCAAAACAACAGGTTTGTTTGGAGGCCATAGGAAGGTCACCCCTAGAGGCAGGGTGGTGGTTTCCAAGGAAGGGACAACTTCAGCAAGCAGAGGAGGTTCAATCAGCCGGCCTGGAGGTAGTGACAGAGGGCCCCCCTCCCGCCGCAACAGAAGGCTATGGAGATCGTGAGAGGAAGAGGAGGAAGGAGAGGAGCTCGAGGAGGAGCGAGAAGAAGAGAAGGCAGGGTGACGTTGCCCTTTTATGACTTCCACCAGGAGGGGGGTCACGCAACAGCCACCTGCCCCGAGTTTTTGGAGATCAGGGAGGCCAGGGGGCAAGCGCAGCAGCTGTCTGTGAGGATTGAGGAGATTCTTCCGAGGAGGGATCGAGGTGATCCACGGGGGAGTAGGGATAGAGGCCACCTGTAAGGGGAGCTTCCAAACCATGTACCGTAGAAGCATCGCCTCACCTCCCAGACTCCCCCCCCCCTCCCCAGAAAGAAAAAAAATCACTTTCTCGGTGAAGGATATGCCTGATTATGAGGACTCGTTCTGTGATGCCTTGGTGATCCAGACGGCGGTAGAGAATTTCACGGTCTCCCGGATCCTAGTAGACAACGGGAGCTCAGTGAATATTGTGATCTTCAAGAAAGCTTTTGATGAGATGAAGGTGGAGGCCCGGAGGGTTCTAGCCTCGGATGGGCCATTGTTCGGGTTCTCGGGGGAGAGGAAGGAAGTTGAAGGAGGTGTGGGACTGCATGTGATGTTGGGGGGTGTCGAGGAACTTTCGGTTCATCATCGTTGATGCTCCGAGCAGCTACAACGCAATCTATGTGTGCCCTCTCATCAGCACCTTTCGTTGCGTCCCCGCCTCGTTTCACCAATGTCTCAAGTTCAGTAGTGGAGGAGTGCAGGTCCGAATCAGGGGAGATCCGAAGGTGGCGAGGCAGTGCTATGTGACTGCCATCAACACCATTTCTTGGATGGCTGAGGTGGAGGAGCTGGAGAAGGAGATGGTGGCGCAGGAGGAGGTTGCAGAGGAGAAATAAGTGAGCTAAAGAGAGGCTGGGGAGGAGGTTATGGAAGAGGAGAAGGTAGAGGGGGAAGCTGGGGGCGAGGCCCGGGGAGGCATAGAGGTAAAGCCACAGGAGAACCTGGTAGAGGCGATGAAGGTTGAGGAAGTAGGAGGGGAGGAAGAGTTTGGGCAGGAGGAGGAGCAGAGGGCCGGCAGGGAGTAGTCCTGGTTGGAGCCGGCATAGGAAGTCGCGGAGATGGAGGTCTTCACCAAGGCGGGGAAGGAAGATAGGGTACGGATCAGCGACGGCCTGAGCCCTAAAGACCAAGTGAGGATGCGGGAGTACATCCAGAAGAGCGTCGATGTCTTCGCCTAGAGAGTGACAGACATGTCGGGCATTGATGCGGATGTAGCGTACCACTGTCTGAACCTGGACCCCAAGACGCGTCCCATCCACCAAAAGATGAGGACCATCGCCACCAAGATGGAGGAACCCATCCGTGAGGAGGTCAAGAAGCTTCTTGATGCAGGTTTTATCTCGAAGATCCAGTATCCAGGCTGGGTCTCCAATGTGGAAATGGTAAAAAAAAGGGATGGGAGGTGGCGTATGTGTATGGATTTTTCTCTATTAAATAAATCGTGCCCTAAGGATTGTTATCCCCTGGCTCGGATCGACGCGCTGGTTGATTCAACCGTCGGTTTTTCTATTATGAGTTTTTTGGATGTTTTTCATGTTACCATCAGATTCAAATACATCCCCCGACGTCAAGGATGTCTTCTTCATTACAAGGGAGGGATGCTTCGGCTACAAAATGATGCCCTTCGTGCTAAAGAATGCAGGGGCTACCTACCAACATATGATGCATCGGGTGTTCAAAAGTCAGAAGGTAAGAACCTGGAGGTTTATGTTGATGATCTCATGGTAAAGAGTGGGGACGTGGGTTCACATGTACTTGACCTGGAGGATACATTCACGACCCTGCGAAAGTTCAAGATGAAGCTGAATCCCCAGAAGTGTGTCTTTGGAGCAAGCCAAGGCAAGTTCCTTGGGCACCTTCTGACCCCAGTAGGGGTAGAGCCTAACCGGATAAGGCGAGGGTCATCATGGAGTTGGAATCACCACGTAACGCCAATGAGGTTCAGCATTTGACGGGCAAACTCGCCGGGTTGAGTCATTTTCTCTTCCGTGTCGGGGAGAAGTGTTCACCATTCTTCAAGGTGCTTCGGGAAAATCAAAAGTTCGAATAGACAAAGGAATGTGAGGAAGCCTTCCAGGAATTGAAGATTCAACTCTCCCAAGCGCCGCTCCTTCAGAGCCCGAAGGGGGGGAGGATCTAGCTCTGTATCTTAGGGTGGGGGCAGAGGTCGTGGGTTCTGTGTTGGTAAGGGAAGAAGGGAAGAAACAGCTGCCAATCTACTATGTCAGCAGGATCTTGAAGAAGGCGGAGCTCCGCTACCCCATCCTAGAGAAGTTGGCTTTCTCCCTGATCATCTCGGCTAGGAAGTTTGGGCCGTATTCCCAAGCCCATTCAATCAAGGTGGCGACGGACCATCCCCTACGCAATATTTTTGAGGGGGTGGAGCACTCGGGGCAGTTGGCCAAGTGGTCTATCGAGCTCAGTGAGTTTGATATCTCCTTCGTGCCGAGACTTTCTATCAAGGCATAGGTAGTGGATGATTTCTTGGCTGATTACGTCGTAGAGGTGGAAGGAGAGAAACCACTGCCATAGGAGGCATGGAAGATGTTGGTTGACGGAGCTTCGGGGACGCATTCTATAGGAGGAGGGGTAATATTTGTAACACCTGCGTCTGTCACATAAAATATAACAGAGGGTCCGGCCGGGGCCCCACGCCATATTCCGCAGACAGCTGGCGGCGTTACTTATTAATATCAAAACTCGTACTCGCATCCTAACTCAGAGCATTCTAGCGGAAGCTTTAGGGGTTATTATTGAACTCATCACCCAAGAATGTCCACTATATATAAACAACCACATTTATATATCGTATGAATGTAAACAAAAATACACAAAAGAGTTTAGTCTTAAGGCCTTACAGTTAAACTTCACAGATGTGGATTACATACATCAGCACGCAGATCGACCACACAAGAAAACAGTAAAACTTTTCCACTCGGCCTTCGAGGATCAGCATAACAGCAAGAGCTTCAGCCTGCTATTTCCCGCCCGGTCCAGCACCTGCACAACATAGCCCACCAAAACGTGACAAACAAAGCAACAATCAGTTTTAGCTGACCAATTTTATAACGATTCCACCCCTTACTCGGGACAGTGATTCTCCTTCCCTGCAAGCAATGTAATATCAACAAATATATCACAAGAAAATGCACGACCACACATTTCAATATATCACAAACGTCGGTCGCACGGCCCGACGCTCCGTGCACTCAGGGCACATTATCGGTGTACCGGAAAACCAGGGTCCCACCAACATTGAACATTTATGCTCCACGACCCACGACCGGAGACTTTAGTCTTGATGGCGTAATGCCCAAGACTCTCATTATGTGATCCTAACGAATTCCAATATCCCAGGCACTCAAGTTAGACAACCATAACGTGGAGACAGTTCAACCTTTACCCGTTGATCAAATCGACAATTCAATGTCTAGACTGACGCAAGTCGGCTTTCCCTTATCCGTTCGGCACGATGGCCTTTAAGAGCTCGCAGCTCACAATAGCCACATTATCCTCCAAGGACTGGCTTCACAATCAAACATTACGTAATCACAAGCAATTACTAGAACAACAGTCCATCAAACAAACCTGCAGTGCCAAAAACACTGGTCTTTCACAACATACAATAAAATAGCTCACCAAGAGCTATCACCATCGGCGATACTCACTATCGCCCGACGATATTGAGCAGTTCTCAAAATAGTGTAATTTCTTGGTTATTTTCCTGGAGTACAACTCACAGTACTTCTTATTACTCCACTGCATAGGCAAAACCCGTAGACCCCATAACTTACTCGTTTTATATACGGAGTCTTCTCCAGTTCGCAAAATAAAGCATCACCAATCCATACCAACCTATCCGGATGGGCTTCATACAACATGCTTATTCCGTACTACATATTTCTAGATCTATATACAAATTAAATGGGGATCATACCGATCGACCCAAAAGAATCCACCCTTTTTCCACCTTTTTTGTGAGGGGTTCCATGCAGGTATGGGTATTGAGGACTTCACTTGTCTAGGAGAAAAGTTACCCTTGTAGTTCTCTTCAGAGCCATAACGAAGCTTTTCTACGCGGATAGAAATGAGCACGTTGCTCTCCTCTTCGTGGATCTATCCTCGAATCTGGCCTTCGACCACAAGATCTTCTTCAGCGAGCTCACAAAGCTCAACCCAGCACTTCATTAGCTTCTTCTTCCTTTTAACTCAAGGAAAATCAAGAGATGAAGAGAGAGGGAGAAAGAGAATGAAACCTCCTTCCTATTCTTCTCTGGTTAAGTGGATTCAGGAGTAATCCCAGCCACATGATCTCTCCTTCAAAAAAAAAGCAAAGACGAGAATTTGAGTTGACTGGTCAACTTTGGCGTTATCGCCTAGCGACATCGGTTGTCGCTACCTGGCGACATCGACTTAACCGCTTCATCGCTTTGACCAAGGTCAACCACCGCTTATCAGCTACTCTTTGGCCAAACCGACACATGTCTCGCGCCCCGTAGCACTATCGCCTGACGACATCCACTATCTCCACTCGACGATATCATTCGACGATTCGTCGAGCGCATCGAGTGCGTCGAGAGCGTCGAGTGCTGACTCAATGCTTTATCGATATCGCCACCAGGTGATACCCACTATCTCCCGATGATAATGACAAAAGTTTTGCTATCAAATTTGGGGTGTTACAACCCTCCCCTCCTTACATAAATTTTGTCCCGAAATTTGCATTCAATTATAATGAAGACATCAACAAATATGTTACAACATATATTCTCTTCACAAAAAAAATGTTACAACATTTTATACAAATAACTCGGGAAATTCAGCACGCATGTTTTGCTCCCGCTCTCATGTTAGCTCATCACGACTACAGTTATCCCACCGGACCTTGACCATCCAGATTGTCTTGTTCTGCAGCTGCTTAACCGCCTTATCCTTGATCCGAATGGGCCTAATTTTCATCGTTTGCCCAGGTTTGACCGGTACTCGATCATCCGCAATCACTTGAGCTGGCTCTTTCATGGCTTTTCGAAGTACTGATATGTGGAATACATCATGCAAGCCACTGGGAATGTTTTTTGTTAGGATGCATGTTAGTTATTTTTAATTATAAAAGTAGCATTTTTAGCATACTTCCATAGCATGCTTTTAAACTGACAAACTGCTATTTTAAGAGCTTCAAAACTGCTTTCCTACTTATAAAAAAAATTTAGAAGTCACATCTTCATTCCTTTATATGCTGAGTATTTATTCTCACTTAGGATAACAAATGAATCAAACTTAATAATTTTTCGCTGTGTAAACCTATACTTTCTCACTCGTAGACTAGTTGATGCATCAGACCGAGGGATACGGTTAGTAAACCTAATAATATAACTATGTTTTAAAACATAATTCATAAGTCTTTTTATAAAAATAAATGAAAGGACAGGGTTGCCAGAACGTCTGTAGTTGTCCCATGCACGGCGTGGCATCACGATCACGTATTTTCTCTCACTCTAATAGTATCTTAATACTGAGAAAATACAGGTTGTAGTATTTTCACTTATAAAAGCATTACTACTAGTACTTCATACATCTCATATTTCTAAAATTAAAATACTATTTTCTAGCTAACGTAAAGACTATTTCCATACTTATAATAAATCTAGAATCTTGCATGTCATGAGTTGTCCTTTGGGGATGTTTATACTCATGTAGGGTGTTAATCAACATAATCAAAGTATTTTCCGCAGCGTATAACTATACTTTTACTCGTGCACTAGTTGATCCACTATGCCGAGAGATACAACCATCCAATTTAAACTGGTTTTTACTTAATAACTTACGGATTTCATATAAACTGTAGAGTTTGGAGTTTTGTCTGAGCATATGCAGTTATCCCCTGCACGGCGTGGCATCACGACGCGTATTTTCTCTTACTCTTATATAACTTAAATGTTGAGAAAAATGCGGGTTGTGACATATTCCACCCGACGATTGAGGAGGGGGAGTTGATGGAAGTGGATCGGCGACCCTCGCGGGTAGATCCCTTCATAGCCTTCTTCACTACAGGCAACCCCCCCCCGAAGGGACCAAAGATGTGAAAGGCTTTAGGCACAAAGCAGCACACTATCTCATGCATGAAGGAGGGTTACATCGGAAGATATTGTCAGGGCTCCTGACACGATATACAACAGAGGAAGAGATCCCAAGTATCCTGGAGGAAGTGCACTTTGGTGAATGTGGTAGCCATTCGGGGGGGTAGGATGTTGGAAGCAAGGGTGGTTCGAAAGGGGTACTTCTGGCCATCCCTGAGAACAGATGCGGCAGAGTTTGCAAGAAGGTGCCAAAAGTGTCAAATATACGCCCCCTCCAGCTCTTGCCCGCTCAAAGGCCATTCGGGGGGTAGGACGTTGGAAGCAAGGGTGGTTCGACAGGGGTACTTCTGGCCATCCCTGAGAAAGGATGCGGCAGAGTTTGCAAGAAGGTGCCAAAAGTGTCAACTATACGCCCCCTCCAACTCTTGCCCGCTCAAAGGCTCTGAAGCATTATGACGCCATGACCTTTTGCCATCTGGAGAATGGATTTAGTTGGGTCATTTCCCCTAGCAAGCGAGCAGAGAAGGTTCCTTTTGGTCATAATTGACTACTTTTCAAAATGGCTAGAGATCAAGGCGTTGGCTAAGGTAACCTCCCAAGTCATCAGGAATTTCGTATGGGGAGAGATCATCTATAGGCATGGGTTACCTCAGACCATTGTCACGGACAATGAGCCGCAGTTCGCCAACGAGGAGTTCATCAGCTTTTGCACCCAGCTAGGGATCGACCTCAGGTTTTCCTCCATCCACCACCCAAGGAGCCATGGCCAGGTGGAGGCGGAAAACAGGATTATTGTAAACCTGCTAAAAAAGAAGGTGGAAAACTTGAGAGGGAGCTGGGTGGAGCAACTCCCCGAGGTATTATGGGCTTTGCGGACAACCCCAAACACGGCCACTAGAGAGCCCCTTTCAAGCTTTCGCATGGCTGTGAGGCGGTCCTACCCGTGGAGTTCGGGGTTCAATCCCTGCGAGTTGCGGCCGCCAACAAAGGAGACGAGGCATGGAGGGAGGAGAATGAAGGGGAGCTGCGGCTCTCGCTGGATATGGTGGAAGAACTTAGGGAAGTGGTAGCCGTCAGGCAAGAGGAAATTAAGCGACGAATGGCAAAGTATTTCGACAAACATGTCAGGATCAAGCAGTTCAAAGAAGGTGATCTGGTCCTGAAGAAGGTTGACGTCGGCGGCAGGTCGACGGCCATTGGTAAGCTCAACCCTAATTGAGAAGGACCCTATATTGTCGAGAAAGTTCTGGGATCAGGGGGATACCACCTCCAGAATGTGGAAGGGGTATCCATGAGTCGCGCTTGGAGTGACGACGATCTAAAACGTTTCTACCCATAGGATGGGTAAATTTGTGTATGTCATTATAATGTGTTATTTTAAGAATTGTTTTTTTTGCAGGTTATGATGTGTTTATGGTTTCAATAGCACCGAGTAGGCCCGCTGTCCAGGCTCTCATCAAGCTGGAAGGGTCGAAGGCTCGCTCGGTGGCCAGAAAAATGATGGTAGTTTGTAATACCCCGAGAGGATCCCGCTGCTCAGGATCCCATTAGCTTGCAGGGCTGAAAGATGCACTCGGCCCCGAGTAGACCCGCAGTCAGGCTCTCACTAGTTGGTAGGGTCGTAGGCTCGCTTGTGGGGGAAAGAAAAAGAGATGATGGTAGTTTGTAATACCCCGAGAGGATCCCGCTGCTCAGGCTCCCATTACCTGGTAGGGCTGGAAGGAGCACTCGGCCCCGAGTAGACCCACTGTCATGCTCTCACAAGCTAGCAGGGTCGTAGGCCTGCTTGGGGGGGAGGTGTAAGGGAAGACCCCCGAGAGGATCCCGCTGCTTAGGCTCCCATTAGCTGGTAGGGCTGGAAGTCGCACTCGGCCCCGAGTAGACCCGAGGTCAGGCTCTCACCAGCTGGCAGGGTCGTAGGCTCGCTTGGGGGGAAAGGAAAAGAGATGATGGTAGTTTGTAATATCCCGAGAGAATCCCGCTGCTCAGGCTCCCATTAGCTGGCAGGGTTGGAAGGCGCACTCGTCCCCGAGTAGACTCGCTGTTAGGCTCTCGCTAGCTGGCGGGGTCGTAGGCTCGCTTGGGTCTTGGGGGGAAAGAAAAAGAGGTTGGTAGTTTGCAAGACCTCGATAGGATCCCGCTACTTAGGCTCCCATTAGCTGGCAGGGCTGGAAGGCCCACTCGTCCCCGAGTAGACCCACTGTCAGGCTCTCTCTAGCTGGCAGGGCCGTAGGCTCGCTTGGGGGGGGGGGGGGGTAAGGGAATACCCCGAGAGGATCCCGCTACTCAGGCTCCCATTAGCTGGCAGGGCTAGAAGGCGCACTCGGCCCCGAGTAAACCCACTGTCAGGCTCTCACTAGCTGGCAAGGACATAGGCTCACTTGGGGGGAAAGGAAAAGAGATGATGGTAGTTTGCAATACCCCGAGAGGATCCCGATGCTTAGGCTCCCATTAGCTGGCAGGGCTGGAAGGCGCACTCGGCCCCGAGTAGACCTACTGTCAGGCTCTCACTAGCTGGCAAGGCCGTAGGCTCGCTTGGGGGGAAAGGAAAAGAGGTTGGTAGTTTACAATACCCCGAGAGTATCCCGCTGCTCAGGTTCCCATTAGCTGGCAGGGCTGAAAGGCACACTCAGCCCCGAGTAGACCTGCTGTCAGGCTCTCTCTAGCTTGCAGGGTCGTAGGCTCGCTTGGGGGGGGGGTAAGGGAATTCCCCGAGAGGATCCTGCTGCTCAGGCTCCCATTAGCTGGCAGGTCTGGAAAGCGCATTTGGCCTCGAGTAGACCGTTGTCAGGCTCTCACTAGCTGGCAGGGCCGTAGGCTCGCTTGGGGAGGGGGAAGGGATATGATTTGTGGTTTCTGGTGGCACCAAGTAGGCCCGCCGACCGGGCTCCTATCGAGCCGGCCGGGATGAATGCTCACCCGGTGATGAGACAAAAAGGAAGAATAACTAAAATAAGGACAACTCTCGCCGTCAAGCTCTCACCTAGCTGACGGGGCAACTAGACCTAAGACGAACATTGCAAAGAGACTCACTAGCAGGCTTGCAGATAGCCAACACCTGTTCTAAGTTGAGAGAGGGGAACTCATGGCCTTTCGACACATAGCATCTCAGCAAAGGCTTCCCGACAAGTCTGTTCGGCACACCCCTCTCGGCGAAATTTTCTTAGATAATCTACGCAATGAACGAGCCACGGTCATCACTTAAGAGCCTAAGGTCCAAGCATGGTCGCGGAAGCGCTTGCAAATGATAACAACAACAAAAAGAGAGGATGAACAGGAATAAAGGCTTTTCGGCGAGAAGCAGAAAAGATCCAATTCTTTATATATTTATCCAAAAACATTACATGTCCTTAAGCATCTCGCCCATTACATAGAAAGCCAAAAAAGAAAAAAGAAGGAAAATTACAAAGTAAAGAGAAAAGAGGCGGGAGGCCGTCAGAGGTCTCATTCGAGGTCTTGCTGGAAGATTCGTCGTCGGACCCGTCACTCTGGCCGAGATCCAATGCATCATCTTCGCCCTGAGGGTCTCCCTCTCCCGCGGGCTTGGGGATGGGCTCGAACAGCCAGCATAGGATCACGCACGCGGTAAGGGTCTCGACACCTTAGTTCAAAAAGCCCGATTCCCGCAACACCTTGATCACCATCGCGGTCGCCGCCTGCATGTTTTCTTGCATCATCACTTCTATCTCATACTCTGAGAAGTGACAACTTTTGAGCCTATCGTTAAGGGATCGCGGAGCTGGTGCCTTGGCTTCTTGCGCGATCTTGAGCTCACCCTTCAGAAGTTGAATCTCGCATGCAAGGCCGGCCTCCCTTGCACGCGACAATTGGGCTTGGGCGGAATCCTGCGAAAAAGTCCTTTGAGCTGTGGTAAATGATAAAAAGGCGAAAGGCATCGAAAGCTTTGCATATCTCAATTAATGGGCGAAGGACGAGAAGCTTTTGCGAGCCCCCTAAATCTTCCTTCAGTGCGGCTGCCTCAACCACGGATTCATCTCACGACTTCCGCATGTCGCCTAAGTTCCGCTCAACATGGAGGCCGCGACGCACGCACATTTGCGTGAGCCCAAGCGCGCGCATCTGGGCTCTCACAGCCTCATGAGCGAGACCCTTCGTGGTCTCTTGATCGTAGACGCTCACATCCTCCCGGCTGTATAGCACGAAACCTACGACATAGGCCTCGCCGCTGGAGGTTTTTTGTTCCAGCCAGGAGGGGAGAAGCGACAAGAGGATGACCATGTTGGTTTCCGGGTCCCACTTCAGGAGGGATCGACCCTCTTCGTCTAGATGCTTCCTGCCCATTCCTAAGTTATAGTGCCCTTTTGTCACGGGCTTGGCGGGGACCCTCTTTGCGACAGCTTGAATCTTGTCGGAAACACCTGCTTCCCCCGCGAAAGATGGGAGCGTGGCCGGGGTTTCGGCCGGGTGTCCTGCTGGGGTCTCGGTGAGGGACTTGCCCTTGTCTGCCACAGTCAGTTTTGTTTTCTTCTTGGGATGAGCATTAGTGTGGAGTACGGCCTCCGCTTCCGGCCACTTGGTGTGGAAGAGGAGCCGGGTTCCTTTCGGCATACCAGTGTGGCGGATTTTGCAAGAGCTAGGGTGCTGGCGAAATCCCTAGTCTCATCAAAGGGCTGGTGGAGGGGAATTTCCCGTTCACCTGTGAAAGCTTTAACGATTAAACTTATAATTTATGACGAAAGGTTGCAGAAATGGGTCGAAAAGGTACCTTCACCGGGAGGGACTGACAGAAGAGAGTCCAGGTCTTGTTAAAGGAATTGGACATCAAAGGTCTTCATTCCAAAGAACTCGAGAAGGGCGTCCTCTAGCTTCCCAAGGGCGGGAGGCTTGTAGGTCGCCTCGTCATATTGAACTGGCGCGAGGGGAATGTTGCCAAAATTCTCGGACACAAAAACGAACTTCTGGGCCCAATGGTGGTTCTTGTTGGCAAGACCGCTAGTCTCCACCGTTTGCCCAAAGAATAAAACCGACCCGCCTTTGGACTGGAAGTTGAACAGCTTCCGGAAGATGGATAGGTTGAATTTGATCCTTTCTGCCCGCATATAGTAGGCGAAAGCTATAAGGATCGCGACGGAGTTGGGTTGAGCTGGGCCGGCACTACCTCGTAGTAGCTAAGGGCCAGGCGCACCTCAGGCCAGAGGGGTAGCCGGAACCCCGCCTCGAAATGTTTCAAAGGGATGGCGAGCTCCCCTTCCGGCGCAAAGTTGACCCTGTCCTCGTTCTCAGGGTTTCACGCAACAAACTCCGATGGGATGATATTTTCAACTAACGAAAGGTATTTCGCCTTAGTCAACCGGCAGGGCGGGAAGTCATGGTCCATGAAGGTTTGCGCACACTTAGAACGGCCTTCGGTCTCGTCAGGCATCTTGAGAAAAGGTGGAAGGGGAGAGGAAAAGCTAGTAGGTGAGAGGCTATGAGTTGCAAAGGGCGGCGAGAGGCTATGAGTTGCAAAGGGCGGCGAGAGCAAGGGAAGGAAAGATGAAGGCGCGGAGTCAGAAAGAAGTAAATGTGGTTGGTGGACTTTCCTATTTATAGAGAGAAGTAATCTTTAGGGATTTCCTAGGCGGCAGAAGTGCGGTTAGATATTTTAATGTTGTAACTCTTCAAATTTCATCCCGCCTTGCCGACACCTCTCGCACCTGCAAAAGGAGAGAGCTTCCGGGAGGGATCCCGGGTAAGAGCAAAGTAGCATACACATATGAAAAGAAAAAAAGGGTGTGGGAACCAGGCACTCGACAAGATAGATAAAATAACAAAGTACATAAAACCAAACATCAAAGCGAGAGCCCTAGAAATAATAATGATGATAGCAAATGTTTAGATTGATCGGAAGGGGTACATCACGAGAAGGGTAGGCCGAGAGGTTGGGGAAAGAAGAATCGAGATCCATCGGAGCTCAGTACTGCTCCCATTGCCAGCGGCCCCGACCTCGCCTTCTTGACCTCGGCGACACCCACGGGTAGTTATAAGCGGTTACGACGGTAAGCCCCTGATTGGCTAGGGACAGCTGGTCCCGGATTCGCGCGATGTGCCTTCCTGGGGAGGTCTCTTCGCGTTCACCCTGCCTCTCCTGCTCGCCAAGAAGGTGGGAGTAATCCCTCTCGGTCACGGCCATCCGCCGTTCGACCGTCGCCTGGAGCCTGTTCACCGCCAGCGAGTCGGCTCGACGCATCCAAACAAGCTTTGATAGGACTTCAACTATTCGTTTCTGCCGAGTTTTGCCGTTCCCGCAGGCGTTGAGATAGTCCTCCATTTTGCTTGGGGAAGGCGGGAGCAAGATCATCTACTCTTCTTCATCGGCTTCCGCTTCTGAAGTCTTCAGATCTAACAAGAAAAGACCAGTCAAGTCAGGCGAAGGCGAAAGGACTGGGCAAAGTTCTCACTTACCTATGTCAGGGGATGGACTCTCGATAGTGGATTGGAGAGAAGGGTCGGGTTGCCCTTCAGGGCTTTTTCCAAAAAGCAGGTGGATCGGTTTGCCCCGTCCCGGGGGGGGGGTGCGTAGCGCGCTCCAGGGTGTTGGCCTCAGCCAATTATGGAATGGCGATATCTTCCTCTGCCGAAGGCCGAGACCCCAACACAAGTGTGATCGATACGGTAATAACCCTCCCGGGCGAGAGGGGAAGGCCGGTTGTCGGGTTGATGGGATCTTTGTGCGCGGGAGTTCTGGACCTTCGGTCGAGGAGGCTTGGGATTTTGAGGCCAGGAGCTGCGAGAAGCGAGTCAACGAAAGACAAGCGGGCTGGTTAAAGCGGGAGCCAGACGGGAAAGGTACCTGGGGTTCTCGCGGGCTCGGCTTAGATCACTGGAGGAACAACCTCCAAAACCAGCGATAAACTTTCGTCAGAGAGCCGGGGTAATTCGGTATTCGCTGGGAAGTCATTCGCGACATCTTCTGGAATTGATCCCTGCGAGAAGGGTAGCACATTAGTAGGGCAGGCCCCTTTAAGGGTTCGCACAAAAGCGACAAAGCAAGAAAAATACCTCCAGCAGGGAAGGAGGGTTATCGACACGGTTGGGGGTCTGGTGGGCAAGGCTAGATCCTTCTTTGAGTGTTCTCGCCTAACCGACTTGGCTTTCTTCTTCTTCGGCCGGGAGGGCGAGCTGGCGGGCCTCTTGGCCATTAGCCAGGGGGCAACCCCGACGTAGTCTGCACAGGCTCTCGCCTGAGCCGCGGCGAGACGGTCTTGGAGTTCTTGCGAGAGTGGCTTCTCGTTGCGCTTGGTATTCATCTTAACAGCCATGCGGGAGCTAAAGCGGAAGGAAACAGCAGCAGCACTGACCAAAGGACAGGCCTGATGGCATATATATAGGGCCGTGGTAGGGCCCACAAAAGATTCTCTTCCAGGTCAGCAAGCATTCGACGAATATCTGGGGTTGGACGTGTCTTTCCGAGTGCAAGACTAGCTCGCAAAGAGCGGGGATTGTGTACAACCCCATATTCGCTGGGTGGGACCTAGAGACCTGAAAGAACATGATTGAGCTTTGGGCTGAAAACGGTTCAGACAAGTAAATAGCCGAAAGTGTTCCCGCCTGAGGCATGCGGGAAGGCTTGTGCCTATTGGACGAGATCCCTTCAGCTCTGGGCGTTGAGCTACGCCTCGCCACTTGGCGCTCTCAATGCCTCGCGGCTTGCACCTGAGTTTCTTATAGGGGAAGCCGAGAGGATCTATGGCTAAGGGCGGGCGAAAGGCCTACAGTTTAGCGGAAGGGTTTCCGCCCAGCGCGATCCAAATGAGAAATTACCTAAAGGCCCTTTGGTCTGCATTTACCTCCTGTGCGAATAGAACCAAAACAATCCGGAAACTAGAGTAATGGAAATTTTATTATCCAAAAAACTATCTATTACAAAGGTATAACCTCCCTTATATAGAATGGAGGAGATGAGATAGAGTAGAAATACCCAATGTGGGACTAAATACAGAAATACAGCATATACAAAGCTAACCGCCTAACCGCCTAACCGCGCGGTTAGTAAGAACACTAACCGCTCGGTTACCACCAGTAGACGAGCCGCCGACCATCGATATCCCAGAGAGTAACCGGCAAACTGCCCGGTTACCAAACCGTCATGCCAACCCGCTATCGTTGCTCAGATATCAGACCGCCGGAGACAACCCGCCAACCCGCGCGGTTACCAAACCGCCCGATCTTTAACCGCCTGTCCGCCCAGGCCTATACAACAACACTCCCCCTCAAGCTGGAGCATATATGTCGATCATGCCCAGCTTGCTGCAAATGTGGAAAAAGGAAGCGGATACAGGTTTTGTGAAGATATCTGCTAACTCTTTCTCTGACGTAACAAACAGAGTGCAAATCTGGTTCTTCAACACTTCTTCCCGAATGAATTGACAGTCAACCTCTATGTGTTTTGTCCGCTCATGAAAGACCGGGTTCTTGGAAATATAGATGGTCGCCTTGTTGTCGCAAAACATGGGAAGCGGATAGTTGTAGACCTCTCCTAAATCCAGCATGAGAGCCTGCAACCATTTCAACTCGCATGTGGTTGACGCCATACTTCGATATTCTGCTTCCGCACTAGATCTGAAGACAACGGATTGCTTCTTGCTCTTCCAGCTAACCAGATTTCCTCCAACAAACGTGCAAAAGCCAGGTGTCGACTTGCGATCCCCTTTGTCGTCCGCATAGCTAGCATCGGAGTACGCTTCCACTCTCAAATGGTCATTCTTCTGAAAGAGGAGACCTTTCCCAGGAGATGACTTTACATACTCCAGAATTCTTAGAGCGGATTGAAGACGGCATTCCCTAGGAGACTGCATAAACTGGCTGACCTTTCCTACTGCATAAGAGATGTCTGGTCTGGTCACCGTGAGGTAAATGAGTTTGCGAACAAGACGCCAATACCTCGTAGTGTCTGATAGAGGAGGTGATTCGTCAGTCCATGTTTTGTCTTCTCCAGGAGCCATGGGACACCGAGCAGGTTTAGTGCCCGTCAATCCTGCCTCTTTCAATAAGTCAAGAGCATACTTGCATTGGGAGAGAACCAAGGAGCACGGTTTCCGAGAGATTTCAATTCCCAAGAAGTATTTTGGAGAACCCATATCCTTCTTGACAAGGTGTTGGCGGAGATGGACCTTCGTCAAGGCTACACCAGCTTGGTCGTCGCCAGTAAGAAGTATGTCATCCACATAAACGGTTAGCACAACCAGACCCGAGGATGTCTTGCGAATGAACAAGGAGTGATCCGCCGAACTCCTTGTGAAACCGATTTCCCCAACTATGCCACTGAACTTGTCGAACCATGTCCGAGGACTCTGCTTTAGACCATAGATGGCCTTTTTCAACCGGCATACTCGAGTCTCCCCCTGAGCAACATACCCAGGAGGTTGCTCCATATAGACATCCTCATGAAGATCACCATAGAGGAAGGCATTCTTGACATCCAACTGGGAAATAGGCCAATCCTTGTTGACCGCCACCGATAAAAGAACTCGAATAGTGCTGAGACGAGCAACCGGAGTGAACGTGTCGAAGTAATCAACACCGTAAGTCTGGGTAAATCCCTTGGCCACAAGATGGGCCTTGTACCGGTCCACACTGCCATCCGGACGGAACTTGACGACAAAGACCCAACGACATCCAACCACATCCGTGCCAAAAGGAGGAGGCACAAGAGTCCAAGTGCCCCGCTCAGAGAGAGTGGCAATTTCTTCATCCATGGCCGCCTTCCAGTGAGGAACATCAAGGGCTTCCTGGTAGTTGCGAGGAGTGGAAGTCGTCGAGATGGCTAGGGCGAAGTCCCTGCGAGAAGGTGTTAGCCGATCATAAGAAACAACAGCGGCCAGCGAGTGCTGGGTGCACATCCGAACCCCTTTGCAAAGAGTAATGGGCAGTTCCAGGTCATCTAGTTCCTCAGTCGCCGGTGCATCCGTGGTGGAGAAGGCTGGCCCGGGAGAGGAGAGAGACGGCCGAGGAGAGGAGGAAGATGGCAGGGGATCAACAGACGGAGTGTGCGGTGAAGTTGGTGATGGAGGAATCTCAAGAGGAGTGGATGGGATGGAGGGAATGGTTGGAGAGGGCAAGTCAGCCGGAGAAAGAGTAAGGTCAGAGGAGAAGTATGAGGCATTTTCAAAGAACGTCACATCCGCCGAAACGAACTGTTTGCGATGAACAGGGTCAAAGCAACAGTAACATTTTTGAGTAGTAGAATAACCCAAAAAGATACACTTGGTGGAACGTGGGGATAACTTGTCGTGAGTTGCGAAAGGGTTGTGAACAAAGGCGGTGCAGCCAAAAATGCGTAGAGGTAAGGGAAAGGCATTCTTGGCCGGATAGAAAATGGAAAAAGGTGTTTTGCCTTTAAGAACTGTCGAGGGAAGACGATTGATGAGGAAGCAGGAGATGAGAACTGCATAGCCCCAGTAGCTACGAGGAACCTGCATCTGTGCCATGAGAGTGCGAGCGACATCGAGGAGGTGACGGTTTTTACGTTCCGCCACCCCATTTTGCTGGGAGGTATATACGCAGCTAGTTTGATGAATGATGCCGTGTTGCATACAGAAAGAAGAAAATTCATTACTCAGATATTCTTTAGCATTATCTGAACGAAAAACTTTCACAGAAGCACCAAACTGAGTTTTAATCATAAAATAGAAGGATTGTCATACAGAAAATAGTACAGAGCGTTCTTTTAAAAATACACCCATGTACATCGAGAGAAATCATCAATAAAGGTTACAAAATAGGAACTACTCCGCCCTACGGTAAGGGTGGGGGCAGGACCCCATACATCAGAGTGAACAAGGTCGAACGGCTTAGAAGAGCCACGACCTTGCTTAGGAGGAAAGGGGGAGCGGTGATGCTTGCCTAGCTGACAGGCATCACAGTTGATAGGAGAAGCATGCTGAGGTAGGTGGGGTAACAGTTGGTGAATGAGACGTGATGGAGGATGCCCAAGACGAAGGTGCCACTGAAGAAGATCTGTAGAAGCGGATGAGAATGCTGAAAGAGCGGATACATCATCAAGGAAGTAAAGGCCGCCTCTCTCAGTCCCAGTAGCAATCGTCCGCTTAGAGTCCGGGTCCTGAAAAGAACAAGAAACAGGAGTAAACGTGACTGAGCACTGAAGTTGCTTGCAAAGGGAAGTAACCGACAATAAATTGTACGGGAACTTGGGCACATAGAGAGTATCCGCTAGGCGAAGGGACGGAGTAACTTGAACCATGCCAGTCTCATGCACTGGAGAGGGAGAGCCATCCGCAACGAGAACCGGGGGCAATCGATCATGTGTTTTTAGGAGAGAAAAACACTGAGGATTGCCCGTCATATGATTAGTGGCGCCAGAGTCGATTAGCCATTTACCTTGAGTCACCACATGGGCGCTACCTGAAGTCGTGGCCACCGAGGCAGATGAGTTGGATGAGTGGGGGGCATCACCAGAGGGACAAAGGTGCGGATGCTTTGTCCAGCATCGGTCAATCAAGTGGCCTGTGCGGCCACAGTGAGAACAGAGATAGCGAGAAGGGTCGCGCCCGCTGGACTGGTGACCACGTCCACCCGAGCCACCACGATGTGCTTGGTGGGCATAGACATCCGGAGCAAGAGGAGCGGCAAGCAAAGGACGATTGGGCAGAGAGGTAATGACAGTAGTCGAGGTGGAGACATCAAAAGTAGTCATTCTGGAAGAGAGGTCGCGCAGTTAAGAAAGTAAACCGGGCGAGCAGCAGAAGGAGAAGATCGCAGCGGTCAAAGGAGAGAGCAGCGGCTAGAAAAAGCAACGACCAACTGCGGACAACCAGATCGCGCGACAAGCAGATCGTACGAGCTGAGGAGATCGCGAGAGAAGCAGATCACACGAACAGAAGAAGGTCGTGTGGGGAGAAGGTCGTACGACAAGACAGGTCGCACGAGACAAGCAGATCGCACAAACAGATTGTTCGGGCGAGAAGAGGAGATCGCGAGAGAAGCAGAGGGGAAGGCAAACGAGAGAGATCGCGAGAGATCGCGCGACAAGCAGATCGCACGAGCTGAAGGCAAACGCAAACAGGGGGACTAGATCGCTGCCTCTGATACCATGTGCGAATAGAACCAAAACAGTCCGGAAACTGGAGTAATGGAAATTTTATTATCCAAAAAACTATCTATTACAAAGGTATAACCTTCCTTATATAGAATGGAGGAGATGAGATAGAGTAGAAATACCCAATGTGGGACTAAATATAGAAATACAGCATATACAAAGCTAACCGCCTAACCGCGCGGTTAGTAAGAACACTAACCGCTCGGTTACCACCAGGAGACGAGCCGCCGACCATCGATATCCCAGAGAGTAACCGGCAAACCGCCCGGTTACCAAACCGCCATGCCAACCTGCTATCGTTGCTCAGATATCAGACCGCCGGAGACAACCCGCCAACCCGCGCAGTTACCAAACCGCCCGGTCTTTAACCGCCTGTCCGCCCAGGTCTATACAACAACACCTCCCCCGAACAGCGGAATTTCGCTGTTGGCAGACCAAGTTGGGCTGCAAATAGCCCTTTAGAACAACGGAGTTACGCTGTTGCCAGACCAAATACTAGGAGCCTATAAATATGACCCGCATGGTACCTCAGAAGGCAAGTTTTCATACTTTCTCAAATCAATTAGTGCTTTCTGAGGTACTCTTAGCCCAGCAATTGGCTAAGGAGGGGAAGACTCAGAGATCTTCTGGGTTAGTGGAGGGACCTCCCAGCTGAGGCTTAGGGCCAGTTCCCGGTTCTTTGTTGCTAGTCACGGGGCTGGGTTTGGGAGAAGTAGGTGTTAACTACACCCCAAGATCCGAACTCTCGTTGAGGCCAGTTTTTGACTTCAACGCATCCCATGTGCATATTATGAAGTCAAATTTATCACCAAACCCGAGACTTCATTAGAACACATCCAACTTTATTTTCTTTTGAGAATCATCTCCTCTATTTCATGTGAAAAATCTATTGCACGATTTTATTAGTTTAATAATATACATATATATGAATTTTTTTCCCGGCGATTTGACTATAACTTAGGGGTTGTTGGCTCACTAATTCTGTGGTTGTGTTTTTGATGGCAGATCCCTCATTAAATTTGCAATTGGCGTCTGATTTTTAACACAGCTTATTCTTCAACTTTAAACCATGCAGTTCCTCATCAAATTTGCTAGAGAGAACACATCCCGCAACGATTTTGGTTGGAACATCTGGACCGCAAACTCTATTTCATCCTTGAGGCCGGTGAGACAAAAACTGATGGCGTATTCCTCAGAAATGTTGACACGGTGGAGCAAGATATCAAACTCATCCAAATAGGATTGCACCAAGTCCTTTTGGCGCAGTTTCTTCAAATCACTCATCGGATCATCGAATAACAGCGTGCCGAACCTCTGTGTGATGGCTTGACAGTATTCCTCCCAATGTGGTACTTGCCGAGTGATTCTAGCCTTCATGTATGCTTGGTGCCAATAAAACGCCTTCCCTTCCATATGAACCGAAGATACCCGCACCTTCTGATCCTCCGACGTGCCGTCGACGTCAAAAAATTGCTCACGCCGGTAAATCCAGTCCATCACGTCCTCCCCATGAAGCGGGGAAGTCCAGCCGCGAAAAACGGGTGGAAATATGCGTATGCTGGTGCTGGTGTCCGCATGCTGCATCCGAAGCTGAGCCGGAGCTGTTGGCCTCCGCGCGTTGCCCCGCCGTGGTCTCGAAAAACTGGTGAAGTTGGTCGGTCAACGCTTGAATGGACTGCTCCATCTCCCCTTGCTGCCGCGCCATGGATTCCAGCGTTTGCTTGACCGCTTCCAGCTCGTTCACCAGGTCCTTCGAAGGAGCCATTCCAAGGAGGCCGGTGACTGGCTCTGATACCAGTGATGCAGTCGGTCTTGAAGAATAGGTAAAAGGCAGTCAAAAGCACCAAATACCACAGCTTAAACAAGGTAAAGCAAGAGATACAAGATCCACCTAAGAGCCAAGCTCTGAACAGTGAATAGGTTTGGTAGAGACAGACAGCAGCCGGACTCTCCCTCAAGCACACAGCAGAAAAATAGCATAACCAGAAACCCTACCACTTAACTATTTATATCACATAGCCAAGGGATTACATTCTAACACACTTTAATAACAAAACATACTTAACAACTGATACAAACAAAGCTATTAAACTGGACCCGGTCCGCCCAGCACGCATCAGTATCACTATATGTGATAATGGGGAGTTGAGTGCCTTTTTCACTGAGGTCGAGTTGTTGGCTCCCGCCACTCCTTTGGATTTATGCTTAGTTGTCAAATGGGTACATGTGTGTCTTTCTTGTTGAGGCTCAGCTCAAGATAGTCCACTAAGGCTCATTGATGTGGAATGACCTTATATAGTATCTCCAGCGTAGAGCCGTTACATCCTAGTGACACGTAACCCATTGGGTCGTTCCGAATCGGTCCTGACACGCGCGGACATATAACTAAATATCCTAACATTTTTTATCTCTGCATTTAAATCATTTCTATCTACACGCCTTAAGATACTGATTGTAAAGTTGCCCCAATATATAATAGACATTTGATAAAATCGTGCAAGGAGGAGAGGACGTAATAGATAAAAGGAGAATATAATTTTTGTATTTTTTTCATATCAGTATAGAAGAGAGTTTATATAGGCAAATTATAAATCTTTTCCAATCAAGAGTTTTCCTATAATATCGTATATCAATTACTCTCAGAATTTTGCCTTGTAATGCATAATTAGTGAGAGCTGTAACATCCCGATTTTTATTGGGCCACCAGAGCCCTAGTGGGCCCAATAAAAGTGACCCGAGCCTCTACCCGTGACCCGGTAGGAGGCAACCCTTGACAGGGTATCGAGCTAGAGAACTCCGAATTGAGTTTTGTCAGTTCTCGTGGACTCGTATAGTCAATACGAGCGCATCGGAACTCGTTCAGTTGGACCTCGAGGTCATAAAGTGGATGTGATCATTCCTCGTAAAACGCAACGAGAGCGAGATTTTGGATATCAAGCTAGAGAACTCCGAATCAAGTTCTGGAGGCCTCGTATAGTCTATATGAACGCATCGGAGCTCGTCACGTCACGATCTGAGGTCTAACGACAATTTTACACACTTCGACCATTTAAGCGCGCTACGACGCGCAGATTTTGGACTTTCGCCCAACGGACTCCGATTCAACCCCAGTCAGTGGCGTTGGACTAGTGTAGTCAATACGAAGTCAACGGAAGTCATCCCGGTCAATTTCAACAATAATTGGTCAACCCGTGGTCAAATCAAGCCTAATCATGCACCGAAAAGCGTGCACACTCCAATTATGACACGACACCCCGAACCTTGACCTGACCCCGATGACTTGAGCCCACTTTGACTTTGACCAGCCAGGGGACTCACCCTAGGGTTGAATTGGTCAAACCCTCCTAAAAATCTTTTTTTTTAAATTTTTCTCCAAGTGAGGGGCCCACCTCCTCTCCAAAGAAGGATGACCCATCCCCCTCACTCTCCTTGGGCCCCCAACCAGCAAGCCCCCATCCCACTACAAGTGGAGGCCCACCCACTTCTTCTCTCTCCCTCTCTCTTTCCCACCTAAAGGCCCAAGCCCATAAGGGCTCCTTCCCTTTTTCCCCACATGGGGGAAAATAGGGGACCTCCAGTTGTCATTGGACAGTTAGAGGGTGGGGATTAATTCCTCCCTAAGGAGGGATTAGTCCCACACCACCCAAAGGGAGGAAGCTCCCCCTCCCCCTCCCTATAAAAGCCACCCAACCCCCCTCTCTTTCCCACACAGCTCTCAGAGCAGCCTCTCCCCCTGCTTCCCCCCCCTCTGCTGGAGCTCTGGTGGCCGGAAAAATCCAACCCGAGGAGCTCCTCCCCCTCCACCACCACCACCCTCCATGGCCGACCAAGCCGGCCCCTCCCGAGCCCGCCAAACCCAGGTGGAACCCTCTCTTCCTCCCCCTCCCCATTTCTGACGTCTTGCATAGTGCTCCCAGCGGCCGGAGCGCCGCCGCTGTCACCCTCCTCCCTCTTGTTCAAGAAAAAAATGGCTCCAGCGGCGACTGGCGGCGGCAGGCCGCCGGACCACCGCCGGAGGGAGCGCCCACCACCGGCGGGTTGGCCGGTGGCCGGCCGACGACGGAGAAGCCCCGTTAGGGCTCCAGGAAGTGTACAGCGCGGGGGGAGAAGATGTACAGGAATTCTTAATTATATATATATTATATTATAATAATATATATAAATATATAATTATTATAATATTATAATATTATAATAAATTAAGGGGTTTTTATTTTGCAGAGGCTAAAATAGACCTTTAGGAAAATAATGTTGAACATAAAAAATGTTTCCCTAATTAAGGACTTCCTCCACAAATATTTTGAGAATTTTTGGAGTTGATTTGGTATTTTTAAAATCCCAAATAAAATTTGTTTAGTCAAATTAAAAGCCCAAAACTCTTCAAAAAATTATGAAAAAATTTTCAGTCTCATTTTAGACCCCCTTATAGGTTGTATCAAAATTTGGAGACATGGTGATTAAAATTGGAATTTCTCCAAATTATTGGAGCCTAGGGTCGTGTTCGGAAATTATTACGCTCATTTTCTTCGAAAATGAAAATTGGAGCGCGCGACTATCCTCTCTAATTTGAACAATAAATTCAAATTGTCATATCGACGAGCGTGGCTGAGGCAAGTGACCAAGCTCCAGGTGTTCCGAGACGTTGCGGAACTGTCGAGCGCCTCGACTCTCGGGCGAT
The DNA here is from genome assembly GCA_039513925.1 of Platanthera zijinensis. Taxonomy (NCBI): domain Eukaryota; kingdom Viridiplantae; phylum Streptophyta; class Magnoliopsida; order Asparagales; family Orchidaceae; genus Platanthera; species Platanthera zijinensis. Next base: position 234,525,223 of record CM077081.1, read on the forward strand.
CTGAGCACTCTCGGAAAGTGAGAGTACGAGTAGTGAGTTGCAAATTATTCTCGACAAATAATGATGGTGTTACTCCTGATAAGCCCATGATCCGATTAAGCTGTGATTAATAAGGCGCAACCAAATCCTAATCGGATCTTAATAATGAGTGTAACCCAACGAAGCCTTATTAAAAACTGAAGTAGAACTGAATGTGCCTCCTGAGAATGGAGATGAGACTGAAGCCTCCTGAATGGAGTGATTAGACTACTAACCTTTTCTTTATGTTTTACTCCAGTCTCGTACTGGTCAAGTACTTTTAATTCAGTTCTACTCCAGTCTCGTACTGGTCAAGTACTTTTAATTCAGCTTTACTCCAGTCTCATACTGGTCAAGTACTTTTAATTCAGCTCTACTCTAGTCTCGTACTGTTCAAGTACTTTTAATTCAGCTTTACTCAAGTCTCGCACTGGTCAAGTACTTTTAATTCAGTTCTACTCAAGTCTCGTATTGGTCAAATACTTTTAATTCAGCTGTACTCCAGTCTCACACTGGTCAAGTACTTTTAATTCAGCTCTACTCCAGTCTCGTACTGGTCAAGTACTTTTAATTCAGCTTTACTCCAGTCTTACACTAGTTAAGTACTTTTAATTCAGTTCTACTCCAGTCTCGTACTAGTCAAGTACTTTTTATTCAGCTCTACTCCAGTCTCGTACTGGTCAATTACTTTCAATTCAGTACTACTCTAGTTTTCGTACTGACCACATTTCATTACAGCACTTTAAATAAGCAGCATAGTCACCGCACTTGTCCTCATTGTAATTTACTATTATAATCATGGGTCCTGCTCTGACGAGAAGTTGTTGTTAAGGTTGAGCCTTAGTTGGGGCTAACCGGAGTTGAGGTATTCCTCCAGGTCTAGCTCCAAATAATGCGCTCACGCGCTCCTTGTCGAAAGTAGAGCTAAGTGCCGACACCCGAAGCCTAAAACCTGGTAGGGCAGGACAACGTAGACCCGATGTGTATTATGATTGCCTTTTGCTTTATTGAATTTAAATTGCTTGCGGTGAAATAGTGGCGGGTCAGTCCCTCCCGCAGACCGTTCGTACCGGTGCGGAAAGGTCGATGACTCAAGGCGACAGGAAGATGGGTACCATGAGTGACCGACCGTTATATTATTCCCCGACGGGTTTCCTCCGCTGGTCGGCCAAAAAGATTCGCCGGATGTCGATCACATCCAGGAGTACACAAGGTTATACGTTAGGGCCTGGGGTTGTGCTGTACGACCACCCCCAGAAGTGGCAGGACTGGCCATTGTCACCGACGGCCACATCGGTGAGGCCCGCAGGGCTCGCTACCCTGCTGGAACAAAGGCGGTCCAAACTATGTCGACATAGGGTTTGTGTGCGCGGCTATGAATACTTGCGCTGTATGCACGGCTGTGAATGCATGCGGTGTGTGCGCGACTGTGAATGCATGCGGTATGTGCACGGCTGTGAATGCCTGCGATAGAATTCAGGATATGAAAACCTGTTATGCTGATGAGCTAGAAGAGCATTGTTATAACCATTTTATACTATTGCTGTTTTTTTCGGTTTTACTGCACTCTTTTTATTTGCTCCTAGCTGTTCATATATGAATTGTTGTGCTGACCCTCTCTTGCTTCAGCTATTTACTTCTGTTGGGTGGGTGCGTGCTCATCCCTAGGATGTTGATCCGGGGAGGAGATTTGTTTCCACTTAGCTATGTGACTAACGGTTATTTGATTAACCATTCACAGAAGGTGGAGCACCGTAGTGACCCGCTGCCGTAGGAGATTACGCCAGTAGCTAGGTCTACTCGAGTTGATGCACCCCCGCCATCCCCAGAGTTTAGAGACGTGAGTTCCGTCGAGGAGCATAGAGAGAGAGAGTATACGCGGATTATATATATCACATATATAGCCCACGAGCTTATATACGTACTTAGGCTTCGACCCTATAACCGCTGTGATTTTGATATGTGATATATAAATCTGCAATGGTTTCCTGTTAATGCTTCCGTTATATTCTGATGGGTTGTGAATGTTATGATTCGAGCCGAGCAAGGCGACCAACTAGTGTTTGGATAGGGTGGATCGTTTCCCCTATAAGCACTGGGTGGGCGTCTTTCGCCAGTAGTACCCCTCCGGCCCGACCCGGGCAAAAGGTTGGGGGGGGGGGTACTACAAGAGCACCCCTCCTATTTTCGAAATTACAAAAAACTCCCCTTAAGTTTTCATTTCATTACCAAAACCTCCCCTGGTTTTTTCATTTCATTGCATCCATGAAGAAAAATACCCCTATGGACACTGTTCATCGAGGGGGGGTGTTTTTGTGCATGGATGTTATGAAATTAAAACTTCAGGGGAGGTTTTTGTAATGAAATGAAAACTTTAGGGGAAGTTTTTGTAATTTCAAAAATAAGAGGGGTGCTGTCAGTAATTTAGCAAAGTTAGAGGGGAGGCCCCGGTAAATGGCCCTGCAAATATATGTGAAGTCCAATTATTTCCTATAATGTTGGCTTGCCACAAATGTAATATTTCCTAAAGCAATGTTTGAATGTGCTCCAGAATATTCTTCCACCATAATGTCGTGTTAATAACATTTAATCTCACTTATAAATTTCAAGATGATTTTAAGAGAGTGTGGTTTAATGAGCTTATAGTCTATAAACATTATCTCTTTTGATTTCTTAAATGGATCCCAAACTACACTCATAGTCTGGATACTGATATTATCCCAACTTGGAATAATATTTGGGGCTTCCCATTTTACTGCTTTGATGATGATATCCTCCATATCCTTATTAAACTGATGGGAAGCTCCACATCGCATGGGGCTCGGGCTGATAGGGCACAGTTTGTGTGGAATTCAATCTTAAAACAACTAGTCCTAAGTTTTGCATTTAGGCATTCACAAGGCTAATGCAGCTAATTCGATTCTCTCTTTTCAACTTTCCTTGGGGAAAAATCATTGTTGTGCTATTTGTTTTAAACAAGGTCATAACGCCCAAAACTACATAAGATGAGAGGGTCCTCCATTGTAGACCTCTTTTAAGGCCATGCATTGGCTTATTTGCCAAATCCATAAATTCTTGGTCTATCCCCCTTGTCTCTTATGTTGATATGACGTTGGTATAAATGGACATACAATATATTATATAGCATAACTAAACCATTATACTCTTGCTTCTCATGTTCCCTCTACTTCTAAAATTTCACATCAACTCATTGATTTAACAAGCCTAACATTTGTGTTATTTATTAACTTGGATTTAGTTAGTGGAAAGATTGGACAACACATGATAGGTTTAGCTGAAGACTCCTCTGATTTGGCTAGAATAACTCCAATCGGTTATTTCATCAATAGATTTGAACTTTTAGGCTCCATCAATGAGGATGATGACTCTAATTTAATTAATAACACAATTAATCTCTCAGTGGTTGGTGGTAGATCTGATCGTGTAGATTATTCTATCATGCACCCAGTGGCGGATCCAGAAAATTAATAATGAGGGTGCACAAATTGATAATGGGGGTGCACACAATTTTTTTTGAAAGCGTCACTGGATTCTAAAAATTTTAACATGGGAGGTCAGACATCAACTTTCTTCAAAAAAAAATTTGAACATTTCAATCTTATCGGAGCGGTTTCTCCCTCATCTGGCCGACATTTTTGACGTATAAGTAGTCAAAATCCATTGCCTCGACGAGAGCAATCCAAATACACTAACTATTTTGAAAAATAATGGGGGTGCCAATGTCCCTCGGACCCCCCTCTGGATCCACCCCTGCATGCACCCCTTTCTCTCTTGAATACTCTCCTTAATATGAACATTTCTCGTGCTATTATCGTCTCTTCTAATAAGTATGCACATATAATATTAGTTTTGAGCATTTCCTAACTAAGTTCAACCCAGTTAACACTAACTACTATAATAGGGTTGAGGATAATGTAGTTATCCTTAAGTTTTCTACTTATAATATGCTAATTTATGATAATGTTATTACTTTTTAATATGTTAATGATGTTAATTAAGTTGCGCTAAATTTTGAGGTGTTTATATAGATATGTTTAAGGATTCTATAGTAGTACAAGTATTAATACCTTAGTTAACTCTGATATGTCTGTATCAATGCTGCCTAGAAAAGGCGATGTTATTGCTTGCATAACTGATGTGATTAATATTACTCTTGATTTAAGTGATATAGCTACTACTAAAGTGCTGCCTAATGTGTTTATGGTTGCTTTAAATGGACTGGCTAAGAAAGCACTCTTAAATATAGCACTTGTGGCTAATGATTCAACTCCTTCTATATATGATAGATGTTTTAAAATGACCTACTTTTAGGCTCCGTTGGGGGGACTTATTTTCACCGGTCAAGCGGTTACGACCGCATGAACCGGGCCTTAAATTAAGGCACGGTTCACGCGGTCGTAACCGCTTGATCGGTGAAAATAAGTCCCCCCAAACGAAACCTTAATCCACTGCGGAAATGATGTGGGCAAGAATTACGTATATCCATCTTTTGTTTCAAAAGCATCTCCCAAAGCAGAAACTCAAACTGAGTTAACTACCTGATCCAGAGGCAAAACTTGGCAATGTGGATTGAAACTAAGATAAAAAATGAAATTATTTAACTGAATATTTTCTTTGAAATTTTCAAGGAATTCATAACCCCAATATTATAAATAGACTCAGACTAATGGTTAAGAATAATGACTTAAAAATCATCATCATCATTGAACCTAAGGGGAGTCCTAATAAGGCAAACTTCTTTAGATTTAAACTAAAATTTGACCGTTATTTTACATCACATGTTAAGAAACATATCTGGATATTCATGAATAAACCATTTAATTTCAAAATCTTATTAAAATCAAACATTTCACTTCTTTGTTGATATCAAACCTATTACTTCTCACTCTATATTGCTTATGTAAAACACATTTGGAAACTTAAGAACTCTCTCTGGGAGAATATTCTCACATGTGCTTCCTTCAATGTACTCTCTTGATGTATCTTAAGTGATTTCAACACAAACATTGATCCATCAGAGAAATCTAATTGATTATGACTTTCGTGATCTCTTACACTTGGTCTAACTTCCAACTCATTGCTGGTCACATCCTTCAATGATTTAATGGAGCTCATGTTAACAATTTGTTGGTAGATATGTCCAAATTAACTATATCTTATTTAGATCGCACTTGTTCGAACCCTAAACTACGTATTATTAGGGAAAATTCGATCCGTTAAACCATCACCAATGGTATAAAGATGCAATTTTTATTCTCATTGTGATCAACACCTTCTTGTAACAATTCAGTACAATCGCATTCAAGGGGTAGGCCAGGGATTGGTTCCACCAACTACCGACAAGTTTTATCTACTACATATGATGACATCTATCGCGGGTTGATGCTAAGGTTTGCAACCTACTAGAAGATGAAGTAAGGCTCAAATGTGTTATTCTTGATCAAGTGGGGAGCTCAATAGACCCTAAGCGTGCAAATAAGGCATGTCGGGCCTAGATCAGGCTCAGTCCGTTGGGCCCGGGCTTTTTTTGTCAAGCCCAGGTCAGACCCGATCTTTTTTGCTGTTGGGCCCATGTCGGCCTAACTCAAACCGGGTATGGGACCTTGCAATATAAGGGGGCTTGTTGAGAACACAAAATCGGGCCCAAGCAGCCCCAAAGTTAATGGCTAGCTGCCATTTGACAGCTAACTAGCTGCCAAATGGCAGCTAGCTGTTGCCAAACGACACCAAAAATTACTGATGTTTGATAGCATAAATGCTAGGCGCTAGCCAAACATTTAATGTTGGGTTGGCCACCCAACATATAAATGCAGGCTTCCAAGTGGGCCTACGTCTGGGTTGCGGCCGATATAGGAATGTGAAAGAGGGTTTTCACTATCTCTAGATGATAAACCTATGGTTGCGGCCTTGCAGGGGGCAGGAGTTGGGATTTGATCGTGCATAGTCTGAGCTGAAGACTAAAAAGGCTTTTCATTTGCTCTTAGCCCTAAATAAATAAACTTATTATTTCAATGTAGGTGGCCCACATTGAGCGCAACATAGATATGCTCCAATTTCTTTTCATCCATTTCGTAAATATTTACATATATTTTAAGAGCATTTGTTGAATGAAAAATTAGTAGAAGCATTTGGGGGCATAATTTTATATGTCTACAGTAAATTTACCTCTTATTAGATAGCATTTCCTACCATGCAATACTCAAACATTTACCTATCATTTGATGAATGAAAAAAAAGTATGTAAGAGCATTTGGATGCTTAATTAGTATGGTTATAGTGAATTTATTTCTTATTATATAGTCTTTTATGTCATGCATTCCACAAATATTTACATATATTTGAACCGTCTATTAAGCAATTGTTGAGTGGAAAAATATGTGGAAGCATTTGCAAGTTTAATTTTATATGTCTATAATGAATTTATATCTTCTATAAACAATGTGTCAATGCATAAAAAAGTGAGAAATATTTTAAGAGATAAAAACACAAACTTGAAAATGAAAAAAATCAGCAAAAGAGATGTCCCGCCTTTAAAGTCATTGGAACATGGATTGGAACAAATTGGGATTGGTTCCAAAAACTTTTTGATATAACTACAGCGACCAAGTCGTTCGACTAAAATCAACAAAAACACCAAAAATTCGAAACCTGGATTTATATTTCAACCTAAATTATAATTAGTGACATTTGTAAATCATAGAAGATATTTAATTGTTCAGCAAACGAGTGCTGCAGGAGGGGAGGTGTCCACTGCACCAGCGGATAACACGTGTAAGTAGCAAAACAGATATACAATTCTTCCATGACGGTAACAGTGGATCAAAGATCGGAGTAATTTGTTGTCGTAATTAAAAATAGTTACCTGTATTATATCATATATTTATAAATATAGATTATGAATTTTCATAAATAGAACAACGATGATTGCTCACCTGCTCCAAAGTTATCGCATGAAGAGCTCTATTTTATCATTAACTAAAGCTTTGCGGAACGAAGGAAGCTTTCTTGAAGACGTTTTAGCCTATATTATATTAAGCGTAGTAAATGTAACATCCCAATTTTGAATAGGAACCCTGGAAGTATTGACACCTCAACAGGTGCATCACATTACCTTAGAAACAAGGTGGAGCCCTTAAAGGGGAAAAAGGTGCACTTAGCCAAGTTAGCCAACTCAAACCCCATTGGCCCCACCCTTGACCCATTGAACCATCCATACCCTCCCCACCTAAGTGGGTCAATTCATCCATTGAAAGTCCAGTAGGTGCATCAAATCACCTTGAAAATAAGGTGAAACCCTTAAAGAGACCAAATGTGTACTAAGTCAAATTTGACCAAATCACCCCCATGGACCCCACTTATAGCCAATTGAACACATTAGACCCTTCTACATAACTTTAGGAAGTCAAGTCACCCTTTGGAACCCTAGTTGGTGCACTACCTCACCTTTAAGACAAGGTGGAACCCTTAAGAGGTAAAAGCATACACTTAGCCAACATTGATCAAATCAACTCAATTGACCCCACCTTTGACCAATTGACTCAACCATACCCTTCATCATAACCCAATGTAGACTACCCACTATTGGCACCCCAAATTAAATGCTCCGCTATATAATAAATAAGGTGGAACCCATAAATTAGATATGGTGTGCATTTTACCAATTTGCCTTAAACCACTCAATTAAACTTCTTCTTGACCAAATAAATTAACCACACCATGACCTAAGACCAAGGCTAACTAAACCATAAAATGTTGACTTTGGTCAACCTAAAGTCAACTAAATTAAATCATGGTTTAAGCTAAATATCCCTTAAACAAAAATTACCAAAAATGATAATACTTCAAATCAAATTAATCTTGAGTTCTTTTCTTTTTGGGAGGCTGAGGCATCAGCACTTGAGCTTATTCAAGCCCTCTCTAGGTAGCTAGATGGCTCAGAGGATAGCTTAAAGTCATATCCATACACAACCATAGTGAAGGTAAGGGAGAAATTTGTATCCTCACCCCACCCTATAAAAGCCCCCACCACACCATAAATTGGGTGTCATACATAGTATATGCATGTTGGATATAATAATAAACACCCCTATAAGTTTCATAATTTTGGTGAATATTTTTCTATAGTTTTATCAAATATTTTATAATTATGCACTAATCATATAAATAAAATAATTAGGTCATCCCTTTGATATAAAATTCTAATTTTATGGACACACTCTTGTATGCATGATAAAAATCTATGTAGAAGTTTCAAGTCATTTGGAACTGTTTACATAGTTGTTTGATCACTCAAATGATTTTAGCACATTATAAGATAATTGTTATATACACCCCCACAAAAATCTTCAAATTAATTTTTAAGTACCTTATAGGAAGAACCAGACCGAGTCACCAACATGAGACTTATAGGTATTGGTCCAAGCTTTCAAATTTGGGGTGGCATGTTTTCTGAGGAGGTGTATAACTTCTTAAATTAATTTTTAAAAATTTTTGTGACATGAATAATATAATCTTCCATATTTTGTGTATTTTTCTAACATATGACCTTATATGAACACAAAAATTTATGGATAGAATCTTTATAAGGTTTATAATCCATGTGCAGAGGCTTGGAATTTTCGGAACATAATTTTCATGGTTTATATTAAAATACATCATATGTTACATCATATGTCACACCATATAAATAAATGAAATAAAAGTGCCTAAAATATAATTATAAATTCTCAAACATTTTTGGTGCCCTGTTAAGGTCATGATTGACCGGGCAAGGTCATGATTGACCTTGGTTTATGATTTGGAAATATTTTGACTTGTTTTGATGATTTTGCAAAACTATACACCTTAATAATTAATATATATCACATTATATAAATAAATGAAATAAAAGTGCCTAAAACCTCTATATAAACACTCAAACTTTTTTAGTGCCCTATTATGATCACGACTGACCTTTGTTCATGATTTGGAAACATTTTTGACTTGTTTTGATGATTTTCAAAACTATACACCTTAATAATTAATATATATCACATCATATAAATAAATGAAATAAAAGTGCCTAAAACCTCTTTTAAGTGCCCTATTATTGTCATGATTGACTTTGTCTCATGGTTTGGAAACATTTTGACTTTTTTTTGATGATTTTACAAACTATACACCTTAATAATTAATATATGTCACAACATATAAATAAATGAAATAAAAGTGGCTAAAACCTCTTTATAAATACTCAAACTTTTTCAGTGCCCTATTATGGTCATGACTGACCTTGGATTATGATTTAGACATATTTTGACTTTTTTTGACGATTTTAAAAAATTATACACCTTAATAATTAATATATGTCAAACTATATAAATAAATGAAATAAAAGTGCCTAAAACCTCTTTATAAATACTCAAAAATTTTCATTGCCCTATTATGGTCATGACTGACCTTGTATTATGGTTTAAAATATTTTGACTTGTTTTGATAATTTTACAAAACTGTACCTAATAATTAAATAGTATTTGTCACACCTTGTAAATTAATGAAATAAAAAACCTCTAAACCTTTCAATAAATTCCCCAATTTTTACAGTAGCCTAATACTGTCATGAATGACTTTGAGTTTAGTTTTGAGGATGTTTGGACTTAAATTGATCATCTTATGACTTATACATTCAAAAGTATAGTTGTATTATTTAATTTGCCACACTAGTATATTGATGAAATGTTTTGATCTTAAACATATAAATAAATTCTCAAATTATTTATGATGCACATATAATTAATATCATGACTGACCTTGGGTTCAATTTTGAGGATGTTTGTACTTAAATTGATTATCTTAAGATTTATGCATTCAAAGAGTATAGTTTGATTATTCAATTTGACACACTAATATATTTATGAAATCTTTTGATCTTAAACATTTAAATAATTCCCAAATTCTTATGGTGCCCTTATAATATCATTAATGAGCTTGTGTTTAATTTTGAGGATGTTTGACTTAAATTGATCATCTTATGATTTATGCATTCAAAGAGTATAGTTTTGATTATTCAATTTGTAACACTAGTGTTTTAATGAAATGTTCTTAAAACTTTTAAATAAATTCTCAAATTTTTATGATATACTTATAATCTCATGAATAAGCGTGGTTTCAATTTTGAGGATGTTTGGACTTAAATTGATCATCTTATGATTTATTCATTCAAAGAGTATAGTTTTGATTATTCAATTTGTCACACAAGTGTATCAATAAAATGTTTTGATCTTAAAACATTTAAAGAAATTCCTAATACTTATAATCTCATAAATGAGATTGGGTTGAATTTTTGAGGATGTTTGGACTTAATTTGAACACATCATGAGTTATACATTAAAAGAGTATAGTTTGGTTATTAAATTTATCACACTAGTATATTCATAAAATGTTTTGATATTAGACATTTAAATAAATTCTAAATTTTGATGGTGTACTTATATATCATGACTGATCATGGGTTTAATGTTGAATAATATGGAGTTAAAATTAACCCTCCTATAAAATTATATATGATAGGAGTATAGTTTGATTATTTAAATTATCGCCATAATATACTTACAAAATATCTTGATCTTAAACATTTATTATAAATGTTTGTTTCATTTCAGCTCCTTTATCATATCATGTTTCAGTATGCAATACCGTTCATACTGCACTTTATTTATACATATCGGGCGATCATAAGTAGTGCGTAGTAAACCCATGATGTGGTGCATGCTTCTTTCATAAATATAATTTGACTGACGGAGCTAGCAGTAAACTTAGTATACGTCGGTAAAACCCATATTTAAGATATCTAACTGGTAAATATAATGATACACAATGCAACCACCACCTTTATTATTACTTGGCCAATTGACAACTTATATTAGGTATCACATTGTATTTCTAAGGAGTTATCTAGCATGGCTCATGCTTAAACATACTTGCAATGTTTGGAAACATTCAATTCGGTTCATATCACATCTTATTTATACATTGAACAATCGTGGGTAGTGCACGATGAACTTCTAGTACAGTATTAAATTCTTTTTGTAAATGATAGTTTAAATAGTGAAGCTAGCAGTAATCATAGTATACGTCGGTGTAGCCCATATTTTAATATGTCAAACTGGTATATAAGAAAGAAGTTAGGGGTGAGCCAGTATCTTCTATAATAAAGGTAGTGTATAATGGTAAATAGTGTGATCACCAACCTTATTCTTAACTGGCCGGTTGATAACTTAAATTAGGTATTACAACATATTTCTAAGGAGTTATTTAGCATATCCCTGGAGTTAAAATTTTACCATCCTTCGGGTCTCCGATAGACTAAAAGATTGTAGAGACTAGTTCTTAGTATGGTAAGGAGAATGACATTGATGTAATATTTAATTATGCATAATTGTGGCGAGATGACGGGTGAAGTACAAAGTGTGGGCTAGTGTTGCACGTTAAGGCTTGGGCTAGTGGTGTGTCACCTATCTAGAAGCGGAGGTGTTTGATCCGGTGTTATCATCCACCATAGTGATATGACTCATGTGGTTAGCTACCAACTTATTAATTGGACTGTGTAGGACTTAGGCATCTAACACTAGTTCAATATATTATCTTACTTTAGCATACCTTGCATCTTTAAACCCTTATTAGTTTGTATAAGCATTTTTTTCGTGTATTTATGGTGTGTTGTGGTAAAAGGTGGGCTTGTGATGGCGGGCTTGCAAGCTTAAATTCTCTGGACTAATTCTGCAGGGCTTAATGAGTGTTGTTGTTAACTCATTTTTGAAGTAACCTACATAACTTTAGGACTTCCTTACAGTAGGTTTATGACACCCGACCCTAATAGGTTTAGGATACCTACAAAAATTTTGAAAGAAAGGGTGAGTTAGATCGGATGATACTGAATAATGAAGCAAGATCGGACGTTTGATATTTGTCCAACGGCTTTTAAAAGCATGGTTTAAAAAACCATACCATATATTTTTATATATGGTAAAGATATATATATATATATATATATATATATAGGGTAAAATGAAAATACACTTAATGTGTATATCAAAAAATACGCGCCTTTTGAAACTGCGTCTTTTACGGGCATTTTTAGGAAAAGTGTTCAACATGAAAGTTGTAGATATCGTCGAGATCTACAACTTTCATGTTGAACACTTTTCCTAAAAATTCCCGTAGAAGACTCAGTTGCAAAAGGCGCGTATATAAGTATATCCACTTAACGCGGATATATATATATATATATATATATATATATATATATATATATATATATATATAGTAATATACAAAAACTACTCTTTGGTGAAATATTGTCTGATGTCCCTATATTGCCCTTATAGTTGTATTCATAATTACACAATTATACCAAACTTTATATTAGTATATTATAAAGACAATATCCTTTTAGGTAATTACACAACTTTACAATATTAAAATACATAAAATAAAAACACTAGATATCATAAACCTATTGTCTCTAGCTAGGAATGACAAGAGAAAAATTAATATTTTAACGTTAAAATATAATTTATTTTACAAAATAAAAATTGAAATGCGTGGGATGATCCTGGTACTCTGGCGCTTGTGGTTGTGCACACTTGCTGGCGATGATTGCCTTCTTCCTCTGGATTTTTTGGGGACTTGGGGGTTTTCCTACTGGCAACGTGTTGGTGGAGCGTTGGTAGCCGCAGGTGACCGCCGGTGGTTCACAACGACAGGAGGCCGACTCGGGGGAGGAGGCAGGAGAGCTCTCACCTGAGGAAGAAGAAGACAACCCGGAGAAGGGAAAAAGTGAAGAATGAATAGGCCCTGAGGTCCCTTTTATAGCTTCCGGGGGAGGATCATGGCGGGCCCCACAACTAAATTAGTAGGTTAGTGGGTGGTTACCCTCTTGATCGGACGGCGAGGAGAGCCTCCCCTCAATCGGACGGTGGGGAGGTCATCCACGGCGACGGGCTGCCACGACGGCGGTGGTGGTCGGGCGGGCGGACGGCGGCGGGGGCGGTTGGCGGCGAAAGGAGGCCGGCGGCGGAAGGCGGCCGACGGCGGAAGGCGGCGGGAAGCGGCCTGCGGCCGGCCGGTGGCGGCCTGCGGCGGGAGGAGGCCGGCCGGTGGCGGAAGGCGGCCGACCGGTGGCAGCCGGCGGCCGACGGCGGGAGGCGGCCGACAGCCGACGGCCGACGATGGTTTGCCGGCGGCCGGCGATGGCCGGCCGGCGGCCGGTGACCGGCGGTGGTTGGCGTCGAGTGGCGGTGGTTTCCTCCTTTTGTGATGGAAGAGGAATTAGTGGAGAGATAAGAGGGGAAGTGGGCCCTCCCGCTCTCCTCCTATCATGATGGGGATCATGGGGGAGTGGGTTGACTAGTCAAGCCCATGATCCCTTCATTTGGAACGGCTATGCGCCCCCCAAATACTTTAAAAATGGGTTAATCCCCATCATATATATATAATAATAATAATAATAAAAATAATAAACGATAGGCATATTTGGAAGCACATCAAATGTTGGATCTTGACCGTTGGTCGAAGATGATTCAAAGAATGGTCGTCAGATCCAAAAAATTGGGGCTTCCATTAGCCATTCCTGCATAAAGCCAATCCCTCTGAATCCCGATTTCCCCGACTCCCCTTCCGCAAACAAATGGTGTGGTCGCTGCCTCCCAATGCCGTCGACGGCATGCTCGGCGCCCACCGGGGGTTCGACGGCCTCCGACGAACCCGTCGGGGGTTTGAGTGAGCGGTGGCCCTGCCCGTGAGTCCCAGATCTAGGGCTCACGGGCAGGGCCACCGCCGGCGGTGGCCCTGCCAGCTCGCCGTCGGACAACCCCTGGCGGGTTTGCCGAGCCCCGGCGAACCCGTCGTTTGTCTCCGACAGGCTGCTGGCTGCTCCGCCGCGAGCGGCGGGGTGAACCGGTGAAGGCGGGGGGGGGGGGGAGGGGGTATCGACTTTTATTTTTTTATTTAATTAAAAATTATAAAATTTTTACATTTTAGATTTTAAATAACTGTCGGGAGACGGGTGAAGCCCGCCGGGGGCCGCGAGTGGTGGGTGCGGCTCCTGAATAATGTCGCCGTCCCTGAACAATGTCGTTGGTTTGCGGCCGAAGCCCGCAACGTCGCATTGAGAACGGATGAAGCTTGTTCAAAGATGCTAATATATCTTTATTATATAAAACAATATAGCATTCTTGAAGCACACCATCAGCTAAATCATGCCCGTCCGATCAAGCTCCATCAAAAACTGGTCGTTGGATTCAAGAGAGGAGGGCTGCCAATTTCCAAATCTCCTTTTAAAACACTGCTCACATCCCAAAATTTCCCGATACCACTTTTCCACCCCTCGTGCCTTCACGGGCTCACCCCGCAGCCGCCGACGGAATCGGCGGGCAGGAAGCAGGAGGAAGGCGGAAGCGGAGTTCTGTTTACGAGATTTCAGTTTTTAATTTTGTTTTTTTATAATTTAATTATATTCTTTAAAGTTTAAATAGAAATTTATTTTAATTTAAGTTAATTTAATTATATTCCCCTTTGGGAATTGAAGCCCGTCGGGGCGCGGGCGAAGCTCATCGGGGCGCGGGTGAAGCTTGTCGGGGCGCGAGCGAAGCTCGCCGGGGGCGGGCGAAGCCCTCTTGAATGCCAAGCGGGCGAAGCCCGCAACGAGACGCATCGAGAACGGGCGGAGCCCGTTCGAAGATCCTGCCGGTGGCAGGCGAAGCCCGCAGGGGGCTGGCGAAGCCCGCTTGAATGCTCGTTCGATGATGCTAATATATTATCAAGTAATATGTATATTTGGAGCACACCAAACTTTTGATTTGAATCATTAGATCAAATATGATCACCATCTGAAGCCCGCAACGTCGCATCGAGAACAAGCGAAGCCCGTTCGAAGATGCTAGTATATATTATAAGACAATATATATATTTGGAGTATACCGAACTTTTAATTTGGATCATTGGATCAAATATGATCACCATCCATGAGAGATGAAGAGAGCAAGAAAAGAGAAGAGAGGGGGTGGGGATAATTAGTATTAAAAAAATAAAAAATTAGGGGGAGAGATGGGGGTGGCGAAAGATTGGGGGAGAGATAGAGAGAGAGAAAGAGGGGGAGGTTGAAGGGAGAATAAGAGGGGAGATAAATCAATTTTTGTAGGTTAAAATGTGGAATGTTTTATAAAATAAAAATAAGGGTGCAATGTTTTGAATAAAATTAAGGGTGCAGACGCAACCCGCTCATAGTCGAGCGCAGCCCGCTCATAGTCGAGCGCAGCCCGCTCATAGTCGAGCGCAGCCCGCTCATAGGCGAGCACAACCTGCTCAAATACGGGCGAAGCCCATGCGAAGGCGCGGAGCCTGCCTGGAAGCGGTCGAAGGCTACCCGAGAGTATCGAGTACGGGCGTAGACCGTGCATAAATGCTCGTGTGTGTGTGTTTTTCATTGCTGCAAGACTGAATTAAATGTGACATAGATGTATATTCTGTCAAACAAACAATTGATCAAAAAAAAAACCATGAGATATGCACGAAATCGTGCGACAACGAAACCTAAACCCTCAAGTCGGGCTCTCTAAGCAAGATCGAAGAGAAGGGCCTTCCGCAAAGCTTCACCAACGTAATCAAGGAGGAAGACCATATGTGAATGAGGGACGATGGTGAACGAGTAAACCCTAGCTTTCGCCTCTCCGCACGTGATTGCGCGTTGCTTTTGCTTCCGCATTTAGGCTTCGATCCAATGTTGGGCACGATCGATCGGGCGGCACAAGCAAAAATAAGAGCGCCGAAAAAAATCTTTTATTTTAATTATTATGTTATAACCTATGACCAAGTTTTACTTGAAATCACAGCAATTAATATTTCCTACTATAATGCTTTTCTAAAAGTACCACAACATATATAAATCTATAATAACCCTTTAAAAAGCGCCGGAAAAAACGTTAGTCATAGACGCTTTTTCTTGTAGAGACGCCAAGCAACTACTCATATATCGAAATCATATATGAAGATAATAAGTCTCCATAGTCCATACATGAACCCATTTCTCCCATAATTTGACACCTCCCATGACTTTGACACCCTTCATATTTAAATATGTTATCTTGCTAAACATGGTTGCAAAAACTCATTTCATACCCTTCCTTAAGCCAAAATATGCAAGAAGTTATTTTCTTTCTTGCTTCTTGATGGATCTAGCCAGAAGGAGGTTGAGTTGGTTGATCGATCTCGTTGGGGGGATTTTGTGGAAATCCGATTTCAACAAGTCTACGGCGAGTGGGTTCGGAAAAATGCGAATTCCTCGGTAACTCGTATGGATTCTGTCTACCAAGTCCTACCCTACATGATTGCGGGTTGGAGTTTTTGTCTTGCCGTGGAGGTGATTTGTGGAGTGCAGAGTTAAGCAAGACCATAACGATAAAAAAAAGAATATCCTCGATGGCTCGTTTGAGTTTTGTCCCACGTCACCAAACCAGGAGCTTCCTCCTTCAACCTAGTATATATCGAGATATTTGTGTTTTACTATAGTACTCATGTCCGTGTGTCGCCTGACATTCTGAGCTCCCGATTTTACCATCAGGTTTTAGAAATGATCAGATATTTCTGTTGAGCACGTCTAAATCCCGTGAACCCGAGAGCAACGGCTATGATGACAATTTTTCGAGCTTACGTAGAAAACCAGTTTTCTCTCTAAAATTATATATATATATATCTATATTTTTTTATATATATATATTTATATATCAATGAGCTAAGTATAGGTCAAAAAAGAGTTATTTAATAGAAGAGTATGACCGCCTAAACACATGCATTCATTATTATTAATTTATTATTTAATATTCTTAACATAAATAAACACCAAACCGATAGTTCTCAGAACTCAGGATTCTTGCACACACTGCAATTCACAAAGCGTTCGTATCTAATGCGGAGTATTTCACGAATCACAGCGCATATCCGACGGTTGCTATAGCTCCACACCTAAAATTCTATGCGGGGCACTTTACTGGGATTTTCTTATCACCGACAGCTGTCAGCCTTTGACCTCGCTCTTCCTTATTTGGACTTTTACCCGCCATTTCCCTTAGTTTTTTTTCACCGCCGGAGTTTCTCCAACGAGCTCAAAAACAAGAGGAGGAAGAAGAAGAGGATCACAAAGAGAGGGATGATGATGGTGGCCGGCAGGGCTGATCAGAGTCCTACAATCCGCCATGAGTCCTTTCTTAGGCCTTCCAAAAGGCTTAAGACTGGACCTACAGCAGGGAAAGCCTCTTTCTCACCCAAAGTATTAATTACTATCTCTTCACCTCTCTCCCTCTCCTCCTTTTTTTGTTGATTATAGTCTCTATATTAGGTTTATTAGGGATCACTACTGCCCTAAAAATTCTATTTTGTTGATAAAAAGTTATATTTGAATAACTTTATTATCAATTGATTTAGGGCACTTGTATTGGCAACCCTCTTATGGCTATTGGCAGCCGGCTTATTTCTATTCTCTATATTGTATTTGGGTTGTCAATAATTATGGGAGGTCTGTCAATATAAATGCCCTTGATTTAATGCTCTAAATGCTCATTTTTATTGGGGGGTTAAAACGAGTATATCATCAAAAAAAATAAATATAAATTTCCGTAGATATGATTGAAAAATGGTATTCATTAGTGACTGGGCATAAAGACAAATTCATTGTGCTCCTGAATATCTCTTGCATCCATTCGTATTCGATGATATCCCGAGCGTAAATTCATAGTGTTGTGTATAATTCATCAAACTATTCTTCTATAGTGGGTAAGGAAAATTTATTCTTAATAATTATTTTATTTAAGGCCCTATAATCTACACGATTTTTTTTTAACGAGTAATATCTGAGAGCTAAAGGCAGATGTATTGAGTCTTATTTGGTCATTCCTAAGCATATCTCCTACTTGTCTTTAAATCTCATTTTCTAAGGATCTATGACTAATTCAGGGGTAATTTGTCGTGTTCTTTAAATAATTCTAAATACTAATTCTCCGTTTTGGCAGAGTGGGGGTTAAATTGTCATTCGTTACTGCCCATCTAAGGAACTTTATTCACTTTTATGTTCAAAGGGACGATGTTTGTTAGGTGATCCTTAACGAATGACGGTTTAACCCATGCGTTTACGACCGCCATCACCGTGCCAAACGGAACCTAAGTAGTTTTTGAATTGGATTGGCAGTCTAGATTCTATTTCAACTAATGAGAAGTCCGTGTTGGTGGGTATTGGATCCTCTTTAGTTATCACGAGACCGAGTGCCGCGGGTTTTAAGCTACCATTCTTAGAGTCCGAATTCGGTACAAGTAACCCACATAGAGGAAGGTAGGGAAGAATCATGGGCCGTCCAATCAACGATCCGACAGCTCATTAAATTCGACTTTATTTACTAAAAAAGAAAGAAAAATCAAATTAAAAATATCATATTTTAAATTCCGTGAACCGTCTAATCACACGATCGGATGACCCACGATTCTTTCCTACCTTTCTTTACGTGGGTTACTCCTACCTAATTTTTTTGACCATTCTTAGGCTCCGTTTGACACGGTGGTGGCGGTCGTAAACTCATGGGTTAAATTAGAGGTGCAAGTTGAGTCGAGCCGGCTCGAAAAGAGCTCGACTCGAGCTCGAGCTAAATTATGAGTCGAGCTCGGATATTATTTTTCATGAGCTTGCGAGCCGGCTCGCGAGCTTTTTATTCATATATATATATTTTTTAAAAACATAAAAATATATAAAAAATCAGACTCATGAGCTAAAAAGCTCATGAGCGGCTCGAGCTCGACTCGAGTTTGCGAGCTCGAGCTCGATAAGCAGGCATTGAGCTCGAGCTCGAGCTAGGACCAAATGAGCTCGATGAGCTCGAGCTCGAGCTCGAGCTCAAAATGATTAGCTCGAGCTTGAAAATTTTACCTAGCTCGACTCGAGCTCGACTTGTTTGCACCCCTAGGTTAAACCGTCATTCATTAAGGATCACCTAACAATTATCGTCCATTGGAACATAAAAGTGAATGAAGTTCCTTAGGCGGGCATTAACGAATGACTATTTAACCCCCTATATTCGTAACCGCCGCCATCGTGTCAAACAGAGCCTTAATAGCTGCTTTCATGTTACTTTTCTAGCTAGCATGGGTATTATTTGGGTTCGGGCCTGGAGGGTAAACTGCAGCGCGATCCGACGGATGCGAGCCGCTGCACTTAACCGATCCGATGGATGCGAGCACGCGGAGATGCGTGCACATCTCAGCGCACACATCTCAAAGCAAGTTAAGATGTGCACGCATCTCCGCACGAGTTAAGATGGATTCGCAGCCGTCGGATCGCCTGCACTTTACGGTGCAGTGCATTCGCTGCACTTTACCCTCCCCGGACCCGTATTATTTCTATGCCCTATTAATTTTACCCTAAAACCCCTCATAAACAGTTGAAGAATGACAAGATCGGAGAGAGGGTCGCCGTCCTACAACAGATGGTCGCCCCCTTTGGAAAGGTCTCTCTCTCTCTCTCTCTCTCTCTCTCTCTCTTCAATAATGGATTTGTTCTTGCCTGATAATTATTATCTAATTACAGAGCGACACGGCTTCGGTGCTGACGGAGGCGACTTCGTACATCAAATTTCTCCATGATCAGCTGCAGGTTCTGGTGAATCCGTATCTCCCATCCGCCTCCAATGGCCGATCTCAAGTAAAATAAAGACAACTCTCCCCGTTTCGAAGGCTCCGTTTGGAGGGATTTATTTTTACCGGTCAAGCGGTTACGACCTTAATCAGGCGGTCGTAATCACTTTACCGGTGAAAATAAGTTCTCCCAAACGGAGCCGAAATTTGTTTAGTGCGTCCCACGTTCACTCCCCTATATGCGTCAAGGTTTTTTTTATACATTATTATGTCACATCTTTCAATTTCAAAATTTTTAGGGCACTGATATTAGCACCATAGTTTTGATCATTAACACTTGAATATCGAGAAGCATTGTTTTTTTAAAAAGTTAGCTATCCCCAAGCACGAAAGCTATCCACACTCAAAAATTGAAAAAAAGGAGCAGAGCGCCACCACATGGAGGAGGAATGGGTGTTTGAAAATCGCGGAGTCGAGGAGCACGGCCGCCAAGAGGAAGAGAGATTGCCGGATGTGAAAAAGATAGCCGGGATAAAGAACGCCGCTCGGGAAATGGAGGAGGAGCACTTACTGGATTAGGAGCCCTTCAGGCCGGACGGAAAAAAAGGAGAAAGGGTCGTCGGCAGAATCACGGTTTGGAGGGGAGGCGGAAGCACGAGAGCGGCGAGTGCGAATAAGTAATAATTTTTGTACAGTGCTTGCTAATAGTAATTCTAAAATTTCAAAAAAACTCAAATTTTAAGTGCGGATAGTCAAAAGTGCGGTGCTAATATCAGTGTCCTTTTAAAAAAAATTCTTATTTTTACGCACATTTTAAGTATTGTATTACACATATTCCGATTAAAATTTAAAAAATACGGCCGTAAAATGACATTACAATCGTATTTTCATTTTCCGGTCGTAATGTCATTTTATGGTCATAATGCATGATTTTACAGCCGTAATTTGCTCAGTTATATTCGGAGTATGGGTAATATACTACTTAAAATGAGAGTAAAAATAAGAACATTAATATTTTGGGATTTTCTTAAAAGAAAATTTTAAAATCAAAAAAATTGATTAGGCTGCATTTGGCTTGGAATTTTGTCACCGGTAGCGGGAGTAGACGCAAACACACAGCGAGTAAACAAATGGCCTGTCACGTGTTTGCCATGTCTTCTCCCGCCCTCCCCTCAGAAACAGAGGGCTTCAATCTGCCACCACCCCCCCTCCAGTACGATCGGCAGCGTTTTCTCCTCCCACTCTGTCTCCTCCCGCCGCGCCAAATGCAACCTTAGTGCAAAAAAAAATCTTGACACACATAGAAGAGTGAACGCCGAACGCACCAAATTCTAACCCGTGTTAATTGATTCCTTTCTATATGTGAGTAGTTGAGAATGGGAGCATGTTTTGGGTGCAGGAAGGGGGAGGAGATTGCTATCGGCTGAGAAGCAGAGGGCTGTGCCTTATGCCGGTGGATGCGGCGGTGCTAATCGCCGGAAGCAATGGCGCGGATATTTGGGCGCCTCTTTCCAAATAGTTAGGTTGTTTGTTGTTCCTTCGTTTTGGGGGTGGTTTGTGTAATATTTCGGGAATAAAAATTTTCCTATAATTTTTCTTTAGGGATATTAATAAGGTTCCTTCTTTTTGAGGCTTCTTTTTTCGCTCGGGTGAATTTGAACAAAAACACTGTCATTATCATGGACGGATTTAGGCTTCGTTTGGCAGGGTGAGGCGGTGATGAACACGGGGTTAAATTGTCATTTGTTAACGCCCACCGAAGAAATTTCATCCATTTTAATGTTCAAACGGATGATGTGTGTTAGGTGATCCGTAACGAATGACGTTTTAACTCACGTGTTTAGGACCGCCACCACCATGCCAAACGGGGAGAGGGGGACTAGGGACATTTTGCCCTGCATTATTTTTCAAGAATTGCAATAAGCATACAAAAACTTGGATACCCGTAATATTTAGGGTTCGGTTGGCGCGGCGTTTCGGCCGGCCGTTTGGGGCAAACGCCGACGGACGGCGGTAAACAAACGCCCGCCGGCGGCGTTTGTTCCGACTGGACCCGCCGCGCCATGAGAAACGGGGCCAAAAACACGTTTCGAACCCCCGGTCCAACCCTCCGGTTCGAAAGCTCCGGCTGGAGCAGTCTTTTCCGCCCGCCATCGCCGCGCCAAAGGAACCCTTAATGCCAAACAACCGAGTTACTCTCATAACTAAAGCTACAGAAAGAAATTTCAGTATATATATTATTCTATGCAAGAAAATGTCAATATAAAGATCATTTTAGCCTAGGAGAGCTGTTTCCAGTGAAAAAAACAAACCCAAACTCTTCAAGAGCTCGGCTTTTTTATGGTGAGTGTTATCCGCACTACAGTTTTGGTTATCCGCACTTTTTTTTCCCAATTTTTCGCGCCTTTTAGAAATACGTCTTGTACATGCATTTTTACGAAAAGTGTTCAACACCAAAGTTGTAGATCTCATCGAGATCTACAACTTTCGTGTTAAACACTTTTCCTGAAAATGCATGTACAAGACGTATTTCTAAAAGGCGCTAAATCTGGGTGTATTTTCAAAGTACTTCTTGTACATGCATTTTCAGGAAAAGTGTTCAACACGAAAGTTGTAGATCTCGATGAGATCTACAACTTTGATGTTGAACACTTTTCCTGAAAATGCATGTACAAGATGTATTTCCAAAAGGCGCGAAAAATTAGGAAAAAAATATTTGCGAATAACCAAAACTGCAGTGCGGATAACAATCACCTTTTTTATTGACATGAACCGGGCAGGGCCTGACCCGAGCTTGACGACGGCCCTGTCAAAGCCTGATTTCCGAGCCTTGCAAGAAGGGCCCCTGAGGCCAGGGACAGTACCTTAGCGAGTGACAATACATCAGTCGTGACAGTGCGTTAACGCGAGAAACACTCCCGCCACTTGCAGTCCTCCAAGCACACGATTGAAATCTCAAAGACATCGTGCGGGAGGAATTTTTATTTAATTTAATTAAAAAAGAGAAGGAGGTGATTGAATGGAAGGTTAGAATTACTTACACCGGAAAGAGATATCTTTAATTGTATATTAGTAGAGCTGTAGAGATAAATTATTTTTTTTTGAACTAATCCGCGGATAAAAAAACTAGCAAGAATCAGGGTTTTGAAAACCGGACAGGAGATCGAATGAGCGGATGGAAAGATTCAAGATTAAACCGGTCCAACTGATTTAACCGGAGTACCATGTTAATATTAAAAAATAAAAATAATTTACATGATGATAAATATTTATATATATATTTGTTATTTATTATCAATTGCATATAATTTATCAGTTGCATATATTTATAAATCCTATTTAAATGATATAATGTATATATTTTTAAATCTAATTTAAATGATATATGCATATATTTTAAAATTATATTTGAATGATATATATTATAAATAAATTATAAATTTTAATTTTATTAAGATAATTTAATATATTAAAATATCATAATAAAATTTAATTTTACATTTACATACATACTCATATTTATTATATAATTTATTTTTTATAAATATGTATATGTATATAATTTTTATAAATATTTTTTTAGGGCTTTTATATTGGCAGCCCAGCTTCGGATATTGACAGCAGGACAAAACAATAAAAACACTCATAATATGGCCGCTAATAGCAGCCCAAAACGCGGAACACGCGCCTTTTGAAAATAGGTCTACTATATGACATTTTTAGGAAAAGTGTTCAACATAAAAGTTGTAGATCTCGTCGAGATCTACAACTTTTATGTTGAACACTTTTCCTAAAAATGTTATATAGTGTGCCTATTTTCAAAAAGCGCGAAACTCCCGGGTTCCGCGCCTTTTGAAAATATGTCTACTATATGACATTTTTAGGGAAAGTATTCAACATAAAAATTGTAAATCTTGTCGAGATCTACACCTTTCATGTTGAACATTTTTTCTAAAAAGTCTTTTTAAAACTTAATTTTTGGGCTACCAGTATTCACCGGATTGCCAATAGTCATTTTGGGCTACCATTATCTTTGGGCTGCCAATAGCCATATAGGGGCTATCAATATAAACACTCAGTTTTAATTGGCCTAGTGGTTCACTTTCTTGTTTGATTCAAAATTGATTTGGGTTCAAATACTCCTACCTCCTTATTTTTTGCTATTAAATTTTGGGCTTCATTGCCCGCCCGATCAAGGGAAAATCGGCCCGGTTTTCGGTTGGGCAGTTCAACCCGTTGGTTTTCTGGTTTTTACCCAGTCTTGAGTGAGCCCGGTTTAGAGATCTGCCGGACTGCTCGGGGGACCGGTCGGCGGTCCGACCGGTCAAACCGGCCGGTCCGATTTTTAAAAGGTTGGCAAGAATCCTTTCTATTTTGTTTCAGGATTACAGATAGTAAAAATCTAGAAATAGTTAACATAATTTACATAGAGCATTGTTAATAGCACACCTTATCTCGCTATTAGCACACCTGCGATAGTAACAAATATTTCTTAATCAAAAGTACATAATACTCCTTTACAAAAAAACTCCCTAACAAAAATAAACTTCAACACTGAAATTCTTGAGCAGAAAAAATGTTTCTTCGATGATACTCCATCAAAGTTATAAAAAGGGCAGCCTGGTGCACAAGGCATCCCCACAGAGTAAGGGTCTAGGAAAGGGTCTCATCATAAGGGCAAAATGTAGTAAAACCTCACCCTGCATTTTTGTAACAGATTTAAGTTACTAATGTAAGAAAAAAAAATCAAAAATACAGACATGCAAAAAATAAGGCTCTGTTTCGCACAGTTTTTTTTGCTCCGATGAGTTTGGACAACAACGACATTGTCATAAAATAAATGCTTGGCATGACAACAAAAATGGTCGCCAAAAAAATAAGGCAGTTGTTATTTGCAAATCACTTTTGTCAATTCGAGATAGCCTATTCGAAGCTCCAAAGGAAGTCAAATTTGTTATTCGTAGATTTTTTTTTGTTATCAACAGGTTAGTAAAGAAAATTTTAAAAAAGAATTTTGGTCGTCCTATTCGTCTTCCTCACCACATGGAGAGAGTAAACTAGCTATCTAAGGCTCCGTTTGAGAGGAATTATTTTCACCGGTCAAGCGGTTATGACCGCATGAACAAGGTCTTAATTAAAGTCCGGTTCATGCGGTCGTAATTGCTTGACCGGTAAAAATAAGTCCTCCCAAACGGAGCCTAAATCTTTCCAAACAAACCAAAATGACATGAACAACAAAGAAATCATCTTTCTTCCTCAACTCAGTCTGTATCTGCGCATTCTATTTATGAATAACAATCTGTGCACACATTGAAGTGCTCAGAAGGTCGTCAGAGATGTTCCTTCGTTTTCAGGTCCTGTACAGGAGAACGAAGACATCGATTGCTCAAGATTAAAATTGATCTACGAATAACAGTTTGTAAACTCAAATGAAATGGGAAAAAAGTTGATCTATCGATAGACATTTATGATTTACGAATAACAATTGCCAAAACCACCGTCGTGCCAAATAGAGCCCAAGTTACTAACCATAAATGGAACCACAAAAACCAACAATTTTATAATTACCATTTTTAATCTTTCTTCAGGAAATTCAGCACCTGGGCTTCGCTGGGCATGGCAGAAATTGCTCCCTTCTTGGTGGTTGCAAGAGCCCCACAAGCGTTGGCAAACCTAAGAACCTCCTTCAACTTCAGCTCAACCTGCAACTCAAGCAGGAACAGTTCTAAGAAAGTTCATCATCTTTAAAAAAAAATCATGTGGCTACTTTGTATGACATTATTCTAATTCTACTAGTCTACCGAATGCGTCGGCGGGCGAATCGCACGCCAATATTTTTTTGCAACAATCTCATACAGGTTTCATGCTTGTGCGGTCATCTCTGCAGTCTCGCCCAACACAGCCTTAGCATGAGAACACATTCTACTACACTAGTGCCTACAGCCTAGAGGCGTGCAAAAAGAACCGTAGAACAGAGAACCACGAACCATCCCAAAATCGAACCGATTAATTTGGGTTGTGGTTCTAGTGGTTCTCGGATCGATTTTGTTTCAAAAAAAATTTTCAACCTGATCTTTCCGTTCGATTATGAGTTCTTGGGGTTGGGTACATGAGAACCGTCAAGAAATCAAATTGTTGGCAATTGATTAGTAATTTAGTTAGCATTTAATATATATATATATATATGTATTTTTAAACATTAATAATTAGTAGTATATATATATATATATATATATATATCGGAATATACAGTTGAATATACGCGTTGCACACGGTTTTAATTCAAGTTTTTATTTTTTCCCGCTTCCTATTTCACGTGATATGTCACGTGAATGTTGTCATATATGTGTGTGTGTGTGTGTGTGTGTGTGTGTGTGTTTGGCCCAGTTTAGGGCAACCGATTAATTTTCTCCTTTTCACTTTTTATCAGAGCGCAAGGAATACCGCCGCTCTCCCGATCCCGTCCAACCTAGCCGTCAACCCCTCTCCCGCCCGCATTCGCCTTCAGCATGCCGCCTCCCGCGCGTTACTCCAGCCCGACCGCGCGCCGCCTCCCGCTTCCCTCCCAACCGCACGTCTCCCTCCAGACCGCGCGTCTCTCTCCAGCGCGTTTCTCCCACCCGGTTCCTCCTTCCAGCGCCGCTTCTCTTCTCTCTTCAGCGGCTCTCTCCGCTCGGTTTTCTGGGCAGCCCTTTGTCTCCGACCGTTTTGTCCTCCATGGGGGCTGCCAGAGACATTGCAATCACATCCTCCGGTGACCTCTCCGGCGACATGATCTAGGGACACTCGTAGAATGTGGTTTCTACAAAGTTGAGATCTTCGTCTTGCTAATTTTTCTTCCTCCGGCCTGTTATCGATAGATGATTCCTCTGAAATCTCATCGTCTCCTCAAACCGGTGCTCTCCACGGTCCTGCTACAGAACCTCCTCGGAGCCATGGCCAAACCGACTCTTTGAAGATCACTACCGTTACCTTGGATGACACATTATCTAGAATGGTCCAGGGCCGCACAACATGCTATTCGAAGTCACCAGCTATACAAGCATATTGATGGTATCACTGTTGAGCCACCACGTACCGATCCCTCATGGAAAAATTGGGATGCGGACAATTCTTTGGTTGTCTCGTGGTTACTTAACTCTATGTCCCTTCAGTTGTACTGCAATTACATGCTTCTGGATTCGGCTTATGACATTTGGACAAGTGTCTGTGACATCTACTCTCAGGCAGGTAGTTCGATGAAGATTTATGAACTCACTCGCTGTATTTTGGAGCTGAAGCAGAGCACCATGACCGTTTCTGCCTATTACTCTGAGTTTGAACGCCTGTTTCAAGAACTGGATTACTTCAACACATTTATCGTTACTTACACTGTCGATGCACAGGCTCTTCAAAAGGATAAAAATTGTTTCCGGGTTCATGTCTTTCTTATGGGACTCAATATGGAATTTGATGTTGTTTGCCTGCATGTCCTCCACCGTGAGCCTCTTCCCTCTCTTCGGGAAGCCTTCAGTATGCTCCTCAGTGATGAGAATCGTCGTCGCACACTTGGTTCCTCTACTAATCACTCTGCTCTGGCTGGGATTACTCTAGGACCTCCACCTCTATGAAGCCACTGTGGGAAGAAAGGACATACTAAGGACGTCTGCTTTCGTCTTCATCCTCACCTTGCTCCCTCTGGCCGGGGTGCTGGTGCTCAAGGGAGAGGAGGTCACAGTGGTGGGGGCGGTCGTCAAGTTGGCGCCCATACTCAGTATTTTGCGCATTTTACTGAGGTTTATGAGGACAACTTTGTGGGCCTTTCTGCTATGGAGTTAGACGCCTTTCACCATATATTGTGTTCCTAGTCTGAACCTCCCTCTGATTCAACTGCTGTGTTTCCTACTTTAGGTATCTCCAGTGCTCATGTTGTGACTTCTTCCCCTTCCGAGTGGATCATCGACTCAGGTGTGACGGATCACATGACCGGCTCTGCCTCAGTTTTTACCTCTTATACTCCTTTCTCTGGTCGTGATAAGGTCATTGTTGCTAATGATTTCCTTTCTTCTATTGCGGGCAAAGACACTGTTGCGTGTTCTCCTGATCTCTCTCTCTCTCTCTTCGGTTTTACATGTCCCTTTGTTCCCTTGAAATCTTCTTTTCGTAAGCCACTTAACTGCTTCTTTAAATTGCTCAGTAACCTTTTTTCCTGATGTTTGTGTGTTTCAGGATCTGGATACGAAGTGGATGTATGGCAGTGATAGGAATGTTGATGGGCTGTACTTGCTGGACCGGTCATCTTCTCCTCGTGCTCTTTCCACCACCAGTGCTCCGACTCTTCAAGACATCGGGCGCTGGCATCTGCGCCTTGGCCATTCTTCTGCCCTGTATCTTATAAAACTGTTTCCTGCTTTCAGTAGTTTAATTAAATTGTTTACTTGTGACACATGTGAACGCTTAAAACATGTTCGTCGGAGTATCAGTCATGTTTCTTTTCCTAGTTCATGTCCTTTTGATGTCATACATTCTGATATCTGGGGTCCCTCCCATGTGTTATATTTATCTGGCTATAAATGGTTTGTTACATTTATTGATTGTCATTCTTGTACAACTTGGCTTTATTTATTAAAAAGAAAGAGTGATGTGTTTCTTACTTTCAGTCCTTTCATCGCATGGTTGTGAATCAGTTCAACGACATCATTCGTGTGCTCCGTAGTGATAATGGGGGGGGGGGGGGTATGATGATCGGAGAGTGTTTGGTTCCTACCTTACCGAACATGACATTATCCACCAAACTACATGTGTCCACACTTCCACTAAAAATGGTATAGCCGAACGGAAGAATAGACACTTACTGGAGGTTGCTCGGTGCTTGTTAATTGCAATGAATCTTCCTAAGTCCTATTGGGGGATGTTGTTCTTACTGTCGCTCATCTCATTAATCGTCTTCCGTATCGCTCCATTTCCTACGATACGCATCTATCTCATTTAGCCAAGAACCACATAGTCCACACCTCTAACATCGCTCCTCACATCTTTGGCTATGTCTGCTTTGTTCATGTTCATACCTCGCATCGCGACAAACTACATTTTCGTTCTCTCCAATGTGTTTTTGTTGGATACTCTCCTACCACCAAAGGGCTCTGTCTGCACTGTTGATGTTACCTTTTGTGAGGGGGAGTCGTACTTTGGTCCATGTTTGGGGGATACAAGTGGTAACAGTGACGGGACCACCGACTCTCCTCTTCTGATTGTGGCCTCTCCTCGTATTTCCTTTACACATTCCTAGTACTACTTCTGGTCCTAGAATTGCTTCTGGTACTACCACCTCTATTCCTCATATATTATATACATACTATCGCAGACCTCGGATTATTGAGTAAGTGCAGACTGTGGACATTCCACCGCTGTCGGTGCCTGTCTCCGCTCCAAATTCAGATGACGATCTCCATGTTCCCCTTGCTCATCTTAAAGGTAAAACTGGTGGCACCAAACACCTCATTGCTAACTACATCTCTTACACTCATCTCTCTCATTGCCACAAAACTTTTATCTCATCTCTTTCCTCTATTGCGGTTCCTAAGACCTGGCAGGAGGCTGTTCAGATACCTGAGAGGAAACAGGCTATGGAAGAAGAGATGTGTGCCTTGGAAAAAAAATGAAACTTGGTGGCTTGCTCGTCTTCCTCCTGGGAAGCGAACGGTTGAATCGCGCTGGATCTTCTCTGTGAAGCAAAACCAAAATGGGGCGGGGGAGTGGTATAAAGCTCCCCTCATCGATCAAGGGTATACCCAGACCCAAGGAATTGACTACCAAGAAACCTTTGTCGCAGTTGCAAAGATAAATTCCATTCGGGTGATCCTCTCTTGTGCTGCTTGTCATGAGTGGGAGTTACAACAGCTTGATGTAAAAAATGCATTCTTGCATGGTAATCTGGAAGAAGAAGTCTACATGACTATTCCTCCCGACTTTACCAAAGAAGGGTCTAATGGAAAGGTTTGTCGTCAACAAAAATCTTTATATGGCCTCAAACACTCCCCTAGGGCGTGGTTTGGTCGATTTAACAAGACCATGCTTCGACTAGGCTATACTCAAGGACATGCTGACCATACTCTCTCTATCAAGAGGAGAGGAGCTCAAGTATCGATTAAATTTTGTGCGTGGATGACATCATCATTACAGGAGATGATCTTGAGGAGATCAGACATTTGAAAGATCAGTTGGGCAAAGAATTTGAAGCCAAAGATCCGGGGAAGCTGAAATACTACTTGAGAATTGAAGTTGAAAGGTCTCGTCGGGAGATCTTCATCTCACAGAGAAAGTATACACTTGATCTCTGGAGAAAACTGGGATGCTTGGGTGTGCTCTCGTGGATACACCTATTGAGCTGAATCACAAGATTGATGCTGATACTAGTGGAGAGAAAGTGGATGCTTCTAAGTATCAACGATTAGTTGAGAAACTCATATATTTATCTTATACTCGTCCTGACATTATGTACTTCATGGGTGTCCTAAGTAGATTCATGCACTCTCCCACAATTCGTCTTTAACAGGCAGTGTATCGGGTATTGAGATATCTCAAGAAGTCTCCTGGTCGCGGTATTCTATTTTCTGCAAGTCAACCTTTGGAGATTGAAGTGTTTACAGGTGCCGATTGGGCCGGTAGTCAAGACGATAGAAAGTCAACTACCAGGTATTGCTCATTTGTGGGCGGCAACCTTGTTTCATGGAAGAGCAAGAAACAGAATGTTGTAACACGCTCAAGTGCTGAAGCAAAATATAGGGTTATGACACAGAGAGTTTGTGAGGGATTGTGGTTAAAAACAATCCTCAAAGATATGGGTCTCCAGGTGAACAGATCAGTTACTATCGACTGTGATAACAAAGCGGTCATCAATATTGCACACAATCCAGTTCAACATGATAGGACGAAGCATGTTGAAGTTGACAGACACTTCATTAAAGATCACCTATATAAGGGAAATATATATACTCCATTCGTGAACTCACATGACCAACTAGTCGACGTCTTCACCAAGAGATTAAATAGTGACAACTTTATGAACAATACAATCAAGTTGGGAATGATCGATATATATTTTCAACTTGAGGGGCAGAGTTGAATATACGCGTTGCATGCGATTTTAAATCAAGTTTTTATTTTTTCCCGCTTCCTATTTCACGTGATATGTCACGTGAATGTTGTCATATATATGTATGCTTGACCCAATTTAGGACAACTGATTAATTTTCTCCTTTCAACTTATACTAAAAAAGCTAGAGTGTTTTTCATAAGAAAAAAACTCTAGCTCGTTCTACCACAATATATGTCGGAATTACATGAATAATATATGCACTTTGAAACCAATAACGAGATTTACAACTTTCATGTTGAAATTTTTTCCAAAATATGCACGGTTTGGCCGGAATCTGGCCCGAACGGTTGCTGACTTAAAATGAATATAATAATAATAAATTTCAAAATTCAAGCCAACAACCTTTCGGGTCAGATTCCGGCTAAACCGTACATATTTTAGAAAAATGTTCAACATAAAAGTTGTAGATCTCGTTCTTGGCTATAAAATGCATATATTATTCATGTAATTCCAACATATATTATGAGAGAATGAGCTAGAGCTTTTTTCCTATGAAAAAAACTATAGCTTATATATTTCAAACCCTATATGTACATTGTTTATTGAATTTCAAATATAAAGACAAACATTAATTTTCTTTTTTCATAGAATTTGAAAATGTTGAACCGTCCAATGATAACACTGTGTTAAAGTTACTTCAAATTAATAATAAAAACTAATTTATATTACCATGAATATATTATGTTTTTATATGACTAATATGAAGAAAAATTCAAATTTGTAGCGCAAAGCTTTATAGTTAAAAAAAATTCCTATTATTTTTTTTTGCAATTTGTTGTATAATTCTATGTAAAATGAGTACTGAATAGTATAGGGGAAGATTTAAGAATTTGGACATATGATCAAATGCGTCAACGAGAGTTGCAAATTGAGAACGTCATCAGACGTAAATTACCATTTGATCACTACGAGAATGAAGACGAGACTGTGTATATCCACCAAGGACTTCAACATAAATATCATCGCGTGAGTAGATCCACACTTAGGCGCGATGAATAAATCGTATATGGAATCAAAACAATATTTAATAAATTATTTTGAAATTTTTGAAGGTACAGTTAGTTTGACAAGTGACGTTTGGAATAGCAGCATAAAATTAGAATTATCGTATATATGCAAGGGGGGTATATCATATATCGATTTTAGTATTTAATTAATTATACATATAATTATATGTTATTTTTTAATTGTATCATATCACAATACCAACTATTTTACAACATACTGAATTTCTAAATATTAAAAATTACATGAAACATTTAACATACCATACTTTAATGATAGAAAATTTATAAAACTAGTAATTTCAAGAAATTTCCAACTATATATTGTTTTTATGACAATAAAATTTTAAAAATTATATTTCAAACAAACCTTATTCTTCAATCTTCATCGCTTACAGACTCATCTATAGTCGGCAAATTAGATAGAATATGGTCATCATCTCATGAACCATCTAGATCTGCCTCGTCCATCTCAAATATTTTTCTCTCTCCTTTTCTTTGATAATTAATTGCCATGTCTTTGCTTTTAGTTAGTTTAGGAGGTCTCCTTACATCATGATCAATATCGACTATATCTCTAAGTTGCGCACAACCCTTCTCCAGGAAAGACTTCATCATCGCCATCTTCATTTTCATCCTCGTTGGGATCGACATTCACCATCCACTCTTGTGTCTTCCCCAAATCTAAGCACTTAGTTCTCAATGGATCTCGAGATGTGTCGGAATATTTTGACTTCAACAATGCATTGAACTTTACAAAAACAAGATCGTTGAATCTTTTGTTGTCGAGTTTATTCCTCTTCTTAGAAAGGTATCTATAAAATTTTAAAAAATGTCAAATAATACATATAATAAAATATTTATGTTCGGCTAAATAACTAAATTAATGTATACCATCTCAAAGGTGCTCCAGTTCTCTCACAGCTAAAAAATGAAGTTGTCAGTCTCAAAATCTTCATAGTTATAGTTTTAAGGTGTGGTGCATCAGCCCCGTTAAGCCTCCACCAATGTACAATGAAAAATAAAATGACAACACATTTTAATTATACATAATACATCATTAAAAATTAGAGTTAATAAAAAATATATTAAAATGTACCTCTGAGTTTTAAGGTGCGAGGGCTACTCATCTTCTTCTCCTATTTGCTATCGATAAACTTAAGGAAGGTATTTGTTTTCATGGTAATCCAGAACAACAACAACGTCTTCCTACCTTTTTTTATAACCATGTAAAACCGCCCACTAGAAGGTGTATCCCCGTCGACTCTTCTCAAAACCTTCAAAAATTGGGTGAATATACCAACAGCCTGCTTGACATTCACCCAAAATCTTATGTTAATCACTATCATTGCAGTCTACCATACACAAAATAAATAAATAAATAAGAAGATACTATTAAGTGCCAGTTTCAAACAAACATTCTAAATTAAAGTGAATTAATAAGAAATAATTCCACCTGCTTTCTCCCGACACTACTAGCCAATTTTGTTGCAGCCCACTTTGTAAATATGAATAGGCCCCTAACTGATTCTTCTTCTCTAAGATACTCTCTAAAGATAGAAACGTTGTTGTGAATCTAGTCACACCTGGTCGAATAAGCTCATGAGAGTCCAATTCCTTTGTGGACTCTCTCGAAGATATCACTCTTCATTGGCTTCAGTTTTCCTATATCTTGTGACAAAAGATTAATTTATATGAGCTGCACAACTTGTCCAAAAAACCTTAAGCATTTTCAAAGCCATAAACTTTGCTGCAACCATATTATTGGACGCGCTGACCGTCATAATCTACAAAATATTGTCCTCTTGAGCTCTCAGAGCTATCAATCGCCTCATCCAAGAAGTCAAAGATGAATTTTCCAACATATGTGGACGAGACATTCTTTGATAGCCAGAATGCCACTCCAGAACTGCAATGTATCATGTTGTTCATCACATTTCTGTCATTCCGATCAGTTCATATATTGATCATGATAGTGGAACCAATCAATTTGCAGGTCTGGGTGAATGTGCCAATATCTCCTTCATCATCTCTATTTCCATTTGCAAAAATTTCTCTCTCAACTCATAATATGTAGGGATTTTCATCACATGTCCTCATAACCGAATAACATGTGCCAATTGCTGGAAAGAGGAGTTGCATATGACATTAACTGGGATCCCGTTTTTATATGCCCATCTACCTATATATATGACATCATCATCCCTGACTTTCTTTTTGTACTTGATCTCTATTGTACTGCGTTGGGAATCTTTTGTCTTGCTTGATCTGCAACTGTATGAATAAATTGGTCCATTGGACCCTTGGAACTTATGCTCGAATGCAAACTCTTATGTATATCAGACATCTATACTTCATCATATACTCCTCCAACTACCACCTCATTCAAACTTGCGTGTAACTTTGCACTCTTAGCTCTCTTACTCTTCGAGTTTGAATTTAGGGCCGAATCAGTCTTTGCCTTAACGTCGGCGGGAACTTGAGGGCATGTCTTAACATTACCCTTCCACCCAGCCAAGTGATGCTTGAAATGAGTAATTCAACCATTCATCATTTTCTTATAGTAGTTGCATTTGATTCAGTTGGTGGCGTTTGTAACCAACTTCTCACCAACCGCAAGGTGTTAATGTCGGAGCGAGAGGTGGTACGAACATCCACCGTAGGAGAAGCGCGGTGCTGAGAGGTGGAGAGATGCGGTGGAAATCCATGTTTATGATAGCAGGTGACCTCAGTATAATTCGTCTAGCCACAATGGGTACACATGCGAGTGGTTTGCCCCTTGGAGCGATTACTACCATCGCGTCCGCCGCCCCAATATCCATAGCAACCTCCACGATGCCCATGATGTGGAGGATGAGTATCAATAGAGTGTTGAAGTAGGGCAAAAGAGGGAGGTATTGAAACATCGATGGGTGGAGTCACATTCAAGATCATGGAGTACACATATGAGAGATACAAAATAGTGGAAGTGGATAAGATCGTCGCACAGACACTGTGGAGATGAGGTAGTAATAGCGTCATCATTAGAGCTATGTTGATTGTCATCTTTTGAGCACGCTGGGTGACAAGATCCAATGTCGGAGGCTAGCGCTGAACCAAGGCCTCGATGAGTGTCTTATATTGGGCTACAAAATATGTGAGGTCACTGCCAGAACTAGATTCAACGGTCTGGAGATGCCAAAAGATGTCGAAAATATGATGAAGGTTGTCCTGCCTAAAGTATAGGGTCTTCAGTTCATCCCACGTGCCTTTTGCGGTCTCGTGTTGCATAGCCATGTGATATGACTCACTGTCCATAGAGTTAAAGATCCATGACTGCACATCCATCATCCCAGAGCAATTGCTCAGTAGGCTCAACATGGGTATCACGCGTGATTGGTATACAGTGTGCATATAAAAAAGGCAGGCATACTGGCTTATTCGTGGAATCCACGAAGAGCAGGGAACTGGTGAATACCCAACAATATATGTGAGCACTTAAAAATAGGAGAATTCAATCGTTGATAGTGCACTGATTTGGATTGGTGGCTCTGATAGCATGTCAAAAATTATAATACAAAAGAGAAAAAGAATTTACTTGTGGAGTGGTAGATAAGGTTTGGAAAGTGGCAGTGGTTGGGGAAGTGAATAGGGAAAGGGAAGCAGCAAGGCCGCGTAGAGTTCCTCGTCGAAGCAACGAGCTTACTCCATAGCTTGGGAGGTGGATGGTTATGAACACCTATGCTGCACGAGGATGAGATGTGAGATATGATATAATACAGATATGTCAATTAAGTCTTCTTTAATTTTTTTCATTCACTATATCTCACGTATTATATATTCAATGAAGATAATACTTATGTTTCATAAAACTATATCAAATTCAATATAAGTTATATATAAAAGTACAAGCAGTCGTGCACGGGGGACCCCGTGCGGGGGGACATTTGTCGAGGGGCGACATTTGTCGAGGTGACGACATTTTTCGAGGGTGCGACATTTGTCGTGGGGGCGACATTTGTCGTGGGGGCGACATTTGTCGTGGGGGCGACATTGATCGTGGGGGGAGACATTGATCGTGGACGGCGACATTTGTCGTGTGAGCGACATTGGTCGTGGTAGCCTGGTGGGCGGCATTGGTTGGGGGCGGCGATATTGGTCGGGGGAGGCGACATTGGTCGGGGGTGACATTGATCGTGGAGGGCGACATTATTTTAATGAGGGCATTTTGGGATTAAAAATTGTTTTAATGAGGGCATTTTGTCCAAACATGCATTCTATGCCGGTGGCGTTTTTGTCCAAACTCACCGGAGCAAAAAAGCGCGCCAAACAGAGTCCAAGTCTCCATGAGTGACTCTGATTGGACGTGGAATCAAAAAATCCACTCGGTCTGATCAACGCCATGAATTCAGGCCTAATATGCAAATAGATAGATGCCTTCATATGAGCAGGATCATCGAGGGCACTAAAAAAAATCCCAATGTAATGGATAAAAGCCCTAAAAGAAAGGTATTATACCAAATTAAGCACTATAACCACACTATAGTTATAGATTAGTGCGAGGATTACTATGCCCATCAGCCACCGCAGATAGAATAGCAAGGAAGTATTTACAATATACTAAGTATTTTTTTAGGGACGATGATAAATTTCATAATCATAAATAATGGAATCAGTACTGCAAAAAATAAAAGCAGTTACCCCCTTCGTGATGATCCAAGAACATGAGAAACTTGCTTCAGAAGGAGAAATTAGAAAATTCCAGCAGCAGGGGAGGATATTAGTAGGCAATGCAGTGGAGAACCCGATGGCCCGGGCATCAATGCATGTACGATTGTTCAATTCCTATCAGATCCTGCAGATTATTACTAATAAATGACAACAATCTAAAGCGACGAAGAAAAAGCGAAATGCTAACTGTGCTCCCCCAATGGCTCCCCTAAAACCTAAGCCCTAAATAAGCGATCGAGATGAGTACCTTGAAGCTCCAAATGTTGAAGAAGAGAAGGACGATAGTGGTCGAAACGCTAACTGTGCTCCCCCAATGGTTCCCCTAAAACCGAAGCCCTAAATAAGCGATCGAGATGAGTACCTTGAAGAAGAGAAGGACGATAGTGGTCGGCGAGGAGGGAAGCCGGCGTCGATTATAATGCGGTTATGTAAATATTTACCCGCCACCGGAGTTTCATTGACAGTGTGGCCAGTCGAAGCCGGAGGGAGAAATCATTAACCGAAGAAGTCGTGTATCGCATTTTTGAGGTGGGTGAACAGTGGAGCGATGAAATCTATATTAATTAAGACTTGATCCGGCTAAAAGACCAAAACACCCCAAAATTAAACCACAAAAACTGTTTTTATGAGGGCATTTTGGGATTTAAATGTTACACCATGAATGAATTAAGGGTTTTCTTATATAATAAAGATGTAATCAATTAAATCACAACACTTTCATTTTGAGGCCTTTCTCCATGTCAATCATCACAATATAGATACTTTGGTGTATCTACGAGTATTCGAGACATTTTATTTAAAATTAAAAGAAATGGGTCTCAGAGACGGGTTCCTAGAGAGCTTCCGGGAGTTTTTGAGAGTTCCTTCGCTCTAAAACATTTCAGATACAATACTTAAGGTCATTGCAAGTATCTATGTTTCATTAGTGGGCACGAAGGTGCGTACAAATTTATGGCTGCAAGCCAAAAATGGCAGACATGATGGCACAAAGAACGAGGGAAGTGTTTGTGTGCAGAAAGGGTGAGAAGCAGTGTTACGTCTAAGTCGTGAGTTCATGGTCGACGTGGGGTGTCCAAACCTTGGATAGTTGATATTCTTGTGCTCTGTTCATGGCAGTGTTGGAACTATGGATAGAGGGTGTGATTGCGAGGTTGGGAATGAGGCTGGAGATTACATCAGGTGTGCAATGGTTAAGAACAGTTCGTTGTTGAACGATGCGAGGCGGGTCGAACAGTTAGGTAACACCACATGACAGTCGGTCGTTTCTTCGTATGTGAGGCCGTATTGGGATCCACAACATGGTTGCATACAATAGTTGACGGCGCGCACCCGAGCTCGGGAATACGATGGTGTTCTGGAGCATGGACAAGGGGTCTTCTTGCACTTCAATCCGAGTGGATGGCATGGCAGGATGAATACATGTTGGAAGAAGCAGTATCATTGGTGACCGCCAAGCGGGTCGTTGGGGTCAGCTGGTGCCGTGCCTGCGCATAATGCTCCTTTATGTATGCGTTGTGGGAAGGAAATTGAAAATGATGGCCCGAAGTTCTTGGATGAGTTCGCGGTCGAGGGTTGTGTCGATTCTCAACGACTGCATGAGCAGTGGGCGGAGATCGGCAAGTCTGGCAATTATTACCAGTAGAGAAATTACTAAGGTTTGAGAGAGGAATGAAGTGATGCTGCTCATGAACGACATTGCGAGGGAGATAAAAGACTCGAGCAAATTGCATTAAACGCCAATAAACATATGCGATACAATCTGAAGACAAGCTCTGACCAAACACTTTGAGATTGGGTCCTCCAAATAACTCCTCTCTTTAAGTGAGCTCAAAATATCAAGATCCAAAAGATTCTCCATCACTCCTACCCATCCATCCATATAGATGAGGGAGGGCACCCTTAATAATGAGATACAAAATATTTAATTAATAAATTAATCTAATTAGTATTAATTAATAATCATCAATTAATGTGAACCTGTTAAGTGTTAACTAATACTATTTAATTACAAAATACATAACTCGGCATAAGAACATTTAAGGAGACTCCTATATGCAGATCTGTGTAACCCGAACACTAAAAGAAGTAAAACCAAAATGTTACAAAAAGGCATAAAACTAGTTCCATCTCTCTACCTACAAGCTCTCATTGCCAAGTATAAGGTGTTTTATTCGTATATAAA
The DNA here is from genome assembly GCA_039513925.1 of Platanthera zijinensis. Taxonomy (NCBI): domain Eukaryota; kingdom Viridiplantae; phylum Streptophyta; class Magnoliopsida; order Asparagales; family Orchidaceae; genus Platanthera; species Platanthera zijinensis. Next base: position 234,563,945 of record CM077081.1, read on the forward strand.
GTAATAAGGTTTCTGATAAGATATAAGGATTTATAAATATAAGATCTTTAACATTAATATAAGGTTTTTAACCTAAATACATTTGGATTTGAGAGTGTTAGAAAAAGATAATGTAAATGCTCATTTAGTGGCCCATTATAGGCCTTCTTCCTCTTTATATAATAGTCCCATATCTTGAAAAAGGGACTCCTCTCTCTTTTCTCTCCCTATATATATGTATTCATACTTGTAATTATGAATTGAAGAAGTATATACAAGGTTTCAGCATTCTTCTACATGGTATCAGAGCACATAGATCCGTCTACGCCGCCTGACTTTTCCTAACCGCCCACCTCCTGCGGTCTCCTGTGTTCGGCGGATAGCCATGTTCGACGGATAGCAGTGTTTGTGGTTTTCTTATTCTCGGACTTCATGCAGACTACTAGTTCTAGTCCCCAGGCCACTCAGCGCGCTTCCCTCCCTCATTTTCTTGGGCCTTCTCTTGGTTTCATAGATTTGGTTATTGGGTCCTACCATCCTGTCTTGGTACGGTCTATTTCTTTCTTTCCACCGCGGTCTACCTGTTTTGACGTCCTCCTTCCTACTCGCGCGATCTGGTCGCGCGGTTTGCTCTTTACCCGCAGCGATCTGCTCCATTCGGCTGCGGTTTGCTCGCCCATCTGCGATTTCTTTTATCTGTTGCGGTCTTCTCACTGCTTGGTGAAGTTTTACCTCTTGCCGCCATGGTTGGTCTCTCTAGCCGCTTGCTCTCTCAACGCGGTCTCTCTTCCGGCTACTCTCTCAACGGTCTATCTAATCGTTGCTCTCTTAACGCGGTCTCTCTTGCCGCTACTCTCTCAACGCGGTCTCTCTTGTCGTTGCTCTCTCAGCGCGGTCTGCTTGCCCCTGCGAGTTGCGGCCTGCTTCGCTTGTCCACATGAGTTTGCCTTCGTGGTCTCTTGCGGTCTATCCTCAAGGCTGTCTGTCGCAGACTGCCGATCTTCTTCTTTTCTAGCCGCAACTTTCTCTTGATGCAGGCCTCTTCTCTAGTCCGCAGCTTGCTCTTGTTGTTGGCGGCCTCTGCCCTTAGCGTGCGGTCTCAACTCTGTGTTCGCCTGTAGGCTCTCGCTTGCTCTCTTGTCAGCTTCTTTTTCTGCTGTGCGGACTGCCTCTCTCCTTAACCGCTGCTCTCTATCCGCAGTCTTCTTGTCGTGTCCGCCTACCCACCTTGGTATAAATTCTTCTACTGACTCCTCTCTTCCAACTGGGATCGTTGTCCTTGTTCCTGAACTCCGCGACGAATTGAGAATCACCACCATTTCTCTTACTGGGAAAAACTTTGTTGAGTGGGTGCATTCTGTTCGCCGTGTTCTTCAGTCAAAGGGGCTTCTGCATCATTTAATTCAGGCAGTTCCTTCTGCACCCACTAATGACTGGCTCGCTGTAACACCCCTTCCCAGTATTTCAGAAATCAGCCGTCCGGCCGGGTCAGCGATATAAAGAAAACTAGGAAACAGTATTAAAACTAGTAGCAGCAGGTAATAAAATCTATACTAAGCAATTTAAGACTTACAGCGGAAGTTTAAAAAGTAAACTAAGGGTAACTACATACCTGATATCTGGATTTCACAGACCCACTAAACAAGATATAAAACTGAATTGACTAAAAATCTGGCTTACCATAAATAGTCTGATACAAATTAGTTAGAAACATTAATCTGTTACAAAGTTCTCATCTACAAGACATATTGAAAATAGAGTAAACTGAATAAGACAAACAATACAAACTGACGCCACCATAAAACTCATCCTAGACGCAGTTTCCCACCTGGGTCACCTGAAAAACAGTGCCCACGAAGGGTCAGAGTAAGGAAAAATAACTCCTCCTAGTGACACTAAAACCCAGTTTTACATATGAATGCATGTATGCCTTTGAAAAATAATTTTATGCATTAAAATCTTTTATGCTATGTGCTATGCATGGCTTCGCACTATTCTCTGGTCACACATCTACTCGTACTAAGCACGTGACTTTTATTTTATTAACTCAAGTCCTGGCGTTCACTAACTAGCGTACTGTCTCATGTCAGATCTATACTTAAGTTCTAGGTGGCTTCTAACCTGCTCATCTACTAGGAAGGCTCTAGGCAGAGTAGCTCCTAACGCGCAACTGAAACTGACGACCCGAGACCATCTTACGAACCCAATTGTTCTAGTGTCACGCGGACACGGTCTCGAATCTACTAGCTGGCTCAAGGGAAGACACTTCCCAAGTCTGTACTACTCATAAGGTTCCATGTGCCTTATGAGAAAAGTAGTGCGACTCTACCTAGCAAGGAAGAAACTCTGTGTGTTGGCTGACCTTTTTGGTTTGACGCTACTCTGCAAGGGATATCTTTTCTGGTGTACTGCTAAGCGACCCTTGACTTTCTTGTGGTCGACTTGAAGGGACATTCATGCCCTTGGTTGGACAATTTCCAAACCTACTTAGACGGTTAACGCTTTCGTACTCTATGTTTCTGTTCATGATCCGACTACTTGGGTCTTAGGGAAATCGTGTCACCCTACACATTTTTCGTAACCGTTTTCCTATCACCACATCTTTCTATGCATGGACATGCTACTTGAAATAAATTTACTCATGTGTATACAAAATATATACTTTTTACTATGTCTAATTAGCAGAAGTTAGGTTTTCTTACAGCGGTGGTGCGACGCTCGTACACTCGGCGCGGCGACATTTGCTTTTCCGAAGGAAATCCTACTGCCTGGGACTTTCAAAGTGTTGCCCCGAGGCTACCAAAATCCTGCAAAAATCCAAAACACCCTACTTCACATATTTTCTCTTTAGGGTTTTGTTGGAAAGATTCCAATAACGCTAGGGTAACCCATAATCAACGTATAACCTAGTGTATTACCTTTACGAGGGAGATTCAAGGTTTTCCAAACGCCCTACACGAAATTTCGCGGTGGAAATAGAACTCCAAAACCTAACATAGGGCAATAGGAATGCAAATTAGTTTAACCTAACCTTCAAATCGAAGGATATCTAACAAGAAATCGAGATAAGGGAGGAATCGAACTCACCGGAACCAAAAGTTGACCTTGCACTTGACCTACACCGGTTGGAGAGGAGACCGATCCTCCTATTGCACGGGAAACAGGAAGAGGAAGCGTCGGCCCTGCGGAGGAGGGAAGAAGAGGCGCCGGCGATGGGTTCTGGAGGGAGTAGGGTCGCCGGCTAGGGTTGCGGAAAGCGCCGGAAGGGTCGCCGGGCTCGCCTCTTGCGGGAGACGGAAGAGATCGGGAGAAGACTAGTCGGCCTGCGGTTTTCTCCCGATAGAAATAAGGCGTGCAGGTTTTCTAATCGGGCTGCAGCGGTTCTCTTCATAACCGCAAAGAGGAGAAATGGGAGAATAGGTTATAGGCACACCATTTCCACTCAAAAATCACTAAGAAACGGCTATCGGCACGCCCAACTCTCACTATTACTTTTTGAATACTAACTAAAAATGTCGCGCGCGTCGATTCTAAAATAATATGCGTCACGCACTATTATTAACGCACTTAACAAACTAACGGACGCTAACAATAGGCAAAGTAACATTATACCTTGATGACGCGCTGTCTCGTTCAGAATCCGTCGCGACTCGCCCCTACAATTTTAAATAAATTTTGCGTCAAAAATTTGGATGCTACAAATCTCCCCTCCTAATAAAAATTTTCGTCCTCGAAAATTGTAATCATACCTGAATCGAAGAGAAAAGAATAGTCTGCATTGCTCTTAAGCTCATCTTCTCGCTCCCAAGTATACTCTGGACGGCCACAGTTCATCCAAAGGACTTTGACCATGCGAATCTCTCTATTTCTGAGCTTCTGAATCCTTGAGTCCACTATCTTGACTGGTCTAACTCCAATACTAAGATCTGTCTCAATTGGTGCTTCCTCGGTACTGATGATCTGACTGGGATCTCTGACTGCTCTCCTCAGATAGGAGACGTGGAATACATCATGTACACCACTCATTTCCTCAGGTAAGGCCAACCTGTATGCAACCTCACCAACTCTTTCCAGTACCTCAAAAGGGCCAACGAATCTGGGGCTCAACTTCTTCATCCGCTTTATTCTAGAGACTCCTCTGACTGGTCTGACCTTTAAATAAACGTAGTCTCCAACACTGAACTCTACTGACCTGTGCTTCTGATCATGATACTTGGCCTGGCGATCCTGAGCTGTCTTCATACGATCCTGAATGAGCTTAATCCTATCCGTGGTCTTATCAATCCATGACTCTCTGATAGAAGATCTTTCCTCACTCTCTGCCCAACATAACGGTGTCCGACAACGTCTACCATAGAGGGCCTCGAACGGTGTCATCCCAATACTCGCCTGAAAACTGTTGTTGTAGGAGAACTCCACAAGAGTAACATACTTCTCTCACTTTCCTCCAAAATCTAGAATGCACATCCGAAGTAGATCCTCCAAAGTCCTATTAGTGCGCTCAGTCTGTCCATCTGTCTGAGGATGGAAAGCGGTGCTGAAATGTAACCTGGTACCCAACCGCTCCTGAATATATCGCCACTCTCTGGAGGTAAATCTGCCATCTCGGTCTGATACTATAGTCTTGGGTACACCGTGAAGTCGGACTATCTCGTCTAAATATAACTGGGCCAGCTTCGGACCTTGATCCGTCTTCCTAAGAGGAATGAAATGGGCAACCTTAGAAAGCCGATCTACTATAACCCACACCGAATCATTCCCACTCTGCGATCTCGGCAGACCATGATGAAGTCCATGGATATATCCTCAAATGTCCACTCGGGGATGGGAAGTGGTTGCAACTTGCCTCCAGGCCTCTGACACTCGGCCTTAACCAAATTGCAAGTCTCGCACTTCCCTACATAAACTGCAACATCACTCTTCAAACCTGGCCACCAGACTGTCTTCTTAAGATCTGCATACATCTTCGTGCTGCCGGGATGTATGGAATACCTGGAATTGTGTGCCTCGAAAAGAATGTCCTCCCGAAGGTGACTAACATCTGGGATGCACACTCTGCCATCATGCAATAGTGACTCATCCTGAATAGAGAACCTCTCTTTCTGACCTGACTGCACTGATATCCAGATCTCTCCAGCTCTCGTACTAACTCCTCCTGCTGAGTGAGAAGATAAAAACACGAGCCTCTCCTGCTAAGGGCATCAGCTACCACGTTCGCCTTTCCTGGATGGTACTGAATGTCTACATCGTAGTCTGCTAGAAACTTCAACCATCTGCGTTGTCTCAAATTGAGCTATCGCTGATCAAAGATATACTTGAGGCTCTTATGATCAGTGAAGATCTCACAACGCACTCCATAGAGGTAGTGTCTCCATATCTTCAGAGCATGAATGACTGCTGCAAGCTCCAAGTCATGTACGGGATAGTTCCTCTCATGCACCTTTAACTGTCTCGAGGCATAGGCTACGACCTTTCCATGCTGCATGAGAACACAACCCAAACCCTGACCTGAAGCATCACTATAAATCTGAAATCCGTCTGGCCCTGAAGGTAAACTCAAAATTGGTGCGGTCATCAACCTGTCCTTCAAGTCCTCAAAAGCTAACTCACACTCAACTGTCCAATCCAAGCCCTTTCCCTTCCTAGTGAGGGAAGTCAGTGGTAAGGCTATCTTCGAGAAATCCCTGATGAATCTCCTGTAGTATCCAGCAAGACCCAAAAAGCTGCGAACCTCTGAAACTGTCGTCGGTCTTGGCCAATTCTTAATAGCCTCTATCTTCTTCGGATCAACACTAACCCATTTCTGACTGATGATATGGCCTAAGAATGCAATCTCTGAAAGCCAAAATTCACACTTAGAAAACTTAGCAAACAACTGGTTCTTCCTGAGTGTGCTCAAAACAATCCTGAGGTGTGCTGCATGATCCTCTGCACTTTTAGAGAACACCAAAATATCATATATGAAGACGATGACAAAACGATCCAAATACTCCCGAAAAACCCTGTTCATCAGGTCCATGAATACTGAAGGGGCATTGGTCAGCCCGAACGACATGACCACGAACTCGAAGTGTCCATATATGGTACTGAAAGCAGTCTTCTGTATATCCGCGTCACGAATCTTTAATTGATGATAGCCCGACCTCAGATCTAACTTGGAAAAAGTGCTCGCTCCCACCAACTGGTCGAATAAATCATCAATCCTGGGAATTGGGTACTTGTTCTTAACGGTCAGCTTATTCAATTCGCGGTAGTCTATGCACAATCTCAGACTACCATCCTTCTTCACAAAAAGCACTGGAGCACTCCAAGGCGAAGTACTAGGGCGTATAAAACCCAAATCAAGCAGCTCCTGCAACTGGCTCTTCAACTCTGCTAGTTCCCTTGGAGCCATCCGATAGGGAGATTTGGCTACCGGTGTAGCCCCAGGCTGCAAGTCTATCGGGAACTCAATCTCTCTATCTGGAGGGGCACCAGGGAGCTCTTCCGGGAAAACATCTGGAAACTCCTGCACCACTGGTACCTCTAACAAAACAGCCTTAGACTCCGCGCTCATCAGTACTACGAAGGTTTCACAACCCTGACTAATGCACTTTCTCGCTTGGACTGCAGATATGATCATCTTCACTACTCCCTTCAAGCCCTGAAAAGAAAAAGATGTCTGGTTGGGGCCATCGAACTGAATCTGCTTCGCCCTACAGTCAATCCTGGCGTTGACTGCTGAAAGCCAGTCCATTCCAAAGATCAAGTCAAATCCTGCTATAGGTAGCAGCAAAGCTTCCACGATAATCTCAACATCACTAAACTGCACTGGTACCCTGCACTTGTCTCTGGTCCGCAGAAGGGATCCATTCGGCATCATGACTTCCAGCGGTACTGACTCCGGGAAGACTTCTGAATCCAACTTACGCACTAGAGATTCCGCGATAAACGAGTGCGAGGCACCCGTATCAAACAGAATCTTAGAGGGTAAGTTACGAATCATAAGGATGCCTACATGAATGATTTATGAAGGATGAAAAATTTAATGTGTCACTACGGAGGATTTTAAAACCAACTTGTTAAGCAAACAACACTTACCTGTCACAACATCCTCCTGATCCTTCGCCTCCTGCTGACCCAACCCATAAGCTCTGGGCTGCACTAAATCTCGACCCTGCTGTGATCTCCCATCAGTGAGCATCAACGCTTTGCCCTTATCTATCCTGCTAGAGCCCCCAACCTCGAACTTCGACTGCAGGGATAAATTACATTAAAAATCTATCGTAATTACACAAATGTAATCAAAATAAAAAGACCTTGATTACCTGATTTGTCCCAGCTTCCTGACAGAAGCGAGCTATGTGTCCAGGTTGTCGGCACTTGTAGCATACGCCTGCACTGGCCAAACACTCTCCTGAATGGCGACGCTGACACTTGGGACACGTGGGATAATCCTTGCTCCGGTCACCAGATTGACCATTCTTCTTAGCATCAGGCTTCAGCTTCTTGCTCCAGTTCTTTCCTTGATCGTTTCTGCTCTGCTGCGGCTGATGCGAATCCTGAGATCGCTTCGTACGGAAACTACTTCGCTTCTGAACCTTCTGCTGGTCAGCCTCCAGTCTGCGAGCCGTATCCACTAAGCTCCTGTAATCAGCGTTGACCATAGTCATCAGCGGCTGTCTCAACGAGTCACGCAAACCATCCACAAAGCGACTGCACTTCTCAGTCTGATCTCCCTGCATCACGCCCGCATATCGAGCAAGATGAGTCAGCTCTCGCTCGTACTCAGTAACTGTCCTGTCCCCCTGGAAAAGCCTCAGATACTTCTCCTGGAGACCTCGTCGTGCGGAAGGAGGCACGAACCAACTAGCAAGGGCTCTAGAGAACTCGCCCCAAGTAAACATGTCTGGTGTACGACCTGGCCAAAAGTATGGTCATACCATTTTAAAATTAAAACATTACTTTCTAAGATAAAGGAATTGATCATAACACTTTACCTGCAGGATCATCTGCCAGGTATTTGTCCCACCAGACTTTTGCCTCTCCTCGGAGGAGGAAAGCTGCCAGAGGAACTTTCTTATTCTCCGGGCACTCTAAAACATTCAGCAGGTCTCTGGTGTTAGCTATCCAATCATCTGTATCCATCGGGGTCTCATCCCCACTGTAGTTCGAAGGCTGAAGTTCTCTAAAATTTCTCAAATAGCGCTACAGGGTCATCTCCACAGGTGCTGCTGCAGGAGCTGGCGCAGGGACTGGTACTTGTACTGGAGCTGGAAACCCTGCAGCCAGTCCTCTCTGAAACTCCATCAAGGCAACAGTAACCGCCTTGGCAATCTGAGACGCTATGTCAGTGCCCTCTGGAGCTGCTGGAACTGGCGGTACCTGTGGCATGGCAGCGTCTCCCATGGTTGCACTAGGAACCGAGTTCTGACGTGAAGATTCACCTGGTTCACTAACTCGTGGTGCCTGAAGGAATATAAAAAAGAAACTGATTATTTATCGAGCATCTAAGAAATCTGGCTTAGCAACTTATTTCGTACTCTAGCGAACACTAGGGCTTAATCGCACTTAAAATACTTTACTAACAAGCGTTTACTCTTATACGCTCTTATGGCTCTGTGAATTCTTTCTAGGGTCCAGGGATCCTAAACCTGCTCTGATACCAATTTGTAACACCCCTTCCCAGTATTTCAGAAATCAGCCGTCCGGCCGGGTCAGCGATATAAAGAAAACTAGGAAACAGTATTAAAACTAGTAGCAGCAGGTAATAAAATCTATACTAAGCAATTTAAGACTTACAGCGGAAGTTTAAAAAGTAAACTAAGGGTAACTACATACCTGATATCTGGATTTCACAGACCCACTAAACAAGATATAAAACTGAATTGACTGAAAATCTGGCTTACCATAAATAGTCTGATACAAATTAGTTAGAAACATTAATCTGTTACAAAGTTCTCATCTACAAGACATGTTGAAAATAGAGTAAACTGAATAAGACAAACAATACAAACTGACGCCACCATAAAGCTCATCCTAGACGCAGTTTCCCACCTGGGTCACCTGAAAAACAGTGCCCACGAAGGGTCAGAGTAAGGAAAAATAACTCCTCCTAGTGACACTAAAACCCAGTTTTACATATGAATGCATGTATGCCTTTGAAAAATAATTTTATGCATTAAAATCTTTTATGCTATGTGCTATGCATGGCTTCGCACTATTCTCTGGTCACACATCTACTCGTACTAAGCACGTGACTTTTATTTTATTAACTCAAGTCCTGGCGTTCACTAACTAGCGTACTGTCTCATGTCAGATCTATACTTGAGTTCTAGGTGGCTTCTAACCTGCTCATCTACTAGGAAGGCTCTAGGCATAGTAGCTCCTAACGCGCAACTGAAACTGACGACCCGAGACCATCTTACGAACCCAATTGTTCTAGTGTCACGCGGACACGGTCTCGAATCTACTAGCTGGCTCAAGGGAAGACACTTCCCAAGTCTGTACTACTCATAAGGTTCCATGTGCCTTATGAGAAAGGTAGTGCGCCTCTACCTAGCACGGAAGAAACTCTGTGTGCTGGCTGACCTTTTTGGTCTGACGCTACTCTGCAAGGGATATCTTTTCTGGTGTATTGCTAAGCGACCCTTGACTTTCTTGTGGTCGACTTGAAGGGGCATTCATGCCCTTGGTTGGACAATTTCCAAACCTACTTAGACGGTTAACGCTTTCGTACTCTATGTTTCTGTTCATGATCCGACTACTTGGGTCTTAGGGAAATCGTGTCACCCTACACATTTTTCGTAACCGTTTTCCTATCACCACATCTTTCTATGCATGGACATGCTACTTAAAATAAATTTACTCATGTGTATACAAAATATATACTTTTTACTATGTCTAATTAGCAGAAGTTAGGTTTTCTTACAGCGGTGGTGCGGCGCTCGTACACTCGGCGCGGCGACATTTGCTTTTCCGAAGGAAATCCTACTGTCTGGGACTTTCAAAGTGTTGCCCCGAGGCTACCAAAATCCTGCAAAAATCCAAAACACCCTACTTCACATATTTTCTCTTTAGGGTTTTGTTGGAAAGATTCCAATAACGCTAGGGTAACCCATAATCAACGTATAACCTAGTGTATTACCTTTACGAGGGAGATTCAAGGTTTTCCAAACGCCCTACACGAAATTTCGCGGTGGAAATAGAACTCCAAAACCTAACATAGGGCAATAGGAATGCAAATTAGTTTAACCTAACCTTCAAATCGAAGGATATCTAACAAGAAATCGAGATAAGGGAGGAATCGAACTCACCGGAACCAAAAGTTGACCTTGCACTTGACCTACACCGGTTGGAGAGGAGACCGATCCTCCTATTGTACGGGAAACAGGAAGAGGAAGCGTCGGCCCTGCGGAGGAGGGAAGAAGAGGCGCCGACGATGGGTTCTGGAGGGAGTAGGGTCGCCGGCTAGGGTTGCGGAAAGCGCCGGAAGGGTCGCCGGGCTCGCCTCTTGCGGGAGACGGAAGAGATCGGGAGAAGACTAGTCGGCCTGCGGTTTTCTCCCGATAGAAATAAGGCGTGCGGGTTTTCTAATCGGGCTGCAGCGGTTCTCTTCATAACCGCAAAGAGGAGAAATGGGAGAATAGGTTATAGGCACACCATTTCCACTCAAAAATCACTAAGAAACGGCTATCGGCACGCCCAACTCTCACTATTACTTTTTGAATACTAACTAAAAATGTCGCGCGCGTCGATTCTAAAATAATATGCGTCATGCACTATTATTAACGCACTTAACAAACTAACGGACGCTAACAATAGGCAAAGTAACATTATACCTTGATGACGCGCTGTCTCGTTCAGAATCCGTCGCGACTCGCCCCTACAATTTTAAATAAATTTTGCGTCAAAAATTTGGATGCTACACTCGCAACGATGGTCGTGTTCAGACGTGGCTCCTCAACTCTCTTGATGGTGAACCTTACCCCATGGCCATGTATCACGAGACAACCAAAGCGATGTGGGATGAGCTACATTTCCTTTAATCCGACAAGGACAGTCTTCAGCACCTGTACAACATCATCACCGATCTTCAGTCCCTTGATTCGGGCAGTGTTGCTGACTTAACCTCCTTTGTTGCTCAGTTCAAGACGCTGGTAGAAGCCTAGATTCAGCATCAGCCTCCGATTACGGATCTCGCTGCCTAACGTGCTCAAAAGGAAGCAGTTGGTATTGTCATGATGATGGCTTGTGTTCCGCCTCATCTTCATAGTATTCGGACTCAGATCCTCTCATTCACTACCATTCCCTCCTTATCTGATGTGTGCTCCATGCTTTTAAAGGTTTCACCGCCTCCGAATACTATTGACCCTCCTTCACCGGCCCTTCTCCAACAATCTCTTGCATCATTACTACCCCTCTTTACCCCTACCCGTAGAGGACGTATAGGCTCCCGGGAGAGGCGCGGTGGCCAGACCCGGCCTAAGTGTTTCTTTTGTGGTAAGGATGACCACCTTGAGGCGACCTGCTATCATAAACATGGTCTTCCTCCTCGTCCAACTGCTGTAGCAACCCACAACCCTTCTGCCACTCGTGCTGATCTTGATGAAGTCCGCCTCCAGCTCCAACAACTTCAAGGGTTGCTCCGCAACTCGCCTGCCTCTGTTGCCTCCATCTCTCATGAAGGTATCGCTTGTCTACCATTAGTCCGCGCTGGATAGTGGATTCAGGTGCTACTCACCATATCACCTCCCTGAATCCACCTCGATACTTGGATTCTCCGCATCCATAGTTTATCACTGTAGCCAATGGCACCGCTCCTGTCTCCGACTCTGCTGATATACCTGAGAGGTCTAAGTTGTTAGCCTAAATCACCTAGAGGGAGGTGAATAGGTGAAATGCGTGTCAAATGCGGAATTAAAAACTAACACAGCACACATCAAGCAATCACAGACGACAAGAGATTTATAATGGTTCCCCAACCTTGGGTACGTCCACTTTCCTCACCGATCTAGCAAATCACTAGACTCGGCTACTCCACTATCTCGGATTGAAAACAATCCTACACCTCGGAACCACGTTCCTACAAAACTCGATCCAACTGGATCTACAAAACTCGGAAGAAAGGTCTTCCTACAAATCTCGGAGAAAAACTCCTACAAAGAAGTTTTGGTTTGAGAATAAAAAATCAAAACAACAATCTCAGATCTGGATCTTTGACAGTCTTCTTCTTTAGGAACTTCGGCTTGATCAGAAAAGGTTGAAGATGACTTGAGAGAGATCCACGAATCTGAAAACTAGAACCACCTCGATCGAGAAGATAGATCTGAAATCTTTGAGGCTCGGCGAGATCGAGTAATTCACTTTTGTCTGGATCGCTGGAGAAATAGTCGTTGAAGACGGAGATCGGCGATCCAGAGTTTCTTCCGTGAACAACGATGACGGCGGCGGCGTGAGAATTAGGGTTCACGGAATTTTCTCTTTCTTAAAAAGAATATCTCTGTAATCTTGTTAATTAGTCAATTCTGAAATGACCTATTTATAGGTGGACTCCAACGGTCATAATCTTAATTAAGGATGACACGTGGACCAATCAGAAATGACGGATTCAAAATACTTATGGCGAATTCGAACTTAGAAAAATTCTGGAATAGAGAACTGCTATACTCGAGTAAGAGAAGATATACTCGAGTATGGGAATTTAGATACTCGAGTGACAAAGAGGAGTATACTCGAGTATGAGAAGAGAAATTTACTTGAGTGAAAAATGAACTACTCGAGTATCAGAAGAGATATACTCGAGTATCAGAAAAGATATACTCGAGTATCAGCAAGATATACTCGAGTGAAAGGAGAATTACTCGAGTATCAGAATATGTATCCGGGAAACATTCACTTACTCGAGTTATGAAAGTCAATTACTCGAGTATAGAAATACTTACTCGAGTATTAAAATCAACTACTCGAGTATCGAATAATTTACTCGAGTATGAAAATCAATTACTCGAGTATAGAAACACTTACTCGAGTATGAAAAGAAACTACTCGAGTATGACTACTTGAACTTGCAGAGAAGAGAAGAAATGAATCTACTCGAGTATGATACATGATTTACTCGAGTGATTAAGTTACTTACTCGAGTATGAAAAGAACTTACTCGAGTGACTAACTAACTACTCGAGTATAGATTTATCTACACGAGTATTCAGAGCCTACTCGAGTAAGTCTAACTGATTACTCGAGTATGTCTAACTAACTACTCGAGTATGTCTAACTAGCTACTCGAGTATTAAGTCTGATACTCGAGTATAAAAAGGGGTTACTCGAGTATTTTGGACTTAGAAATATTTTTCTGAGGAAATTAGCTCCAATGCTTCTGTCCATCAATCCAAGTGCATGAATGAGAAGTGTATCCCAATAGAGAGGCTATACATGGGCCAACACTTTGGATCACACAATGAGGGATTACATTGCATGGTCCTGTGTTTGGTGACCCATTATAGACTGACATTGGTCTACACTTGGCAATTAGAACCTGCACACATACAACTCAAACACCACATCAAATACATCTTAATTCATCTTAGTTTAAGGTCTGACTTCCTACAAATCTGAGGTATTGTGGAGACAAACCCCAACAATACCCCCTCAATTCCTTTATTTCTCAACGCTCGGGAAACCAAGTCTCGGGCTCTTCCTTTAATTTACTTTTTGTTAGTCGCCTCACTGCTGATTTGGATTGCTCTATCACACTCACCTTTTCTTCTTTTCTGATGCAGGATCGCAGGACGCAAAGCATCATTGTTAAAGGACGACTGCAAAATGTGCTCTACCTTCTTGATGTTTCTCCTACCATTCTCTCCTTCGCCTCCTCTGTTGACTGGCATCAGCGTCTTGGGCATGCTCCTCTTCCAATTCTCCAGAAGGCTCTTCATGATGTTCCGCTTCCGGCTTTTACATGTGATTCTTGTATTTTGGGGAAACAACATCGTTTCTCTTCTCCTCCACATTGTATCTGGAGCTATGCTCCTTCTATGTTAGTTCATTTTGATGTTTGAGGCCCCTATAAAATAACAAATGTATCTGTTTATCGTTATTTTATCACTTTTACTGATGATTATTCTTGAATGACCTGGTTATGCTTACTTTGTGATCGCTCTGAACTTACTTGTGTGTTTCGTGTTTTGTGCTTGAAACTCTCACACAGTTTGCATATAAATTCAAAACACTCCGGACGGATAATGCTCGTGAATACACTAGTCATGAGTTCGATAATCTCTGCTCTGAATTTGGGATTATTCATCAAACTTCGCGTGCTTATACTAAACAAACGGTGTGGCTGAGCGCAAAAATAAACATCTCCTTGATGTTGCTCGTTGTCGCATGATTCAAATGTATGTTCCCAAGGCGTATTGGCATTTTGCGGTTTCGATGACATGATATCTCATTAAACGTCTCCCCTCCTCTGTCCTCAATAACATCACTCCATTCAGTCTCCTCTTTCCGTCCACACCACCATTTCCTCTCACCCATCGCATATTTGGTTGTACTTGTTATGTTCATCATCTTGATCCCTCCACTGACAAGCTCAATCCTCGAGCAGCCAAACATATGTTCGTTGGTTATTCCCGTACTCAAAAATGGTATGTTTGCTACTCTCTCACTACCCGTAAGGTTACTGTTTCGGCAGATGTTACCTTTCTGGAAGATTAACCGTTTTTCTCCACTTCATCACCACCTCTTCCACCACCATCAGTACCACAGCCTGTCGTCCCAGTTACGACCCCTCCACCACCACCGCTTCCCACCAATGCTCTTGTTCTCCACAAACCTCCTCTTCTTCGTGTCTACACTCGTCGACCTCCTCGTTCCGCCGCCCCGCAGCAGTCGGCTTCAACCTCTGGCACTCCGCGACCTGATGATTCAACCCCTGCCTCCACAACTCATCCCATGGCAAATTACGTATCCTTACATCGCATGTCCCAAATGATTCAGAACTTTTTCACTACATTATCCTCTATTTCTGTACCTAACTCTGTGCAGGAGGCTCTCCAACATCCGGGTTGGCGGGCGGCTATGGACGAAGAAATGACAGTCCTCTGGGCTAATCACATGTGGAATCTGGTCTCTCTTCCTGCAGGACAGACTCTTGTTGGCTGTAAATGGGTCTTTGTCATCAAGCATGCTCCTTATGAAACAATTGATCGTCTTAAAGCCCCCGTCCGGTGGCTTGCGGCTTTACTCAACAATAGGGCCTCGATTATGAGGAAACGTTCTCTCCTGCGGCCAAGCTCAATACAATTCGTGTCCTTCTCTCCATGGTTGTGCATCGCCAGTGGCCCTTACATCAACTGGATATCAAAAATGTTGTTTTAAATGGCGATCTTCAAGAGACTGTCTACATGCAACAGCCTCCCGGGTTTGAGACCACGGGGAGTCCTGAGTTTGCCACCTCAAGAAGTTGATCTATGATTTCAAGCAATCTCCTCGGGCATGGTTCAATAAAATCAGTAGGGTTGTTCGGAAAATTGGCTTTACTCGAGTTTGACAGATTTTTCTCTATTCATTTGACATAAGACAACAGGAACGGTTCCCCTTCTTGTATATGTTGATAACATCCTAATCACGGGAGATAATGCAAATGGAATACAAGCGGCCAAACAGAAACTTAGTTCTGTGTTTCAAACAAAAGATCCGGGAAACCTTCGATACTTTTTTGACCTTGAGATCGCAAGACGTCCTGATGGTATTGTCCTATCTCACGGAAGTACTGTCTTGACCTTCTTCAGGATGCTGACTATTATGGATGCAAGCCGATTAATACTCATATGGATGTCACTTTGCACACATGCCTCTGAAGAAGATCTTCTCCTTCCAAATCCAGAATATTATCGACGTCTGGTTGGAAAACTAATTTATCTAACAGTCACAAGACTAGACATATCCTTTGTTGTTGGGGTTGTCAGCCGGTTTATGCATTCTCCTCAGATGTCTTATCTACAAGTTGTCGAACGAATTCTAAGATATCTGAAAACAACCTCTAGTCAAGGACTGGTATACAAAACTTCTTCCTCTTCTAATCCTACATTAGTTGCATATTTGGATGCTGATTATGCTAGTTCCCTGGATGATCGGCTCACCATCAGCGACTTCAGTACATATTTTGGAGGTCATCTTGTTACCTGGCGCAGTAAGAAACAGTATGTAGTTGCTCGATCTTTGGCCAAAGCTGAGTACCGTTCGATGTCATTTGTTGTATTTGAGCTCACGTGGCTTGAGGGTCTTCTACGAGATATGAGAGTAAAACTTTCCTCACCAGCTACCTTAATCTGTGATAGTTAAGATGTTATACACATAGCTAAGAATGTTGTCTTCCATGAAAGGACGAAACACATTGAAGTTGACTATCACTGCATTCGAGAAAAGGTTCAAATGAAGAAGCTCGAGTTGAAACTTGTTTCAGCTACTGATCAAGTTGTTGATATTTTCACTAAGACACTACAGAGTACTCTTATATCAGTTCTTGTCCAAGTTGGGTGCCTATGACTTGTACGCTCCAGCTTGCCGGGGGGAGGGTGGGGGTGTTAGAAAAAGATAATATAAAGGCCCATTTAGTGGCCCATTATAGACCTTCTTCCTCTTTATGTAATAGTCCACATCTTAAAAAAGGGACTCCTCCATCTTTTCTCCCTATATATAAATATATATATATATATATATATATATATATATATCTATACTATATTAAAAAGATATATGGTGGTCTGTCAATAGCGTGAGTTCGAAATTAGGGAGAAATTCGGTGGCCGTCGGATTTAGGAGATTTGATCCAGAACCATTGGATCCGGGTCTGCCAATAAAAAAAAACCCCAAAAACACCGCTCCCTCTCTCTCCTCAAACCCGACGCAGCAAAAGCCCCCCGCCCCTCTTGCTCGACCATCTCCACCGCCGGCGGCGGAGCCGCCGGCGGCCTGAACGGACACCCCCGGCGGGTACGCCTGGAGCCGGCGAACCTTCCGGGGGTAATCCGGTGGCGCTCCGGCGGGGCCACCGCCGGCGGTGGCCCCGCCGGAGCGCCACCGGATTACCCCCGGAAGGTTCGCTGGCTCCAGGCGTACCCGCCGGGGGTGTCCGTTCAGGCCGCCGTTTTTTTATTAAATTCATTTTTTAAATTCAATTATTAATCTTTTAATTAAATATTAAAACAGTTCTTTTAAAAAAACTAAAAATTAATATTTTAATTAATTTAAAAATAAATTTTAAATTAAAAAAAATGTTTAATTAATTAATGTCTGCAAGGGGCGGGCGAAGCCCGCCGGGGGGGCGGGCGGCCCGCCGGGGGGCGGGCGAAGCCCGCCGTCACCGGCCCGGTACTGTGGCGCGTGGCCATCGGGCCGGAGGCCCGTGCCTGTCACTCGTATATATATATATATATATATATATATATATATATATATATATATATATATATATATATATATATATATATGTATTCATACTTGTAATTATGAATTAAAGAAGTATATACAAGGTTTCAACATTCTTCTACAGAGAGTATATATAGTATCATGTCCTGATGCTATATTAACCTTTCTAGATCGTTATGATCCGTTTAAACAAATAGCTCCTTTCAAAATAAGATGAAATTCAGTAATTCTTGTTCTAAAATATAAAATTAAATCATGCCTTATCAGATTATGATGACCCTACCAAGATTAACTGCATTTAAGATTAAAATTGATAGATTTTCTTTCAAAATATGCTACATTATTGCGTCAACACTCAAATTTAATACCCAGATATACTTTTTGAGCAGTTTTTGATCGTTTAGGATAGAAACATAATAAAACATAAAAGATCTTAAGTTTATAAAAAACGTGGACGTAAACAATCTCCGGACCTAGAAATTGATGCAAAAATGTCAAAACAAGCACTAAGACTGTAAAATTGATACTCACATTCAATGCTGATAGATCCTTAGCGATCCCCCACAACATGGCTCCAACAAAGGAATCTCCTGCTCCAGTTGTATCCACTGGCTTGACCTTGATGCTGTCGACGGTTCCCCGAAAATTCTAATATGTAAGAGAAGGCAAGATCTACAAACCGGTAAATACAACACAAAAAGCTTCTAAAAATGTAAGAAATAATAGAAAGGGTTGTGTTTGTATATACTTTGGTGTAATATTTGCATCCATCCTTTCCCAAAGTGACTACTAGAAGCTTCATCGTTGGACGCCATAGACTCATTGCTACATCGTCCTCCACTGAGGATACGCCTGTTAGGAATTCGAGTTCTGTCTCGCTGATCTTAACAATGTCCACCTTATCCCAAATACTCATAATCCGATTCTTGGCCTCCACTGCTGATGGCCACAGCGGAAGCCGGAGATTTGGGTCATAGGATAGGAGGGCTCCGGCCTTCTTTGCTTCCTTCATGGCTATAACCTGTGAGGACTGGCATGGCTCCGATATCAAGCTTATGGATCCAAAATGAAGGATTGAAGCCTGCAAATGCAACATTTCAGGAAGAAATTAGCTTTAAAAATTGAGCACATGTTTTTTTAAACATTAAAATTTTAAAAAACAGGTTGATAACTCAAAATGCTCAATTGATTTTTTTTTTTACAACTAGCATTCATTCCATCATTGAATAAGCCAAGGATGGTTTAGCAGAACAAAATCATATGTCAAAAGAAATAATGAGAATTTAAGATTAGGCGTACAAAATGGTAGGTTCAAGCAAAGAAAATGCATTGGTTGAAGAAGATCAAAATGCATTGGTTGAAGAAGAATAAGTTAGCTTCAAGGGAAACAATAAACTAAACAGATGATTGAGCATTTGTTATGGGCCTAGCCCGGAGGTTGTCAGAAGATGACCGGAGACGAGGATGATGGAGGCGGAGGATACAGTGGAGTCGGAATCGGGGCGGCCTAAGCGGGGTTGCCTAAGCGGGGCTGCCCAAGCGGGGCTTTTTCAAGAGAGAGAGCTTCCAAGATCTCATAAGGGGGACTAAGAATTAGATTTTTTTTTTCATTGATAATCAAAGAAGACCCAAGGGGGTCCCTTAAATAGAACATACAAGCGCATTTATGTTAATAACCCAACACTTAACCATAACAAATGCATAATGCAAAATACATAATAAGACTCGATAATAATGAGGCTTGATGCTCATAACAACATATTCTTTTTTTCAATTTGGAATTGTCTTCACTCTTCATTGCTCAAAAGACCCAGGACATCCCTCTGTAATAGATAAGCCGACGATCCAAAGTAACATCAAGAGAAGAAAGATCAGCTAAAGTACTCGCTCTTACATTCTTACATGGTTTATGGAAGTTGTAGCCACTCCTTCATGAAGCACCCTAAACGCCACTCTTTTTCTATCGGTCTCAGGACAACAGTGTCTCTTGCTTCTACATGATGTCTCCTCTCTCACAACATTGTGCCAAAACTCTTCTTCACTCTGTCGAGAACAACACATCATAGAGATATTTTCCATTGTGACTTGAGAGCCCCTTTTCCGGTAAATTCAGTAACGAAGTCCCTTTCTCAAGATCCATCCAATTTCATTATTTTTGCACTCGAAATAAAATTGTCCCTCTCGCATGACCCACAAAATGTCTACCTAATCCATCCACACCATCTCCTCTTTTCCTTATTCACTTTGGCTTTGGAGGCAATTTTTCTAGTATCCGTGGAATCCAATTATATAAGAACAATTATCTCCTATGGAGCATTCCATCCTGCCCTGCAACAACTCTATCTGATACCGTGACCACACAGGAAACCATATAAGCATCCACCGTCAATTAAGTGTATGTACTAGCAACAAAAGACTAACTACTACTTTGCTGTATTCTAATAAGGGCGATTTGTGGGAGCGTATATGGCAAGTGATCTCATGATGGGAGGATGTAAATACGCCGCATTTATCTATTTATATCATTCTTAATTTGGATTTGTTATTTTTAATATTTTTTTTATTTCTCGTGATCTTGTTTTATTTCATTTCTTTATTTAGGCATTTCAATCTTTTATTTCATTTATATTTTAAGGATTGTAATCTTGTATTTACACTTGGGTGTCATATGAAGTTTATTTGAAAATAAAGACGTTTATGGCTCCTCTCACCTCCTCCATCTTTCTCCCCACCTTCTCTAACCATATGGTTGTCGCTTTCCTTAGGGCCCAGCGCCTTACGCCTCTGTTCACTCCGTTCTCACTTCCACCCTCAACAATGTCCCTTCGGACGCCACAGAAATGCTCCAATCATCGATCCCACAGAGCTTACCATCAAGAATCAAGGGGTAAACACCACTCTCACCAATCCCCGTCCCATCCAGCATTCAGTCCTGTGAATGGATCCTTCACGCTGGTTTATGACAACTTGATATCATATCACAGCCAACCATGGCCGGATCCAACGACCCTTGGAGGCCATGTTTGAAAGAATGAAAATGTTGATGATGGATCAACTTGCCGCTTAGGAAAGCCGACAATAAGTGGCCTTGGGCGACCACTCGACCATATGGAGAGCCTCGTTACACTCCAACGTGGTAGCGGCGACTTTCGCCGAGATGGGGATTAAAGTAATTGCCATGGAGGCTCCCCCTCCCATGCTCACCGGGACGGATTTCACAAGAAACGTTATGAGAACAATACCCTCCGCGCTACGTCAAGCAGAAGTTCCCGACGTATGGCGGCAAGAGCAACACGTTGGGATGGTTGGCCCAGTGCGAGTAGTACTTTGCCAATCATGGGACACCAGCCATGGAGTGGATCTCACATGTCACTTATCTTAATAGGAGCAGCACAGGTGTGGTTCCTGCGTCTGGACAAAGAATGCACTCTATCTTGTCAATGATATAATTACTAATAATTAAATTCCAATTCTGCATGCTACTCTCTTAAAGGTTCACCTTGCTCATAATGGTGATCAAGTAACATCTCTGACATGGCATGGCCATTTTGCTCATTTATCTCATAGTAAATGATCGTCCACAAGTATAAATTACTTGTTTCCGTATTAACATTAGTTAAATTTTGTAAACTTTATCATTTATGTGCATCTCCCTATTTACCTTTTTCTGAATTTACTATTCATAATGCACCATTAAAATTAGCTTATTTTGATTTGAAGAACCATTTCTGATAACGTCAATTGTTGGTCTCTGTTTTTATACTTATTGATGATGATAGTATGTTAGTCATTATATTTAGCCATTTCCACTCTCTTTCGGTTGTTTCTCTCTTTCAAAACATAGGTAGACAAATATTTCGTTACACAAATGAAATACTTGCAATCTAATGGGGGCGGAAAATTTCTAAAGTTCAAGAAATAGCTGACAACCCATGGTATCTTTCATTGGTAAATATGTCCACAGACTCAAGAATATAATAATATTGTGGGAAAAGTATATGCATTTTTTTTAAAATTCGAACTTACCCTTCTCACTAGTGCTAAATGTTCCCAGAACACAATAGAACCATGCTTTTAGTATAGCTGTTTATTTAATTTACAAATTTTACATTCCCATCTTGAAGGTGCAAATTTCATATGACAAGTTTTTGAAATCGGTACTAGACAGTAATGCAGTTAGAGTCTCAGGTTGTCCGTGGCTCGGTGCTATCTAAGAGTGGGGCCTTATCAATCCCATAAACAACATGACTACTCCTTTCAATGTGTGTTTCTCATAAATTTCGAGTATTGTGAATATAAAAGCTTTAATTTCCCCATAAGACATATTTACATAGGTATGTTGTGTTTAAAGAGAACACTTTCCACGTAACAATCAATCTCACATATCTCATAATGATCGGCATTGCTCCGGGAGTATCTGAAGCTTGTCATGGCCTTTTGAAATCTCCCAAACCAAGCTCTAGGATATTGTTTCAGGTCTCATATAAAGTCTTTTTCAACTTGCAAACCTTTCCTTCCGATCCTTTAGAGGAAAGGTCAAGAGAAAGAGCCATGCATGCTTTCTCTTCCTAATTACCATGAAAAAATACATTTTTGACATCCAGTTGACCGAGATTCTATCCCTTAGAGGCAGAACATGATAAAAGAACACCTAAAGAGTTCATATTTACAACCGGAGCAAAAGTCTCTTAATAGTCAATCCATGTCGTCTGTGTGTACCCTCTTGCAACCAACCTTACCTTGTATTTCTCCACGACACCCCGGGTGTTCTGCTTGACAAAAAATGATATGCCCTAGTTGTATCAAGAACGAATACGGATGAGAACTTAGATTGCAATAAAGGAAACACGGATACAATCGGGAGGCAGAGTCCCGCCAAGCACCTGGAGGTTGGGTCCTCCAAGGCACTCCCCTCTCCAAGAGAGCCAAACAACTATTACTCAAAAGATACAAGGATTCTAACCCTAGGGCTTCTTATATAAATGGAGCCCCTCACTACAAGATAAAAATCATAAAAGACAAATTCATAATAAATTATGAAATATAAGATAATCCCTAAAGGTCTCTGCGTCTCCGAGAGAGCTATGTGTAATGAGGGTCGTTGTCTGAGCGTGCGTGAGCAAGGCGTATACATATCAATACCCCCGGCATGAAAATTGACCTTGTCCTCAAGGTCAAGTCGGTCAGGCCCCCCTGAGCGCGACGTGGAGACTTAGGCGGCTACTTTGGTGGGCGGTTCTGGTGAAATCTCAGAAGCTTGGAGGTGTCATGCAGACTCGGTCGTGGGATATCGGTGCAAAGACTGTTCGAAACTAAAGCCAAGCTCGTAACGACCCTATCCAAGAAATGAAAAGATGTCGAACCAAATAGTCATGAAATAAAAGACTGGGATAAATTGTGAGGGTCTATGAGAACCGAAGGTGCAAAAAAAGTTCCTAAAAAATAAGGGAATAGTGATGGGGAAATGTGGCAAGACGAGCCAAGCTAAATAAAGGCGTCGGCAGAAGTAGATGGGGTGCTCCCAACAGAAAAGCGAAAGTCCATTGGAGGAGGGGCATTGGTGAATAAAAGATTTGGAAGGTTGTAGTGTGAGGTGGCGTTATCGAAAAAATGAAATAGAAAGGAAATCGGGACAGAGGGAGCGTGTAGAGAGAGGCATGGGGCCCATGCGATATTAATTGAGAATGGGACAAGGGGGAATGTTGGAAGTACGGGGCTCAACAAGCCTGGGTGGAAAAACATTGCCAGTCTTGAGCAGCTCCCACGCGGATTAGACAGGGAAGTGGGGGGCTCGATTCCCATACGAGGAGGCGCGGGTATGGAAAGTGGAAGAAACGATCGAGGGTTTTTGGAGTGGAAGACAACCGGCAGAAGAGCTTGATAGAGAGGATGTGTGCCCCGACCCCGGTCAATGGTAGCAAGGAAGAGCACAGATGCTTCGTCGGCAACATGGAGAGGCACGGCTGTCCGAGCAGCATTTGTCTAAGCGGTTGCTTTGTCTGCAGCAGGGATAGGCACGACTACATCGGTGATAGCAGGGAAAGGCATGGATACTTCTTCGACAACAGAGAGAAGATCAGCGGAAGTTCATAAACTCGCTTCCAACATAGGAGATCCCCCCCCCCGAAGTGAGGGAGAATAATAGCTCTCAGATTCACGAAATGTGACACCATGCATATAAAAATTTTCATGTGATTGGGTCAAAATATTTATAACCCTTTTAAGTTGGGGAATATCCGATGAAGATACACTTGTAAGCACGAGCATCAAGTTTAGTTTTTTGAATAATATGAACAAAACACACATCCAAACACACGAGGTTGCAGATTTGTGGGAAGAACCCGAACGGTGATAAAGGGAGAGTTATACCCTAGAATACATGAGGGCATAAGGTTAATAAGGTAGGCTGCAGTGAGCATTGCATCCCTCCAATAGTACTTAAGAAGGTGCATTTGGAGAAGAAGACATTGGGCAACTTCCAAAAGGTGACGATTCTTGTGTTCGATCACCTCATTTTGGGTCGGTGAGTAAACACAACAGGTCTGGTGGATAATGTCGTGAGTATCAAGATAGTGTTTGAAGTAAGAGTCAATGTACTCGCGACGATTGTCAGTATGAAGAACTTTGATAGTGGTGTCAAATTGCGTAGATATCATGTTGTGAAAGCGTTGAAATAAGGAAAAGAACTTCATTTTTTGCTTTCATTAGGTATACCCATGTTGTACGGGAAAAACAATTAATGAAAATGACAAACCAGAAACACCCAGAAATAGAAGCAATAGGGCAAGACCCCCAAACATCATTATGTATAATATTAAACGGTGTAAAACTAGGAGAGAAAACATGATTATAGGAAGTACGATGGTGTTTGTCAAGTTTAAGGGCATCCCAATGAAAATTATCAACTAATATAGGTGGTATAGTATGAAATAAATGTTTTATAGACATGAAAGAGGGATGTCCAAGGCGACAATGCTAGAACTCCAAAGTAGCTGACTGATCAGTATGAAGAGACGTGGGGGGAGAAGCAGGGTGTGAGGAGTCAAGCACGTAAAGCCCATTCAACAGATTACTAAAGCCAATCACTATTCCTGTCGTCATGTCCTAAAAACAATTCATATAATTGGTCAAATGACTAATGGAGAGAATATTGCAGGCAAACTTTGGTACATGAAGAAGAGGAGGTGAGAGAGGAGAAGGAGATGGATCCTTTCCCAACAATCAGAAAGAAAGAACCATCAACAATGGTCACCGTGTTCCTACCAGACAAGGAGGTAAGAAACAAAATTTAAGGTAGAGCCGATCATATGATATGTGGCTCCATAATCAATAATCCAGTGAGTAGACGGACGAGAATACACAACATAAGCACCTGGGTATCCCTGATGAGCATACGAGGACGAATAAGTAGTGGTCTCAATAGAGTGTCCTTGCATCAATTGGCGGAACATATGGATCTCATCGACAGATAGAGTCAAAGGAGCTAGAGTGTCAGAGGGAAGCAAGAGCTATACCGAGACATCAGAAAGATGAGAAGACCGAGATCGAGTAGAGCGGCCCTGAGGGTGATCATAACCACGACCTCTCCTTGGTGCAGAACCACCTCGTGGTGCAGGAAAACCATGAAGACGGAAGCACGTGTCCCCGGTAGGTTGCGACTTCCCACATTAATCACATATCAAATGATCCTTGTCAACGGACTTGGACTTTGGGTCACATGAAGCTCTACTACTAAACTGAGCAGTGTGGGCAGAACCTTCAAGAACAGCATCAAGAGTTCAAGTCTATCGCCTATCAAATTCTTGCTGAACAAGACTATAAACCTCTGGGGGAGAAGGCGTGGGGGAGCATGCCCAGTATCTGAAGTCCCAATGCAAACCATGAAAGAACTCAAAAACTCTATTCCTTTCTTCACGAGCCCGAACAAGGATCTCATCCTAGGGGGACACAAGATTGAGAGAGTCAAAATGATCGTATTCTTGATAAAGCTGAGTGCACTCCAGGTAGTAGACTAAAGGAGGACGATCACCCTGACGGAGGAGAAAGATCTTTTGCCTTAGTTGCTAAAGATGGGGAGCATTCTCCCTGCATGAGTATGTGGCCTCAGCCCTCTTAAAAATATCTGCAACAATATCTAAGAACAAGTAATTCTGGGCAATAGAGTCCATCATGGAGTTGGTCAGCCAAGAAATGACAAGAGACTTCTCTGACTTACACTACAACCAATCAAGGAAATCTGGGCAGGCGTCTTCGTAGTACCCAGAACATAATCAAACAGATGTCTACTCTTCAAGGCAAGAGGGACAGCTCAAGACCATGGGAGAAAATTTCGAGCCATCCAGACGTATAGTCGTGATTTGAGGACTATAATGGTCATGACTTGACCGAATAGAGCCACCAGACACCAAGGTAGCGGAGAACACGCCGACACCAGAAGAGATCATAGGAGATTTACCATTCCCCGACATTGTAATCCAAAAATAGAAATCAATGAGTTAAGGGGAGGGGAACCACACCCCCTAGAGAGAAACTAAGTTTTGCTCATAGAAGGAGAAATCAAACCAAGTCCATGTAGGATCATCCAAGAAAAATTGACACAGGAAATATCTTCAAACTAGGTCAGCATATCTGGCGCCAAGCAAGGACCAGCAACAAACTAAAGAGAAGATGTGACGCCCAAAATGTCGTCGCATAATAATTACAGGATGAACCAAAGAAAATTTTAAATCATGGAATAAGAATTTCTATCTGCACTATTATTTCAATACTATTGTGGCATAGAGATAGACAATGTTGGTTGGCTTTTCAAGTAAGAAATATTAATTATATACTATTCCTCTGTGACGGACAAGGGCCGTTACAGAAGACCCCCCCCCCCTCTGCGAGGGCCTCAGACTGGAAAGAGAGGCCCCCCTTACGATGGCCCCCGACTGGAAGGAGAAGCCCTCCCGAGCCGTTGGATGAGCGCCGGAGCGGCTTGTGGCTGGACGAGTGTTGAAGGAGGCGAGCGCTAGAGGGCGGAGAGGCTTGCGGTTAGGAGGCAAGCGCCAGAGGAGGAGCGCCTTGTGGGCGGGTGGAAGATGTAGGAGCGGGCGAGCAGAAAAGACGGACGCCTTAGGGATCTGATACCATGAGGAATAAATTCTTTGTATTCAATTAATTATGAGATAAAGAGTTACAACCATTATATATAGGAGAGGATGACTAGGAAGAGCACAAAAAATAAAACAGCCGAAAATACACAAATACCAACACAACCAATACACACCTCACCTGATATCACTGAGACCACATCTACTGGCCAAGTTCTCTTTAACTACAATTGTACCGCCCACAGTAGCTCAAACACACCATACCAGGAATGCCCATCCATGTAAAGCCCACTAAGGAACAATAAAATCAACTGAAAACCCCACCTTACAACAAAACATATGATTTTTTCCACCTTTGAGCCTACTCATTACACCACTGCCAATAAAGGCACAAAATAGAGCGACTCCATGACAACAAAATTAAATGCCTAAATATGAAAGGAACATGTGAATTGGTTCCATATCATTTATCAATGAATGTAATGAGTAACAGATGCAAGTAATAGATCAAAACCAAACATGATGACACAGATTGAAATCTATACACCATAATTAGTTGCTAATGATTTACAGAACAACATTGTAGCCTTTTTTTTTGCCAGTTTCTCCTGTGCTCAGGCAGTATTTTCTTAAGTATGCCTGCTTGGGAAGCCCCTACTAGCATAAATAGGTGTGAGTAGTACTGTGATAGGGACCAAAAAATATCGCCAAACTGTCCAGGATTCCGGCGAGCCTAATTATTTTATCCTCTACAGTGCGAGCGAACTCTGTTTTCCTATATTGTCACCGAACACTGATTCTGTAACCGCAAATTTTATTAATAATATCATGCATTACTAAAGTTTTGGAGCTCAGGTAATCTTTGTAAAGCAGTCTAATACCCCCATCCGGTGTAAGATTTTAGGGTGAACAATTTTGCCCAAACAAAACAAACACTGAACTTTTAGATTCTCCTGTGGAGTTGAAAAACGTTCTAAGACGGATGCAACTGGAAGAATGAACTCAGTAGAGAAATTTAATCCTGACTAGGCCGGTCCATTCATCGTCAAAAAAGTGCTGAAGAATGGAAGTTATCAAGTGAAAACTTATGATGACATCTCCAACACTTAGAACGGGATGACATGAAATATTATTTTTCATAATTTTTTTGTATACATTCCCATATATTTAACTTCTTTATACCTTTCTTTTAAATTCCCTGTAACTAATGGAAGAGACGTGGATTAGTTGTAATAGTGCTGTGTTAAAGATAAGATAAAATTAGCCCATTAGGGAGGCCCATGTATAGTTCCTTTAGTCCCACATTGTATATGTAGGAGTCTCTCCCTCTTTCTATCTCTATATAAGTGTATCTGTGTATGTAATCCTACTCTTTGAGGATAATACAATTAAGGGTGATTTTCTCTCTCCTGTTTTTTCTACTACTACATGGTATCAGAGGAATCATCCCCTTCCCGCGGTCTCCGGAGTCTATCCGCCTTCCTCTACTCGTCAGCGGCCTGCCTTATCCTACCCGCTCCTCTCTCTCTCTCTAACCGCTTGACTACTACGGCCTGCTTCTTCTAACCCGCGTCCTCTTCTCTCCGTGGTTCCACCCTCCTCCCCTAGCTTCTTATAGCCTCCTCTCTCTGACTTGTGGGATCTACGGGTTCTCTGCTTCTCGCCGCGACTTGCTCCTAGTCGCCACGACTACCTTTTCTTCCTTCTTCTCTATTGTCGCCGCGATCTGCTCTCAGTCGCCACGATCTCCTCTTAGTCGTCGCGACCTCCTCATAGTCACTGCGACTTGCTCTTAGTCGTCGTTGTCTGTTCTTCTCCTAAATCGCCGCGACCTGCTCTTAGTCGCCGCGACCTATTCTTTTCTTTTCGCCGCGAGCTACTTCTTCTCGCCGCGACCTGTTCTTAGTCGCCGCGACCTGCTCTTAGTCGCCTCTTGGCCTTTCTCGCCGCGACCTGTTCTTAGTCGCCGCGATCTGCTCTTGTCGCCTCTTGACCTGGGTCACCGCGATCTACTCTTAGTCGCCTCTATTCGCTCGCCTCTTGGCCTTTCTCGCTACGGTCTAATTCAAATCGCTGCGACCTGCTCTTAGTACGCCGCTTGTTATGTTCTCGCGGTCTGTTCTGCTAGCTGCCCGGCCTGTCCTCCACTGCTTGCCGCTCGGCCTGTCTCTTCTAACCGCCATGGCATCCAGTGACTCAACCGCGGCTACCTCCTCTCTGCCCGCCCGTGCTGCTGCCCTGCCTGCCGAGGTGCGTGATGAACTTTGCATCACCACTCACTCTCTCAGTGGCAAGGCCAACTTTGTCGAATGGGCTCATTTTGTTCGTCGTGTTCTACAGACAAAGGGTCTGCTCGCTCACCTTACTCGGGTCAAACCTGCTAACCCCTCTGATGACTGGCTTCGCGATGACGGCCGGGTCCAATCTTGGTTGCTTAACTCTATGGACACCGAGTCTTACCTAATGGCAATGTATTACGAAACGGATAAGGAAATGTGGGATGAGCTGCACTCCCTCTACTCTGGCAAGGATAGTCTCCAACACCTCTTCGACATTATCTCCGCTCTTCAATCACTGGATCCTGGAACCACTGACGACTTAACTTCTTTTGTTGCAAAGGCCAGAACCCTGGTAGAGGCCTGGATACAACACCAACCTCCCTCTGCCGACCTTGCTACTCAACGGGCACAGAAAGAGGCTATTGGGATCGCTATGATGATGGCCCGTGTTCCTAGTCATCTTCATAGCGTCCGGGCCCAGATACTCTCCTCTTCCACTACACCCTCTCTGAGGCTCCGGCCACTTTCTCTCCGGCTTCATGTCTCGTAGTCATCTTCATAGCGTCCGGGCCCAGATACTCAAAGTTACACCACCTCCCGAGGCTCCGACCACTTTCTCTCCGGCTTTGCTCCAGCAACCCCTACTCCCTACTCCTGCTCCCTCTGGCCGAGGATCTTCTACTACTCGGGGAGGCCGTTTCATGTCTCGTGGTCGGGGACGTGTTGGGCGCTCAACTCTCAAGTGTACCTACTGTGGTCGTGATGGGCACCTTGAAGCTACCTGCTATCGCAAACATGGTTTGCCTCCTCATCTTACTGCTACTACGGCTGTTGCTCCTCCTCCGGGTCCATCTTCCACCGAGCCCCCATCATCTGCTCAGAAAGATATTCATGAACTTCGCCTACAGATACTGCAACTGAAAGGGGCTGTCAACCGTTCCTCTGGCTCGGTTGCTTCCTTCACTACTGAAGGTATCTCCTGTCTCTCCTACAGCTCTCAATGGATCCTGGATTCTGGGGTCACCCATCACATTACTTCCCTCCTCAGTACATGCACATTGAGTATCCCAAGTTTATCACTGTGGCAAATGACGATATTACTCCAGTGCCTGGAGCTGCTGATCTACAACTTACCCCTACTCTCTCCTTAACCTCGGTTCTGCATGTTCCGGGATCTCCCTTCAACCTATTGTTTGTTAGTAGGCTTGCTCAAGATCTTGATTGTTGTCTAATCTTTTCTCCCTCTTCTTTTGTCACGTAGGATCGTCGCACACGGACTATCATTGGTAGAGGACAGCTGTCAAACAAGCTTTATCTCCTGGATGTTCTTCCCACCTCACTCTCTGTTGTTCCCTCCGTCAATTGGCATCGTCGTCTTGGCCATGCTCCTCTTCAGATTCTCAAGAAGGCACTTCCTGATATCTCCTTGCAGGAATTCTCTTGCGAATCATGTATCTTTGGCAAGCAGCATCGTGTTTCTTTCCCTCCTACATGTAATCAGAGTAGTACTCTGTTTTCTTTAGTTCATTTCGATATCTGGGGTCCGTATAAAATTCCCAGTATTTTTTGTTATCAGTACTGTCACTTTTATTGATGATTATTCACGCCTCGCATGGCTTTATCTACTTCATGATCGTACTGAGTTGACTTCTGTTTTCCGTGCCTTTCTTGTTGAAATACGTACGCAATTTTCTAAAACAATGCAAACGCTTCACACTGACAATGCTCGTGAATACACAGGTCGCAGCTTCTCCAATTTATGCACCGACTTTGGGATAATTCACCAAACGTCGTGTGCATATACACCCCAACAGAACGGTGTGGTCGAGCGAAAAAATCGTCATCTCCTTAATGTCACTCGGTCAATCATGCTTCAAATGCAGGTTCCCGCCGAATATTGGAACTTTGTTGTCTCTATTGCTTGCTATCTCATTAATCGCATGCCCTCCTCCGTACTTAACTTTGCCTCTTCGTTCGGTCTACTCATTCCTTCCAAGGCTCCCTTTTCTCTCACACCTCGCACATTTGGTTGTACTTGTTATGTCCACTCTCTCGGACCACCAAATAACAAACTTGTCGCACGTGTCACCAAATGTATCTTTGTTGGCTACTCTCGTACCCAAAAAGGGTATGTTTGCTACTCTCCCACCATCAACAAGGTACTTGTCTCCGCAGATGTTGTCTTTACTGAGGATGAAAGTTTTTTCTCCAACACCTCCACGCTACCACCTCAGTCCACTCTACCACCTCAGTCCACTATACCTCGTCCAACTGTCCCTGTCACATCTCTGTCTCCCTCTTCCACTCCTCCAGTACCACCTTCACTTGACGTTCGTCCGGAACCAACTTCACCACCTCTTCGTCCTTCTCCACCTGTCCATGTCTACACTCGACGCTCGTCCAGGATTGCAGCCCGAAAGCAGCCCTCTTCTCCTCATGATCTTCTGCGCAACGACGATCCAGCACCACCCTCTACGGCTCATCCCATGGGAACTATGTATCCTTCCATCGCCTCTCTCCACCTCTTCGCACTTTTGCCCTCTCTCTCCACTATTTTCATGCCTAACTCTTTGCAGGACGCTCTACAAGATCCAGGCTGGCGTGCGGCCAAGAACGAAGAGATGACCGCTCTTTGGGCTAACCGGACTTGGGACCTTGTTCCTCTCCCTCTTGATCAGTCTTGTGTTAGCTGCAAATGGGTCTTTACTATCAAACATGCTCCTGATGGAACAGTTGATCGTCTCAAAGCTCGTCTGGTGGCCAGAGGATTCACTCAGCAACATGGCTTCGACTATGACGAAACTTTCTCTCCAATGGCAAAACTAAATACTGTTCGAGTTCTCATCTCTCTTGTTATTCACCGCCAATGGCCCCTTCATCAAATGGATATTAAAAATGTCTTTCTCAATGGAGATCTCCAAGAGACTGTGTATATGCACCAACCACCTGGGTTTGAGACCACGGGGGAGTCTCGTGTATGTCATCTCAGAAAGTCTATATATGGTCTCAAACAATCCCCTCGCGCCTCGTTTGATAAGTTCAGTAAGGTGGTTCGCGAGACGGGATTCACTCGGAGCTCTGTTGATTTCTCTCTTTTTACTCGTCATCAAGCAACAGGAACGGTCCTTCTTCTTGTGTATGTGGATGACATTCTGATCACGGGAAACGACACCATCGGGATCCAGAACATCAAACAACATCTGAACTCCGTCTTCCAGACAAAGGATCTGGGTAATCTGCGATACTTTCTTCGACTTGAGGTTGCAAGATGACCTGATGGTCTGATCTTTTCTCAACGGAAGTATTGCATTGATCTTCTACAAAGTGCAGACTATTCTGGATGCAAACCTACAGATACTCCGATGGATATGAATCACAAGCTGTCGGCACATGACTCTGGGAATGACCTTGTGCTTACCAATCCAGAATACTATCGACGCTTGGTGGGGAAACTAATCTACCTCACAGTTACACGACCTGATATCTCATTTGTTGTTGGAGTTTTAAGTCGATTCATGCATACTCCTCGGACCTCTCATCTCCAGGCCGTCGAGCGGATTCTCGGATATCTAAAGAAGGCTCCTGGACAAGGACTTGTTTATAAATCATCGACTTCCTTATCTTTGGTTGCGTACTCTGATGCTGACTACGCAGGGTCTCTTGATGATAGACATTCCACTACTGGTTTTTACACCTACCTCGGTGGATATCTTATTACCTGGCGTAGCAAGAAACAGACTGTTATTGCTCGCTCATCTGCTGAGGCAGAATATCGTGCAATGGAAGCAGTCGTATCTGAGGTCACCTGGCTAGAGAATCTCCTTAGAGATATGGGTCTCAAACTCTCCTCTCCTGCTATCCTGCTCTGTGATAGTCAAGCGGTCATACATGTTGCCAAGAATCTGGTGTTTCATGAGCGCACAAAGCATATTGAAGTTGACTGTCACTTCATTCGGGAAAAGGTTCAATCGAAGAAGATAGTATTGGAACACGTCTCAGCATCCAGTCAAGTTGCTGATATTTTCACCAAGTCTCTCTCTCGGACTTTGTACTATCAGTTCTTATCCAAGCTTGACGCTTATGACTTGTACGCTCCGGCTTGCGGGGGAGTGTTAAAGATAAGATAAAATTAGCCCATTTGGGATGCCCATGTGTATTGGCTCATGTATAGTTCTTTTAGTCCCACATTGTATATGTAGGAGTCTCTCCCTCTTTCTACCTATATATAAGTGTATGTAATCCTATTCTTTGAGGATAATACAATTAAGGGTGATTTTCTCTCTCCTATTTTTTCTACTTCTACACTTTGCTTCAGTTGACATCAATCATTACAATAACCTGGGACAGATAGATTTATCTAACACCAAGTTTTGAATCCATTATCTTAAGTCTACTAAACTCTCATCAACGCTTACTTGAAACTCATTGAATTGTGATCATTGGTGATAATTCCAACCAAGATTACCTATGCTCGAATTGTTCGTGATTGCATAAGTAGCTCATTTGATCTAATCTTACGGATGACTTTAAGTACTGGATTAAAAAAAACTCTGGTCGGTACTTACATGCACGTCCATGTGTATTGAGGCCGCTAGATCATAAATGCCAGCAAGACCGCATCTCGCTAGAATTGTTCGCAAATGTGTAGTGGCCGAATTGATCCAATATCATATAATGATCTTCAGGTATGTGGTTTTAGCTCTCGCCAACACCTGTCGCACCTCATCACCAGATCGATTATTGTAAAATCCACTAACATTACTCGTTGGAATTGTTCGCGACTTATATATTTAGTATGTTGATCTGATAGACGTGATTGATCAGTGTTGTCGCACATCAACAGAGCATTTCCTGACATTAAAAGCCTCTTTATGAGAACGAGCTTTACACCTAGCAGATGCCTTAAGCTCAATTGGGTGTTCTCTAGTTGAGGCATCAGCAAAACACTGCTGTCTAGTTGTCCAGTGCCAAAGAGTGTTAAAAGGAGTTTGCAAATGTAGAGAAAGCTCCAAACCTTGTATATACTTCTTGAATTGATAATTACAAGTATGAATACATTTATATAGGAGAAGAAGAAAGAGAGAAATTCCAAACAAAGATGTGAGACTAATACAAATAGAGAGAGAAGGGAGAAGAATGGGCCCCTAGATGAGCCCTAAAGTAGGCTTTTCTAACACTCCCCCGCAAGCTGGAGCGTACAAGTCGTATGCACCAAGCTTGGATAAAAACTGGTAGTATAGTGGCCGAGAGAGAGCTTTAGTCAGGATGTCAGCAACTTGGCTTGCAGCAGGAACATGCTCCAAATCTATCTTCTTTGCCTGTACCTTTTCTCGGATAAAGTGACAGTCAACTTCAATATGCTTTGTGCGTTCGTGAAAGACTAGATTCTTGACAATATGGATTGTCGCTTGACTGTCACAAAATAGGGTCGCTGGTGATGAGAGACGAACACCCAAGTCTCTCAGAAGGCTCTCAAGCCAAGTTAACTCGGAAACAACAACAGCCATAGCGCGGTACTCAGCTTCAGCAGAAGAGCGAGCAACCACATTCTGTTTCTTGCTACGCCAGGTTATGAGATGTCCACCGAAGTAGGTACAAAAACCTGTTGTGGAACGCCTATCATCAATCGACCCGGCATAGTCAGCGTCAGAGTACGCGACAAGGGATAGAGATGTGGATGGCTTGTACACAAGCCCTTGTCCTGGAGCGATCTTGAGATATCGAAGAATGCGCTCGACAGCTTGAAGGTGAGATGTCCGAGGAGCATGCATAAAACGACTTACGACTCCCACAGCAAAAGAGATATCTGGTCGAGTGACCGTAAGGTAGATCAACTTCCCAACCAAGCGTCTATAGTATTCTGGATTTGTAAGGAGCTTGTCGGAGTCAGAGTTGTGGGCTGAGAGTTTGTGATTAGCATCCATAGGAGTATCGGCAGGTTTGCATCCAGAATAACCAGCATCATGAAGGAGGTTCATACAATACTTTTGTAGGGTTAACACAAGACCATCAGGGCGTCGTGCAACCTCAAGCCCGAGGAAATACCGAAGGTTGCCAAGATCTTTGGTTTGAAAAGTGGAGTTTAACTGCTTCTTGATATGTTGTATCCCTGTAATATCGTCGTCAGTAATGAGGATATCGTCAACATAGACAAGTAGGATCACAGTTCCGGTTGACCGGTGTCGGGTGAAGAGAGAAAAATCAGTCGAGCTCCGAATAAAGCCAATATCACAGACAACCTTGCTGAATTTTTCAAACCAAGCGCGCGGGGACTGTTTGAGACCATAAATAGATTTCCGAAGATGACAGACCCGAGACTCCCCCGTGGTCTCAAACCCGGGAGGTTGGTGCATGTAAACAGTCTCCAGCAGATCTCCGTTGAGAAACGCGTTTTTAATATCCAGCTGATAAAGTGGCCAATGACGATGAACAGCCAGGGAGAGAAGAACGCGGACCGTGTTCAATTTTGCCACCGGAGAAAAGGTTTCCTCATAATCAATGTCATGTTGCCGAGTAAAACCCCGGGCCACGAGGCGGGCCTTTAGACGCTCAACGGTGTCATCCGCCGCATGTTTAATAACAAAGATCCACTTGCAGCTAACACAGGATTGACCTGCAGGAAGAGGAACCAGATCCCAAGTTCGATTAGCCCAGAGAGCCCGCATTTCATCTTCCATGGCCGCCCACCATCCGGGGTGGTGAAGAGCCTCCTGTACAGAATCAGGGGTGGAGATAGAGGATAAAGAGAGAGCACTCTGACGGAATTCCGGAGAGAGGCGGTGAAGAGAGACAAAGTTGGCCATTGAGTGGGCAGTGGAAGCAGTTGTCGGATCCGCAGGTTGCAAAGTATCATTAGAGAGGGGCAGCTCTCGTAGGGTAGTAGATGAGGGAGGACGTCGAGTGTACACACGAATGACTGGTGGTGTCCGTGGTTTAGGTGGGATGGGTGGGGGAAGTAGAGGTGGAATGGTGGAATTTACGGGGATAACAGGTCGCGCGAGAGGTGGCGGAAGAGGAGGGTCAATAGGTTGAGAGTAATACGGCTGATCTTCGAGGAAGGTGACATTAACAGAAGTAACCACCTTGCGATCCGTGGGAGAAAAACAAACGTAGCCCTTCTGAGTTCGAGAATAGCGCACAAACATATATTTAGTGGCACGGGGGGCAAGTTTGTCAGTGGACGGGCCAAGATGATGAACAAAACATACGCAACCAAACACGCGTGGGGTGATGGAGAATGGAGTCTGGGAGGGAAAAAGGAGATTGAAGGGAACCGCAAAATTGAGGATAGATGAACGCATGCGGTTAATAAGAGTGCAAGCGGTTGAAACTGCAAAATTCCAATATTGTTTTGGAACATTCATCTGAATCATAAGAGAGCGAGTGACCTCGAGCAGGTGTCGATTCTTGCGTTCAGCAACGTCATTTTGTTGGGGGGTATAGACACAGGAGGTCTGATGGATGATCTCAAACTCCGCACAGAGGTGAGAGAAGGTATGACTAGTGTATTCACGGGCATTATCGGTGGGGAGGGTTTTAATGGTTGTGGAGAACTGGTTGCGAGTTTCAATGAAAAATGTAAGGAATACACCGAGCAATTCAGAGCGGTCACGAAGGAGATACAGCCAGGTCACCCGAGAGTAGTCATCGACAAATGTGACAAAGTAACGGTATCCAAAAACACTTGTAATTTTGTAAGGGCCTCAAATATCGGAGTGAACAAGATCAAATGGAGCAGGACGCCGAGAAGGATGTGGTGAGAACGTAGAGCGATGATGTTTCCCAAAGATACAGGACTCACACGTGAACTTGTGGAAGGACACGTCTGGGAGAGATTTTTTGAGGATGTTTAGAGGAGCATGACCCAGACGTCGATGTCAGTCAACGGAGCTAATAGACGACAGCACCGTTGGGGGAGACGGGTTAAGGATATAGAGACCATTCGACAAATGCCATTTTCCAATGATGGTTTGCGTCTTGCGATCCTGCACAACACACGAGTTAGAAGGAAAATAACGGCACAATCGAGGTCAGCAATGAGTCGACCAATAGAGAGAAGGTTGAACAGAGAGCCCGGAACATGAAGAGCAGAGTGAAGAGTAATGGAGGGTGTGAGGTTAATATCTGCCGCACCAGAGACAGGAAGTGTGTCCCCACTAGCAACAGTAATGAACTGGGGATGCACGTAGTTCAAATATTATGGTGGTTTTCGTGATGTAATGTGGTGAGAGTCCCCGGAATCCAAAATCCAGGATGAGCTGTGAGCAAGGCAGGAGGTACCACCATCGGAAACAGACACCACAGAGCCCGGAGGACAGCTGATCATTTTTCAAGGAATAGTCTGCAGTTGTCACGGTGACAACATACCAGCGACAAGAAACGGTCACGACCAGCGCGGTAAGAACAGAGTCCGCAACGGCTAGAAACAAGCAGGCTGCGCGGTTAGGAGAAGACCGCAACAGAAGCAAACACCTGGCGAATAAGGAACCAGACCGGGCGGATAGAGACAGACCGGGCCAAGGTAAAACACAGGCCTTAGCGGGTTGAGAAGCGGCAACGGGGAAAAAAACGGGGAAGGAAGTCGCCGCGAGAAAGACCAGGCCGCAGCAAGAGAAGTCGGCGACAGCGAGAACCAGGCCGCAGCGGGAAGGACCAGACCGCAGCGAGAAGGAGCAGTCGCTAACGAGAAGCAGGTCGTACCAAGAAGAGGCAGAGCGGGAGGCCGTAGCAAGAATAGGAGCAGTCCGCACGGTCACACCAGCGATTAGGCAGATCACGACCAAAATGCGGAAAGGGAAGTTCGCATGGTCAGGTGGACAGCCGCGGATAGATATAGAGAGGAGAACTCGCACCGTTAAGGAAAGGTCACAACGGGAAGCAAGAAACGGCGAGCTAGGAACTCGAGCGGTCAGGAGACGAGACCGCGAGTAAAAACAACTCAAAGCATTAAGAGGAAGGGCCCGCAGCGGACAGGAAGAGAGACTGCAGCGGGTAGACAGAAAGGTGGTCCGCGCGGGTAGAGCAAGCGACGAGTCGAGGCCGCGAGAAGAGGAGGCAGGTCGCGGCTAGAGACCAGAAACAACCACGCGAGCAGGCGAGAGGAGAGGAACTCGCGGCGGACAAGAGAAGAGCCCGCTGCGGGGAAGGAGAAGTCCGCGAGTAGAGAAGCTCGAGCGGACAGAAGAAGAGACTGCGCGGTCAAAAGGAGAGTCCGCAACGGATAAGGAGTAGAGTCCGCGACGGATAAGAGAGGTGGGCCCCACGGGTCAGAGCAGAAGATGGCTATAAGAAGCCGGAGGAGGGTGGAAGCACGAAGAGGGAGAGGAGAAGCGGATGCAGAAAGTGCAGGCCGCAAAAGCCGCGCGGATAAGGGAAGAGCGGACAGACCCGCAGTCCGCACAAGAGGAGCCCGCGGAGACAGGCGGGTAGGCGGGTAGGAGGGAGACCGCAGAGCAAGCTGCGGACAGGAGGGAGGGCGGGCTGGGCGGTTAGAAAAGGGGAAACCGCAGGCGTCGAACCGGTCCCTCTGATACCATGTAGAGAAAGCTCCAAACCTTGTATATACTTCTTGAATTGATAATTACAAATATGAATACATTTATTTAGGAGAAGAAGAAAGAGAGAAATTCCAAACCAAGATGTGGAACTAATACAAATAGAGAGAGAAGAGAGAAGAATGGGCTCCTAGATGGGCCCTAAAGTAGGCTTTTCTAACAGCAAACTTCATGGTGTATTCGCAATCCCTTTGCTGTAGAACTATCTAAATTTGAAATTATCGTCTAATTATAATTTATTTCTTCGCAAGTACTATCCCGAAAACCAAGAAGAATGCGAGGATTTTTCAGAAGTAGCAACAATGATCATTAACAACAAATGTGATCATACTTTTTATTCATTTAAGAATCAGATTATGTGTTAAGACTAGAGAATGAAGTTGCATTCGCCAATATTATATAGGATAATAGGAATTCACAGATGGTATTATCTTCTCGATTCGCAAAATATTTTCTCAAGTCATGAGCATAAAGTTGTATCCATGCATACTATTTAGGAATTCGTGCATAATATTATTCCTCAAACATCAAAGAGTATTATTCAAATACGAAGAACAAAGTAGTATCTGCACATATCATATATTGTATCCGCCGCCGATATTACAATTCAGATGTCATGAGATAATTTCTTACGTCAAAATTATGGATAATATTCGCACAGAGCAAGAAGGTTCCAGATATTCTTTTAAGGATTGAATCACCAAGTATTGACATGCCACGTCGCGGATTGTATGATTAAATTCATTACAGAAAAAGGATTATAAGGCAATCGTGAATACA
The DNA here is from genome assembly GCA_039513925.1 of Platanthera zijinensis. Lineage (NCBI taxonomy): Eukaryota > Viridiplantae > Streptophyta > Magnoliopsida > Asparagales > Orchidaceae > Platanthera > Platanthera zijinensis. Next base: position 234,603,038 of record CM077081.1, read on the forward strand.
ACTATTATTATAAACAAATATTCAAAGGAACAGACAACAGGTTTGTAGCTAACTTTCTTTATATATCATTGGAATTCTGTTACAGGCATACAATGTTTGCGGTTACAAAAATATTCTTGCAGACACTCAAAAATAAAAAATATATACATTTTTGCTCGATTCACTTCTACTTCGACCACTCTTTGAGCTAGAATTATTGATATTTGTGTCAGATTCCTTAGTCTCCATGCTACCCGCCTCTTCCTCCTCTGGTGAAGCTTTTAAATCTTCTCTTCTTATTTTCTTGAGACTGCTCGCTCTACGCCCTTGCTGCCCACTTTGGACTCTCTGCTAGCTCCCTCATTCTCGCCGGAGCCTTCAGTATCTGCAACAGTGGATGGTTCGAAGGAGGATACAGGCCGGCATATTGAATATGAACATATTCATCTTTCAGCAGATGCCTCTTCTTCAATTTCCTTAGTGTAGATTCTGTGTATGCTCTGCTAATCTTGAGCGTTTCATTTTGTATGCGAGGGTTGTGAAACTCATAGGCATGATGCAAGAAAGAAAGCGCAAAGAGTGAGATAACACATCAAGCGAATACTTATAGAGAACTCGTGAATGTTAAAAGAAAGCGCAGAGTGAGATAACAGCTCAAGCGAGTGCTTGCAGAGAGTTAGCGAATGCTAGGACTTTTACCTCGAGCTTTTCCACTTTTTCGAGCTCAGTCTCCAGCCTATTCGCATTTCCTAAAGCAAAATTGAGTTCATGGCCCATATGATGGCTTAAAATTGTACTCCTAAGGAAGGGTTGTATTGTGATCTGCGAAAGTCCTTAGGAGCAAGTCTTTTCTTTCACTTTCTCGAGCTCAGCCTCGAGCCTATTTGCATTTCCTAAAGCAAAATTGAGTTCATGGCCAATATGATGGCTTACAATTGTACTCCTAAGGAAGGGTTGTGTTGTGATCTGTGAAAGTCCTCAGGAGCAAGTCTTTTCACTTCGCTCAGACCTGTTTGCCCATATAAGACTGTAGTAACCGCGGAAGCAAGCGGGTCCTTCGTCAGTATACTTCCAGGAGGGGCGATAATGGTTGATATCTACTCGCTTATCCCTAACATTCCACTCCATCAGAGGTCTCCCAAGTCCATCCAACAAATCCTCACCCACGTTAAGAAAGTGTGGCTTCCTGATCCCTCGGATGAACCACTCGCAAAAGTTTTTCTTCTCTTGGAGGAAGGACCAACGACCTCCAACCCACCATCTCGCTTAGCCTCCTTCGCTTTTCGCTTGAGCTTCCTCTTCTCGGTCATAGTTAGCTCAATGCCTAAGGAGCACACTACTTGTTTAACATAACCGCAAGAACCACTGTGAGAAGTATTTAGAGAATTATCAAACTTATTATTAGGAAGTAACGCATTTATGGTTCTCGCGAGTTCTACCTTGCATCTCGTCCACCTCAAGTACATCAAGAACTTGCAACAGGTAATAAGAAGCATCAAGACAACCACCATCAAAAAGTCAGGAATCTCTTTTTCAACCCCTTCGGGTTCTACCTGCTGAACTCCTCCGGTCCCGCTCTCGGTGCTAAAAAATGATTACTAAAGTCGTCGCAAGAGAGGGTAAAACGGTCATTCCAAAAGATGATTTTATTGGGGATTTATAGAATTCGTAGATTCGAAGAACCAAAGTGTATAACCCCGATTTGTTTGGAGCGAATGTGGAAAAGACTAGAAATGTTCTTGGTAAACAATGAAAGAAGTCAAGATCACTATGGAGGTAGGAGTTACTTGGGCAGGAATGACTCCACAATGATTGAAAATTTCAATCATTTTCGGAAAAATTGGAAATCGACATCCGTAACCAAATTGGTCAAAATAAATGGCAAGTTCATGATCATGTATGGTGTCTATTCGCTTATCCCTATAGGAAATTGTGCAACATATTGTGAGTGAGTGGTATGAGCGAGGAAATTGTGGAATTCTAAAGTATTCTTCAAGGGGGTGGAGTGTTTGCTCTCTAGAAATCACTTGGCAACATGAGATCTCGCGGATGCCATATTCAGAAATAACTGGAACTTATGTTTTGGCCTCATGAAAGTACGCGTGAACACTTGGGTCAGAGCTCCGAAATACATACGAGTAAAATAAAGAAGATGAAATCTCCTATTTATAGAAACACAATATTTTTGACATACTAGCGCACCGTATAAGGTATCTACGTTAACTCCTCTTTATAATCTCATTCCTATTTTAGACAGTGATTGTGAATTGTCCATCAAGTATTCGTGTGCAGCCTACATTTACAAACTTCATTTCTAATTGAATCTAGCGGGAAGGAAATATTTGCATAAGAAAAAGAACAACATAGTTTTCACATAAAATAAAAACAATCACAAGACATTTCGCAGAAAATAAGTAATTTTGAAACTAACTTTCTCGGTTTACAAAAAGCTACAAAGGAAAACAAAGCAAAACTAGCTCTCGTGATTTCGACCCAGATATGTAACTATATCAATCAATTGCGAAAGAAAGACTGCAGAGTGCACCACGTTAGCATTGATGTGGGAAATCACGGAATGGATTCGACCGATGCCTTTTTCCATCTGAGGATCACGAGAACTCGTTGAAGCCTCATGAGGTCGTTGTTGAGGTCGCAAAAAAGTTAGGTGTCGTAGAACTAGCAGTGGAGGTTGGCGTTGCTGCTTCACGTTAGCGAGCTCGAAGGAAATTGAAGCGATCTTCTCCTTATAATATTTGTTGTCCCTCTACAAATAATAATTTCATCCGACAATCGATCATTATCCTTGAGAAACAAAACATGTTGGAGTTTGTCCTGCTCCTACGATCTCTTGAAGGCCTATGTCACTGCATTCAGCATTATCGGCTCAGTGGGACAATCAACTGTAGAAATCAAGAAAGCATCATCGAATACTCCTTTTTGGTAAAAAAAGTAACATTTACAATTTTTTGCGAATATAGCACGCAAAATCGAAGGAACTTCAAGAACTTGAGAAGGGGACTCTTCCTCAACAATCCTAGCACTCGCGATAAGCAAAGCTTGGTTTCGAAAGGTTGATCGTGTATGTTTCTTCACGTCAATATCAGCAAGAATTCGCTTCCGTTCCATCCCCTTATGCAGTGCTTCCTCAGCTCTTCATTTGTAAAAACAGTCTCCCCAGGCTCAGCACCATCCACAGGGGGAATGAACTTGGTTTGACGCTTAGGATCAGCACTGTAACACCCCTTCCCAGTATTTCAGAAATCAGTCGTCCGGCCGGGTCAGCGATATAAAGAAAACTAGGAAACAGTATTAAAACTAATATGCAGCAGGTAATAAAAATCTATACTAAGCAATTTAAGACTAACAACGGAAGTTAAAAAGTAAACTAAGGGTAATCACATACCTGACATCTGGATTCACAGAGCCACTAACAAGAATAGAATTGAATTAACTGAAAATCTGCTTAATATTAAAAGTCTAATACAATTTAGATAAAACATTAATAAATTACATTAACCACATCTACAAGAGTATACTGGAATTAAGGAAACTGAAGGGTAAACACTACTGACTGACACCACCATAACGCTCATCCTAGGCGTAGTTTCCCACCTGGGTCACCTGAAAAACATTGCCCACAAGGGGTCAGAGTAAAGAAAAATAACTCCTCCTAGTGACACTAAAACAGATTTATATATGAATGCATGCATGCCTTTAAAATAGTCTCGTGTACTGAAAACATTTTATGTTATATGTTATGCATGTCTTTCCTATACTTCCTGGTCAACACAACTATTAGTTCTATGTTCGTGACTTTCTGTTCATTTACCTAAGTCCTGACGTTCACTAACTAGTGTACTGACTCACGACAGGTCTATACTTGAGTTCTATGGGGTTTCTAGCCTACACATCTACTGGGAAGGCTCTAGGCAGAGTAGCTCCTAACGCGCAACTGAAACTGACGACCCGAGACCATCTGACGGACTCAAATGTTCCAGTGTCACGCGGACACGGTCTCGAATCAACTAGCTGTCTCAAAGGGAAGTAAACTCCCAAGACTGTACTGCTCACAAGATACCATATGCCTTATGAGAAAGGTAGTGCGCCTCTACCTAGCACAAAAGACTTATGTGCTCACTGACCTTTTTGGTCTGACGCTACTCTGCATGGGATATCTTTTCTGGTGTACTACTAAGCGACCCTTGACTTTCTCGTGGTTGACTTGAAGGGGACCTTCGTGCCCTGGGTTGGACAAATTCCAAACTTACGTACACGGGTAAAGTTTCGTACCTAAATAACTGTTCATGACTTTACTAACGTGGTTATAGAAGAGGGCGTTATCCTACGCGTTTCCACGATTATTTTCCTACTGCCACACTTTTTTATGCATGGTTATGATGCTTGTACGAAACCTACTCATGTGTATAAAAATATAATTACTTGATATGCCTAACTAAAAGAAATTAGAATTTCCTTACAGCGGTGTTGCGGCGCTCGTAGACTCGGCGCGGCGACATTAGCTTTTCCCGAAGGCAAATCCTACTGTCTGGGACTTTCAGAGTGTTGCCCCGAGGCTACCAAAATCCTGCAGTCCAAAGCAAACCCTAATTTCATATTTCTCCCCTTAGGGTTTCCCGTGGAACATTTCCATACAACTAGGGTTAAAAAAATGCAAATGCTAAACTTCAAATATTACCTTTACGTAGAGCGATTGAGGCTCTCAAAGCGCCCAACTAAACTTCCGCGGTGAACCGCGAACTCCAAAACCTAATTAGGGCAATCAAAAATGAAAACCTAGGTTAAACTAGTTTCCAAAACGAAAGATTTACACAAAGGAATGGAGATAAGGGAGAAATCAACTCACTGGAAACTTTCCACTATCACCGGCTAGGGTTGAGACTCGGCACTTCCAAGACCAAAGAAGGAAAAGGAAGTCTTGCTGGCGCCTGCAGAGGAGGGAGGAGTGGTCGGAATGGGCTTCTGAAGGGGGAACAGGCGGCGGAAACCACCGGGAGGCGTCGGCGGTTTAGCGTCGTCGTGCGTCGGCTTACGGAACAGGAGACGCGGCTGCGGCTATTTCCCGAGAGAGAGAAGGGAGTGCGGGTTTATTACATGCGGGTATGCGGTTTTAATTGTAACTGCATGAGGAGAATGGGGGGACTGCTATTGGCACCCCATTGCTATTTTTTATACGCAACTCACTCCACACTTACTAACGCCTTTGAACTTAACGATTTCTTGTCACGCTTCGATTCTAAAATTCAAAATGTGTCTCACTGATTATGACTAACCTAAATCCCATATTAAAGAATGCGGTCATTTGACCAAACTTATATCATACCTCGACGACACGCTGCCTCGGTCAAAATCCGCCGCGACTCGACCCTACAATATTAAATTAATTCTTGCGTTAAAACTTTGGATGTTACAAGCACCATGCAAGCTAAGTAAAGAACAGTCAGCCAGCTTTTTTGTTGGGCAACATGAAGAAGTCGCAACTTCTCCTTGCCTTCGACTTTCATCTTAGCTTCAATATCTCGACGTCGCACTTATTCCTTAAGTCGTGACCTCTTCCTGGACTCTCTCTTCTCGGCCTCCCTCTTCTCTACCACCTCTTGAAGTTGCGTCCTCTCTTCTTCAACTTATCTCAGCTTCGCCACCCCCTGAGCTTGCAACCACTTCACCACCCCTTTCTCCTTCTTAGTAACCAAATGACACTCCTCAGCTCTGACCTTTGCCTTTTCCTTCTCTTGAAGAACTCGCACCCGCTCGACTTCCTCGACAATTCAAATTCGTCTGGGCTCCTCCTCAAATGCAGCCATGCTAGTCTTGGCCACATTTGTCGCGGGAGAAGAAACCTTGGTAGCAGGCTTCTTCCTTTTTTTCTTAGAAGAAGGCTTGGAAGTTGTTGACACAAAAGCTACTTTCACAGTTCCCTAATGCAACTCCTCTATAGAGCTTGTCATCCCTGCCAATTTAGAGAAAGTCACTCTGCCCACTCTTTTTTCAACTCCTCAGAAGGGTGAAGCCTATGTTATTAAAGGCGCGCCTCAGGCTCCAGGCTCACCAAGCTCAAAGGTTTGCGCCTCTATGCGCCTTATTTGCGTCTTTAGAATATAAAATGCGCGTCTGAGTGAAATTTTTGTTGTAAATTTATTTCTTCAAAAATTAAGAAAAAAATAATGTAAGAACTCAATAATATTTTATTGATTTAGTGTTTGTGAAAGATAATTGTGTATTGAGGCTTAGATATGATATAAGTGGCCACATTGATTCTTTTTTTAAGAGATATAAACGATAATAATGAATGATTAATTAGTAAAATGGATGAAGAATTTGATCGAGAAGCTGAAATGATGTTAGGTGTTGATTATTTAAAATAGATGTGGTTGTACCTTGCCTTCGTCAGGCGCGCGTCTGCGCCTTGAGCCTTGCGCCTAGGCTCCAAGACCTCTTCGCGCCTTGGTGCGCCTTTAATAACAAAGGGTGAAGCAAACTTTCACCACTGCTGATCAAATCAGAAAGATCTAAATTCTTATTGAAAATTTCTGTATTCGACAAATTTGAGTTATACTTTCCTCACGAGCTTAACAAATTCAAATCTGGACCTCGTATGTTAGTTCTTTTCAAACTTAGCTGGGGTGAACTAGAAATATCAACGATGTTTATCTCAAAAGAAATTCATGGAACAGAAGTTGCGGGAACTACATTTGAACTCATGCGGGCTTTCTTGATCGCCTTCTTTATTTTGGTTTTGGAGAAGTCTTGCTTAGTTCATGGTGCTTGATCATCGCGAGAAGAGAATCGTTGTAATCTGCATACCTCGTCATCTATCTCCATAGAATATCAATAGCCACCGTTGAATACTGATCCATTTTTTGAAAAGGCTATTTTGAATCTAAACACACATACTATTTATAAAGGATATTAAAGGTGGCTTGCGGTATTCACGAGCAGCCTTTATTTTTCTGAAGTTCTCGCGAACATAGAGAAATGTAGGGATCATGTTTATCTGGAATTTTGCGATCGCCTCCTCCAAGACATAATCAATCCGAAAAACACATGTTCATCAGTATGCGCGAACTAGCTTGGGGCATCTGGGAGAGTTCACGAGTACTAAACTTTCAGCTTCAGCTTGCGAGAGTACAGGTCCCGTATTCGCACATACTTTCCTTCTTTGTAATGTATTTTTACTCTAATGTAGCCCTTTTTTGTTGTCTGCCAGTTTCGCAAGTACTCGAGCAATATTTTTTAAGTCTGCTCGTGGGCGGTCCCTACTAGCATAATAGAGGTGAGTAATATTGTGAAAGAGACCAGAAAAATATCGCCAAACTATCCACATTTCCGACAAGCCAGATTTTTTACCCTTTATAGTGTGAGCGAACTCTGTTTTCCTGTATCATCACTGAACATTTATTTTGTAACTATAAGTGCTATTAATAATATCTCGCACGACTACAGGTTAGGGTTGTGCAAAGTCTGGACTTGTCTGAGTTTGATTTCTCTTTTATCTTCTTGCTAAGAAGCATTGGAGCTAAAGTAACCTCCGCGGAGCAGTCTACTACCCCACATTCGGTGTGAGATTTCGAGGTAGCCAAGTTTGCCCCGACATTTAGTACTTTGGTACCAAGGATCGGATTACAAATATCATGACAACCATTGTCCATCACAAGATTCTAAGGAACACGCTCATTGTCTGAGAGGCACAATTACGCTTAAGGGGGTTCGAAGGAGCAATATCTAAAATTATCATAGGACTGAAACCAAGGAAAAAAAACTAGGTAGATTAGATCAATTTGGTAATCATCCAAACAAAGAAATTCCACAGGTTGAATATATGCTCAATTTAAAATAATCTTTGCTCTCCATTGCTCCCAATACCTAGGGCATCCGTTAGCAAAAGTGTTTTGACTGTTGTAATATTTCTATTATATTCATAGTAAAATAATATATTTTTTCGTTTTAAATATATTATCTTAACATAATCTATGTTTGCGGATGACATCGTTTTGCTTGATGAGATGCGCGAGGGTGTAAACGTCAAACTTGAATCTTGGCGAGACACTTTAGAAAAGAAGGGTTTTAGGTTGAGCAGGGCAAAGACGGAGTATATGGAGCTTAAATTTAGCAGTATAAGAAGGACGAATAACTTCGTTATTAAGTTGGGTGATCAAGATATTTATCGTAGTGAGTGTTTAAAATATCTTGGATCGATAGTTCAAAAAGACGGAGATATTGATAAAGATGTGACACATAGAATCTAAGCAGGTTGGTTGAAGTGGAGAGGCGTGTCAGGGATCTTATGTGATCGTAAAGTGTCGTTAAAACTTAAGGGCGAGTTTTATCGGACAGCGATTAGACTAGCGATGCTCTATGGTTTAGAGTGTTGGGCAGTGAATTGTGTACATGAGCAAAAAATAGGAGTTGCGAAGATGAGAATGCTTAGGTGGATGCGTGGGCACACGAGACAGGATAGAATTAGGAATGAATGTATCAGGGATAAGACAAGAATACCACTAATTGCAGAGAAGATGCGAGAAGCTCGACTAAGATGGTTTGGACACGTACAAAGGAGACCATTAGAGACACTTGTTAGGCGTTGTGAGAGTCTAGTCACTAGGCATGTTAAACGAGGGAGGGGTAGACCAATAAAGATTTGGAATGAAACTATAAGGAAAGACATGATGTACTTAGTCATTAGTGAGATTATGACAAAAGATAGGGCACAATGACGACAAAGGATCCATATAGCCGACCCCACTATAGTAGGATAAAGGCTTGAGTGTTGTTGTAAGCCCGAGTCAAATATTGGGTGGATACCTTTGGTCTTTTATTAGCCATATTTGAACCAATGGCAGAAGAACTTGAGAATCCCAATGGCATTACAACCGCAGTACCATTTCCTTTTCGTTAGCATCATCCTCTAATGTTTATAATACTAGAACCCATATCAGGAAATTACTAATGAGAGATCTGGTAAATGAAGAATACCATTATCGATATCGGATTATTAGTGTCATGTTTGATAGTCTTTACAATGGTGTTTCGTCTGCTGCCGAACAAATCATCAGTCTACAAAACGCTTCTACAAAAGGACAAAACATGTCACCAACAAACTCAATGCGGTCAAACCTCGGACCAATATGATCCAAGCACCAAATCAACTTATTTTCAGGTTAGATTACACTTATAATCTTTTCTCTTCCGATTGGTGGCTTGATATCTAAGAAAATGTTCATACTTATTTTGATCACTTATTTTGTCACCTTTCAAGACATCAATGGAAAGTGTACATTAAAATGAAGCATCTACCGCACAAATTTTTGGATGTGGATGAATGGATCTTAGGATGACATCCGGAAATACATTGGTCCTACATGATGTTCTTTTTTTTGCCAAGAGATGGGAATAATTTAGTGAGTAAATCTTTTTTAGTGAAGAGAAAATATAAGATTGTATTTGAGTCTAATAAAATTGTATTGATTCTTACTAATATTTTTATTGGAAAATATTTTAAATGATGGATTGTTTAAATTAAACGTTATTGATTTGGAAGTCAATCAAATTTCTTCATATGCGATTACTTGTTTTTCTATTAATTTTTGAGTTCCAACATGCTATATTAGATCAAACAAATTTTGATTCTATGAAAAACAAATGATATCAATAAATCTCATACATAAGATTAATACTAACTAGAATCAGCACCAAGACATGGTTACTTGTATACTCTTCTAATATTGATACCCAAGGGGAAAACAAAAACAAACCTGCTTGCATATTATCAAGCTTTATAGTGCCATAAAATGATAGATGCAGTCTAATATTAAAAAAACTAACAAGACTAGGGCTTCCTATGGCGCAGCTTATTTGCTCCAGTGAGTTAAGTCAAAAATGTCATTATCATAAAATGTATGTTTGACAAGACAAAAGTTATGACTGCTACCAAGAAAATAAGGCTCCGTTCGGCACGGTGGTGTCGGTCATGAATATGGGAGTTAAATTGTCATTCGTTAACGCCCATCTAAGGAACTTCATCCACTTTTACGTTCGAACGGATGATGTTTGTTAGGTGATCCTTAACGAATGACGGTTTAACCCATGTGATTACCACCACCACCACAGTGCCAAAGGGAGGAGCCTAAACTAGTTTTGAGCATAAATGCATGAATTTTTTAGGTGACGTCGGGCGTTCAATAATGATGGTTCATGACCACCGCATTCACGACTACCATCACCTTGCCAAACGAAGTCTATATCAATCAATTGAGAAAACTCAAAACTAGCAATCAAAATCAAAGAATTTCAAGTTAAATAAGTACTAATTAAGGATAGAATAAGCCGTTATGTACTCTTCTAATGAGCTCTAGATCGAGCTCGGCAGGGGAGAGGAGCATATCAGCGCTGGGATGGCGATAGAACATGAACTCTCGCTCGCCGTCGGAGAGGAGACTGACAAAAGCAAGCGCTGTGCGTGCTACACCATCGAATCGGACGCCGGATACGGACACGCCATTATCCCGCAGCACTCCGGCGAGCATGCGGCCGAATTCATCATCGCCGAGCTTTCCGATGAAAGCGGAGCGACCTCCGAGCTTCGAAACGGAGATGGAGACGTTCGCCGGAGCGCCTCCGGGGGCCTTGACAAATGACGGCGACTCCGCCAGCGAAACGCCTGAGACCGTGGACACGAAGTCAACGAGCATCTCGCCGAAGCTCACGACAATACCCTCGCCGCCGCCGCCGCCGCCGTTGCCGGAGTCTTCTTTGGATGCTTCCATTGCTTTTGTCGGGGAAGACCGAGGGGAGAGAAGAAAGGTTGCGAGCAGATCGAGGGTAGATGATGGAGGAGAAGCGATGAGCGGTGAGGGGAGAGGGGCGATGTCGGCGGCCACGATGAAGAGCTGGAAATTAAGGGTCTGTTTGGGACAGCTCTGGCGGATTGAAAAGCTGCTGTCCGGATAGAGCTGTTTTAAAATAGATTTCTGGGGAGCAGTTTTGAAAAGCTGCAGACTGTTTGGGTGTTTTGTGCAGAAGTGCGCTCGGAATCGCCGGAGGAAGGATGTAATCGCCGGAGTAAGGATGTCGGGGGCTCGGAATCGCCGGAGGAAGGCCGTATGGGGCTCGGAACCGACGGAGGAAGCCCGCCCGGCCTCTGAGCATGTTCCAACTGAAGAAGCTGAAAACAGCTCTCTGAAAAGCAGGGGGGGAGGAGCTCTCTGAAAAGCTGAAAAACAGCTCTGGCGGATTGAAAAGCTCTTCTGCCAGAGCTGTTCCAAACAGCAAAAACAGCGGCTGCGGATCAGAGAGCAGCTTTCTGATCCGCAGCCGCTCTCCCAAACAGACCCTAAAACTTCAAAAAGTCGTATTTGCCCGTTTGTTTGACGAGACTACGGCACTGTTTCCCCGACAGTTCTAGCAAGCTAATTTCCCTGTTTGGGGGCTAATTTTTACCTCAGGACTTCTGACCTAAAGAAAGGTCAGGACAACTAATGAGAAGCTAGAAATTGCATGGGTCCCGCGCAAAAGTGTATGACACAAGTCATTAGTGTGTGGGCCCCACCTCCATTGCAAGCTCTTCATTGATGGAGGACCATGAGCATCGTCAGGAGTCCTGACCTAAATATTGCTCCTGTTTGAGACAGCTCGGGCGGATTGAAAACCTGCTCTCTGGATAGAGCTGTTTTATAATAGATTTCTAGAGAGCAGTTTTGAAAAGCTGCAGAGTGTTTAGGTGTTCTGTGCAGAAGTGCGGTTTGAAAAGCGATTTTTTATTTTTAACTGTTTTGAGTAACAACTTTTCGAAGATGTTTTTTAAAAAACTAAAATATATAAAAATAACTGATAACATGAGTCTTTTACATAGTTCTAGAAAATAGAAAAAAAAAGTTCTTCCAACATCCAGCGACTGCTTTTTTCAATCCTTCCGATCAGCTGTTCGAAAATAAATTGATATGAATCAAACTTTTGATAATTTAAATCCTTTAAATTTTTAGTAAAAGATGGATCGAATTTTTACCTGCACGCACTCATATATTTCATCGACAATGTTATCTCGTACTGTAGACATATGTTCTGCTCCAGCAGCATCACACATATCATTTTCAATATCATCCTCTGTCGCAGGGTCTTCATCCTCTGAGGGAACGAAAGAAGACTCATCAGCATCACAAGCATTAAACTCAGGGTCCCAGCGAGACGATGTCTCCGAATGAAGTTATGTAAGGTCATTGTCGCTAGCACTATGGAACGATGTTTCTTGATGTTGTACTGTGACATTTTGCTCAAAATGTGCCACTTTTTCCCACACTCCAAACGTTCGCTCGATCACACTGCGAAGAGATGAATGCGCCTTATTGAAATGTTCTTACTTTCCTTGTACAGGCCAACTCTCACGGGCAAAGTCTGTCAAGTGATATCTTATTTCTGGATACGGCTTCAAATAATTCATCTTTAACGGGTATCCAGCATCCACTAAGTAATATTTACCTGCATTTATTTGGTTTGTTAAACAGAAAAACATTATGAAATACGAAAAATTTGAATGAATGTAAACATATTGATTAGTATACCTTGTGAGAGATGCGGAAAATGCAATCTATCGTGTGCCAATGCGCATGCGAAGATGCAACTATCATGAGCAGATCTCTCCCATCCAGCCAGGGCAAATGTAAAACACATGTTAAAATCACATACTGTCATTACATTTTGCGTCGTCGTGTCATGACGTCCTATGTATCGTACTTGATCTTCTACGGGTATCCTCGCATCAACATGTGTACCGTCAATGGCACCAACGTAATCCTTGAAGAATGGCATGTTACGAGGATCATACCTTATCTCAGCCGGAATATCTCTGAACTGACGGTCAATAGGCTTTATAGCATCGATTGAGAGTAACAAAAGAGATCTAAACACTTTCGAAAAATATCTACTAATTGTTTCAGTCGAGTGCTGGAACCGTTCTTTCGTTAATCTAACGGAACCTCGTTGTGCTAAGATATACAATGTAATCCCTAGGTCTTCTCTTGAGGACGTCCGTTGTGATCCTTGAAGTTCAGGATCTGCTTCCAGTTTATGAAGTAAATCTATGAAAATGTGTTTCGATATCTTAGATGCATCATGAATCCTATTTGGATGTCCTTCTAGTAACTCTTTGATCTCATTTATTTTTCATTTGCAATCGATCGTAACTTTTCCCGGTTCGTTCTTTAAACCTCACAATCAAATTTTTCCACGCTTCTTTGCTAAAGTGGGTGGTGGGCCGATTCCCCAAACCAATCTCTTTTATGCAGAGATCACAAAATAACATCACTTCACCTGACTCCCAACTCGTTACGATTCTTCCTTCCTTTAGTTTTACCATTATGCTATAAACTAATAAAATTAAAATTACAATTACTAATCAAAATCCTAGACCAAAAAGTTATATACACAAATTTTAACAAAAAAAACCAAAACACACACACATAAACACACACACATTCACACACACACACACACATACATGCACATACACAAACACATTCATACACATATACACAAACCCCAAAAAAATAACACACACCGCGCACACACACACACACACAAAATAACACACACATACAACCATACACACACAAAAAAAACAAACACACACACACACACACACAAAAATTCAAATTCACACACACACATTCACACACACATTCACACACACACATACACACACACACACACACACACACACACATACACACACAAACACAAACACATTCATACACACATACACAAACCCCCAAAAAATAACACACACCACACACATACACAAACCCAAAAAAATAACACACACATACAACCATACACACAAAAAAAACACACACACACATACACACATTCACACACACACACACATATCCTTACTCATTCACACACTCATTCTCATCCACAAACAAAAAAATCACATGTGCACGCATGCACAATAAAACACACACGCATATACACAAATACACATACACACACACAAAAATACACAAAAACACAAACAAACAAACACACACACACACACAATTCATATACATGCACACACACACACACACACATCCCTACAAAAACAAAAAACACATACAAATCCAAACCCCAAAACTTCAGGATTTTAGCCACAAGGAGAAAAATTACCGCCTGCTAGACTGGAGAAGCTTCACCGATCGGGAAGGAGAAGCTAGGGCTGGAGAAGCTTCGCCGATCGGGAATGAGAAGCTTTGTTGCCGCCGATGCGAGGGCTGGAGAAGCTTCGCCAATCGGGAAGGTTATTTTTTATCGCGGCCAGCAATGTCGCCTGAGTTCGGGAGAAGGAGATGAACGCCGGATCGGGGAGAAGAACCACAGGATCGGGGAGAAGAATAGCAGGGGGAAAACCGCAGTGATCTGGGAGTAGAACCGCAGGGATCAGGGAGAAGAACCGCGGGGGGGGGGGGGGGGGGGGGATATCGGGAAGCTATTTCTGTAAGCGCTGAACGCAGGGGGGAGGGGCTTCCGAAAAAGAGCTCTGGGAGCGGCTCTCCGAAACGCAATTTCATTAAAGAGTTGTCCCAAGCAGCGGAGATAATAGCTCTGGCGCCTGGGAAAGAGTTTTTCAAACCGCCAGAGCTCTCCCAAGCAGAGCCTAAGGGTTGGTTAAGCTTATTTGGGCCTTCTGTTTTCATAAAACGCCCCATTTCTGATTTTTTTTCATTTGGTTACCTGCTCCCGGTTCCTTCAGCGCCGCGTTTTATCGCTGCTCAATAATCTGCGGGCCAAAACTTCCTCCCCGAGCTCCAGTCGGCCGCGTTTAGGGTTTTCCCCGCTGCCTACTCCGCCGGCATCCGCATCTCTTCCGCGTCGGTGCAGGACGATTCGCCCCCATCCAGCGACAGTGCGGGAGGATTCTCTGATGCATCCCCCGTCTTCCCCGACCTGTAGCTTCCCAGATCTGTAGGTACTGTACTCTGCACATCTCTTCTTGCATCTGCTGCCTTCCCGAAGCCCACCGGCGGGGTCGCCGGACCACGGCAAACGCGCCGGTGGTAGTCCAACGGGGCTCCATCAGGGCCACCGCCGCCGGTGGGCTCCGGGAAGGCAGGCGGCGGCCGGGGACGGCGAAGACAGGGCAGCGTCAAGACGGAGGCAGGCGGAGTCAAGGCGGAGGTTGGGGGAGGGGTTGTTTAATTTTTTATATATAAGTGTATAGTTTAAACAGTAATACTTATATATATAGATATATATTATAATAAATAAATATATATACATATATATTATAATATATATATACACATTAGAAAAAATAATTAAAATTATATAATAAATAAAAATATTTATAAAATGCCACCATTGTTTTGTCAAACGGTTCTTTGTTATGAACAGATCTGCAAACACAGACTATCGAAACAAATCTCAATTTCCAATAACCAGTTTCCAACAGCTCCATTTACAAACTTGCATTTACAACAAACTCCTTTTACAACCGCAACCGTTTTACTAAATGAAGTCATCAATGCCCTAAATTAATACTCGAAGGTATTAAATTATTCATAATTAATTGGAAAGTGAACACTTTTTGTTGGCTGAGGACACCATTCAAATTAATGTTTTATGGTTGTTGTACGCACATAAATTATGGCTAGTGGTATAGACGAGTCGAGCTTGGAAAGATTTCCAAACTCAGGCACAATGCTCATTTACTGAGCACAAAATCGAACTTTTGAGCTCATGAGCCATATTTTATTCACATTTTCTTTTAAAAAAATAGATGCATAAATAAAAAATTCACGAGCTGACTCACGAACATGAACAGCAATATGTGAGTTCGAGCTTCATAGACTAGAGTTCGAATCGAGTTTTTTTTTTGAACTGGCTCATTGAACTTACGAGCCGTCTCAATTCAACATACACCCTAATTGTGGCTATTTTCAGGCCTTTTCATTTTCAGCAGATCACATATTGTATGTGCATACAATTTTTTATTCGTGGCTAAAAAAATGGAAATTCAAATCATACATCATAATAATTCAATGCAATGGGGCAACCACCAACTACTATCACCTCCCCCCATTGGTGTTACTCAAAAAATGCTTTAGAAATTGAAAACTCCACCAAATGAAGAGGCGGTTGGCGCGTGCCCGGAGTCGACAATAGGCGGCGTAACGAGAGTCCGTGTTGTAGGGCAAGTCTTTGGGTGAGGAGGGGCCTAATCTGCAATAGTTGCGAGAAATCATTGGTGAGAGCTGTCGTGAAAAACAACGGTAGGAAAAGCAACACAGGCTCCGTTTGGCACGGTGGTGGCAGTCGTAAACACATTGGTTAAATTGTCATTTGTTAACGCCTAGCTAAGAAACTGCATCCACTTTTATGTTCAAACGGATAATGTTTGTTAGGTGATTCTTAACGAATGATGATTTAACCCCGTGAGTTTACGACCGCCACCACCGTGTTAGGCTCTGTTTGACATGATGGTGGCGGTCGTAAACGCATGGATTAAGACGGCATTCGTTAAGAATTATCTAACAAACATCATCTGTTTGAACATAAAAGTGGATGAAGTTCCTTAACTGGGTGTTAAATAATGATAATTTAACCTTCAATGTTCATGACCGTCACCACAGTGCCAAATGAAGTCTAAAAGAACGATAGAAAAGAGACTTGAAAACACAAAAATCTCATTTTTAACTTTTTTTTTTGGGACATGAAAGAGTTCAAATGCTTTCCAAAAGAAAATTTTGAAATGTCTTTTTGATAGAATCAATTTTCCCACTATTGGAAAGTCAAATGTCTCAAAAATAAGGGTTCGGGGAGGGTAAAGTGCAGCAAATCGGACGGACGCGAGCCGCTGCACTTTATCGTGCAGTGCAATTCAATGGATGCGAGTGTGCTGAAATGCGTGCACATCTCAGCGCACATATCTCAAAGCATGCACAGATATCTCAAAACGTGCACGCATCTCCGTGCAAGCTGAGATGCACTCGCAGTCGTCGGATCACGCGCACTGCACGGTAAAGTGCATTTGCTGGTTCGGGGGGGGGGGGGGGGGGGGGGGGGGGTAAAGTGCAGCAAATCGGATGGACGCGAGCCGCTGCACTTTATCGTGCAGTGCAATTCAATGGATGCGAGTGTGCTGAGATGCGTGCACATCTCAGCACATATCTCAAAGCATGCACACATATCTCAAAACGTGCACGCATCTCCGTGCAAGCTGAGATGCACTCGCAGCCGTCAGATCACGCGCACTGCACGGTAAAGTGCATTTGCTGCACTTTACCCTCCCCGGATCCCAAAAATAACGACCGTGATGAGAATAATTTTTTTTTTTCAACACCACTATCATCTCGACTTAGCATCTAAAAAGATGTGAGTAGAGTTTTTGGCAAAGTCAAAGTTTATCTTTCATTTTAGAGGAACAAGATCTTGTCTATTTGGGATCCCAATGGGAGAAATTTTTGGGTTAGCGTCGAGACGGGCCGCTATGATGGCGGTACATGGTCTCCTTTCTCATTTGAAGTAGGCGTTATTTAAAAAGGTAATGTGACCTTATTGCAGTTCGCTCAAGGTTCCAATTGCGTCCAGTCAGCACTCCCCAATTGGGGAGATGCACGGCGACGGTCGTAGGGGGCCGCGCGGCATTTAATTGTCGCACGTCCCTCCTTTTTTATTGTCACCGTCGCTGGCACCTCCACAGCACGCACCAACGTACCCTTATTTCCATGACCGGCGTGCTCATAACGCACGTGCGCTTACGCGCTTACGCGCTCACTGCACACTCAGAACACCTATGCACAAATTACGTGCTCAGAACGCTTACGCGCGAACTGCGCGCTTAAAACACATCTGTGCTTGCTGCGCAAGGAATTTCTTTCGAGGGAATGATGTAATTCGTCCAAACTGCCCGGGGAAAATCGTCATATCCGAAAAAAATGGTGATCTGTGTGCTACAGATCGAGAAACGTGATTCGTTCGTCCAGTAGTTATGACGGTTAGAACGGGGCAATTATCAAACCGCTCCCTGTCAAAAGCTATAAGAGCTCAGAACCTTCATTTCAAGAGACAGAGTCTTGAACACCAGAGAGAGCTCCTTCAAAGATCCTTCAGAATTCCCTTTTGGCATTCAAAGATTCCCTTGAAGATCTTCTTTGGGACTCGAAGATCTTTTTTCCCTTTGAAGGCCACTTGAAGTTCTCATTTCGCATTCTGTTAAATTCCATTGTAACGAGCGGTGATTTGTCACCCTTGAGAACGTAGCAACTTGTAACACTCAAAGAATTAGTGGAATTTTGTCGACACCGATCCGACCACATGATTTAGGGGCCTCTCGCGCCCCCTACTCAGCTTCAGCGCTAATCCGTCAACTTTCACTATCTTCAGATTGTGATATGCCCAAAGGGATCACAAGAATCAAAGGATCCACCAAAAATGAATTGTCTAACACCGCAAAAGCCGATAGAGGAATCCAAAAGAAGCGGCGGGCATCGCCTCGACGCCCATCAACCTGGGGGGCAACACCAACATCAGAACTTTACCCCCCTCAATGCCACTCGGGAAGAAGTTTTGCTCGCCATCCACGACCACCTTGTTCTTCATAGGGCGACGACACTTACCCCGGATTGAGGGGATCGGTCTAAGTACTGTAATTACGATCAACGTCGTAGACATGACACAAAAAACTGTATGCGCTTGAAGGAAGAGATTGAACAATTCATCTATTTGAGATTCCTTGGAAAATTTCTACAAAACCAGACATAAGGATAGCGTATCCCAAATAAGCCCTCATGGAGGCAGAAAGGTGAAGAAGGCGCACACAACACAATAAATAAGTCGGGCCCCTTTGAATTATATGGCCCTCACCTTGGAGACGCTTCTTGCCAATTCGCAGAGCATCAGTGCAACTATCAAAGACCCCCCCCCCCCCCCTGTCGAGATAAGTCGGACTCTGGTCGATGACACTGTGTCTGTCAATGTGTTATTCATGTCAACTCTACTACATCTCTAACTTGCTAACAGAAGCATCAAACTAAAGGCGACCAGCGCACGTGTTGTGGACAGTCCCCCCAATCCAGTCCTAGGAACCGTCATCCTTCCCATAACTCTGGGGAGCCTCCCGTACGAGTGACCTATGACGTAAAGTTCATTGTCAAACAAGCCGACTTCGCCTACAACATCGTACTCCAACGCCTGCTGCTAGAAGCGTTAGTGCCCATTGCTACCATTCCCTCCAAAGATGGCCCGGAACCCAGGAACGGAAATTGCCCAGGAGCTCTCCATCCAACCTCCTCACAATTAGGGGGACATGCATTCATTTTGTTTTTAATACTATTTCAGCTATTTCTAACTTACCAAACTTGGGTAAGACCGCGCTATTGGTTTGTATGGGACACAGCAAGTCTGTCCTCCCACTGCTAGGGCATGCCCCCCTTGTGGTCTTTGCTAACAAACCCGAGTAAGGTCATGCTATTAGTTTGAATGGCAGAGCTCTTCACCAGCACAATAAGTCTATGCTCTGTCATCGTCAAGGTCTGCTCCCATCGCGGTCCGCGCCAACAAATTTGGGTAAGGCCGCACTATTAGTTGGAATGGGAGAGCCCTTCACCACCGCCAACACCAGGGTCTGTCCCCACTTGCGGTCGCGCCAACAAACTCGGGTAAGGACGCGTTATTGATTCGAATGGGAGAGTCTTTCACTAGCACAAGTCTATCCCTACCATCGTCAGGATCTGCCCCCCTCGTGATCAGTGGCGGTTTCAATAAACTCGGGTAAGACTGCGCTATTGGTTCGAATCGGAGAGCCCCATCCCAAACAAAATCTACATTGCTTATTCAAACTTTAAATGTCAGCTTTTGAACAATCTCTTGTGCAACAAATTAAGAAACTTTTTGAGATGCTATTGAGATAACCTATTTTTATTTTATTTTTTAATTTACCAATGGGTTATATTAATCTTTAAAATTGAAATTGGTCTAAAATGCAAATATATAAAGAATATGTTAAAAAATTTGATCCTTCACTTTTGTGGAGCTATAGGCAACAACATATGCAAGGTGGTAGATTTTTGAAGTATTGTTATAAGCACATCTTAAACCGTTATTCGCGGCAATGAAACCCGGTAAAATCAAACGACCTTCCCGTCTCGTCTGCCCTGGTCTCCTTCAACCCCGTCGGCATTGCCCCTTGTCCCGCAGATCGCTAGCAAGGCAACCATAGAATGCTCACTCCTCTCATCCCAAAAAATTATGCTCACTCTCACATTATTGGAGATGCCGAAAATTTTGAAATATTTCTAAAAATTAGTTTTAAGTTTTAACTTATTGTGTTCGGGCTGAGCGAAATTCTTGGTCCCACCGCAACTAGTAAGCACAAACCATCCCTTCCTCTGTTCAGGTGCTCTCCATTCCCATGGGCGTGAACGGCCCAACGCAGTTCAGCCAAACGGCTGCGGAGCCACGGCGACGTGCCGCCTGATCCGCTCTGCAGGTTTTGCGCCTCGCCTGCCAGCGGAGCCTAAGAAACTCGGGCCTGATTACGAGAATTTTTGAGGTAACCTTATGTTATCTGGATGCAAGATAGAAAGGAATCTCTGATTACAATTGGCTGGGTGTAAGAAACATGGAAGATTGTGGATTACATTTAGGTTAGAGAGTGAAGTGATATCTACTAGTGGCAAAAAGCTGCAAACTGAGAAATATATTATAAAAAAGGTCATGTGAATAACATGGTCTGCTAATAAGATTTTATGATATGGCCCATTCTCTCGGTGAGGCTATACCAGGTGGGCCCACGGCTAGTTCCGCGGCTAGAATCCTTGGCCCTTCCAATCCCGGGCAGGGTCACATCAGGGCTTGCGGGAGGAACCAGCCGTGGGCCCACCTGGTATAGCCTCACTAGGAGAAGGGGTCGTATCATTTTATGATTTATGGATATCAATGATTGGAGTGCTAATAACAACCCTAAAAATTAATCAATGTTATATCAATCACACAATCCACTGAGAAGGGAAACAATTTGTATCTAGATTTCAACATCATGAAGACATCTATATTATGTGATATAGGGACGAATCTATAGGCGGAGGACGCGCGATACTGTAACCCTAGATGAATATGAGCAATCACAAATAAATGGAATGAAATGAATCTAAGACCAACCCTAAAATGCAGTAGGTGCAAGGGCAATCACACAAACAACACGCGGTGAATGTAATGGAGCCAACAATAAACCATAAAATGAAGATGTGGATGAATGCATGCACGCAACTCAATGAACTTATGACGAGTAACCCTAAATTCTAATGAAGTGCTCATGAGTCACCAGGCAAATAATTCCAACGTGCAAGTAATTAAACAACAACATTTAACTCACACAGTTAATCACAATTAACCACATAAGTTTAAGTTAAGCAAGTAAGAAATGATAGCAAATTAATTGAGAGTGCTATAAGTGCTAATTGAAAAGGAAACGCGCACACTGAAATTAAGCGAGTCAAATTCATTAAAAGCAAGTTTTCACTAAGAATATATGTACATTCATATGATGCGAGAAAAGAAACAAATAATAGAAACTCACCATTGCATCGACATTGGTGACGAAGGAAAATTATTGTATGGTGGCTCCTCGAAGAGGTTATGGGTCGTGTGTGGACTAATTTTCAGAAAGGGAGGTTGTTTGGTGGTCGTAAGAGGGATGGCGGTGGCTGTAGAGGGTTCTGGGAGGCTGTGGGGCGGCTGTGGAGGGATTGGAAGGGGGCTAGGAGAGGGGAATAGTGAAATTCGGTGGCTGGATGGGGCAGGGAAGGGAATTCAATGGCTAGAGGGGAGGAGGGGAGGGAAGCCAACAGCTGGGAGGGATTCCTGTAGAGGGGAAAATGTCAGAAGGCGTAGAGAAGGACAGGGAAGATGGCAGGAGGTTTGGTCAGAACTAGAGGAAGGTGTAGGAAGCGGTGGAGAGGCTTCCCACAGCTAGAAGGGTCAGTAGTTGGCTGGGAAAGGCTCGTTGAAAGCTGAACTCCAAGAGAATGACTCGCCAAAAGGCGGGAGAAGGGGTGGAAGGCGGCGGTTGAGGGATTATGCACCCTCGGAGGCATGGACCCGCGGCGTCGCACCACAGGCGGCAGAGCCGGACCGAAAGCAGGATCAAGTAGATCTCCATAAGACCTAAAACTCCTTATGCTTTACCCTTGAAGTTGAAACTGATGAAAATATAAATAGGAGTTTTTAGTACAAATACCTCCAACGACTCAGATCCTCCGAAAGGAAAATCTACTCTAATTCTCCAAATACGACTCAAAAATAAAATTAATATATTAGAAAATGCAGAAAAATTGGCCGGATGCGGTCACAGTCCCCGACCGCCCATCTGACCATCCAAAATTGTGTTTTGGACCCAATCTACTCCTCTATTGACGCGTGAATGACCTCCATCAATATGAAGCTCAAAACATTATTTTGGCGCCATGCACAGATATCTAATAATATACAAGCATCTATTTAAAAAGGATGGGCAATTTAATACACAATTAAACATAATCCTTAAAATTCCATCCCTATCACTTGCCAATGCATCACATGAAATGAAAATTTAAAACATACCAAAAGCCATAAGTGAGATCAGTCGACGCCTCAAGGTAAACAAAATCCATTCAGCATCATCACTGCGCAACAATAAGCTCATCAAAGTCACCTTCCGTGCTCGGAATCAGAACGAAATTATCATCATCAGTCGAAAAATGATATCTTTCACCGATGGCTCTCAGAAATTGATAAACTTCAAACATCGTTGGCCTCTCCTTGGGCGCAGAAAGAACACAAGAGCAAGCAACCTTCAGCACCTGAAAAAGCTCGCTGTCGCAACCCTTTCCTATCAGGGATCTATCGATCGCATCCTGAAGAAGAGAACCGTTCGACAAATAAGTGATCCAATCCACCAAACTACCCTTGAAGCTATCAGGCGCCGCTGATACATGAGTGGGTCTTTCACTCGTGATCAACTCGAGCAGGACTACTCCGAAGCTATAAACATCGCCCTTTGGAGTGGCAGTGAGAGTGCGGGCATACTCGGGTGCCACATAACCAAGGTCACCGAACTCGCCATTCACGAAGGTGCTGAGATGGGTATCAACTGGGTTCATAAGCCGAGCCAGCCCGAAGTCGGATATCTTAGGCTCGTAATCATGATCCAGTAGGATGCATTTTGAGCTGATGTTTCGATGTAGAATTCGTGGATTGCAGCCGTGGTGGAGCCAGGCAAGGCCTTTCGCCGCCCCGATGCCAATTTTCAACCGAAGTGGCCAGGCCAAAAATTTTTGCTCCGCATCCGGAGGATGAAGCGAGTTGTAAAGATTTCCATTTGGGATGTGTTTGTAGACTAGTAATCTCTCGTTCTTGGCTATGCAAAAACCCAGAAGTGGAACTAAGTTATGATGCCTCACACCGCCTAGAGTCGTCATCTCAGCTACAAACTGGGCCTCGGAATGCTGTGATTCGTGGAGCCTCTTCACGGCAAAGTGAGAGCCATCGGGTAGAGTTGCCTTGTACATAGTGCCGGTCCTTCCAGTACCGATAATATTCTTTTCATCGAAGACATTAGTTGCATCCATAAGATCGCCAAGCTTCATTTTAGAAACTGACTTTTCGAACATAGAAACCTGAATCACCAAGCATAAATTTAGATCCTCAACTTGCCGAGAAAATAAAAGAGGGAAATGAGTGAGAATACCTTAGCGCTTTTGGCGCCCTTCAAATTTTTCGTCCATTTTCTCTTGAGCGTGTTCCCCGCTTTCTTCTTGATGGTGGCTTTACGCAAGATGAAGCACACGAGTATTCCCACGATTAGGACGGTCACAACGACACCAGCAATCGCGGAACCAATTATGACTCCAGTTTTATCCTTTTTCGAAGATCCCTCACATGCTCCCAAAGGCGGCCCACAAAGGCCTGCATTGTTCGTGAAACTAGAAGACTCCACTGAAAAGTTGAAAGCGGGGATAGGCCCAGATAATTTGTTGCCGGCTACATTGAAACTCGTCAGCCGACCCAGAATTGACAGTTGCCAAGGAATGGCACCGCTAAGAATATTGTGCTGAAGGTTAATAGTGTTCAAATAGCTACAGTTCGATAGATTCACTGGAATATCCCCAGAGAAATTATTGAAGGAGAGATCGAGGTTTGTCACAAAGGGTATCTTCATTGAAATATCAGCAGGAAGGGGTCCAGTTAGATTGTTAAAAGACAGATCCAATCCAGTTAAGCTCATGCAGTTCTCGAGTCCAAGGGGGAATGCGCCTTCAAGGCCCATGTTTATAAGCTTTAAATTAAGGACTTTGTTTTCCTTCGGATGCCAACATTCTACGCCATTAAAACTGCATATGAATCCTTCTGTTGCATTCTGAAAATTCCAATCTCTCAAGCTGCCGGAAGGGTCTTTTATGGATCCCTTTAAGGATTTCAAGCACTCAACATCGAGCTGGGAAGAATGGACTTGATTTCCGAGTAACAAACACAAGAAGATTTGTAATAGAGTAGCATAGACTCGACTTTCCATGAGCAGAGACAATTTCTAGAGAAGAAAGTGCTTCTTCCAGCATTAACTGAGGGGAATTCTGCGGATTTTTTTTAATTAGTCGAGTTGAGAATCCTCGATAACAGAGAGCCCACATCAACCTGTGAATAACATGTGACATAATAAGCATTTATTTAGGACTGGAAATTAGCCAGAATGAGAAATTTTCAATATGGAATATGGAATAGGATAACAATTGATCAATAAAGGGAAGAAGGCAGAGAATAGCACTGTAAAAAAACACAGTAGCCAAACAAGAATACCTAGATGTACCACATTTTTTTCAACACTAAAGGATTCAGAAGTAGTAGAATGGATTCAGCCATTAAAATTTAATAGCCAAATCTGTGGTGCAATACAAAGAGATTAATGATCAGACCATAATAGGCTAAATGTGTATATTCCCAGGAGATTACCATTCAGATCATCATCATCATCATCATCAATAATAATTTTATCTTAACTACTTAGGGTTATCTTTATATAGCCAGATATTACTCTTAAAATAATAAATTGATAACGAGAACTATCTGCTATGCACTAAAATATCTTTAAAATTATTAAAAATCACCAAGGCTCGGTTTTGGAGAGCTGTTGTCGATGGAAAAGTTGTTGATCGAACAGAGCTAATGAAAAGTAATTGTTTCTAAAAAACAGAGTTTTGCTATAAAACTATTTGGATAAAATGGAATTTACAGTGTTGTTCAAAAAGTTGTTTTCAAAAAACTGTTTGGCAGAATTGGAGTTTATTAGGTGATTTTTTAAAATTATTATAATATTCATTTTCAATACCAGAAACTGTTTGAGATATTGACAACCAAAGTTACAAGACATACATAATAAAAGTTCAACTTTTTTTAATTATTAAAGATACAAAACTTTTTTAAGGTGGCGTTTGGTTGGGCTTTTTGCCTGCTGTGCGGTGGAAACGCACCGGCCTTTTGAGTAAAAGCTGCGTTTGGCGCGTCTTATGTTGAAAACGGCGGTTGGGAGGGATCGCTGTTTTTATCATATCCCAGTCAGCTGTATTTTTTTGCATTTAACCGGAGAAGCAGCCCTGTTTCCTTTCTCCCGTAACCCTACTCATTGCGCGATCGGGCGACTGTTCTTCCCCTTCCATTTCCGGCGATTGAACTCCCCACGCTCCAGCTCCCGTTCGATTTCCAGCGACTGTTCTTCCTCGCGATTCCTGTTCGATTTCCGGCGACTCTCCTGCTCGCGGCGATTTCCGGCTCCCATTCGATTTCTGGTAAGTTTTTGGTTTTTTCTCTGATTTGCTACCGCCTCCCGTTTGATTTCCGGCGATTTCTCTGGTTTTCTGTGGTTTGCAAGAACCTGATGCATATATTGGTACTGCTCCGGCGATTTCGCATACCAATATATGATCTCCCGCACAGCAGGCAAATCATGAAAGATTGATATGCATCAAACCTATATGCAAGAACCCGATGCATATATTGGTACTGCTCCGGCGATTTTTCTGATTTGTTAATTGGTTTTCTGTGATTTGCCTGCTGTGTGGTTTTTGATTTTTTTCCCTGGTTTTCAGTGATTTGCTACCCTTTGCTAATGACTGTTCTTCCCCTTCCTGTTGTGCGGTTTTTGATTTCTCTAGTGTGCAGATTTCCCATTCTCCCGGTGTTTTTGATCCCACTTCTCTAGTTCATACCAAGATTCAGGTTTGATTTTTCGCTTCAATCCCTCTTGCATATATTGGTACTGTTTTTTTTATGTTGTTGTTGTTTGTTTGTGTGTTCTTGTGTGAGTGTGCTGGAGTGTGTGTTTTGTTGTGTGTGTTTTGTTGTGTGAGTGTTTTGTTGTGTGTGTTATGTTGTGTGATTGTGTGTTATGTTATGTTGTGTGATTGTTGTGGTTGTATGTGTGTGTGTTATGTGTGTGTTGTTGAGTGTGTGTATGTGTTGTTGTTATATGTGTGTGTGTGTGTGTGTTTGTTGCGTGTATTTGTGTTGTGTGTGTGTGTTGTTATATTTGTGTGTTTGTGTTGTTGTGTGTTGTCATGTGTGTGTGTGTATAATGTGTTGTATGTGTGTATAATGTGTTGTATGTGTGTATAATGTGTTGTATGTGTGTGTTATACGTATGTGTGTTATATGTGTGTGTTGCTATATTTGTGTGTGTGTGTTGTTGTGTGTGTGTATAATGTGTTGTATGTGTGTGTATAATGTGTTGTATGTGTGTGTATAATGTGTTGTATGTGTGTGTGTATAATGTGTTGTATGTGTGTGTGTTATATGTGTAGTGCATGTGAGTGTGTGTTATATATGTGCTTATGTCCTTGTTATGTATTGTGGTTCACATTTTTGGACATGTTTGTTTAATTTGTTAAGGATGGTCAAATCCAAAGATGGTGGCGTGATCGCTTTTGGGGACAATTCAGATATCATGCATTTTTGTGACATATGCGTTAAAAAGATAGAGCTGGGGAATAGACCAACCACACATTTTTATAAAGAGGGATGGACAAATGTTATGAAAAAATTTGAGGAGTTGATTAGAAAACGGTATGATAAAGTCCAACTAAAAAACAAATGAGATCACTTGAAGGAGTGAAAATTGTGGACAGAGTTGAAACATGGTGAGACCGGATTGGGTTGGAATGCCTCAAGGAAGACTATAGATGCCTCAGACGAGTGGTGGGATGAAAGATTGAAGGTAATAAATTGTTTTACTTTTTAAAAAAAATTACAAGTTTTGACGTTGAATTTATGCATTTTCAGGTTGTCCCGACGTCAAAAAAATTTCGTTACTCTGGAATCCAACCAGAGTTGGAGGAGAAACTGAACCTGATGTTCAGTTCTGTTGTTGCTTCAGGACGTCATGCTTGCACCCCCAACACTATTACCGAGATTCCAGAGTCCGTTGATGAGAGAGGAATGTCAGATGGTGATCCTGAAGACATTGCAGTCAGCGAAGGACCACTGCAACAGGAGACCACAGCCACATCTGAAGTCGGAAGAAAAAGAAATAAAGGGAAAAATAAAGTTATGAGCTCCGTGTTAGAAGATTTGGCTGAGTCTTCAAAGACCATTAGTCGATGCATCCAGGAGGCACCCACAGAAGGTCTTCTTCTGAGTTTAGCATCTGTCGGGCAATAGATAAATTAATCACATATCCGGAGGTGCTCTCTGATAAAGACTTCTATGATTTTGCCATAGCATATTTTATGGACAAAAATCATAGGGAGACTTTTTTGTGCCTTCCGGACAACATGAACGTGAAGTGGCTGCGTAATCGCTTCAGCCGGAGGGGTAGTTTTATGTAATGTTGTATCTGTTATTTTAAATTTGTTTTGCTTGTTGTGTTTGTTGTACTGTTTGACAAGTGTGCTTATGTACTACTTGGACTGCTTCTAAATTTGTTACGATTATTATGCTTAATTGTGTTGTTTTTATGTTCATTTCGTAGTAATAACTATTATTAATGCATGTGCGCAGCCTAATGTCTACCGATGATTCTGAAAATTCAACAGAAGAGGAGATTACAAGACAGTATATGATTGCTCATCATCAGAATGTCGTGACAACAATATCTTTGGTATCCGAATATACCTCTATGTTACACCTTCCAGTGTCACGCATGACTTCAAAACATCCACACTCATCGCTTAGAAGTGTGATTGAACGATCATTCGGGGTTTGGAAGAAGAAGTGGGCTATACTGCCGGACATGCCAAGGCTATGAAGCACTGACACTTCAAAATGCTCAGCGTGTCAGTGTCGGACTCTCCGACACTCGTCCGACTCTCCGACAATCATGTCGGAAGTCCAACACACTGGCTCACGCGGGACTCGCGTGTCCCGCTCAATCGGGCACACGTGTCCCTAAGCTAGCTACTCATGGTGAGACGAGAAGCAATTTGTCTTGAAAGTACAATTTTTGTGAAAAATATTTCATAAGTTCATATATAAGAGAGAATACATTTATTAATGATCAGTGGAAAAGAAATTGAAAAGTATGTAAAAGTCTCAAAGAGTGATTTATTTGAGGTAGAAAAACTAGAAGAAATGGTGAATGCTAGAATAACGAGTTTTGCTCCTAAAAAGTGTCTTTGCCACCTTCTAGCATTTCAAGTAGTGATGGTGGATTTACTAGTGAGGTGGATATTTTTTGTAGAAAAAGGAAAATTGAAAGTGTGAGAAAATGTTTGCTTGAGAATCCATTATTTTTACTGATAATATATAATGGTAATATGTTAATGTTTTATCATTTTTAAACTTTTGTTAAGTTTTGCATTTGAATATTTAATGAGTAATATTTAAACATGACTTAGTTTATTTGAATATTTGTTAATTGTTCGTTTTTTTATTTTTTGTTAAATGTTTAAGGAATTTCATAATTATAAAAAATAAAGATTTAATATACGTGTCCCAACGTGTCGGAATATGGTATTTTTTGAGAATTGACGAGTCGCGTGTCATGTCATGTCGCGTGTCACGTGTCGGTGTCCATGCAACATATTGTCAAGCTATCGCTTTGACAAACAAGGAGTTATTGTGCTAGCCACAATGACTTTACATAATTTCATTCGTCGACACCTTTTCACGTGTGGATATTGATTTTAGTAAGTGCGAGCACAGGAGTCGTGATCATGAGATGACCTCACAAGGGCGGCAGGAAGCATGGAGTGACACTGCAGGTGGTGTAGAGGAGATGATCGCGCTACGTAATATCATAGCAGAGCAGTTGTATCGAACATTTTTTGGGTGTTGATGTTATTTTATTTAAAAAAAATGTTTATTCCAAAAATTAAATTGTTCGTAATTAAAAAATAGGGAAAAAAAATCACTCAAAACTCTGTTTTGTTTCCAAACAACTTTTTGAAAACTCCGCTTTGCAAACTCCATTTCACCCAAACAATTTTTTAAGAAAACTCCATTTTCCAGAATTAGCATTTTTTTATCAGCAACTTACCATCAACAACTTACCATCAACAACAACCCAACCAAACAGAGCCTAAATTTCTTGCGAACAGATCCATCTTGCATGCTTTGTAAGGTGTATCACCTGCATGAATTAACACGTAAAAATTAGATGCACAAACATACACAAACATACACAAATACACGCGCGCGCGCGCTCTTCAATCCAAACTTTGGAAATGTATCTATACATATGCACAAACACAGATGTATGTGAGTATGTATGTATATATATGTCCAGGTTACAAAAAAATTTGGCTAAAGTAAATATTTAATCTTTTTAAAGGAAAGTATAATGAGTAAATATGATAGCAAAAATCTATATAGTAATTAATTACGGGCACCTCCACCATCGCCAGTGCTTGAAGTGGAGCCAATAAGCGCCGCCTTCTGGAGCAATGCCTGCTCTCATTGTCGGCAAGGAAGAAGATCGAAAACGTTGCCGAGAAATCGTCACAGAAATAATTAATTAAGCTGGAGATCTCAGGTCAAATCGCGGAGATCCACCAACACCACGAAACATTTAAGAACACAAAAAACAAAATTGGATCTCTTATCCACAAAGATGGGTGTCTGGGATGAGAAACTCTGTTAATGAATGAAATATGGGTTGAGAATGAAGCGGGGAGGAGGGTGGAGATCAGGCTGACAACACAGGAGTCAGAGGCTCTGTTTGGCTGCTGCTGGGTAAATATGGGAAGGAGAAATCGCCGACATGCAAGGAATCGTCGACGGAGTACCTGGACGGCGGTTTGTTGACGGAGAATGATGTCGACAGCGAGATCTGATAGAAAATTGTCGCAATTCTGCTCTGTTAGGTCGAAATGAGAGAAGAGGAAGGAGAACGTCGTGATGGTCCTCGGAGCCTTCCGCCTTCCGTAGGATCGATCCTTCCGCCTATGCAGACGCGTGCGTAGACGCGTGCGTCTGGACCGCACGAAAAGCAGCTCATAGTTGCGGTTGGAATTATACCTATAGGCGGGGTTTTTTAAAATGGAGTTTAAGTAAACATCTCCGCCAAACGCAGCTTATAGATAAAACTGTGTTTTGGCCCAGCCGCACCGGAGCCAATAAGCCCAACCAAACGCACCCTAAATCCACGGCATAGAATAATACAACAAAATATTTTCACATTATACAAATATTAAGTACAAAATAGATGCTTAACATTATGTCAATTATACAAGAATCAAACTTATGAAGCAGACAATGAAGTTATGAGAAAGAATCATAGAGCATTTAGAATTCTGCCAACTAAAGAGAATTGATGCGACATCATGCTAGGAGGATCTCCAAGAATGATTAAGAAAAAATATAGAGAGAAGAGAAGACAACGTCATCAGATTTTGACATATGACTTTGACAAATTTTTGAACGATATATGAGTGTTTATCAGGAGTTTACATCTGATATGCATTAAGGAAGAAATGTGTGTCAAAGAATGCTGAAGTTGTTAAATGTATGTGATATGGAGCACTGACTAGCATTAGAAATATTTGTGGAGTAGCCAAATAATTTATATCAAAAGCAAGGTGTGTTGTTGTGCGCATATGCAAATGATAAAGCTCTTATCAGTAAGAAGTTTACTAAATTATGTAAAAAAAGAATAATAGATGTATTGTAATGGGGATCAAAATTCTCGGGCGGGCCAACCCATAACGGAGCCCGTCTGGCTTTACATTCATAGGAGTTATGATCGTCGTGTGGACGATCCGAGTCCGTATTCGCGTTAGGGGCGTCGATGGGAAATTTCCTATGTTTTTTTCTTTACACTATTTACGTCCTTTTTATGTGCATTTCATGTCGGTCAATCATAGCAGTCCATTGCTTTCCTCTTAGCATAAAAATATGAGTTTTGGAGTTCAATTCAAAGCATTGCAGAATTTTGAAAAAAAGGATTCAGATTTAGTGATAAATAATTAAGGTTGGGAACATCTACCGTAACCCCTCCCCCTTAAAATCACCCTTTATATTATGTTGAAACTGTTGGCCCATCTTTATATTATGTTGAAACTGCTGACCCATCTTGAAAGCTCATCTAACTCCTCAAAATAAACTGTGCCTAATCTATAAAGAGCCTGAACGTAACCCTGAGGCGGCAGCTGGAAGAAGGAATTGAGCAGAGCACCGTATCCCGCGTCTCTATTCTGTTCCTTCCAGCGCCGCACCACGTCTGCCCGAATCCTCACCGGGGAGCCTCTTTTGTCGTCGTTGTTGAAGCCGGAGCTCTCCTAGGACCCCGACGACCACTTTTGCGACTCTAGTCGTCGAGCCACTACATGCTACACCTTCTTCCTCACGCGAGTGCCGGTGTTACTTCTCTCGCTAAACTCCTGCTCCAGACGCCATCGCCAGCCCCTGGCCTGGTACTGTTGCCGACCTTTGCCCTTGTTGCAGCCGTCGATCCTTACTCAGGTGCTACTGTTATTCCCTGTTCCGGTTGGAGTTTTGTTGAGCTTCCTCGCCATTTCCGACCGGAGTTTTGCTTCCCACAGTTGTCCCGATTCCAGACCGACATTTACTTGGAGTTTCGAGCCATTGGAGAACTTTCACTTGCCTGGTGTCCTGCTGGAAGGCAACCCTGTCGCAGCCTCTTCCCTTGCGGTATACCTCTTGATCTCCTCACTCCCAACGTTAGAGTTTTCATGCTCACTTATACAAATGACTATTAATTATCAAGAGCTTGCCCTAACTAGCGTCGTCTTCTAATTACCGTTGTTTATTTGATTTTCGTGAATGCTCGCCACCTGATTTTTGTGCTTGTGGAATTATGAATCATGATGTCTTATGTTCGGAGCGGTAGCCTTATGCTCGATTGCAACGCCTAGACCATTTATTTGTTTAAAATAATTTGTGCATTCCCTTCGCGCCATTATTATTTTAAGGAGATCACATATTTTATTATCTAAAATCTACAACCCTAGATACAGTCTAAATCACGAATCCTAGGCCTGCCCCCTCCTTGTAACTGCCCGCCATCCCCATATTTTCCCACTCCACCACCAGCTGGAAACCACCATAAAGGTGCCAACCAGCAATCCTCACAGTTATCCCACTAATCAGTAATCACTCAAATAACTACCTACATCCCTTGTAATTACCTCTTAATTGCACACCAATCAAGTGGGTAACTGTTGTAACTGCCAACCCAAAGCAGTTATTTGGCAGCTTTCTCCTTAGATCAATCTAACGTGAACTTCCATTCATGTACCAGACCTTTTAATCCTCCCAATAAACTCCAGAGATTGGATATCTTCTAAGATGCTGGAATACTACTACACCTCTGACCAAGCCCTTCCCTGCCCTGGATTGGAGTTTTTGTAAGGTTGCTTCTGCCAGCCCCATCTTCACATCAAATATACCCTACCCTGTTAGTCTCTCCTTTGAGGGCAGTTTCAGGTCTTTTCCTCCAACTGGCGACTGAACTTGATTCCTGTTAAGACCTAGGCGACAATACCACTGCAGAAATTCCAGTCTATCATGGCCACACTGTGCTGCCAGCCGCTGTTTTTAGTACCTGTACGATTGGCGGCAAAATTTGCTTTTCTTACCACTGTTTTTGACCTGCCGAAATCATCCAGCAATCCCTAACTATAGTCCAGAGGCTTCAACCGTTTGTCTGATTTGCTGAAATCCAATCCTCTAATTCACCACCAACAGTCCCCCTTTTAGAATTTCTCTACCCGGCAGCCCCCTTTATCACCACAAGATCTTTCGGGAACCAAAAGAGGCCAAGGAAATTCAGGATTCAATAACATAATGGCTTCAAAATTGCCGCCCAAACAAAAAACTGTTGCAAATCTCCAACTTTGGCGTTGAACGCTTGTGTAAGTTCTAGATTTGGATGTTTATTTTCCTTTGTGACGAACACTTGTTGAATTGTATACAATTTGGAATATTACTTTGTGATAGTTTGTTCAATTTCTTCGCAACTATTCGAAGAATCCATTCACTAATTGTTGCTAGAAGTTGTTCATTGCTTTAAGTCCTAATCTCAATTGTGCATGTTTGCGTTTCATAGATTAATTCGTAAATTTATTGATAGTACTTGTCGGACAATCGTATGTGCATTGGAACATTTTAGAATTTCCTGCATTATGTACTTGCATTCACTCGTAAGAGTTCCGCTACAACACATACACACGTTTCGCACACCCATCTTACGACAAATTGGTATCAGAGCCCCAGGTTCAAGCTTAGTTTAAGATTCACTAGACTAGAGTCTATATATATCATCCCATGTCATACCATAATGGTTGTTGCTACTTTAATCCTCTATTTGAGAAACCAGAGTCCGTCTATGCCCAATCCCATAGAAATCTTAAAGATCTTTGTATTATTGCGATGATCATCATCGTCCTCAACCCCCCATTTATAGAAATTGTGTTGACCATTATTTACGATTTGATTCTTTTAGAGGTAATTATTATGATGAGTATCATGGATTTCATAGAGGGTATTATCATGAGGATGATATCCGCATAGATTTAAGTTAGATGTGCCATTTTTGACGGCAAATTGGACTCAAAGGTATTTACAAGTTGGTTGTTAGGAATGGAAGATCGATTTGATTGGGTATGAGGTCCCCGGTGAGTGTCGTGTTAGATTTGCTAAGATGAAGCTTTAAGGTCAGGTTAAGATTTATTGGACTAACATAGAGCGTAGGATTGAGCGTGAAGGTCTTCGCCCCATATCCCAATGGGCAAAGATGAAGCAAGTATTATGGGGGAAATATCTTTCGGTATCCCAGAGGAATCACCTCCATGACTAGTTACACAACCTTCAACAAGGGACTATGTTCGTTGTCGCTAGTAGTGAAGAGTGATATTCAGGAGGAGCCCATTGCGGTCTCTTCTCGATTTCGGTCTAGACTCCGCATAGAAATTCATGGAGAGCTAGTTTTTCATAGTTTAGAGTCTATCAATAAAATATTTCACATATCCCTATATTACGAGCATTATCTTAGATCCACATCCACTAGAACGAGATGAGTTGACCCGCAACTTGTCCATTCCACCACTAGATATCTTTCCCCACCAGAGACCTCAAGTGCACTTCATTGTATCCACGCCGACACAACATCTCAATCCCTGACTATCAGGTTCTCCCATTCTGACGAGATTTAGTACATTATTGATGTAGACTAAAACCTCGATTTCAATTTTAAATAATAAATTTTGAGATCGAATTAAATTAAGCGGTGCTATCAAAATTTTCATGGGCAATATCAATTGATAGCAGGCCTAGGTTCGTAAAACGCGCATAAGTAGACTACTAATTGCTCGCAATCAACTTTTAGATTATTTCAACCACAAGGGTCTCAAAGGGAGGAAAAAAACATTAGAGAGATTAAATTAACCACAAACACGAATTAGGTTAACTTTGTGCAGAGAAGCTCTGAACTTTTTAAGACCATCACATGCATTCATGAAAGTTGACTAAGGCAGTGTTCGTTTGATAGATATTGGCGGATGGAATTGGAATTCAAGGTCCCAATTCCAATTCCAGCGTTCGTTTCGTGATATTAACAGCGGAATTGGAATTCATTTGAAAACCCATGGGTTTTCAAAATTAATAAAACTGCCTGGGCTCAAAACTTACCCCCCCCCCCGTCGGTTTTGGCGATTTTCAGAACAGAGCTGGCTTCCGCACATCGCTCGCTCGCAGCCCTAGCTTCCGCACATCGCCTTTCCGCCCGGTGCTCGCCTTCTCCGGCCTTCTCCGGCCAACGCCGGTCATCTGAGGTTAGTATTCTCCTCTAGAAGAAGAACTCTCATCTCTGCCTCCGGTTTCACCGATGGATTTTCTCATTTCCTTCCTTTTCTCCTTCCCCGTGCAGTGTACGTGCTCCGGCCGACTCCCTCAACTCCGAAAAACTCCTCCAGTGCAGCTTCCCTACTCCGGCCAGCTGTGAGGTCCGTCTTCCTCCTCTTCAAGAATGTAGGTTTTCTTTTGGTATGATGCGTTTTACTCCTCTTAGGGCCACTTGTTGGAGTTTTTTGTTTCTTTAGAAAGCCCTGATTTTTTGTTGGTATGTAAATGTGTGTGTATGTAAATGTATGTGTTTGTGTGTGTGTAAATGTATGTGTTTGTGTGTGTATAAGTGTAAATGCATGTGTATGTTTGTGTCTTAATGTAGGTATGTGTTTGTGTGTGTGTGTGTACATGTAAATGCATGTGTATGTGTGTGTGTAAATGTAGGTGTATGTAAATGTATGTGTGTGTGCAAATGTAGTTGTGTGTGAATGTAGGTGTGTGTGTAAATGGGTGTGTGTGCGTAAATGTAGGTATGTGTTTGTTTGTGTGTGTATAAATTTAAATGCATGTTTATGTATAAATGTAAATGTATGGGTTTGTGTGTATGTATAAATGCATGTGCATGTGTATTTGTGTGTGCAAATGTAGATGTGTGTGTAAATGTAGGTGTACATGTAAATGTATGCGTGTGTACAAATGTATGGGTTTGTGTGTAAATGTATGAATTTGTGTGCGTGTATTTAATTATTTAATTTTCATGTTACTAGATGGATGTCAATATCGAGGTTTACATAAGACAAAAAATGATCATGAGAAAGAGAGCGGTTGTAGCCGCTCTATCTTCGGTTGCCGCTGTTCTTTTGGTGAGAAATAGTCGATTAAGTTTGTCAAGTAGTAGAGAACATCATGATACTCTCAGATCAACGATTTTAAATATGTTATATAATGGCACGGATATCAACTGTTATAATCAATTGCAGATGAACAAGAGTGCATTCTTTAGCTTGTGTAAGATATTAGTGGATGGAGGTTTCTTAATTGAAACACAAAATGTACCGGTGAAGGAATCAGTAGCTTTGTTCCTACATGTCCTTGCACATAACACAAAATTTAGGGTTTTAGGTGGTACGTACATACGTTCCATCGATACCATAAGCCGTCATTTCAACCTTGTGTTGAGAGCAATCTTGAAGATGACTTCAACGTATATCAAACGTCCCGCAACATCGCAAGCACATAGGTGGGGGTATTTTACAGATTGTGTTGGTGCTATTGATGGCACACACATTGATGTCACTATACCACGGACTGAACAAGGAAGATATCGCAATAGAAAACAAGCTATTACAACCAATGTTCTTGGAGTTTTCGACGCAGACATGAAATTCATATATGTTTTACCCGGTTGGGAAGGTTCCGCATCAGATTCAAGGGTGCTTCGTAATGCATTGGAGAGAGAGGATTGTTTTGAAGTTCTCATAGGTAAGAATTTTTCAAAGTGTCCACTTTACATATATCCGAGTATTTTCGGGCTAGTAACATACAAGTTAACATTGTAGGTAAGTACTATCTTGCCGATGCCGGTTACACAAATGGACCAGGATACCTAGCTCCTTATCGGTCGACTCGTTATCATCTTCAGGAATGGGCAACTCAGGGCAACAATCCAACTACATATAAAGAGTTGTTTAATCTCCGACACTCGAAGAAAAGAAACGTTATCGAAAGGACATTTGGTTTATTAAAAAAAAGATGGGTTATCTTACGTCAAGCATCTTTCTTTAATATTAAGCAACAGGTGTGACAATGAACACGTTCGTGCTATATATGTTTGATTATATTATGCAATATCAAATATTTAAATTGTTTATGCTTATGGCCCAGGTTCAAATAATTAATGCTTGTTGCGTGCTGCACAATTTCTTGGTAGACAAGAGACTTGTAACTGATGCCAGGTTGTTGGAGGAAGTTGATGCAGATATTTTAACAGCACATAATACTGGGGCTAGTTTTGAGTACGCTGACACAGCTGAACCCATTCAGGCAACAAATGAATGGACCGCATTCAGGGATAACCTAGCTCTAACAATGTTTAATGAGTATCAAGATCGAATTACCAATATACCAACACCGTAGTTTTTGTACTTACCATTTTTTGTCTTCATCACATGTTTTGCATAACAACGTTTTATTGCAACTTAAATTTTTGTACTCTCATTTTGTAGCACTATCATTTTGTACCACTCTTATTTTTAATATGTACAAGATTTATGCTATTAAATTTTACAGTGTGGAAATGGACAAGAATAAGACTCAGGTACCAAAAGAGAAGGAGAAGTCGTACATAGTATGGACCAATAAAATGGAGTATGCTCTATCTGCATCTCTTTTAGAGCAACTACATCTTGGTAACAAGGGTTCAAATGGATGGAAAGGAGTAGCATTCACGGCTGCTATATCCGCTCTTTGGGATGAGTGTCGCGTCCATATTAGCAAGGAGAAAATAGCGGCACGGCTGAAAACGTGGAATAAAAACTATCAAGAAATATCCGCAATGCTGGATACAAGTGGATTTGGATGGGATTGGGAACGACATGTGGTGCAAGTTGATAGCGAACAAGTATGGACCGATTATATCAAGGTATTGAATTTTTTGATTTTTTTTTAAATTATGATTAATGTTGTAAAAATTAATTTTTTATTTTATTTATTACATGATACTGAATTGGTTACATTAAATGCAGGCACATCCGTCTTTGAAACACTACAAAGATAAAGTAACTGTAAATTGGGGAGATTTGGGAACTCTTTGTGGGACTGATCGAGCAAATGGTGGTAACACCTCAACGGGAGTGGAGTCATCGAATGATTTTGGGGTGGAAGAAATTCCTGAAGAGGATGTTCCGTCAGAGCAAAGTGGTCAAATGAAGAAGAAATCTAAAACTACAACATCAATTGATACGATTACCGATGCTGTCACATATATTGCAAAGAACATGGATAATCCAATTGAAATTGTCCCAATCGGTAAACCATCAAGGTCTAGGATTGAAGCGGTGTACAAAGCATTATCTGTTATGACTGATCTTTCTGAAGATGACCTTATAAAAGCCATAGATTTGCTCAGTGCTGACGCGACAAAGTGTGAGGTCTTCTTGGTTTTACCGGAGATTGCTAGGAGGCGATGGTTGCACATCCATATATCCGAGTAGTGTGTACCTTATATGTTTTTATATTTGTCATGTTTGGACCTATATATTTTTATATTTGTCATGTTTGGACCTATATGTTTTTGGACC
This sequence comes from Platanthera zijinensis, assembly GCA_039513925.1. NCBI lineage: Eukaryota > Viridiplantae > Streptophyta > Magnoliopsida > Asparagales > Orchidaceae > Platanthera > Platanthera zijinensis. The sequence goes on from CM077081.1 coordinate 234,641,569, forward strand.
CTATTTAGGGAGGTTGTATCTTTATGTATTCATATTTTCAGACCTGAACTCATGTTTTATGTAGCTGTGTTTTTTATTTAATCCGTTCGGAATGTTGTAATGATTATTTGTATTAACTGTTTGCAATGTTTGAAGCATTACTTGTATTAAATGTTTGAAGCAATCCTATATGGTTGTAAAGTCATCATAGTATAGAGATCTTGAGCAATTCCTGTCTCCGAATTCCATCCTGCAAACGAACAGAAATAATGAAAACTTCAATTCCTGTAACTGAAAACCTTCCTGCAAACGAACAAAGGAATTGGTTTTCAGCCAAAACCAATTCCTCTGCGCCGTAGGTTTTCGGCCAAAACCAATTCTTACATCTCAATTCTGCGAAACGAACACACCCTAAGAGTAATCAAGTCACGAGAATCGTACCAACATCGTGCACAAACGCCGAAATACACCTGTGTAGTAGTGGAGATTAGGGGCAGAGACCACTCGGCCTGGATCTGGAACAGAGGGAGGAGGCTTGACGGAAAATAGTTACGGCCACGAAAAGGCTCCGCCGTGGAAAGGAATGAAGGGGAGCTGGTTGCCGGCGGCCAGAGGGTGTTTCGTGGATGGAAATCTGATGGAGAGAGCTTGGGAGGAGGTTGAAGTCTGGATACGAGCTCCCAGCGGTTGCAGGCGACGGCAACTGAGAAATATACGGACCTGTCCTCGGCGATAGTCCGGCGACAGGCGGAGGAGGCGTCCACGGTTCGGGAGGAGCGTAGCGGGTAACGAAGCAGAAATCTCAGCCACAAAATACAATAGTTCCTACTGAAACGCCGCCGCTGGACAAAACACCAACGGAGCAGTTTCCTCCCTCCTTATGTGGCCCATCCTCCGCCGGCAGTAACGCCTTGTCCGAAATTAACAGGGATCGGAAAGATCTTCGCCGATCGCACGCCGCTGCAACTTCGCCGGAGGAATCGCTGATCGATTTCCTTCAGCTTCAGCCACCAACAACGCTTGCGGCGAGTTTTGGGGATTCCACAATCGGGAGTGCCGGCTCGCAGCTAGGGCATTACTGATTAAACGAAGATGCGAAAGCAAGGAAGTCAAAGGAACGCGGGTTTGCCGTCGGAATGACGGCACCACCGGTGAGTCGGTGACGGGAACATGAAGTGTAAACTGGAAGAGCTATTGGGCGGAGAACCAAATAATCCGGTTAACGCTAGCAACCGGTCTTCATGTCACCTTCTCAAGTCCACCCAGTCAGTAAAGATATCAACTGCGAATATATAGCTAATTATTTAAGAATCGGGCCAAATCCGTCCAATTAGGCTAAGCCCTAGTTTTTTGCATGGCGTATAAGGTGGGCCTAGCGTGATCCGGATCCTCTTCATTTCAAATGAAATGGAGAAAATTCATTTCATTTTTAGTGGACAAGATTAGTCCAGAAAAAATCTAGTGGACAGAGATTTTTTGAATAAAAATAATATAAAATGATGGGAAAAGCAGAACCCGTCGGATCAAAAATCAGATGATTCTGTCCGTGAAATGGATCCCCTCCATTTGGATCCTGGAGCTGCCTAGCGTGCAAAGAGCTATGCATGCTAAGGCTTTTTTATGCACTAAAATAATTATTCTGATCTTAAAAAAAATTGTGGATTCATGAGGATTTCATCTGCACCGTGATAAAAGCGGTTGCGACACTTGCCTCCCACGCTGATTTCATCCACAGGAATAATGAGCGTCAAATGACTAAAGAGGCTTGAATTGAAATGTTGAAGCCAAAACTTGACCTCAACGAGAGTTCAAAAATAGGGGCGCAGCCAACACCTACTGTTATGATATTTAGTTATATGTCCGCGCGTGTCAGGACCGACTCGGAACGACTCATTGGGTTTCGTGTCACTAGGGTGTAACGGCTCTACGCTGAAGATACTATATAAGGCCATTCCACATTTGATGAGTCTTAGGAAACTATCTTGAGCAATCCAGCAATTTCATCTCTGGAAGAGTTGCAATTTCAGAAGGTGTGTGTGTGGAGATTTTTGGTGTTTGGTCTGTGATTTTGACGACTGCGTTCAGCCAAAGAAGAGGAATAAACACACTTTTGGATTGGATCCGAAGATTTTGTGACATCTGCACACGGTTCAGGTGACCCCGTTCTAGCATTTTTATTTCTTGTTTAAATCTAGTGCGATGTCGAAGAAAAGCGCGTTCGACACCATAAAATTGCAATAGTTCGACGCCTCCGACTTTCTCAGTTGGAAAATTCAAGTCCAACTAGGAATGAAGGAGCGCGAGATTTTCTACACTGTTCAGAGTGACTTCGCTTCTATCGTCGAGGACGTGGACGAGTACCAATGGAACAAGGATGAGGATTTTTGCAGGGATTACCTGTTGAATTCCCTGAATCCCCGTCTTGCGTTAACCTACCACGCTTACAAGACTGCAAAAGAAATATGGGATCGACTGAACGCGCATTTCTAGGAGGAAGGATTGTCAAAGTCGCTCATTGGAGAGAAGTTCTTCAACTTCAGATTCAAAGCGAACGTGTCTATCACTTCTCAACTCTTGGAGCTGGTCAACCTGCGTCAAAAGCTGGATGATGACCATTCGAAGATGGACGATAGGCTCTTTGTGTACATGATTCTGAGCAAGCTGCCTCCTGAGTGGCTTTTTTTTCAAGACCGAGATGCATACACTGAAAGAGAAGATCAGTTTGGATGAACTCAAAAGGTTCATCCATATTGAGGACCAAAACATCGTTGGGAAAAGCATGGAGCAGGTTATGCAACCCTTATAGGTTGTCAACTTCGTTTCACGTCCCAGTAAGTCTTCTAGGAAGCCCCCGGCACCTAAGGGTGATACCCACGCACCGCTGGCGGTCAAAAAGCCTTCTCTCAAAAGGAAGAAGGACAAGTGCCACAACTGCGGTAAATGGGGTCACTGGGCCGCTGAATGCAAGGGTCCGAAAAGACAAAAGGAGGAAGCCCCACAAAATGTGGTGAACATGGTGGTCGACAACTCTGATCCCAAGTCCTTCATGGCTATGATTGTGAGTAGTCACCGCAGTGCGTCGTCTGAGTGGTGGTTGGACAGTGGTGCTACCTGTCACATCACAAATGACAGGGGTCTTCTATCGAAGGTCACGGCAATCAAGGATAAAGTTGAAAACTGCAATGGAGGAGCGACAAATGTTACCCAGGCTGGGACTGCAGAGCTAGCCCTCTCTTCAGGTAAAACTTTAATTTTACAGTATGTTAAAGTAGTTCGTAATTTAACCAAGAATTTGATTTCTATGAGTTTGCTTGATAAAGCTAGAATGTCTTTCACAACCATGAATGGTAGAATGATGTTGACTGTCAATTCTCACTACTTTGGTTGCGCATACCTGATCAATGGTATGCATAGACTTAGCCTAGATAACGAGTGCATAAACCAAGTGAGCTCAACTCTGATTGATCTGAAGTTATTACACAATAGACTTGGACATATTCACTATAAGAAGATGCGCGATCTAGGTAAAAGTCAAAACATTCCATTAAATTTGTCTATTCGATTTGATAGGTGTGAGGTTTGTGCCCAAACTAAGATCACTAGAAACCCTTTCAAGACCGTTTCTAGGAGCACACAATTTCTGGAGTTGATACATTCCGACCTCTGTGATTTCAGTAGTCACGCCACACGAGGGGGAAGGAAATATCTCATTACATTCATCGACGATTTTTCCAGATATTGTCATGTTTACCTATTGAAATCGAAATACGAGACATTCGAGACCTTTAAGATCTTCAGATCTCGGGTAGAAAATCAATTAAATTTAAAGATTAAGAGACTTAGAAGTGATCGAGGAGGAGAGTACACTGCAATTGGGTTTAAGGACTTTTATGCCTCTGAGAGTATAATCCTAGAAACCACAGCTCCTTACTCACCCTAGTCGAATGGTATTGCTGAGCGTAAGAATAGAACTTTAACAGAAATGTTGAATTCTATGCTCCTCACAGCTGACATGCCTAATTCTTTTTGGGGGGAAGCAGTCCTAACTACAAATCACATTCTAAATAAAGTGCCTCACTCAAAGCTCAACTTTACTCCGTATGAGTTGTGGCATGGTCATCCTTGTAGATATGACACTCTAAAGACTTGGGGTTATATTGCTTATGTAAGAATACAAGACCTTAAGAGACCTAAGGTGGGACCTAGAATAACGACCTGCGTTTATCTAGGTAGTGCAGAAGATAGTGCAGCTGACCGGTTTCTGGATCTATCTACTAATTCAGTGATAGAGTCTAGAGATACTATTTTCTTTGAACATAAATTTATCAAAGATCATGGCTTGACTGTCTCCGGGTCTACTGACATGGTTTCAGAATCTACTGTAGAACCCTGAAGCTGGCCCCTCTGGCACTGCTCCCCAACCTATAAAGGTGGAACCTGTTCCTCTTAGAGTATCTATAAGAGATAGAATACCTAAGGATTTTTGTGAGAATTTCGTCGCCTACCACTTAGAGGATGATCCATTCTCCTATCAGGAAGTAATGCGATCTAGAGATGTGTTAATGTGGGCAGAAGCCATCGATGATGAGATGAACTCGCTGCTACAAAACAACACTTGGCATCTAGTTGACCTGCCGAAAGGAGCTAAAGTCCTAGGATGCAAGTGGGTACTAAAGAAGAAGTTGCACAGTGATGGATCTATAGCCAGATATAAAGCACGTCTAGTAGCTAAGGGTTATAAACAACAGGGGGAATTGACTATTTTGACGTCTATTCACCTGTATGTCACCAATCCACTATTAGGATTCTTCTTGCCTTAGCCTCTATCGAGAACTTTATAGTTCATCAGATGGATGTAAAGACAGCCTTCTTAAATGGAGAGCTTGATGAGGAGATCTACATGGCACAACCTGAAGGTTATGTATATAAGGATCTAAGAGATAAAGTGTGCAAACTCGATAAATCGATCCATGGTCTTAAACAAGCACCTAAGATGTGACACATTAAATTTGATTAAGTGGTAAAGAGCGTTGGATTTCAGTCCAGTCTCTCAAACAAGTGCCTCTACTACTGCTCGATGTCAAATCAAACAGTCATCATATGCCTATATGTGGATGATATGTTGATTATGGGGTCAGACCTTGCCGCAGTGAGGGATACTAAATCCGCTCTCGTGAAAGCGTTTGATATGAAGGACCTTGGTCCTGTAGATACCCTATTAGGTATGAAAGTTAGAGTAGACAAAGGACGTGTCACTCTAAGTCAAGCTCATTACATTGAGCAGATCCTCACTACCTGGGGTTATAAAGATTGTAGGCCTGTTGAAACACCAATTGATCCAACTGTCAAGTTGAGTCTGAATGAAGGGACCAGTATTGATCAAGTAAAGTACTCAAAGATCATTGGTAGTCTCATGTATGTCATAAGTTTTACAAGACCAGACATTGCCTTCTCAGTTGGCATGCTGAGTCGCTTTACCAGTAGTCCAGGCAAAGAGCATTGGGATGCCTTAAATCGGCTGATGAGGTACCTGAAAGGTACTAAAGATCACGCTCTGTGTTACACTGGTTACCTTCCTACGTTGGAAGGATACTCTGATGCCTCCTGGTGTTCAGAAGTTGGGAACAGCAAGTCCACCAGTGGATCTATTTTCACTTTGGGTGGCGCTGCAGTCACTTGGAAATCCAAAAGACAGACTTGTATAGCTTTGTCGTCAATGGAAGCTGAGTTGTTTGCCTTAGCTTCAGCTGGTGAAGAGGCAGATTGGATTAGAAATTTGATTCTAGATATTCCCTTGTCTAGAGTTCAAGTCAATTGTTTGAGCTTGTACTGTGATAATCAAACAGCAGTCCAAGTCGTGAAGAATGTCCATTTTAATACTAAGAGGCGACATGTGCGACTGAGACACGCTCTACTGAATTATCTGAAAGAACAAGGCATTATCACTTTGATCGATGTGCGATCGAAAGATAATCTGGCTGATCCACTGACGAAAGGAATGCCTAAAGACTGATCAATCAAAACAGTAGGGGAAATGGGACTCAAGGCGATTTAAGTTCAGTCTTAGTTTCAAGGTTAGGCGATTCAGTTCCGCCTTAGTCCAAATATTTTGATTTTTCCACTTTCCTTTATCAAAGCAAGCGTATTGTGCTCCGCTGATGTTCGGGGTTGCTGAGTACGAATCCAGTGAGTTGTTTCATTCCACATTTGATGTTAACAACTTCAACTGGTCTCGTCTTCCTTATCTAAGAGGAGAGTGTTATTCCACATTTGATAACACAATCTGACTAGGTTTGGCTATTCTTCTGTTTATTGGTTCCTTTCCACATTTGATGAGTTCCAATTAACTTTAGAAGAACAGTAACCGTGACATTCCACATAGGAACACAGATACAGTTGCGGTGTCCAGAAGTCCATAACATCGTTTCTTTGAAAACAGATAATGGATTCTGAGGTAGAACCTGAATACTCTACACATGCTTCCTCATACTGTACTACGTTCATATAAGTAGAACTAGATACTTGTACTTTTTCCAAGGTTGAATTCATTCTAAATGAACTCCTCTGTTGGAAATTACAGGGGCCGCTGCCGATGGAGGAGCACTTGCAGGTTGGGATCCAGAGGAGGATGACCTGCTGGACGCTGATTTCTAGAGTAAAATTGGTTTTTCTTCTGCTTAGAGCACTGTTTAGCTTTCCTTTCTTTCACTTATTTTGTTTGGACTTTCTTGCTCTTTGGTTGGTCATGAGACACTAGGTGTTCTGGTACCTGTGCTATGATTGTACTTTTGACTTTGTTATGATGCTGCTGAGATTTTCTGTTTATTCTTATACATGCATGCAATTGCTTTATTTAACGTCCAATATGTTCTGACAAGTGTGACGGACACGGTTGTGTATTGAGTCGAATTCTGGTTGAACATTATACACACCACCCCTTTTTCCGACGCCGGTCTCACCACGGGCATAGGAGGAGATTGTTAGGATATTTAGTTATATGTCCGCGCGTGTCAGGACCGACTCGGAACGACCCATTGGGTTTCGTGTCACTATGGTGTAACGGCTCTACACTGGAGATACTATATAAGGCCATTCCACATTTGATGTGTAACGCCCCCAAAAAGTTGTAGGAGCGATGGGTGACGTTTTTGGCCAAAACAGGTTTTTGGTAAGGGGGCACACGGCCTGGGACACGGGCGTGTCTCAGGGCGTGTCGAGCCCAGGTCGACGAGCTGGCCGAGAAGTCGACGAGAGTGGAGTCGACGATTGTCGAGCATTGAACACGGTCAGGGACACGGGCGTGTCCCAGGCCGTGTCCCGCTCGGGTTGGTTCTGTGTTCCTTCTGCACGGGCCGTGACACGGGCACCGACACGGGGCGTGTCAATTGGACACGGCCGTGTTCGAGGCCGTGTCGAAGGCCGTGTAGTTCTTGGGAATAGAGTGTTGGTCGTTGCACACGGGGCGTGACACAGGTCGTGACACGGCCGTGTCGCATGCGACACGGGCGTGTCGGAGGCCATGTCAAATGCCGTGTGCTGGTTATCGCGTCGGTCGAGACGGCGAATGGGTGACACGGCCATGCACACGGCCGTGTTGCAACCCGTGTTCGGCCTAGATTTTGTAATTTTAGGCCTAATCGTGGCCGTTCGTTTCCTTGGCTTTGGATCCAACAGTGGGGGGCTATTCCTGAGAGGTTTTAGCCGGGAATTAGGGCTAGAAACCCTCATTTCTTTTGGGTGTTCTCTCTCTAAATTCTAGAGAGAAGGGAGAGCAAGGAGGAGGAAGAATGCCAAAGATTCGGCCGCCGGTGGAGCGTCGGAGCTCCGAATCGCGATCCGAGTCCAGATCCGTGAAGGCGACGTCATTGCGGTGCTTTCCAACTGCGTAGATTTTCATGGCGCCACGGAAGAACGCAATGGTAACGATTTCTCATCCTTGGGCATGTGAAGCCCTCTTTTCCTTTGCATAGGAAGCCCTCTCTCGCGAGTGAGCGAAGAGTTGGAGCGTTCCTTGGGGTAGATATGTAAAGTCCCCCTTGAGTAGAGTCCGTATGCGAAAACGGACATAGGCATTGTGTCTGAAGCTTATCCGGACAAGTTGGTCCGGGTCGGTGATGTTGCATTGCATATGAACCGGGGAAGACTCCGGATGTTTTGGGAGTTTTTCGGGTTTTCTACGTGGTAGATTGAAGCAGGGAGCCTTGGAGATTAACTCCAAGGTGCACCCGGAAAACTGGGCAAAAGCGGGTTTTGCCAACATGATGGTCGGGGAGCCAACGTGAACATAACCGGGTTATGTGATTATTGTGGTGGAAACGGGACTCAGCGAGTCTTGACCTGCGTATATGGCTTAAATTGTCGTTGCGGTATGAGCACGGGTCAGGCAGAACTGTACCCGATCTATGTCGTTCGGTGGAACCGTTGGCATGGATGAGGGTCTTCGGCGGTCTATGACTTAAATTTTCGCGACCAAGGCCAGGAAGACAAATTGCTCATATGATGGGTCGTCCAAGGGGCGGTGGTGGAATGGAAACGTCTATGGCTTGAATTTACGTGACGTTGGCCGGTTTGCCGTGAATGTGCCCTGTTTGCACGAGGTGTGTTGCCGTGCGAGCCTACGCCTGTGATGATGTGTGTTTACACTAATTAATTGCCTATACTAATAAAGTGCAGGGAAAGAGCATCGCCGCCCCGATTTTGGGGGCGGGATCGTTATAATTTGGTCAGCATAGCTGTCCGTTGCTTTTGTTTGCCACCGGGCGATGGTTTGTTGCTTGCAGGTGCTGCGGAGCCGAGCGGAAAATAGCGGGCTAAAGCCCAAGTTGCTGAGCCGGCCCTCGAAGGCCTAATTTTGAGTGTTTCATTATAATCATGTATGGCCGGCCTGCGAGCCGAAGTATGAAAACACTTTTATGTCAAGCAAACTGTGTAAGGCCTTAAGGGCATCTTTATTTCTGTGTATTAAAACATTCCTACGGGTTTTATTGTAGTGGACATTCATGTTTTTTGGCTGGGTTCTTTTGTATTGCAACTTATTTTAATGCTTCTGCTAGGTGCTTGTGTAGGACGTGTAATTAGTTGAATGGTTTCAACGCGTAACCAACCGGCCTGTCCGTAGTATATGGCGTCGGGCCCCGGCCGGACCTACTGATATATGTTATGCGACGGATAGGGGTGTTACAAATTGGTATCAGACTACTGGTTTCGGTCAAACTTAAATGAATTCATGGGCGAATTCACTTTAAGGGGTGGTGAGCACATGTGTGTGCGTCATCGTTATAACATGAAAAGAACTCATGAATGTCCACTTAGGAATGAAAATACACATGTTTGAGGAACCTGCGTGTTCCTATAATTGTTGTTTGCAATGTTGTTTTGTCACTTATCGGTGTTTTGCACGATTATAGGTGACCAGAAGTGGTGCTGGGCCGTCAGAACGGCCAGGTTCTGAGGCAAGCAGTGCGCCAAGCGATGCGCCTGCAACACCTCTGTCAGCCGAAACCATTAGGTTGGTGGAAGAAGCTGTCATGGCAATGATCAATGCGCAACCTGCAAGACAGGTGAGTAGCCTGCTCCTGCGGGGGAGAAAGTGTCGCTCCAAGCGGTGGAGCCTAGAAGGGTTGAGCAGATGGCGGTGGAGCTGGAGTTGCCGCGGAGAGCAACTGAAAGACAGTTAAAGCATGTGATGGGCTTCCATCCACCGGTGTTCTCAGGAATGGGAACCTCTACCCAGGCTGAAGATTGGCTCTCAAGAGTCAATAGGGTGATGACAGCAACAGAAACGGAAGAGTGGCAGAAGACCACAATAGCGACGTTCCTATTGGATGGGGACGCAAGGTTATGGTGCGAAGGTCTAGAGCTACACTAGTTGAGGGGAAGGCCGTTGGACGAAGTACCTATGGAGGAGTTTTCGAGACTGTTCATGGCTCGATACCTCCCCTCAGCGCAGAGGATCGCACTAGAGAACGAGTTCCAAAAGTTGGTGCAAGGAGATAGCACTGTAGACGAGTACCTCCACGAGTTTACTCGGTTGGGGAGATATGCTAGCGCTACCTTTGTCGACGAGGAGCGAAAGACGAACCGCTTCTATGAAGGGTTAAGAGATGAGCTGAGGTTGCTACTGTCGGGGCCTATGGCACAGGGTTTCCTAACCTTGGTCAACTCGGCCCGGTCCTTGGAGAAGGACATGAGAAATGTGCAAGCTAAGAAGGAACCTAGTGGGATGAAATCGGAGTTCAAGGCGCCGACTACGTCGAAGTCGGGCTACCGCAGATTCTACAAGAAGGCTAGGACGTCAGGTCCAGCTTATTCTGCAGGTGCCTCGGGGGAAACTACCAACCGAACCCCGAGCGCTTGTTTCACGTGTGGGAAGACAGGGCACTTTGCCCGCGATTGCTGGAGCGGACGCCCAAAGTCCGAGAGAAAACAAGGAGCTACCTACGAAGAGAAGGGCAAGGCGGTGGAGTCAACCGCGTCCCATTATGCTCCGACTCAACCTAGAGTGTACAACTTGGGCCAGCAGGAGGCCATTAGACAAGCCGATGTGGTGACAGGTACGAGTTAATTTATAGCAAGTTAACTTTAAATACTGTTATTTATTGCTTGTTCGCCTAATATTGGTTGCATAGGCTTTGTTTTGAATAGCGATAGTCCGGCACGGGCACTGTTCGATACGGGAGCTTCACACTCCTTCTTGTCCAAAAATTTTATATCGCGCATCAGAGTCCCTTCTTCGATGACAAAGGACAAGTTGGATGTACTGCTACCGAATGGGTGCTTGATGCGTGCGGACAGGGTGTGCGCCGTAAAATTTCACATAGGGAGCCAAGAGTTCGACTTGCTAGCGTCATTGCTGCCGCTAGTAGAGTTCGACGTTATCTTTGGGATGGATTGGCTATTGGAGCAGAAGGCTTGAATTGATTGTGACCGGAAGGAGGTCAAGCTGGGTGTTGGGCGGGAGACAAAATTCGAGGGACTCAAGGGGTCGAGCAAGACGATGATGTCTGCTCTTCAGGTGGTAAAGGCAGTTCGTGCTAGTGTAGAGCTGTTCTTCGCATTAGTGGAGGCTGCGGAGCCAAAGTCCACGTTGTGTAGTATCCCCGTGGTAAGCGAGTACCCAGAGGTGTTCCCGGATAGTCTTCCCGGAGCCCCACCGCAGCGAGAGATTGATTTCACCATCGAGCTCGTGCCGGGGGCCAAACCGGTGTCACGTGCTCCGTATAGGTTGGCGCCTAAAGAGATGGCAGAATTGAAAGTTCAGCTAGAGGAGCTGATGGAGCAAGGTTATGTGCGTCCCAGCTCGTCACCTTGGAGCGCACCGGTCCTCTTCGTTAAGAAGAAGGACGGGAGTATGCGGCTGTGTATCGACTATAGAGAGTTGAACAAGCTGACGGAGAAGAACAAGTACCCGATCCCGAGGATTGATGATCTTTTCGATCAGTTAGTCGGATCATCTGTATATTCTAAGTTGGACTTGAAGTCGGGGTACAATCAGTTGAGGATCAGGGAGTGTGATATCCTGAAGACGGCGTTCAGCACAAGGTATGGGCATTTCGAGTTCACGGTCATGCTGTTTGGACTGACGAATGCGCCATCAGTGTTTATGGACTTGATGAACAGGACATTCCGAGATTTCCTGGCCCGCTTTGTGATCGTCTTTATTGACGATATATTGGTGTACTCGCAGTGCGAAGAAGATCACTTCAAGCACTTGTATCTGGTGCTGGAGACTTTGAGGCGGAATGAGCTGTATGCGAAATTCTCCAAGTGCGAGTTCTGGCTACCCTCAGTAGCGTTCCTTGGTCACATTGTTAGTGGGGAAGGTATAGCGGTGGATCCGGCGAAGATCGTTGCGATACGGAAGTGGCCTGCGTTGTCTTCTGTCGCGGAAGTCCGTAGTTTTCTCGGGCTTGCCGGATATTATAGGCGCTTCGTAGAGAACTTCTCGCGGATAGCGCTACCTCTCACGAAGTTGACAAGGAAATATCAGAGATTCTTGTGGACGCAGGAGTGCGTGCAAGCTTTTGAGGAGCTGAAGAGACGGTTGACCACGATGCCAGTTCTTAGTTCGCCGAGTGGGACCGAGGGCTTTGAGGTTTATAGTGATGCCTCGGGTAGTGGTTTGGGCTGCGTGTTATTGCAGTATGGGAGCGTCATAGCTTATGGATCGCGTCAGCTAAAAGTGCATGAAAGGAACTATCCGGTCCACGACTTGGAGTTGGCGGCCGTGATATTTGCACTTAAGCTGTGGAGGCACTACCTATACGGCGTAAGGGTCGATATTTACACCGATCACAAGAGCCTGAAGTACCTGTTGTAACACCCCAAAATGTTGTGGGAGCGACGGGGATCGAATTTGGCCAAGACAGATTTTTGGTGCAGGTGACGCGGGCCCCGACACGGGCGTGTCGGAGGCCGTGTCAGGCGTGTCGTCGACCAGTTCAGGTCGACGATGGTCGTGTGGTGGAACACGGCCTAGGACACGGGCGTGTCCCAGGCCGTGTCACACCTGTGCTGTGCGGTTGGGTACGCGGGTAGTGACACGGGCACGAACACGGGCGTGTCTAGTTTGACACGGGCGTGTCCGATGCCGTGTCACCAAGTCGTGTACCCCTCTGACTGCAAAGTGTTGATTTATTGCACACGGGGGGCGTGACACGGGTCCCGACACGGGCGTGTCGCAGGCGACACGGGCGTGTCGGAGGCCGTGTCACATGTCGTGTGCTGGTTTTCAATTTGGGTCGAGACGGCGAATGAGCTACACGGCCAGGCACACGGCCGTGTGTCAACCCGTGTTCGGCCCAGATTTTATGATTTGGATTTAATCCGGGCCGTTCGTTTCCTTGGCTTTGGATCCGACGGTGGGGGGCTGCTCCTGGGTGGTTATGGCCGGGAAATAGGGTTTAGAAACCCATTTTTCATTGGCCCATCTCTCTCTAAAAGTTAGAGAGAAGGGAGAGCAAGGAGGAAGGAGGAGTCCAAGATCCGGCCGCCGGAAGAGCTTCGGAGCTCCGAATCGCGATCCGAGTCCAGATCCGCGGAGGCGACGCCGTTGCGGTGCTTTCCAACCGTATAGTTTTCGATGGCGCCGCAGAAGAATGCAAGGGTAACGATTTCTCATCCTTGGGCATGTGAAGCCCTCTTTTCCTTTGCATAGGAAGCCCGCTCTCGCGAGTGAGCGAAGAGTTGGAGCGTTCCTTGGGGTAGATATGTGAAGTCCCCCTTGTGTAGAGTCTGTATGCGTAAACGGACATAGGCATTGTGTGTGAAGCCTATTCGGACATGTTGGTCCGGATCGGTGATGTTGCATTGCATATGAACCGGGGAAGACTCCGGGTGTTTGGGTGTTTTTTTGGGTTTTCTACGTTGTAGATTGCATCAGGGAGCCTTGGAGATTAACTCCAAGGTGCACCCGGAAAACTGGGCAAAAATGGGTTTTGCCAACACGGTGGCCGGGGAGCCAACGTGAACATAACCGGGTTATGTGATTGTTGTGGCGGAAACGGGACTCGGTGAGTCTTGACCTGCGCATATGGCTTAAATTGCCGTTGCGATATGAGCACGGGTCAGGCGGAACCGTACCCGGTCTATGTCGTTCGGTAGGACCGTTGGCATGGATGAGGGTCTTCGGCGGTCTATGGCTTAAATTGCCGTGACCAAGGCCAGGAAGGCAAAATGCTCATATGGACGACCGTCCAAGAGGCAGTGGTGGATTGGGAACGTCTATGGCTTGAATTGACGTGACGTTGGCCAGTTCGCCGAGAATGTGCCCTGAGTGCACGGGGTGTGTGGCCGTGCGAGCCTACGCTTGTGTTGATGTGTGTTCACATTAATATATTGCCTATACTAATAAAGTGCAGGGAAAGAGCATCGCCGCCCCGATTTTGGGGGCGGGATCGTTATAATTTGGTCAGCATAGCTGACCGTTGCTTTTGTTTGCCACCGGGCGGTGGTTTGTGGCTTGCAGGTGCTGCGGAGCAGAGCGGGAAATAGTGGGCTAAAGCCCTTGTAGCTGTGCCGGCCCTCGAAGGCCTTATTGCTTATGTTTCTTTCCCGTTTTTCATGTATGGCCGACCTGCGAGCCGAAGTATGAAAGCACTATTTTGTTAAGTGAACAATGTAAGGCCTTAAGGCCAGTTCTCTTTTGTGTATGATTACATTCCTGAGTCGGTAGTGGGCATTCATGCTTTGTAGCAGGGTTCTTATTTCTTTTGCAACTTAATAATTTGCTTCCGCTATGTGTTGTGTAGGACGACATGATTGGTTGAATGGTTTCAACGCGTAACCAACCGGTCTGTCCGTAGTATATGGCGTCGGGCCCCGGCCGGACCTACTGCTATATGCTATGCGACGGATAGGGGTGTTACAAATTGGTATCAGACTTCTGGTTTCGGTCAAGCTTAAATGAATTCTTGGACGAATTCACTTTAAGGGGTGGTGAACACATGTGTGCGCCATCGTTATAACATGAAAAGAACCCATGAATGTCTACTTAGGAATGAAAATATACATGTTTGAGGAACCTGCGTGTTCCTATAATTGCTGTTTGCAGTAATTTTTGGGTCGCTTATCGGTGTTTTGTACGATTATAGGTGACCAGAAGTGGTGCTGGGCCGTCTGAACGGCCAAGTTCTGAGGCGAGCAGTGCGCCAAGCGATGCGCCTGCAACACCTCCGTCTGCCGAGACCATTAGGTTGGTGGCAAAAGCGGTCATGGCAATGAGCAATGCGCAGCCTGCAAGGCAGGTGCAGCAGCCCGCTCCTGCTATGGAGCATGTACCGCTTCAGACGGCAGAGCAAAGGAGGGTTGAGCAAGTAGTCTTGGAGCCAGAGTTGCCTCGGAGAGCAACGGAAAGACAACTGAAGCACGTGATGGGCTTTCATCCACCGGTATTCACGGGGGCAGAAACCCCGACCCAAGCAGAGGATTGGCTCTCAAGGGTCAACAGGGTGATGACTGCGACGGAAACAGAAGAGTGGCAGAAGACCACTATAGCGACGTTCCTTTTGGATGGGGACGCAAGGTTATGGTGGGAAGGCCTAGAGCTACATCAGTTGCGGGGAAGGCCGTTGGCCGAAGTTTCGATGGAGGAGTTTGCGAGACTGTTCATGGCTCGATACCTCTCCTCGGCGCAGAGGATTGCGCTAGAAAACGAATTTCAGAAGTTGGTGCAAGGGGATTGCACAGTTGATGAGTACCTCCACGAGTTTACTCGGTTGGGGAGATATGCCGGCGCTACCTTCGCAGACGAGGAGCGCAAGACGAGCCGCTTCTACGAAGGGCTAAGAGATGATCTAAGATTGCTACTGTCGGGGCCCAAGGCGCAGGGTTTCATGACCCTGGTCAATTCGGCCCGGTCCTTGGAGAAGGACATAAAGAATGTCCAAGCAAAGAAAGAATCCGGTAGCAAGAAAGCGGAGTTCAAGGCACCGACTACGTCGAAGTCGGGCTACCGCAGATTCTATAAGAAAGCTAAGACGTCGGGTCCAGCTGCTTCAGGTGCCTCGGGGGCAACTACCAATCGAACCCCGGGCGCTTGTTTCACGTGTGGAAAGCCGGGGCACTTTGCCCGTGATTGCTGGAGTGGACGCTCAAAGTCCGAAAGGAAACAAGGAGCTACCTACGAGGAGAAGGGCAAAGCGGTGGAGTCGACCGCGTCCCACTATGCTCCGACTCAGCCTAGAGTCTATAACTTGGGCCAGCAGGAGGCCATCAAGTAAGCGGATGTGGTGACAGATATGAGTTAATTTATAGCAAGTTAGCTTTAATACCGTTATCTATTGCTTGTTAGCCTAATATTGTTTGTATAGGCTTTGTTGTGATTAGTGATAGTCCGGCACGGGCACTGTTCGATACGGGAGCTTCACATTCCTTCTTGTCCGAAAGTTTCATATCGCGCATCGGAGTCCCTTCTTCGATGGCGAAGGACAAGTTGGATGTGCTGCTACCGAATGGGTGTTCGATGCGTGCGGATAGGGTGTGCGCCGTAAAGGTTCACATTGGGAGCCAAGAGTTCGACTTGCTAGCGTCATTGCTGCCGCTAGTAGAGTTCGACGTGATCTTTGGAATGGATTGGCTGTCAGAGCAGAAAGCTTGGATTGACTGTGACCGGAAGGAGGTCAAGCTGGGTGTAGGGCGGGAGACTACATTCGAGGGGCTAAAGGGGTCGAGCAAGACACTGATGTCTGCTCTTCAGGTGGTGAAGGCGGTTCGTGCTGGTGCAGAGCTGTTCTTCGCATTAGTGGGGGCTGTAGAGCCAAAGTCCACGTTGGATAGCATCCCCGTGGTTTGCGAATACCCCGATGTGTTCCCGGATAGTCTTCCCGGAGCCCCACCGCAGCGGGAGATTTATTTCACCATCGAGCTCGTACCGGGGGCCAAACCGGTGTCACGTGCTCCGTATAGGTTGGCGCCTAAGGAGATGGCAGAGTTGAAAGTTCAGCTAGAGGAGCTGATGGAGCAAGGGTATGTGCGTCCAAGCTCGTCGCCTTGGAGCGCACCGGTCCTCTTCGTTAAGAAGAAGGATGGTAGTATGCGGTTGTGTATCGACTACAGGGAATTGAACAAGTTGACGGAGAAGAATAAGTACCCGATTCCGAGGATTGATGATCTCTTTGATCAGTTAGTCGGATCGTCGGTATACTCCAAGTTGGACTTGAAGTCGGGGTACTATCAGCTGAGGATCAGGGAGTGTGATATCCCGAAGACGGCGTTCAGTACAAGGTATGGGCATTTCGAGTTCACGGTCATGCCGTTTGGACTGACGAATGCGCCATCAGTATTTATGGACTTGATGAACAGGACGTTCCGAGATTTCCTGGATCGCTTTGTGATCGTCTTCATTGACGATATTTTGGTGTACTCGCAGTGCGAAGAAGACCACTTCAAGCATTTGCATCTGGTGTCGGAGACCTTGAGGAGGAATGAGTTGTACGCAAAGTTCTCCAAGTGCGAGTTCTGGCTACCCTCGGTAGCGTTCCTTGGTCATATAGTGAGTGGGGAAGGTATAGCGGTGGATCCGGCGAAGATTGTTGCGATACGGGAGTGGCCTGCGTTATCTTCTGTCGCGGAAGTCCGTAGTTTTCTCGGGCTTGCCAGATATTACAGGCGCTTCGTAGAGAACTTCTCGCGGTTAGCATTACCTCTCATGAAGTTGACAAGGAAGGATCCGAAATTCTTGTGGACGCAAGAGTGCGTGCAAGCTTTTGAGGAGCTGAAGAGACGGTTGACCACGGCGCCAGTGCTTAGTTCGCCGAGTGGGACCGAGGGCTTTGAGGTGTATAGCGACGCTTCGGGTAGTGGCTTGGGCTGCGTGTTGTTGCAATATGGGAGCGTGATAGCGTATGGATCGCGTCAGTTGAAGGTGCATGAAAGAAATTATCCGGTGCACGACTTGGAGTTGGCGGCCGTGATATTTGCACTCAAGTTGTGGAGGCACTACCTTTACGGCGTAAGGGTCGATATATATACCGATCACAAGAGCCTAAAATATTTGTTGGATCAAAAGGACCTTAATATGAGGCAGAGGAGGTGGATGGAGTTCCTGGGGGACTACACCTTCAAAATACATTATGTACCCGGGAAGGGCAACGCAGTTGCGGATGCGCTGAGCCGCAGGGCTCCCGCCCAAGCCAACTGGTTGTCGATGCATGATGAGCGGCTAGTACGGGAGTTGGAGGAGCTTGAGATCTGTTGCGTTGACAGGCAGACGAGCGCCAAAGCAATGTTAAACTGGACAGAAGTGCAGTATGACCTGGCTGACCGGGTTCGGCAGGCATTGGAGTTAGATGACTCCATGAAGGAGCTTCTGGAGGCCGCTCTGGATGGGTCAAATTCCCAGTTCTCGGTGGAAGATGGTTTGTTAAGGAAGGGTCATCGGTTGTGCGTCCCGAGTGGGGGTAACCTCCGGGCGGAGTTGATGTACGAGGCTCATCATACCAGGTACTCAATCCACCCAGGGAGCACGAAGATGTATCATGATCTCAAAAAGTTGTTTTGGTGGCCGGGGCTCAAGAAAGATGTGGCGTTGTACGTGGCTAAGTGCCAAACGTGCGCCTTGGTGAAGGCGGAGTGCCAAAAGCCGGGAGGATTTCTGAAGTCCTTGCCTATACCGGAGTGGAAATTCGACGATATATCTATGGACTTTGTGCACGGGTTGCCAAGGTCGCAGAAGGGGAACGACGCCATCTGGGTGATCGTAGATCGGCTAACCAAGGTGTCGCATTTCATTCCGCATAGGAAGGATGATCCAGTGGAGAAACTGGCAAAGTTGTATGTTGACAATATTGTTAGACTCCATGGTGTGCCCCGTAGCATCGTGAGTGATCGCGATGGGCGGTTCACGTCAAATGATTGGAGGTTGGTGCAGCAGATGCTGGGAACAAAGTTAAAGTTCAGCACAGCTTTCCATCCACAGACGGATGGGCAGATCGAGAGGGTCAATAGAACGATGGAGAACATGCTACGCATGTGTGTTCTGGATTTCGGTAAGCATTGGGAAGACCACCTGTATTTGGTGGAGTTCGCGTACAACAACAGCTACCAAGCGAGTATACAAATGGCTTGAAACGGGTGAGGCAAGGTTGTACAAGAAGCAGGAGGTGGAGAGTGCTACCTCGTTAGTGCGGATCATTCGGGAGCGCTTGTTGATCGCTCAGGACCGGCAGGCGAAGTATTACAATGCCAAGCACCGGAACGTGGAGTTTGCTGTAGGCGATTGGGTATATCTGAAAGTGAAGCCGTTCAAGGGGGTTTCGCGGGTGAGACGCTTGAAGAAGCTGAGCCCAAGATACCTTGGACCTTTTGAGGTTCTGGAGCGAGTCGGCGAAGCTGCATACCGTTTCAAGCTATCGGTGGAGTTAAGCGGATTACATGATGTATTCCACATTTCTGTGTTGCGGAAGGCGATGCAAGAGCCTTCGCAGGTGATCGCGGCTGATCAAGTGCCGGTGGACGAAGGGTTGACGACTAGGGTCAAGCCCATTCGTATCGAAGACGTTGAGGTAAAGAGACTCCGTAACAAGGAGATCCGGATGGTTAAGGTCCCGTGGGATAATTGCGGTCGTGAGGAGCTCTCTTGGGAACGGGAGCAGACTATGCTCGAGGAGTACCCGGAACTATTCCGCTCAGGTACTGTTTTACGTTAAGCCCTATTTTTCCTTTATTAATTTTGTGGGCGAAATTCTTTAAGGGGGGTAGAATTGTAACACCCCAAAATGTTGTGGGAGCGACGGGGATCGAATTTGGCTAAGACAGGTTTTTGGTGCAGGTGACACGGGCCCCGACACGGGCGTGTCGGAGGCCGTGTCGGGCGTGTCGAGCTCGGGCCGTGTCGTCGACCAGTTCAGGTCGACGATGGTCGTGTGGTGGAACACGTCCTAGGACACGAGCGTGTCCCAGGCCGTATCACACCTGTGCTGTACGGTTGGGTACGCGGGTAGTGACACGGGCACAAACACAGGCGTGTCTAGTTTGACACGGGCGTGTCCAATGCCGTGTCACCAAGCCGTGTACCCCTCTGACTGCAAAGTGTTAATTTATTGCACACGGGGGGCGTGACACGGGTCCCGACACGGGCGTGTCGCAGGCGACACGGGCGTGTCAGAGGCCGTGTCACATGCCGTGTGCTGGTTTTCAATTTGGGTCGAGACGGCGAATGAGCTACACGGCCAGGCACACGGCCGTGTGCCAACCCGTGTTCGGCCCAGATTTTATGATTTTGGATTTAATCCGGGCCGTTCGTTTCCTTGGCTTTGGATCCGACGGTGGGGGGCTGCTCCTGGGTGGTTATGGCCGGAAAATAGGGTTTAGAAACCCATTTTTCATTGGCCCATCTCTCTCTAAAAGTTAGAGAGAAGGGAGAGCAAGGAGGAAGGAGGAGTCCAAGATCCGGCCGCCGGAAGAGCTTCGGAGCTCCAAATCGCGATCCGAGTCCAGATCCGCGGAGGCGACGTCGTTGCGGTGCTTTCCAATTGTATAGTTTTCGATGGCGCCGCGGAAGAATGCAAGGGTAACGATTTCTCATCCTTGGGCATGTGAAGCCCTCTTTTCCTTTGCATAGGAAGCCCGCTCTCGCGAGTGAGCGAAGAGTTGGAGCGTTCCTTGGGGTAGATATGTGAAGTCCCCCTTATGTAGAGTCCGCATGCGTAAACGGACATAGGTATTGTGTGTGAAGCCTATTCGGACATGTTGGTCCGGATCGGTGATGTTGCATTGCATTTGAACCGGGCAAGAATCCGGATATTTAGGTGTTTTCGGGTTTTTCTACGTGGTAGATTGCATCAGGGAGCCTTGGAGATTAACTCCAAGGTGCACCCGGAAAACTGGGCAAAAGCGGGTTTTGCCAACACGGTGGCCGGGGAGCCAACTTGAACATAACCGGGTTATGTGATTGTTGTGGCGGAAACGGGACTCGGTGAGTCTTGACCTGCGCATATGGCTTAAATTGTCGTTGCGATATGAGCACGGGTCAGGCGAAACCGTACCCGGTCTATGTCGTTCGGTAGGACCGTTGGCATGGATGAGGGTCTTCGGCGGTCTATGGCTTAAATTGTCGTGACCAAGGCTAGGAAGACAAAATACTCATATGGATGACCGTCCAAGAGGCGGTGGTGGATTGAGAACGTCTATGGCTTGAATTGACGTGACGTTGGCCGGTTCGCCGAGAATGTGCCCTGAGTGCACGGGGTGTGTGGCCGTGCGAGCCTACGCCTGTGTTGATGTGTATTCACATTAATATATTGCCTATACTAATAAAGTGCAGGGAAAGAGCATCGCCGCCCCGATTTTGGGGGCGAGATCGTTATAATTTGGTCAGCATAGCTGACCGTTGCTTTTGTTTGCCACCGGGCGGTGGTTTGTGCTTGCAGGTGCTGCGGAGCCGAGCGGAAAATAGCGGGCTAAAGCCCATGTTGCGGTGCTGGCCCTCGAAGGCCTAACCCTTTTTATGCTTTTCGTTTATTTCATGTATGGCCGGCCTGCGAGCCGAAGTATGTAAGACATGTTTTGTTAAGCAAACCTTGTAAGGCCTTAAGGCCGGTACTTTTGTATTTTCATTCCTATTGTTACTTCTGTAGTGGACATTCCTGATTGGCAGGGTTCTTGAATTTGTGCAACTTAATAATTTGCTTCCGCTAGAATGACTCTGTGTAGGACGTTGGTGATTGGTTGTATGGTTTCAACGCGTAACCAACCGGTCTGTCCGTAGTATATGGCGTCGGGCCCCGGCCGGACCTACTGCTATATGCTATGCGACGGATAGGGGTGTTACACCTGTTGGATCAGAAGGATCTGAACATGAGGCAGAGGAGGTGGATGGAGTTCCTGGGGGACTACACCTTCAAGATTCATTATGTACCCGGGAAGGGCAATGCAGTTGCAGATGCGTTGAGTCGCAGGGCTCCCGCCCAAGCCAACTGGTTGTCGGTTCATGACGAGAGGCTAGTACGGGAGTTGGAGGCGATGGAGATCTGTTGCGTGGACAAGCAGTCGAGCGCCAAAGCAATGTTAAACTGGACAGAAGTTCAGTATGACCTGGCTGACCGTGTTCGGCAGGCATTGGAGTTAGATGACTCAATGCAAGAGCTTATGGAGGCAGCGTTGGATGGGTCAAATTCCCAGTTTTCTGTTGAGGATGGCTTGCTAAGGAAGGATCATCGGTTATGCGTCCCAAGCGGGGGTAACCTACGGGCGGAGTTGATGTACGAGGCTAATCATACCAAGTACTCAATCCACCCAGGGAGCTCAAAGATGTACCGTGACCTCAAGAAGCTGTTTTGGTGGCCGGGGCTCAAGAAAGACGTAGCGTTGTTTGTGGCTAAGTGTCAAACGTGCGCCTTAGTGAAGGCGGAGTGCCAAAAGCCGGGAGGATTCTTGAAGTCCTTGCCTATATCGGAGTGGAAGTTCGACGACATATCGATGGACTTTGTGCATGGTTTGCCAAGGTCGCAGAAGGGGAACGATGCCATCTGGGTGATCGTAGACCGGTTAACTAAAATGTCACACTTTATTACGCATAGAAAGGATGACTCGGTGGAGAAGTTGACGAAGCTATATATTGACAATATAGTTAGACTGCACTGTGTGCCCCGTAGCATTGTGAGTGATCGCGATGGGCGTTTCACGTCAAATGATTGGAGGTTAGTGCAGCAGATGCTGGGGACAAAGTTGAAGTTCAGCACAGCCTTCCATCCGCAGACGGATGGACAGACCGAGAGAGTCAATAGAACGATGGAGGACATGCCACGCATGCATGTTCTAGACTTCGGGAAGCATTGGGAGGACCACCTTTATTTGGTAGAGTTCGCGTACAATAACAACTACCAGGCAAGTATCCAAATGGCGCCCTTTGAGGCCCTATATGGTAGGAAGTGTCGCACACTGTTGTCATGGTTAGAAACGGGTGAGGCAAGGTTGTACATGAAGCAGGAGGTGGAGAGTGCTATCTCGTTGGTGCGGATCATTCGGGAGCGCTTGTTGATCGCTCAGGACAGGCAGGCGAAGTATTACAATGCCAAGCACCGGAACGTGGAGTTCGCGGTAGGCGATTGGGTATACTTGAAAGTGAAGCCGTTCAAGGGTGTTTCGCGGGTGACACGCTTGAAGAAGCTGAGCCCAAGATACCTTGGCCCTTTTGAGGTTCTGGAGCGAGTCGGCGAAGCAACATACCGTTTGAAGCTATCGGTGGAGTTGAGTGGACTACACGATGTGTTCCACATCTCTGTGTTGCGGAAAACGGTGCAAGAGCCTTCGCTAGTGATCGCAGTGGATCAAGTGCCGGCGGACGAAGGGTTGACGACTAGGGTCAAGCCCGTTCGTATCGAGGACTTCGAGGTGAAGAGACTCCGTAACAAGGAGATCCGAATGGTTAAGGTCCGGTGGGATAATTGCGGTCGAGAGGAGCTCTCTTGGGAACGGGAGCAAACTATGCTGGAGGAGTACCCGGAGTTATTCCGCTCAGGTACCATTTATAGTTTTATTGTTCCTTTATTAATTTCGTGGGAGAAATTCTTTAAGGGGGAGAGAGTTGTAATGGCCCAAAAAGTTGTAGGAGCGATGGGTGACGTTTTTTGCCAAAACAGGTTTTTGGTAAGGGGGCACACGGCCTGGGACACGGGCGTGTCCCAAGGCGTGTCGGGCCCAGGTTGACGAGCTGGCCGAGAAGTCGACGAGAGTGGAGTCGACGATCGTCGAGCATTGAATATGGCCAGGGACACGGGCGTGTCCCAGGCCATGTCCCGCTCGGGTTGGTTCTGTGTTCCTTCTGCACGGGCCGTGACACGGGCACCGACACGGGGCGTGTCAATTGGACACGGCCGTGTTCGAGGCCGTGTCGAAGGCCGTGTAGTTCTCGGGAATAGAGTGTTGGTCATTGCACACGGGGCATGACACGGGTCGTGACACGGCTGTGTCGCATGCGACACGGGCGTGTCGGAGGCCGTGTTGAATGCCGTGTGCTGGTTATCGCGTCGGTCGAGACGACGAATGGGTGACACAGCCATGCACACGGCCGTGTTGCTACCCGTGTTCGGCCTAGATTTTGTAATTTTAGGCCTAATCGTGGCCGTTCGTTTCCTTGGCTTTGGATCCAACGGTGGGGGGGCTATTCCTGAGAGGTTTTAGCCAGGAATTAGGGCTAGAAACCCTCATTTCTTTTGGGTGTTCTCTCTCTAAATTCTAGAGAGAAGGGAGAGCAAGGAGGAGGAAGAAGGCCAAAGATCCGGCCGCCGGTGGAGCATCGGAGCTCCAAATCGCGATCCGAGTCCAGATCCGTGAAGGCGACGCCGTTGCGGTGCTTTCCAACCGCGTAGATTTTCATGGCGCCGCGGAAGAACGCAAGGGTAACGATTTCTTATCCTTGGTCATGTGAAGCCCTCTTTTCCTTTGCATAGGAAGCCCTCTCTCACGAGTGAGCGAAGAGGTGGAGTGTTCCTTGGGGTAGATATGTAAAGTCCCCCTTGTGTAGAGTCCGTATGCGAAAACGGACATATGCATTGTGTGTGAAGCCTATCCGGACAAGTTGGTTCGGGTCAGTGATGTTGCATTGTATATGAACCGGGGAAGACTCCGGATGTTTTGGGCATTTTTCGGGTTTTCTACGTGGTAGATTGCAGCAGGGAGCCTTGGAGATTAACTCCAAGGTGCACCCGAAAAACTGGGCAAAAACGGGTTTTGCCAACATCGTGGCCGGGGAGCCAACGTGAACATAACCGGGTTATGTGATTATTGTGGTGGAAACGGGACTCGGCGAGTCTTGACCTGCGCATATGGCTTAAATTATCGTTGCGGTATGAGCACTGGTTAGGCGGAACCGTACCCGATCTATGTCGTTCGGTGGAACCGTTGGCATGGATGAGGGTCTTCGGCGGTCTATGACTTAAATTGTCGCGACCAAGACCAGGAAGACAAATTGCTCATATGATGGGCCGTCCAAGGGGCGGTGGTGGAACGGGAACGTCTATGGCTTGAATTTACGTGACGTTGGCCGGTTTGCCGTGAATGTGCCCTGTGTGCACGAGGTGTGTGGACGTGCGCGCCTACGCATGTGATGATGTGTGTTTACACTAATTAATTGCCTATACTAATAAAGTGCAGGAAAAGAGCATCGCCGCCCCGATTTTGGGGGCGGGATCGTTATAATTTGGTCAGCATAGCTGACCATTGCTTTTTTTTGCCACCGGGCGGTGGTTTGTTGCTTGCAGGTGCTGCGGAGCCGAGCGGAAAATAGCGGGCTAAAGCCCAAGTTGCCGAGCCGGCCCTCGAAGGCCTAATTTTGAGTGTTTCATTGTAATAATGTGTGGCCGGCCTGCGAGGCGAAGTATGAAAACACTTTTATGTCAAGCAAACTGTGTAAGGCCTTAAGGGCATCTTTATTTCTGTGTATTGAAACATTCCTACGGGTTTTATTGTAGTGGACATTCATGCTTTTTGGCTGGATTCTTTTGACTTGCAACTTAATTTTAATGCTTTCGCTAGGTGCTTGTGTAGGACGTGTAATTGGTTGAATGGTTTCAACGCGTTACCAACCAGTCTGTCTGTAGTATATGGCGTCGGGCCCCGGCCGGACCTACTGCTATATGCTATGCGACGGATAGGAGTGTTACATGATGAGCCTTAGGGAACTATCTTGAGCGGCGCATTTACACCTACTTCTCCCAAGCTTTGACCCCTAACTGGTTGTAAAGGACCAAGAACCGACCCAAAGCCTCAACAGGGAGGTCTCACCTCTTACCCGGAAGATCTCTGAGAGCTTCCTCTCCAAAGCCAAAAGCTGGACTCGGAGCTCTTCAGAAAGCACAGGAAACCCTCTCCCCAAATGTGAAAAATCTCCCTTTCTTAAGAACCCCTATAGGTCTATTTATAGTCTTTGTTGACCTGAAATTACTAAATTACCCCTGGCTGGTCTTCCAACAACCAAATCCCGTTGTTATGAAATGCTAAATGCAGACCCTGGGGGTATATAGGTAATTTACCCGAGGGAAACTAGGTAATTTCACCCTGGGCCCCACCCGGCGAGAACCTCTATGCCAAGAACTGGAGGTTCTTACATATTGCCGAGAACCCTCCCGCCCTCACTTAGCGGGAGCTAAAAAGGTGTTGAAGAATGCCTCAGACTGGGCCAGTTCCCGCCTTCCGCGAGGCGCGAGCCTTCTCGCCCGCCTCTGGGCAGAGGTTGGTCTCGGTCGAGGCTTGAGCGCGAGCGCTCTCGCTCACTCCTAGGCGGGAGCTCTTCTGCTCTGAAGCCCGAGGCTAGCCCAAACCTGACCCTTGGTGCCTATAAGTTCCACTCAATGAATATGAAGTTGTACACAATCCCCGCTCTTTTCGAGCTACCCCTGTGTAACATCCCTACTCATTACATGGGATATAGTAGAAGGTCCGGCCGGGGCCCCACACCATATTCCACAAACAGATGATAGGCCTGCACATAAAGACCCCGGTCCGGGACCGGTCCTGGGCAGGACCGATCTTTTGGGACACCGGTCCCGGACCGGTCCTGCCCAAACAGGTCCCGGTCCGGGACCGGTTTTTCCTTTGAAAACCGGGACCGTCTGGGACCGGTTATTGCTTATTTTTTATTTTTACTTAATTTAAAATTAAATTAATTTTTTTAATTATTTTTATTATATATTATTACATTTTATTTTTATTAATTTAATTAAATAACATGTACTAATTGTCTAATTTGAAAATTGAAATGCAAAATTGCGAAGTAAATAAAATTTTTTATTAAATTTGAAATAAAATACAAAATCAAAATACAAATTACAAACAACTATAATACAAATTACAAAATTGAAATACAAACATTTTTATTAAATTTGAAATTATAATACAAAATACAAATTCAAAATTTGGAGTTTTTGATTTTGAACTCGAGCTCGTCTGAAACGTCATTATTCTGCGGCGCTCCCCAGATTTAAGTTATTAAGCTCGTCTTCAACTTCAGACTCACTGTCTTCAATTGACGAGACGTGTTGTCTCCTCCTCAAAGCGTCCAAATGGTTATTGTAACAAATGCAAATCTCCAAAGATTCTTCGGTCAAACGGTTCCTTCGCTCGTTCAGAATCCTGTCACTCAAAAAAAACGCAGACTCCGAAGCTACTGTACTAGCTTGGATGGTTAGTAAATCACGGGTCATTAAGGCCAAAATAGGATAATTATTAGCTTTAATTTTTCACCATTTTAAAATATCAAAATTTTCTATTTCGTGCGCGGTCATAAAATCTTGAAACTGTGTTTTGCTATATAAACTTAATTTGTTTAAAGTACTCGAAGTTCGTTGTTTTTTCTTCGAAGCTAAATATAAAAATCTATTTTTTAAAATATCGTTTGTTCGAGGGGCGGTGGTTTCCTCGCGAGGTCGCAATCCATATAGTTGATCGTAATAATTATATATGCGAGTAAAATCAGAATTAAATTTTGCAACACTAACGTTGTGAAAATCACTAGAAGATTCGTTTAACTCTAAATTGCGATTAATTTTCTTTATAAAATTTTCAACCCCGTCTACACCCATTAAAGGGTTTAAAGCCGCAACACAAGCAAACATAGGTGGCATATGCGTATAATATTTTAAAAACTTTGCCTCCATTAATAATATTAACGGACGCCACATTGGATTAATTTTGTAATTTTTAAAGGTTTCAGTAATTAATAAAAAAAATTCAATAACAAGCGAGCTAGTAGGATAATACACTCTAGATAAAATAGTTGTTGCTCGATAAAAACTTTCTAATAAATTTACGTAATCTTCGATTACAGCCCAATCTGACGCATCTAAATCATGTGATTCTTCTAAAGTATTATAAAATTCTATCAATAATGATTTTTGTGACAAAGCCCGCTTTAACATTTTGTATGTGGAATTCCATCGTACCAGCATATCATAAGATGGACCCAAAAAATATTTATCCTGTGTTATAACAAATTTTTTGAAATCTTGTTTTTGTCATTTTGAACTATAAATAACTCGTAACATAGTACGTATTTTAATAATATAATTTTTCATAAAAGTTAAACTATCTTGCACAATTAAATTGAGAACGTGACATATGCAACGTGTATGAAAAAAAATACCATCTAGCATAGGTTCCAGATCATTAATCAAATATTTAATAGCCATATTATTATTCGAGGCGTTATCAAACGAAATACTTAAAATTTTATCTTTTATTTTAAAGTCTCTAATACACTTAATAATCACCTGATAAATAGCTTTACCGGTGTGCGGATATTCAAAACCTTCAAAACAAATTATACGTTTATTTAATTCTCAACTATCGGGATCGACCCAGTGACAAGTTATGCAAATATAAGAAAATCCGTCAACTAAACCGCTAGTCCAAACGTCGCTCGTTAAACTAACTCGACCGTCGAATGTTTTAAAATAATTTTGTAAATATAATTTTGCTTGTAGGTAAGATTTTAAAGTATCACGTCGAGTTGTAGTACGACTTACCTGTTAATATTTTGGTTGTAGTGATTCGTGTATGTAAGCCGTCATTTCGTCGTTGTCGTAGTGGTTGAACGGAAGTCCGCTTTTGATGACATTCTCCATTTGTCGCTCCTTTGCCGAGCTTGGTCATACGTCCAAATGTGTCCGGTCGTTGAAATTTGAGCTTGGTTGGCCTCCGACGGGGCTTGTTTGGAAAGACACGATTTGTTGTGTCGGGCGAGCGTTGTGTTGCTACTGTTAGCGGTCATAAGCTTGGCGCAAAGTTTGCACTTCGCCTTAATTTCGCCGCCGATCCGCACTTTATCGAAGTTATCCCATACCACCGCTTTATGTCGGTGCTCAACGATCTCATGATCGACGGACGCGGAGGAGGACGCCGGCATGGAGGAGGAGGAAGCCATTTAACGCGAGTATGAGTGAGAGAGAAAGTGAGAGAGAGTGAGTGAGAGAGAGAGAGAGAGGAAAATGGGGGAGGGTGGGGGGGGGGTTTATAAGTTTATGAATTTTTTATTATTATTAATAAATAAATAAAAAAAGGCCAGCTCTTTTAAAAGAGCCGTTCGGCTCTTTTATTAAGAGCCTTAACGGCTCTTTTAAAAGAACCGTTAAGACTCTTATTAAAAGAGCCTTAACGGCTCTTATTAGGTCCCGAAACCGGTAAAAGACCGGTCTTGGACCGGTCTTTTACCGGGACGTCCCAGTCCGAGACCGGTTTTCACCCTTAAAGGGGGGATTGCCAGGGACCACTGGACCGGTCCGGGACCGGACCGGTACCGGCTGGGACCGGTCCCTGTCCGGTCCCGACCGGTCCGGTCCCGGTTGGGACCGGTTTTTATGTGCACCACTAACAGACGGAGAGGTTACTATATAATATCAAAACTACCAACGATTCCTAACACAGAGCATTCTAGCAGAAGCTTCAAGGTTGGAAACTTTGAACTCAAGTGCAACAAAAGAAATGTCCACTACTAACAATTAGGAATGAATACAACCAATACACAATGTACATGGTCTTATGGCCTTACATGTTTCTCTTAACAGGAGTGTGGTTTACAAACATCGGTACGCAGGCCGACCACACATGAACAAGAGTAAAGCAAAGTAAAGCCTTCAAGGGCAGCAGCGCAACCAGGGCTTCATCCCGCTATTTCCCGCTTGGGCCAGCTCCACCTTCAAGAAACAATCCACCAAGCAGCGGCAAACAGGGCAACGGTCAACATTCAGCTGACCAATTATAACGACTCTGCCCCTGGCACGGGGCAGCAGAATTCCTTCCCTACAAAGCATTTTATTAACCATCATATGTATTCTATAATCCACTACGGATGTGCACAACCGCACTAACCAATACATAACACAAACATCGGCACGAAGTCCCGACGCTCTATGCACTCAGGGCACCTTATTGGTGTACCGGAAAATCCAGGGTCTCACCACCGTTTCAAGGTTTCTCTACCTTACAGTCTAAAATGAGCATTCTTAGTCTTTACGGCGCGCAGGCCTAAGACTCTCGCTATGAGATCCTAACAGGGACTTAAGCACCCAAGGTTAAACAACCATAACGCGGGTACAGATCCGACTTGCCCGTTGCTCATCATCGTCAGTCGTCACATCGGATCGACGCGGGTACAGCATCTCCTTGCCCGTTCGCCACCAAGGTTTTTAGTTGCAGCACAACGGCCCAACAACACGCAACGTGGTACTCATGACCATACGAGTTGAACACCAAGTGTCAACTCTCACATTTTCCTGGACTTCCTCCAGTACTTCCTGCTGCACCAAGCCACAGGTATTCACCAAGAAATTTCATACAAAGAATCAATGAATACGGAGTCTTCTCCGATTTGCAAAGAAAGAATCACCAATCTGTACTTCCCACTTCCGGATGGGCTTCACACAGAATGCCTAACCGTACTACTCACTTCCGGTTCTAATACAACAAAGCAAGGGATGAACCACCGATCCCACGGGAATCGCTTCGCGTTCCACCTTTTGGTGGAGGATTCCTATGCAAATGCAGAAAGAAGGACTTCACATGTATGAGTGGAAGATCGTTACCCTTGTAGCATGATTTTGCGCCATGGAGAAAAGTACACGGTTGGACAGGACCGCAACGCTCTTGCCTCCGCGAATCTGAATTCGGCACGCGATTAGGACCACCGTAGCACCACCGGCGGCCGGATTCCTCTTCTCCTACGTCCTCCTGCTCTCCCCTCTCTCTTCTCCTTAGAAAGAGAAAGCCAAAGATGAAATGAGGAATAAATTCCCCATTCTCGTCCATAAACCATCAGGAGGCAAGTCAGGACCGTTGGATCGTATTTAATAAAAACGAACGGCCCAAAATAACTCTGAAAATCATTTCAGATTGCTGAACACGGCTTTGCACACGGTCGTGTGCCTGGCCGTGTGCCCTGTTCGCACACGAAATCGTTGACCCAGAACAGGACACGGGTTGAGACACGCCCGTGTCCAAGGTGACACGCCCGTATCGCCCAAACTGGCACACCCATGTCAGTGGGAGTGTTCCATAACCGCCCTACGGAACCGACACGACCCTTAGTGGACACGGGTCCTGACACACCCATGTCACTATTGACACGGCCGTTTCGACCACGACATACCCGTGTCCCGAGCCGTGTACTCGCCTCTACACAGCCCAGTTTCCAAAGAAAGACACGACATGTTGACACGCCCGTGTCAACTTTGACACGCCCGTGTCGGCCCCCTTGGCACGCCCGTGACCTCCACCCGAAAAATTCCTAGGGCTCTAGAACCCATAATAACACTTCTCATACCTATAGTGTTTTTGGGGCATTACAATTCTCCCCCTCTTATAAGAATTTCGTCCCGAAATTCATTAAGCACAAAACAAAATTATATACTATGCAAATATATACTATTGTTCATACAAATGGTTACAACCATACTACAAAAATAGCTCGGGAAATTCAGTATGCATGGCTTGTTCCTGCTCCCATGACAACTCCTCTCGGCCACAATTGTCCCATCGGACCTTGACCATCCCGACAGTTTTATTTCGTAGTTGTTTAACCGTCGTATCCTCGATCCGTAAAGGCCTATCCTTCATCATTAGCCCACTATCGATAGATACTCGATCCGCATCAACCAACTGAGATGGCTCTTTCACTGCTTTCCTTAATACCGAGACATGAAACACGTCATGCAAACCACTCAGTTCTGTTGAAAGCACTAACCGATAGGCAACCTCTCCAACACGCTCTACCACTTCAAATGGTCCCAAATACCTAGGACTCAGCTTTTTCAGATGTCGTATCCTGGACACGCCCTTAAAGGGTTTAATCTTCAGGTATACTCAATCGCCCACCGCAAACTCCATGTTTCGGTGCTTGGCATTGTAGTACTTCGCTTGCCTGTCTTGAGCCACCAACAATCTTTCTCGAATCAACCGAATAGTCGAGTTAGCATCATCCATTTCTTTTCGCTTGTACAGTTTCGATTCGCCAGTCTCCGCCCAAGCCAAAGGGGTACGTCACTTCCTACCGTATAAGGCCTCAAAGGGTGTCATCTGAATACTAACTTGATAGCTATTGTTGTAGGAGAACTCGATCATATATAGATGATCTTCCCAACTCTTTCCGAAATCTAGTGCACACATTCAGAGCATATCCTCCATCGTCCTGTTGGTCCTTTTGGTCTGACCATCCATTTGAGGATGAAAGGCCGTACTGAAATGTAATTTCGTACCCAACAGTTGGTGAATTAGCCTCCAATCTCCCGAAGTGAAACGCCCATCACGATCACTAACGATACTACGGGGCACACCGTGCAATCGTACAATGTTATCCACATATAACTTTGCCAACTTGTCAACTGAGTCGTCCTTCCGGTTCGGGATGAAGTGTGATACCTTAGTTAACCGATCCACAATCACCCAAACTGCATCATTACCGCGTTGTGACCTCGGCAGCTCATGCACGAAATCCATCGAGATGTCATCAAATTTCCATATAGGAATAGGCAACGACTTCAGAAGACCACCTGGTCTTTGGCATTCAGCCTTTACCAAGGTACATGTCTGGCATTTCGCAACATAATGTGATATATCCTTCTTCATTCCAGGCCACCAGAATATTTTCTTCATATCCTTATACATCTTCGTGCTCCCGGGGTGTATTGAATATTTTGTGAAGTGGGCTTCATACATCAATTCTTCCCGAATTTTACCCCTACTTGGGACGCACAAACGACCGTCTCTCCGCAAAAGGCCATCCTCAAAAGAAAACTGAGAATCTTAACTCTCCGCTGCATACCGTTGTAGACTTTCATCAAGTTTTGTTGCCTGCCGACCTCTATCCATAAGGTCACACTGTACCTCTGTCCAGTTCAAACACGCCTTTGTAGTGGAATCCTTGTCAACACAAGAAATGTCTAAGACTTCTAGTTCTCGAATTAGGCTCTCATCATGCCTTACCAACCAATTTGCCCTTGTTGGAGTCCTACGACTCAAGGCATCCGCGACGACATTCCCCTTGTCGGGAGTGTAGTGAATCTGAAAGGTGTAGTCTCCAAGAAACTCCATCCACCTTCTCTATCGCATGTTGAGATCCTTCGATCCAACAGATACTTCAGGCTCTTATGGTCCGTGAATATATCCACTTTCACGCCATATAGATAATGACGTCATAGTTTAAGTGTGAATATTACCACCTCTAACTCCAAATCATGGACGGGGTAATTCCGTTCGTGCACCTTCAACTGGCGTGAGCCATATGCTATCACCTTCCCAAACTGTAGAAGAACGCAGCCTATGAAGCATCACTATACACTTCAAAGCCGTCCAAACCACATGACAATGTCAAGATTGGCGCCGCGATCAATCGACTCTTTAGCTCTTCGAAAGCTCGTGCACATTCGGGCTTCCAAACGAACTTATGATCCTTCCTCGTCAGTGTGGTGAGAGGCAACGTTATCCACGAGAAATTCTCTACGAAGTGCCTGTAGTAGCCCGCCAGTCCAAGAAAACTCCTGACCTCCGCCACAGTAGTAAGAACAGGCCACTCCCGTATAGCAACAATCTTAGCCGGTTCCATCGCAATGCCCTCTCCACTAACCACATGGCCAAGGAAAGCCACTGACGACAGCCAAAACTCACAGAGAACTTTGCGTAGAGCTTGTTCTTCCTCAGGGTGTGTGCAGCACCAACCGCAAATGATTTGCATGATCTTCTTTTGTTTAGGAATAAACGAGGATATCGTCGATAAAGACGATTACAAATAGATCCAAGTATTCCCTAAACACCCGATACATTAAATCCATGAATACCGACGGCGCATTGGACAGCCCAAACGACATTACCGTGAACTCATAGTGACCATAGCGTGTTCCGAACGCTGTTTTAGGTATGTCACTTTCACGCACTCTCAACTGATAATAACCTGACTTCAAATCCAACTTGGAGTATACAGTCGAGCCAAATAACTGGTCAAACAAGTCGTCAATCCGCGGAATAGGATATTTGTTCTTTTCCGTCAGCTTGTTTAGTTCTCTGTAGTCAATACATAGTTGCAAGCTACCGTCCTTCTTCTTCACAAAGAGAACTGGCGCGCACCAAGGTGACTGACTTGGACGTATGTAGCCTTGCTCTAGAAGTTCTTGCAACAGAACCTTCAACTCCGCCATTTCCTTTGGCGCTACTCGATATGGCGAGCGGGCCACAGGTTTCGCACCTGGTACCAACTCGATAGCGAAGTCAATCTCCCTATGGGGTGGTAACCCTGGAAGATCTTTCGGAAATACATCAGCAAACTCTAATACAATCGGCACCTCACTAATACTGGCCTTAGGCTCCACAGCCTTTATGAGTGTGAAGAATAACTCTGCACCCTTCCGAACTGCCTTAACGACTTGGAGAGCAGATAACAGTATCCTACTCATCCCACACATGCAATTGAACTTAGTCTCTTGTTCGGTATCTTGACCCAGTGTAACCTCTTTGGAAGTGCAATTTATACTGACATGCTGCTCTGAAAGCCAGTCCATACCAAAGATAATATCGAACTCAGATATCGGTAGCACTGATGCGTTCACCAAGAAATCCCGACTTCCTATCTTTACTTCCACACTACAGGACTTATCCGCGCACAACACACATCTGTTAGGTAGGATCACCTTAATACCGTCTGTCGTGGTCCATGCAGGTACCCCGATTCGTAAGACAAAGTCTTCAGACAGAAACGAATGTAAGGCACCTGTATCGAACATGGCTCTTGCCAGATGGTCCCGTATAAGTACAAAACCTATATTACCAAAATTAAAACAAGCACAGCACAAGGCACAAAGTAAAACTACAAATTACCCGTACCTGTGACGACGTCAGCCTGTTTGATAGCCTCCTATTGCCCAAGATTGAAGACCCGGGGCAGCACCTTCGATGCAGAAGACTCCATCACTGTCTTCCCTTTCTCCGTATACGACGCTCCCGCCTTCTTTTCGCCCTTTGGAGGGCAAGAGAGACAGTCACGAGCAAAGTGTCCCAGCTTTCCACACATGTAACAAGCTCGAGAACCATACACAGAAGATGCCTCTGCCACAACATCTGAAGGGGCTTGTCCAGCAGATTTGGACCTCTTTCCCCATCTCTTACGGAACCCAGACTTCTCTCCGGACGCGACATCTTGAACTCTGGCTTTGTCACTGCCAAGTTCCTCTTGCCATGTGTCCTCTTCAAGTCCTTCTCCAAAGACCTAGCCGTACAGACCAACGCTTGAAATCCTTGGCTCACAGAACTCGAGAGCAAAAACCTTAGCTCATCCCGCAGTCCTTCATAAAACCTACTGGTCTTACGCTCCTCTTCGGTAAAGATAGATCCTGCATAACGTTCCAGACGTGTAAACTCATGGAGATATTCATCCACGCTCTTTTCTCCTTGCGTCAGCCGTTGAAACTCCAATTCCATACTAATCCTTTGCGGCATCGACAAATGCTTTGCCAAGAACAACCGAGAGAACTCCACCATCAAGATCTCAGTTAACTGCCTGCCTGCCAAGTGATGCAGTTCAACCTCATCCCACCAAAGTCGAGCCTCTCCCTCAAGCAGGAAAGTGGCAAACGTTATCTTCTGCTCCTCCTCAACCCTGATTGCTGTCAAGATCCTTCTTATCCTTGAGAGCCAATCCTCCGCCTGGGCCGACAAACCGGTCCCATCGAACGTTGGAGGATTGAAGCTCATGAACCGCTTCAGTTGTTGATCTGCTGCTCGGAGATCAACCACAACTTCTACCGGTTCTTGTCTTAGCCCAGCCTGATTTGGCACTGCTGTAGGCCTCGCCTGTCCAGCCTGCTAAGCATTCATCGCAACAAGTACCGTCTCCGTGATCATACGAACATTTTTAGCAGAAGGAGGAGGTGTGGGCACCTCCGCTGGTGCCGCACTCTCAACGGAACGTTGGGGTTCTGACTGTCCTGCATGACTTCTAGTCACCTATATGTGTAAGAAACACAACTTAGTGACTAAAAAAATGGCAAACTTACCAAAAGGAATACGTAGATTCCGCAAACAAGTGTATTTTCATTCCTAAGTGGATATTCTTTAGTTCATTTAGTGTTATAACGACATCACTTACACGTGTTTGCCACCTCTCAAAAGAATTCGCCCACGAATTCGGAAGAGAAAGACCTACAAGCTGATACCAAATTGTAACATCCCTACTCGTTACATGGGATATAGTAGAAGGTCCGGTCGGGGCCCCACACCATATTCCACAAACAGGCGGAGAGGTTACTATATAATATCAAAACTACCAACGATTCCTAACACAGAGCATTCTAGCGGAAGCTTCAAGGTTGAAAACTTTGAACTCAAGTACAACAAAAGAAATGTCCACTACTAACAATTAGGAATGAATACAACCAATACACAAGGTACATGATCTTATGGTCTTACAAGTTTCTCTTAACAGGAGTGTGGTTTACAAACATCGGCACGCAGGTCGGCCACACATGAACAAGAGTAAAGCAAAGTAAAGTCTTCAAGGGCAGCAGTGCAACTAGGGCTTCAGCCTGCTATTTCCCGCTTGGGCCAGCTCCACCTACAAGAAACAATCCACCAAGCGGCGGCAAACAGGGAAACAATCAACATTCAGCTGACCAATTATAATGATAATGCCCCTGGCGGCAGCGGAATTCCTTCCCTGCAAAGCATTTTATTAATCAGCATATGTATTCTATAATCCACCATGGCTGTGCATAACCGCACTAACCAATACATAACACAAACGTCGGCACGATGGCCCGACGCTCCGTGCACTCAGGGACCTTATTGGTGTACCGGAAAATCAAGGGTCCTATCACCGTTTCAAGGTCACTCTACCTTATGGTCTAAAATTAGCATTCCTAGTCTTTACGGCGCGCAGACCTAAGACTCTCGCTATGAGATCCTAACAGGGACTTAAGCACCCAAGGTTAGACAACCATAACGCAGGTACAGATCCGCCTTGCCCATTGCTCATCATTGTCAGTCGTCACACCGAACCGACGCAGGTACGACATCTCCTTGCCCGTTCGCCACCAAGGCTTTTAGTTGCAGCACAACGGCCCAACAACACACAACGTGGTACTCATGACCACATGAGTTGAACACCAAGTGTCAACTCTCACATTTTCCTGGACTTCCTCCAGTACTTCCTGCTGTACCAAGCCACAGGTATTCACCAAGGGACTCCATACAAACAATCAATGAACACGGAGTCTTCTCCGATTTGCAAAGAAAGCATCACCAATCCGTACTTCCCACTTCCGGACTGGCTTCACACAGAATGCCTAACCGTACTACTCACTTCCGGTTCTAATGCAACAAAGCAAGGGATGAACCACCGATCCCACGGGAATCGCTTCCCGTTCCACCTTTTGGTGGAGGATTCCTATGCAAATGCAGGAAAGAAGGACTTCACATGTCCGAGTGGAAGATAGTTATCCTTGTAGCACGATTTGGCGCCATGGAAAAAAGTACACGGTTAGATAGGACCACAACGCTCTTGCCTCCGCGAATCTGAATTCGACATGCGATTCGGACCACCGTAGCACCACCGGTGGCCGGATTCCTCTTCTCCTACGTCCTCTTGCTCTCCCCTCTCTCTTCTCCTTAGAAAGAGAAAGCCAAAGATGAAATGAGGAATAACTTCCCCATTCCCGTCCATAAACAATCAGGAGGCAAGCCAACCGTTGGATCGTATTTAATAAAAACGAACGACCCAGAATAACTCTGAAAATCATTTCAGATGGCCGAACACGGCTTTGTACACGGCCGTGTTCCTGGACGTGTGCCCTGTTCGCACACAAAATTGTCGACCCAGAACAGGACACGGGTTGAGACACGCCCGTGTCCAAGGTGACACGCCCGTGTCGCCCAAACTGGCACGCCCATGTCGGTGGGCGTGTTCCATAACCGCCCTACAGAACTGACACGACCCTTAGTGGACACGGGTCCTGACACGCCCGTGTCACTATTGACAAGGCTGTGTTGACCACGACATACCCGTGTCCCGAGCCGTGTACTCGCCTCTCGACACAGCCCAGTTTCCAGAGGACATGTCATGTTGACACGCCCGTGTCAACTTTGACACGCCCGTGTCAGCCCCCTTGACACGCCCGTGACCTCCACCCGGGAAATTCCCAGGGCTCCAGAACCCATAAAAACACTTCCCATACCTATAGTGTTTTTGGGGCATTACACCATGCGCTCGAAAAGACACGTCCAACCAATAATATTCGCTGAGCACGTGTTGTCCATAAAAGAGAATCTTTTGGTGGGCCACCCTACGGCTATATATGTGTGTGTTGATAGATGGTCATAAATCCATCCCTGCTAATCGTTGTCCTGTGTCTGAGTCCTCGCGTGGTCCTAAGATGCGTTCCAAACGCGCTGAGAAGCCGCTCTCGCAGAGCCTTCAAGTCCGCATCGATGCGGCCCTTGCGAATAGTGTCTTGGTAGCCTCGTGGTTGATGAGAAGGGCGCCGACCGCTGAGCCCCCCCAGCTTAAGAAGAAAAAGAAGAAGAAGGTGAGGTCGGTCAAGCGAGACCTTTCGCGCGAGAACCAGGGCTCACCTACCCCGACCCCAAGCCGCGCGGAGAATCATTCTCCTTTGCAAAAGGTACACCCTTTCGACACTGTTGACTTTTGAGAATTAAGAACGGATGCGGGAAGAGAGAGAACTGTCGACTGATGTCGTACTTCTCACAGGAGGCGGTTCCAAATTTCGATCCCGGGTCCCTGCGGACACCCCCGGAGTCCGTGCCTCTCCCTCCAGATGATCCTTCAAGGATCCCGGCGGCCGTTCCCCCGGCCGACCCTCCGAGAACCCCAAGAAACACTTTACCCCTCCTTTGTCCGATTTTTCAATCAACTAAATGGTTTTCCATAGCGCCAGCTCCCGCCAGCGGGTCTCGACACCCGAGGAAACGAGACCGCACTCGTCAACCCGGACACCTGGGTGGCTGACCTCGCCCTACCGGTGGGAGGAGTGGCCATCGAGCCTTTCGTGCCTACACAGGGGTCTCGCCCCCCCCCCCCCCCTCGCGCGAGAGAGCGCGCCTCCCCCCTCCTGGCCAGGCCGAGACTGCTACGCACAAAACATTCCACCTGGGGTGAGGAAAACCGTTCTACCTCCTCTTTGGAAAGGAAACTGAGGGGGAATCTGGGCCTTCTCGCCTGTCGTCGGCCGATGGCTCTCGCCATGCTGCAGGTATGCGAGAAATCACTATTTCCCCCACTTTTCCCTTGTCATAACCAAGAAACTTCTCTTTTACCAGGGGATGCGGAACCTCGGGCGGGAGCCGATGAGGAAGATGAAGACAATGATGAGGATGAAGCGGAAAGGGAAGACGCCGAGAGCTCCCCCTTTCCTTCTTCTGATGAGATGGAAGAAATCCCGGACGCTGCAAGGAACGTCAGGAAACGGCAGAAGAGGATAGCGGCGCTCTTGTCAAAGCTCGTGCGTCGGGAGCGGGCCAACGCCTTCGCGGTGAAAAAAAAACCGCGAAATGGTGGATCGAAGGCTGGAGTCCCTTGAGCAGGACTACAACTTCCTGGCGCGAGACGGAGCGGCAGGATACGCCTACCGCCGATTCGTCCCCAGGGCAGTGTATCGCGCGGATTCGGGACCAGGCGCGCCAGATCAACCTCGGATGCACCACCTTGTCATCCTACTTCAACCCGTGGGCTCCTCCGAGTATGAGAAGGCGAGAACAAGGGCGATGGTGTTGGGAACCATACTGAACAACGAAGTCCCGCCTCCCCCATCCCTTGGCCTACCCTTCCCGCGATATACCCCTTCTCGAATTTGAATCTTGGCAATTTTTGAACCTTTGTTATTATTATTTATTTTGCGGCTCTCGCCCGACGAGAGCCCCTTTTTCATTTCTATTTCGCACTGCTCTGTTTCATGCTGTTTTCTTGGCATTTGCGTGAATTCAAGCTGTCTGCCAATCGCTGTTGTCTATGGGTCGGGATCTTATCGCTGGCTTAGGCGCCCAAGATGTGTCAGAGTGGAAAACGAGGCGCCGTCTCCTCGGTACATGGCGATCGTACCCCTGCCGCCTTTTTGGGAAAAGTATCATTACCACGATTTTCTATAAATAGGCCGGTCCATCCACCGCATTTATTTCTTCGATCCGAAACCCTTGCCTTCCTTCTTACTGCTCTCGCGCCTCGTCAAGAACTTCCCTTGCTTCCACCACCTTCTCTCGCTCTCGCCTTTCTCTCAGAGTTCTCGCCTAGAACCCCTTGACCACGATGCCAGGTGGGAGCGAAGGACATTCCAACTATGCACAAGCCTTCCAGAGGCATAAATTCCCTCCCTGCCGTCTGACCTTAGACGAATTTCAAATGATCACCAACAGCTACATCCCCGCCGGGTTCTCCGCGAGAAACCCGGGCAACGACGATAGAGTCAATCTCACTGGAGAGGGAGAGCTCACCATCCCCCTCGAGCATTTCGAGGTGGGATTCCGCCTCCCCCTCTGGCCCGAGATGCGCCAAGCCCTTCGTTACTATGGGGTGGTTCCCGCTCAGCTCAATCCTAACTTGGTCGCCATCTTGGTAGCGTTCATCTGCTATATGCAGTCCAAGAGGATAGAGTTCAGCCTACCCATCTTCCGGAAGCTATTCGTCTTTCGGGCTAAGTGCGGGGTAGTCTTCTTCTCCAGACAGCTGCACAAGACATGTGGTCTCACCAACTAGCACCACCACTGGGGAGAGAAGTTCGTCTACGTCTCCGGCGACTTCGGTAACGTGCCCCTCACGCCCGTCCAATACTACGCTGCCGCCTACAATCCGCCCACCCTGGGGTCGCACGAGAGCGCCCTTCTAGAGTTCTTTGGGACCAAGGACTTTGACGTCCAATTCCTCAGTCGAGACATCAAATCTCTCCTTCTCGTGCCTCCTGGCGAAGGTATGGTCTCGCCTTTAGCATGTAATTCTATACTCTAAGACGTAGGGCTAAATGTTGTCGACCTTGTAGGAGAGCGAGGAATCCCTCTGCATCAGCCGTTTGCCGAGACCAGGGCCGCGATTGATCCCTTGGCTCTCGTGAAGTCTGCGGCTCTCGCCTGCCGGGATAAGCCGACTCCTCCCCCTCAGTCCGGTGTCGGGAAGCGAAAGTCCGACACCTTCTCGTCCAATCCGCTCAAAAGACCAAGGCCAACTGCCGCGGATAAGGGGAAGTGCGTGGCGGCCTCTCCCGCCCGATCTGTCACCGAGGGCCGATCCTTCGCCGAGATCCTATCGGCAGCCTGGGAGGTGACTATTGCCGCCAGAACCACCGTCGGGGCCCCTACCGAGAGCCTGCCAGCCAAAGGCGGGGCTGGTGATGAGGGGGCAGCCGCCGATACTTCCGCTCAAGCCCCACCCTAGTAGGTGCCAAAGGTGCACCGAAACTTCGGCCTTGGCGTAAAATGTCTGGATGCAGAAGGGAAGCCCCTGCTCTAGTGGGATCCTGAGTCCAACCGGGTCTCCATCTCCACCCTCCTCCCCAGCTAGGCGGAGCGCGATGAGGTCACCGACGATGCTTTTGCGTTGGGCTACAACCTTTACAGCCGAGAAGATGGCGGCGCTTTTGACCATTCGCCCACCCGGATCCTGGCCTTCGACTCCATTCGGGGCTTGATGCGCAGGACCGAGCTCGTGCATATGTGTGCGCGCCGGAGCATCACCATCGACCGCAACTTTGCCGAGATGCTCAAGGTAAGGGACAAGGCGGCGGCCCACGCAGCAGTCCTAAAGGTCGAGCTGGCGGATGCCCAGCGACTTCTATCCTTATGCCCGACGAAAGAGGTAAGCGAGATCCTCCAAGGCACTCGCTCTCTCTCCTATAATTCATAGACCGCTTCTCTTTTATCTGTACTGACGAGTTTTCCTATGCACAGGATTCCTCCCAGTGCATGCTGCTTCGCGCGCAGCTGGCTGGCTTGGAGTGCGAGAACGTCCTGCTGAAGGACTAGCTCAGGTGCGTGGAAGCGGCTGCGGCTGCGATCCCGCCCCCTCCTTCGCTGGACGAGAGGCTGAGGAGTCGCCACTACTCGGAGTACGACACTAACAAGATGCTACAAACCAACGCCCAAGCAACGACCAGACTAACCATAGAGACATTGCGGGATATGGGGTGCTTGAATTAGGGTGGCGAAACCATCGTCGCCTGCTGACTTCTCACGTGGCTCTTCGAGCCCATCCCTAAGCCCCCGGGCGCACCTGACTCCCCGCCCTCGGATGTCACGAAATCTCCCACCGCTGCTGGCGAGACCTCCGGGGAGGGTTCTGGCGAGAGCTCCGATGGGAGCTCTAGCGAGAGCTCGAGCGGGGGGTATAACGCGTCCCCCTGACGGGTTTCTCCCCCCTTCTTTTGTTCCCTCATAACGCGCGAGATGTTCCCGCCTGTAATTACTTTTTGAAGAATACATTGGTTGTACATATTTGTATATTATGACTGGTCTTTACTTCTCTTTATAAAAGCTATGTACATTGTTGAATGCTTCTCAAGCGCGTTCTCGTCGAGGCCCTCGGCCTTCCTAGGATAGTCGTTCCCCTTAGTGATCAATAAGTGGAGACCTGCCGAGAGTTCAAGGCCCAACGTGCCATTTTTGAGTGCCTTCCGCCGAGAACCTTTTGTCGGAAGCACTGTTCGTAGGTTCTTAAGGGGAGCGCCACCCCCATTACCTTATTCGAGCGAATAGAGTTTTTGCCAAGAACTCCCCGCTGTCGGGCCAAGAAGCCCTCGCCGAAGGCCTTCCTTCCGGGAACTCCTTTTGCCGCGAACCTCTTGGTCGAGACCTCTTGGCCGAGACTTCTCCTGCCTGAGGAGGTTCTCAAACTCTTTCTTCTGCCTCCCGGATATGCCTCTTGTCCTGTCTTTTTGAACGAGGGCCCGGACAGCGAGTCCGTCCGGGGCCGAGCCTCACTCGGGGTGGCGCAGAAGCTTTCAAGCCGAAGTACTTCCATGAACATATCCAAGACCTGGTCCTTTCCCCCCAGGTGTGCATACTGCCATACTCAGCTAATGAGAGTCCGAGAAGCGAGTCTACTCGGGGCTGGGCAGCACTCGGGGTCCCTTACCCCCACAGGCGAGCCTTCAGACCTGCCAGCTAATGAGAGCCTGCACAGCGGGTCTACCTGGGGCTGAGCCAGGCTCGGGGTAGTGCAAACATCCGAGTCGAAGTATCTTAAAGAATACATCCAAGATCAAGTCCTTTTCCCCTAGTTGTGCTTACCGCCCTGCCCAGCTAATAAGAGCCTGAGCAGCGAGTCTACCCGGGGCCGAGCAGCACTCGTGGTCCCTTACCCCACAGGCGAGCCTTCGGACCTGTCAGCTAATGAGAGCCTGCACAACGGGTTTGATAGTTTTACTTTCAAGATAACCTAAACACCTAGAGGGGGGGTGAATAGGTTCTAATGCTTGTTAACACTTTTTGGCAGAATTCAATTACAGAATTAAAACACACAGCACAGCAGTCACAGAAATTTAACCATCACAGATTGCACACTGTTTTATAGTGGTTCCCTAAGGTCTGGGTACATCCACTTTCCCCCTTCACCTATCTAGCAGTATGCATGCTAGATTCAGCCAAACTTCCTCTTTACTCAGATCCACAGATCCTACAGCTCAGAACCTGGAAAGATTCTTACAACTCAGGCTCAACAGCCCTACCTCAGCCTTATCACAAAGCCTACAACTCAGAGAAGACCCTTCTCCTACACTCAGGCAAACAACCCTACCACTCAGAGATCAACTCTCCTACACTCAGCCTTTATAACACAGACTTACCACTCAGAGATCAACTCTCCTACATTCAGCCTTTATAACACAGGCTTACAACTCAGATCTGTATTGACAGATCCTACAGAAATTAGAAAAGAAGTTTTTAATATCTTGCCTTTGTTGAGAGAGAAAAGAACAAGACAATTCTTGATCAGCTGATGAAATCAACTGAATCTGAGCTTTCTTCAAAGTTTCTTGAATCTGAACTTAGCTGAGTTGATTTCCAAACAGCTTCTTGAGAAACCAATGATGGCTTCCTTCTTCTTCTTCAAGTGGCTGGATCCCTCTCTATCCAACACCTTTGATGATACTTCTGAATTCTTGAAAGAACTCTTCTTAGACTGATCCTGAGATCGTCTTCTTAGATCTTCTGATAAAGATCTTCTTTAATGCCTTGCACTTTCTTGAAGAGAGGACTTGTCTCTTAACTGATGTGTTGATTAAGAATTAATTTCCTCTTGTATATTATATGTTTTTCTTCTTCTGAATCTGTCTATTTATAGATCTTCTTCATGGTAACCGGCTGATCCGGTTTCTAACTAACTTCTGACAAGTCTGACAGCTTCAGTTAACCTGTCATAACCCACAACTGTCAAGTCTTCAAACAGATCCTGTGCCTTAGTCTTGGACAGCAAAGTGTTGAGACAGACTGTCAGAAAGTGTCGAGACCAACTGTCTATATGTGTCGACACAAGTGACTTTGGTGTCGACACAGCCTTTGATGATGTCGACTAGTTTGCCTTTAAGTCGACACTGCTTCTTCAGAACTTCATCTTGAGAATGATTCGACACAGAGAATTTGTGTCGACTCAACACTTCATCTTTATTCAGAAAATAACTTGGTCTTGACTTTGCAGTGTGTCGACACAAGTCCTGTGTGCCGACACAGTTGTTGTAGATTCAAAACTCAGTATGTGTCGACTCTGCCTTCAGGAGTCGACATAGTTGAGGTCGACT
Organism: Platanthera zijinensis; assembly: GCA_039513925.1. Classification (NCBI taxonomy): domain Eukaryota; kingdom Viridiplantae; phylum Streptophyta; class Magnoliopsida; order Asparagales; family Orchidaceae; genus Platanthera; species Platanthera zijinensis. The sequence continues at coordinate 234,685,749 of CM077081.1, forward strand.
ATGTTTCTGTGAGTCGACACTGCTTCCCAGTGTCGACACAAATGTGGTCGACTATCTTTCTTTGTGAGTCGACACTGCTTCCCAGTGTCGACACAAATGTGGTCGACTATCTTTCTGTGAGTCGACACTGCTTCCCAGTGTCGACACAAATGTGGTCGACTATCTTTCTCTGTGTCGACACAGCTTCCTTCAAGTGTCGACACAATTATTCTGAAGTGTCGACCCAGTTTCTTCAGATGGCGACACATGGACTTAGAATAATTTCCTGTATTCTTTAATACTTCTTCACCTGCACATGTCAACTTAAAACAACATCAAATACACCTTGATGTATATCATTAAGCTAAGTTAGGCTTCTTCAAATCAGGTACACATTTTCCAATGTACCCAACAATCTCCCCCTATTTGGAGAAGTCATAACCCTTTTAGTTAATGATATACATCATTTATAACAAAAATAATATGATGATGTATGACATTACAGGAATATTTTATATAAACAAAATCTTAACAATTCATCACAGAGTGAACATGAATATATGATTCCAAACAAAATTTTGTTTATAACTTGATAATGTTTGATTACAGATGTTTACATTGAATGATCAAAACATTTACAAAACATTTGAAAGAACTTAGAGCTAAGACTGATCAGGCTCTCTTATAACAATTCCTTTGCCAGATTGGATTTGAGCCTTCACAGGAGCTTCAGCAACTTCAGCATGCTTCTTGCCTTTTAGCTCAGCTTTCTTCTGAGCTTCTTCCTTTAGCCTTTGCCTTTCAAAGTAATGAAAGGGCTTTGGAAAGTACTTGCTCGGCTCCTGAGCATCTGGTGGCAGCCTTCCCAGCTTGGCTTTTCTCCTGAACTGTACTACGGCTTCCTGCCTAGCTTCATACTTTTGTCATTCCATTTCATTATACCACTTTCCTCTTTCATGTACTTTGTCCTTTACAGCCTTCCATGCAATTAGTATAATATTTCTTGAAGTAGGGCTCCACTGCTCAAAATCTGGCTTAAGTTCAGCCTGCTCTCTAAATCTTTTCTTGGATAGTAGAGTATCTTGCTGTTCTTTCAAGTTGGCATCAGGCTTATCAACTTTTTCAATAACAACCTTGGTAACCTCCTTTGGAGGACTATACATATCCTGAACTTGCTGATCAATCATATCAAAATCAGGAGGAGGGTAAATGACTTGGGCAATCTCAGGTTGATTGCCTTCAAGTAGACCTGTTTGAATTCCTGACTCAGCCACCATATCATCATCACACAAAGGTGGATATCCCAATGTGGCTCGAATACTATTTGTCACCCATTTGGTGTGCTCTGAGCCAGCATGAACTAACAACCTCTCCCCCTTTATGACTTCTCTGGTAATATGATCTCTTAGATCATCCTTCTGAAATCTGATCTGGCCATCTAGATAATTCACACCTTCTTTAAAATATGGTTTCAATTTTTGAAGTTTGTCAGATATTTCCTTCTGAGATGTAGTGATGGCAGATTGAACTGAAGCTATAGCTTCCTTTAGTTTCTGATCAAAAGCTTCCATCTCTTTTGCTCTTGCTCCAGTCATCCCTGTAGTAGCCTTTTTGAACTCTTTAAGAATTTCATGGTGAGATTCAGCCAAATTATCATTCATCCTCAGGTGATTCTCCAAAACATAACCTTGCTTCAAAGCAATATCATCCACTTTAGTGAGGATAGACTGCTGTTGTTTAGCCAAAAACACTACAGCATTACCTCCCTTATGGAAGCAATCTGTCATCTCCTTCTTATTCATATTTACTTCAAATCTAATAGACTTAATATCTTGAGCCAAGTCAAATTGAAGGGATTTATTGCTCTCATCAACATACTTCTCCATTGCTAATCTCTGCTCATCCAACTTAACTTGCAAATCTATCATGAACTTGTTGTAGTTAAATTCAGAGGGAGATTGGTGAGTTGAAGTTTGGAGTGTCTGCTTATAACTTTGGGTCCTTCTCTTGAAGACTATGAGCTTTCTCTTCTTAGCCATTCTGGCTTCTTCAGTCTCAGAGTCTGATGAACTTTCTATTTGAACTCTTTCAGGTGGAGTAGGAGGAATATTAGTTTCAGTGACATGTTGCTCAGCCTCAACATTCACAGGCTCCCCCTCAACTACTTGCTCCTCCTCAACTCCTTGTTCCTTCTCAGCTTCTTGCACTATCTCCATGTCTAATGCCTTCTCATTTTCTTGCTCCTCCTCTACCCTATCAGTAGCAATTTCAATATTAGGAAATAACTCATCTAGAGTGTATTCCTTCTGAGCTTGAACAGATGTTGAATCATCCAGATCTGCAATATTCAAATCTTTTGATAAATTAATTTGTTCTTTCTCCTGTACTGATTCAGACATCTGCTCTCCCTGCACTTGTTCAATATTTGGAATATCCTGGGCAGGTGAATTCACTTGCTCCCCCTGCACCTATGCAGGAATAGAAATATTAGTAATGTCCTTGGCAGGAAAATACACTTGCTCTCCCTGTACCTGTACCTGGTCAGGAGTAGATACATTTTGGACAGGAGAGTGAGCATGCTCCCCCTGCATCTGTGCAGGAATGGTTGATTTCTGAACTTGAGTAGACTCAGGCTGATCTTCAACCTGCTTTCTCACTTGCTCTTCTGGATGCTGGGTAGTGCCTAGATCATGTGCAGGGGATCTCTCAGGGGTGTCCTGCCTGTTCTCATTAGGCACATCTTTAGACAGCACCCTATCCCACCTTGAAAATAATCTTATATCCATTTTCCTCATGTGATTAATCTTTGTCCCAGGCAGTTGTTGCATAACCTCAGGGATCACCCCAGTCAGGTATAAACTTACAATTCTAGCCAGATTTGGCTTCTTGATTCCTTCCTTGATCTTATCAAATACTACAGCTGACCAGTCAGTTGGAATTGTAAACACAATTCTGGTCATTAGGCTGAACATATAGGCTGAAATCCTATCATGTCCACCTGGTTTGCACAAAATTACCTTCCCAACTACTTCTGACAGAAACTTGCCCTGTTGATTCATGCCCTTCCTGTTGATAGCTGCTCCAATCTTCAGGGTTGGATCCAATCCACACCATTGGAGAGCCTCCCTGGTCTTAGAGGCTGGAACCTCTTCTTCATTCTCAATATTTGATAATTGAAGTGTTTTTCTTAAATTTCTTGGTGTCAGTTTCACCTTCGTCCCATGAATAGTGGATTTTATCTTGAGACCAGCTGAATCCACTGATGCAGAGGTAAAAAATTCAATCACCTCCTTCTTCCAGATCTTTGATGGTTCAGAAACTAGAAATTCTAATCCTGATTCAGAAATTAGAGTGACAACCCTTTGAACATCTGTCAGGGCATCCGCAAAGGCATTGCGCACCAACTCATATCCTTCGTTGACGTTATCTGCAATCTTTGGCGCCATTGATCAGACGAGAAATCTTGAGAGAGAAGAGAGAGAGATTGTCGACACAGGGTTTTAGTCTCCAAAACCTTGTAAGCGTGTCGACAGAATAAGTTCTTGACCTATTTATACCTTCTAGGGAAAGAAGATCAAAAGTCGGGCAAAAACAGTCTATATGTGTCGACACAGATTGAGTGTGTTGACACAGATTGAGTGTGTCGACACAAACTTCTATTGTCTTGACAGCAAGTCTGTCTACTATGTGTCGACACCAATTTTGGATATGTCGACACCTTAGAGACATAGTAGAGCATAAGAAATTCTGTGTCGACTCTTAAGATAAGTGTCGACACAAAATCTAAAAGTGTCGACACCACTATTCTGGTGAAGTCGACACTACATTCCTGGATGAGTCGACTATTTGATTCTTAAGTGTTGACACAAATTCTCTGACTAGTTGACATGACTTCACTGAGTCGACACATTATTACTGAATGTGTCGACACTATTTTACTTAGCCAATTTCTATTTTTGTCTATACCACTTGATAATCTAATATCACTTGTAAGTTTGTTGATAAACTAATCAATGGTCAGCATGCCTAATTCAATTTTAAATTTATTGAATTTCGTTTCATCCAGTGGCTTAGTAAATATATCTGCTATTTGACAATCTGTTTTAACAAATTCCAATGAGATGTCTTCTCTTTCTACATGCTCTCTAAGAAAATGGTATTTAATTTCTATATGCTTAGTTCTACTGTGAGAAACAGGATTATTAGCAATAGAAATAGCACTTTTAGAATCACATAATAAAGGTGTTCTACTTACTTGAATACCATAGTCTTTCAACTGATGATGTATCCACAATAGCTGTGCACAGCAGCTGCCAGCAGCAACATATTCTGACTCAGCTGTGGATATTGCCACACTGGTCTGCTTCTTACTACTCCATGATATCAGTCTTCCTCCCAAGAATTGACAAGTACCTGTTGTACTCTTTCTATCCTCTCTACAGCCTGCAAAGTCTGCATCTGAATAACCTGTTAGAAGAAAATCTCTATTCCTAGGGTACCAAAGGCCTAGATTAGGTGTGCCCTTAAGATATCTCAGAATCCTTTTGACTGTAGTATAATGAGATTCTTTAGGGCAGGCTTGGTACCTAGCACAGACACATGTAACATACATAATATCTGGTCTACTAGCAGTGAGATATAGTAGAGAGCCAACTATTCCTCTATATAAAGATTCATCAACAGGTTTACCTGCATCATCTTTGCATATAGTCATACTTGTTCCCATAGGAGTTCTCATAGTGGAGGATGACTCCATACCATACTTATTAATTAATTCTTTGGTGAACTTAGACTGGGATATGGACAGGCCATCATCAGTCTGTCTTACTTGGAGTCCCAAGAAGAACTTAAGTTCCCCCATACTGCTCATCTCAAACTTCCCTTGCATAAGTTTGGCAACTTTTTACAAAGGTTGTTTTCAGTAGATCCAAAGATTATGTCATCAACATAGATCTGAACTAAGATGATCTTACCTTTGGATTCCCTAAGGAATAGAGTTTTGTCTATTTTTCCTCTTGAGAATTTATTCTCAATAAGGAAAGTAGACAGGGTTTCATACCAAGCCCTTGGGGCTTACTTTAACCCATACAAAGCTTTCCTAAGCTTATAGACATAATCAGGTTTAAGAGGATCTATAAAACCTGATGGCTGCTCTACATAGACTTCCTCTTTTAAATCACCATTCAGGAATGCTGATTTCACATCCATCTTGTACACTTTGAAGTCTTGATAGGCTGCATAGGCAAGGAACATTCTGATTGCCTCCAACCTTGCTATTGGGGCAAAGGTTTGATCAAAGTCAATCCCTTCTTCCTGCATGTATCCTTTTGCAACCAATCTTACTTTATTCTTCACTATTATTCCACTCTCATCCAATTTGTTCCTATAAATCCACTTTGTGCCAATTATATTGTGGCCTCTTGGTTTAGGAACAAGCTTCCAGACATTGCACCTTCTGAATTGATTCAGCTCCTCTTGCATAACATCAATCCAGTGCTGGTCTTGGATGGCTTCTTCAAACTTCTTAAGCTCCATTTGAGACAGGAAACTTGAATGCAGGTCTGTGCTTTGATTTCTGCTTCTAGTCTGCACTCCCTGTCTTGGATCACCTATAATCTGATCAGCTGGATGATCTCTTAAATGTCTTGTAGCTGGAGGAAGATTCCTTTCTGGTTGAACATCTCCAGCTCCTTCTTCATGCTGAACCTCTTGGTTTTCATCAGCATCTATTGAGTCTTGTACTCCCCCTAGACAGAAGCCTTCATTTTCCAATGCTCCATCTTCCTTTGATGCTTCAGCAATGGAGAGCTTGTCCATTCTTTTGCTTATACCTATTGAATCATTTGATCTACAAGACAACTCACAGTTGATTAATCTTGTTTCATCAAACACAACATGTACAGATTCTTCAACAACTTGAGTAGTCAAGTTGTAGATTCTATAGGCCTTACTATTTATGTTGTACCCAACAAATATCCCATCTTGGGATTTAGCAGCAAACTTAGTTAGGTATGACTTGCCATTGTTAAGTATATAGCATTTACAACCAAAGATCTTGAAGTAGGATAGATTTGGTTTTCTATCTTTCATAATCTCATAGGGAGTCTTTTTGTGGTTCTTGGTGATAGAAGCCCTATTGATTACATGACATGCAGTGTTAACTGCCTCAGCCCAGAAATATTCTGGGAGAGAGGTGTCACTCAATAGAGTTCTGCCAGCTTCAATTAATGTTCTGTTCTTTCTTTCAGCAATGCCATTTTGCTGTGGTGTTCTAGGTGAGGAGAACTCTTGGAAAATCCCAAAGTCTTCATATAATTTTGTCATGCTTTCAGATTGAAACTCAGTACCATGGTCACTTCTGATTTTGACCACTGTACTATTCAGTTCATTCTAAATTTGCTTTACAAAACTAAGTAATACATTTGGGGTTTCTGATTTCTGTCTCAGAAAGAACACCCATGTAAATCTAGAATAGTCATCTACCACCACAAAAGTATAGACTTTCCTACCTAGACTATGAACTGGCATAGGACCAAAAAGATCCATATGTAAGAGGTATAGACACCTCACAGAATCCTTGTTTTCAAGGCTTTGAAAGGAGGATTTTGTCTGCTTGCCCTTTTGACAAGCTGAGCATATTTCTCCCTTTATACACTTAACTTGAGGACCATTCCTCACTAACTCTTTGCTAAAGAGTTGGCCAATTGTCTTGTAGTTAAGATGAGCCAATCTCTTGTGCCACTTGACACAATGAGAAGCATTATCATCAGCTATACGACAGATGGAAGAATCCTTGTTCTCACATACAAAATTAAGACAATAGATATTTCTCTTCCTATACCCAGTCAATATGATCTTTTGATCACTTGACCTTTTGATATAACATCCATTCTTAACAAATGAAATGTCATATCCTAAATCACTCAGCTGGCTTATGCTTATTAGATTGTGTTTCAAACCTTTTACATAAGCCACTTGGGTGATAGTAATTAGGTTAGTAGAAATGTTACCAAACCCTTTGATGATTCCTTTTTCAGATCCACCAAAGATCACTTTGGGTCCATCTTTGACAGATGTATACTCCTTCAGCAGCCCCTTTATTCCAGTCATGTGCCTGGAACAACCACTGTCCAAGTACCATATAGGGGCATGGCCACTTGGACTTTCCTGCAACACAGATTTACTTACCCATAGAACCCAAGTAAGTCTTGGGTCCTTGGTTCAGGTTAGCATTAACAAAGCTACCATTATCTCCTCTAACAGGTAGACTATTGTTCTTTCTAACACTTGTGTTATGCCAGCAGTTTAATGTAAAATGGCCTCTCTTGCCACAACACCAACATTCAAACTTATTGTATCTAGATCTAGATACACCCTTGACAGAAGAATTTCTGTCCATTGCTGGTGCTGCAGCAGCTTCACCCACTGATTTCTTATAACCATTGGGTTTATGAACATGGATAGGCCTGTTGGCATTTACACCCTTGTTTATTAGAACATTAGTCCTAAAATGACCATGTATATTTTCATGATCATATTGGTTAGAAGGCACTTGCACCTTTCTAAACTTAATAGGGACTGAAAGGTTCAGTGGCTTGACAGGAGCTTTGCCTTTCCTCTTGAATTGGGCTGCCCTGGGGTTACCTTTGAATCCTAATCCTGCCCTACCCTTTTGAGTCACAAATTCATCTATCAAGGGTAAGACAGACTTTGGCTTAGAGTAACTAGCCACTAATTCCTTTTCTATTCTTAGTCTGGCCTCCAGACTCTTCACTTGATCATTGGTATAATTGATTGTGCCCATCTGAATAATAGTTATATTCTTCAGTTTGGCAATTTCATTTAACTTCTGATCAATTACTTTTTCAAACTCAGTTGCAGCTACCTTTAGATCAGCAATTTCCTGAGCCTGAGATTTAACCAGGTTCTTGCTTTTCTTAAGGGCCTGCAATAAGTCCCCATACTTATCTATCAATTGATAGACATCTCCTTCAGATTCAGATGCATCTACATCACTTGATGCAGATGTAGCTGATTCTGCACTTGTACTACAAACAGATTTTATTGAAGGACATAATACCTTACTAGGACCAGACTGATTCTGGCACATGTCTTCTTCTAATCCTGCCATCAGTCTCATGCACTAATGATCTTCTTGTTCAAAGATGGAGTCTAGCAATTGCATGAACTCCTCTTCTTCAGTAGCAGCATACAGTCCAATATATGCTTCAGCTTCAGATTCTGATTCTAAAGTTGATTGATCTGTTAGGCTCTTTTCCTTCTTTACAACAAAGGATTTTTCCTTCTTGCCCTTTTGATAAGTCTTCTTCTTGTCTGATGACTCCTTTCTCTTATCAGGACAGTCAGCCACTACATGTCCAGGCCTATTGCAACAATAGCAGACAATCTTTGAAGTAGTGGCCTTGCTGGGCTTTGTTCTGCTCTTCTCTTTCCTTGATGACTTTTTCTTCTGATAATAATCATCAACTTGCTGTGATGAGGAGGGCCTAGACTTCCACTGCTTCTTCTTTAAGAATCTCTGGAATTGCCTTGTAAATGCAGCAAAATCTGCATCTGACTCACAGCTTTCTGAACCCTGATTATCTGAATTTTCAGAACTAACTTCTGCAACTTCCTTAGGAGGAGATGATGATATCCTCCTATTCTTTCTAGTGGCTTCTGCCTTGAAGGCCACTGTCATCTCTCTATGCTCTCCTTTTGAATTCTTTTCCTCCTCCTTCCTCACCATAAGTTGCATTTCATAGGATAGCAACTTTCCAAACAAGGTTGGAGGAGAAATCTCTGCCAGTTTAGCCACTTCTCTTATGGCACAGATCTTTGTGTCCCAATCCTTTGTCAAGGATCTTAAGAATTTGTCATTCAGTTCATAGGTACTGAATACTCTTCCATAGGACTTTAACTCATTCACAATTCTATAGAATTTCTTATAGCATTCAGTTATGCTATCAGTTTTTCCTTGTCTAAAACTTTCATATTCCTGGTTGAGCATAAACTTCATATCCTGTCTTACTTCTTCAGATCCCTCCATGTAGACAATCAAGGTGTCCCACATTTCTTTGGAGGTCTTGCAGTGAATCAGATTCTGAAATGTAGAATCATCTATGGCACTCACAATAATATTCTGAGCTCTCTTGTCCATGGTTGCCAAAATGATTTCATCCTTGGTCATTTCAGAATAACTCTTTGGAGTTTGAATATTAGCATCAAGAACTGATACCTTCATTGGAATGAAGGGTCCTTCCTGAACTGTGATGTATATCCTTGGGTCAGATGCTTCCATGAACAATCTGACTCTTTCTTTCCAAATTCCAAAGATTTCCTTCCTGCAGATGGGTAACTTCATTGACCCTAACTCCTTGTGATTTTCTCCAGAACCCATCTTCTTGAATCTTGATCCTGCCTTTCAGATCTACCTCAGACTGTTAAGTCCTTTTTGAGGAACCTCCCTCTGATACCACTTGATAGTTTTACTTTCAAGACAACCTAAACACCTAGAGGGGGGGGTGAATAGGTTCTAATGCTTGTTAACACTTTTTGGCAGAATTCAATTACAGAATTAAAACACACAGCACAGCAGTCACAGAAATTTAACCATCACGGATTGCACACTGTTTTATAGTGGTTCCCCAAGGTCTGGGTACATCCACTTTTCCCCTTCACATATCTAGCAGTATGCTAGATTCAGCCAAACTTCCTCTTTACTCAGATCCACAGATCCTACAGCTCAGAACCTGGAAAGGTTCCTACAACTCAGGCTCAACAGCCCTACCTCAGCCTTATCACAAAGCCTACAACTCAGAGAAGACCCTTCTCCTACACTCAGGCAAACAGCCCTACCACTCAGAGATCAACTCTCCTACACTCAGCCTTTATAACACAGGCTTACCACTCAGAGATCAACTCTCCTACACTCAGCCTTTATAACACAGGCTTACAACTCAGATCTGTATTGACAGATCCTATAGAAATTAGAAAAGAAGTTTTTAATATCTTGCCTTTGTTGAGAGAGAAAAGAACAAGACAATTCTTGATCAGCTGATGAAATCAACTGAATCTGAGCTTTCTTCAAAGCTTCTTGAATCTGAACTTAGCTGAGTTGATTTCCAAACAGCTTCTTGAGAAACCAATAATGGCTTCCTTCTTCTTCTTCAAGTGGCTGGATCCCTCTCTATCCAACACCTTTGATGATACTTCTGAATTCTTGAAAGAACTCTTCTTAGACTGATCCTGAGATCGTCTTCTTAGATCTTCTGATGAAGATCTTCTTTAATGCCTTGCACTTTCTTGAAGAGAGGATTTGTCTCTTAACTGATGTGTTGATTAAGAATTAATTACCTCTTGTATATTATATGTTTTTCTTCTTCTGAATCTGTCTATTTATAGATCTTCTTCATGGTAACCGGCTGATCCGGTTTCTAACAGACTTCTGACAAGTCTGACAGCTTCAGTTAACCTGTCATAACCCACAGCTGTCAAGTCTTCAAATAGATCCTGTACCTTAGTCTTGGACAGCAAAGTGTTGAGACAGACTGTCAGAAAGTGTCGAGACCAACTGTCTATATGTGTCGACACAAGTGACTTTGGTGTCGACACAGCCTTTGATGATGTCGACTAGTTTGCCTTTAAGTCGACACTGCTTCTTCAGAACTTCATCTTGAGAATGAGTCGACACAGAGAATTTATGTCGACTCAACACTTCATCTTTATTCAGAAAATAACTTGGTCTTGACTTTGCAGTATGTCGACACAAGTCCTGTGTGCCGACACAATTGTTGTAGATTCAGAACTCAGTATGTGTCGACTCTGCCTTCAGGAGTCGACATAGTTGAGGTCGACTATCTTTCTGTGAGTCGACACTGCTTCCCAGTGTCGACACAAATGTGGTCGACTATCTTTCTCTGTGAGTCGACACTGCTTCCCAGTGTTGACACAAATGTGGTCGACTATCTTTCTGTGAGTCGACACTGCTTCCCAGTGTCGACACAAATATGGTCGACTATCTTTCTCTGTGTCGACACAGCTTCCTTCAAGTGTCGACACAATTATTCTGAAGTGTCGACCCAGTTTCTTCAGATGACGACACATGGACTTAGAATAATTTTCTGTATTCTTTAATACTTCTTCACCTGCACATGTCAACTTAAAACAACATCAAATACACCTTGATGTATATCATTAAGCTAAGTTAGGCTTCTTCAAATCAGGTACACATTTTCCAATGTACCCAACAGGGTTTACCTGGGGCCGAGCCAGGCTCGTGGTAGTGCAAACATCCGAGCTGAAGTATCTCAAAGAACACATCCAAGATCAAGTCCTTTTCCTCCAGGTGTGCCTACCGCCCTGCCTAGCTAATGAGAGCCTGAGCAGCGAGTTTACCCTGGGCCGAGCAGCACTCGGGGTCCCTTACCCCCACAGGCGAGCCTTCAGACCTGCCAGCTAATGAGAGCTTGCGCAGCGGGTCTACCTGGGGCCGATCCAGGCTCCGGGTAGTGCAAACATCCAAGCCGAAGTATCTCAAAGAACACATCCAAGATCAAGTACTTTTCCACCAGGTGTGCCTACCGCCCTGCCAAACTAATGAGAGTCTGAGCAGTGAGTCTACCCGGGGCCGAGCAGTACTCGGGATCTCTTATCCCCACAAGCGAGCCTTCGGACCTGCCAGCTAATGAGAGCCTGCGCATCGGGTCTACCTGGGGCCGAGCCAGGCTCGGGGTAGTGCAAACATCCGAGCCAAAGTATCTCAAAGAACACATCCAAGATCAAGTCCTTTCCCCCAGGTGTGCCTACCGCCCTGCCTAGATAATGAGAGCCTGAGCAGCGAGTCTACCAGGGGCCGAGCAGCACTCGGGGTCCCTTACCCCTACAGGCGAGCCTTCGGACCTGCCAGCTAATGAGAGCCTGCACAACGGGTCTACCTGGGGCCGAGCTAGGCTCGGGGTAGTGCAATCATCCAACCATCCTATCATCAGAATTCCACAATAGGTAAAGCCAAAGCAAAAACAAGTTAGTGAATATAATATAATAACCTGTCTTTGAATATACAATTTCACGTTCCCTCCTCATGGGTAGAAGCGTTTCAAGTCGTCACCGCTCCAGGTGTGGCTCATGGATCTCCCCTCCACGTCCTGGAGGTGGTAACCTCCCGTTCTTAGAACCCTTTCAACAATGTAAGGTCCTTCCCAGTTTGGGTTGAGCTTGCCAACAGGGGCTGATCTTCCCGCAGCATCAACTTTATTTAACACCAGGTTTTATTTTGCGAACTGTTTGATTCTGATGTGCTTGTCAAAGTATTTTGTCATTCGCCGCTTGATTTCCTCCTGCCTGATGGTCGTGACATTGCGCAGCTCTTCTACCATATCCAATGAGAGGCGCAACTCCCCCTCATTCTCCAACCTCCAAACCTCATCTCCTTCTCCCGTGTCCCCTGCGGGGATCGAACCTCGAACTCCACTGGCAGGATCGCCTCACAGCCATGAGAGAGTTTAAAGGGGGTCTCGCCGGTGGCCGTGTTCGGGGTTGTCCGCAAGGCCCATAGAACTGAGGGGAGCTGTTCCACCCAATTCCCCCTCAAGTTCTCCACTTTCTTTTTGAGTAGGTTCACGATGATCTTGTTTGCCTCCTCCACCTGACCGTTGATCCTGGGGTGGTGTACAGAGGCAAACCTAAGTTCTATCCCCAGTTGGGTGCAGAAGCTGATGAACTCTTCACTGGCAAACTGGGGAACATTATCCGTTACTATCGCCTGGGGTAGCCCGTGCCTGCATATGATCTCTCCCAAAACAAATTTACTGATGACCTGGGAGGTGACCTTGGCTAGTGCCTTGACCTCCAGCTACTTGGAGAAGTAGTCAATCATGACTAGGAGAAACCTCCTCTGCCCACTAGCTGGAGGGAAGGGCCCAACTAGATCCATTCCCCAGATGGAGAAAGGCCATGGTGTCGTGATGCTTCAGAGCCTTTGAGCGGGCAAGAGCTAGAGGGTAGCGTACAGCTGACACTTTCGGCATCTCCTCGCAAACTCAGCCACATCCTTCCTCAGGGTCTGCCAGAAATACCCTTGCCTTACCACCCTTTATTCCAACGTCCTTCCCCCTGAGTGACTGCCGCATTCACCTGAATGCACTTCCTCCAGGATCCTTGGGATCTCCTCTTCGGTCACACACCTCGCCAGGAGTCCCGACAACATCTTCCTGCTCCGCCATCTCTCTCTCCAGCTCTTCCGCCTCCGCCATCCAAGATATGGTGTTGATCATCGTCACGTAACACTGTTTCGCCACCTTCAGGTCCCCTCTGATCCTAACCTACACCCCTGCGTTGTTGAACTTGAGGCATTGATGAAACGAGGAGGGGACGCAGCGAAAGGAACTGATGAGGGGGCGCCCAAAGATGGTGTTATAGCTGCTCAGGGCATCCACGATCACGAACCTACAGTTCCGTGACACGCCCCCAACTTCACATGCAGCCCTACTCCTCCTTCTACCTCCTTCCTCTATCCTGAGAATCCAAACAATGGTCCGTCCGATGCTAATACCCTCTTGGCCTCGACCCTCATCTCATCGAAGGCTTTCTTGAAGATCACATTCACGGAGCTCCCGTTGTCCACCAGGATCCTGGAGACCGTGAATTTCTCTACTGCCGTCTGGATTACAAAAGCGTCGCAGAACGGGTCTTTAAAGTCTGGCATATCTGCTGATGAAAAAGTAAATTTTTCCTCTGGAGGGGGAGCTTGGGAGGTCGAGGCGACCCCCTTCGGAACATGGTCTGAAGGCTCCCCTATCAAGTTGCCTCAATCCCAACTCCTCCATGGATCACCCCGATCCCTCCCCAAGTTCCTACGTCGACCCGGTCCTCACACCTGTCTTCCCCTTCTCCCTGTTTCACCTCCATAATCCTTACCGGTAGATCCAGCCTCCCCAGCCTCCGGGCTTCTCTCATCTCCAAGAACTTCGAGCAGGTGTCCGTCTCATGACCTTCCTCCTGGTGGAAGTCACAGAAAGGCAACGCCACCCTGCCCCCTCTTCCTTCTCCACCTCCTCTTCTTTCGACTCCTCCTCGAACTCCTCTCCTCGCTCTTCTACCTCTGCCGACCTCCATTGCCTCTTGCTGCGGCAGGAAGTGACCCCTCAGCCTCTGCCTCCACGCCGGCTGATCCAACCTCCTTGGCTGGCGAAAGTTGTCTCTTCCCTAAAAGCCTCCTCCTTGTCCCTGGGGGTGACCCTCTTGAGGCCTCCAACCCAAACAATTGCTCGGTTCCTGGGCCCCCCATCCTTGATGCTGCCCCTATTGCCCATGCCCTCAGGGCTCCTCCCTCCTTCTCTCTTCTCTCTACTCCCTCTGCCTCCCTACTCCCGATTCCTTCACATCATCCTCTGCCAATCTGGCCAGCTTCCTGGCAAAAGCTGGATTGGCCCTTTTGAAGTCTATCTCCTTCGCCGCCCTCTCCATGAACTCCTCAAAAGAGAGGGGGCACTCTTTTCAGCTCCATGCTAAAGAATCCTGGCCTCAGCCCCAGGGTGAAGACAAGAATCAGTGCATACCCTGGGACCTCTTGGACCAGGAGGATCTCCTCCTGAAATCGGTCAACATAATGACCCAACATTTCATCCTGCTTCTGCCTCACTGCAAACAGGCACTCCGCCTCCTTCTTTCGCTTCTTCGAGGTCGAGAATCTCAACAGGAACCCTCGACACAGATCCTCAAAACTGTAGATCGAACTTCACGCAACTGGTGGAACCAGTCCCGGGCCTTCTCCTTCAATGTGATGGCAAACAGCCGACACGTGAATGCATCCGTCATTTGTCTTATCGAAAAAACATCCTCAAACCACTACACATGTTGCACTGGGTCATCTTTCCCGGAGTAGTAGGACATGTCGGGCTCCTGGAACCCCTCCGACACCGGAGCCGAGATGATGAGCTCACTGAAAGGGCTCTCGCCACCTGCCTGCCGAGAAGGCACGTCTCGCGGCCTCGGCTGGCTTGCCCGATCTGCGGGACCATGCCCAGGGAAGAGCTCTCGCACAGCCTCCTCCCTCTCGCCAACCTCTGCTGGAACCTTCTTCCCGGGATGCTGGCCTGGGAAGAGCTCTCGCGCGACTACGTCCCTCTCGCCCACCTTCGTCGGGACCTCCTTCCCGGGGCGCTGCCCAAGAGCATTCTCTCCCAAGAGCGGGACCGCCTCTACTGGAACCTGAGGCATTGCCCACTCGCTCTTTGCCGAGAAGGCCAAGCTGATGGTCTGCAAGACCTCTCGCCTAAAGTCCTCCAGCATCTTCCGTGTAGCCTCCTTTCCCCGGGAGGGGTAACCTCCCGAGCCAGATCCTTCACCTTCACTTCCTGTCATGGGACTAAACTCAAGACTTTCTTGTATTGGCTACCTTCCACGCTCACCGTACCAGAACTGTTGAAGCCAAAACTTGACCTCAACGAGAGTTCGAAAATATGGGCACAACCAACACCTACTTCTCCCAAGCTCTGACCCCCGACTGGTTGTAAAGGACCAAGAACCGACCCAAAGCCTCAGCAGGGATGTCCCACCTCTTATCCGGAAGATCTTTGAGAGCTTCCCCTCCAAAGCCAAAAGCTAGGCTCGGAGCTCTTCAGAAAGCATAGGAAACCCTCTCCCCAAATGTGAAAAACCTACCTTTCTAAAGAACCCCTATGAGTCTATTTATAGTCTTTGCTGACATGAAATTACTAAATTACCCCTGTACGGTCTGCCAACAGCCAAATCCCGCTGTTATGAAATGCTAAATGCAGACCCTGGGGGTATATAGGTAATTTACCCGAGGGCAACTAGGTAATTTCACCCTGGGCCCCACCCCGCGAGAACCTCTATGCCGAGAACTGGAGGTTCTTACATATTGCCGAGAACCCTCCCGCCCTCACTCGGCGGGAGCTAAAAAGGTGTTGAAGAATGCCTCAAACTGAGCCAGTTCCCGCCTTCCGCGAGGCGTGAGCCTTCTCGCCCGCCTCTGGGCAGAAGTAGGTCTCGGTCGGGGCTTGAGCGCGAGCGCTCTCGCTCACTCCTAGGCGGGAGCTCTTCTGCTCTGAAGCTCAAGGCTAGCCCGAAGCTAGCCCAAACCTGGCCCTTGGTGCTTCTGGGTTCCACTCAGCGAATATGGGGTTTTACATGAAATAATGGATACTTCTCAAAATTTAGGCTTCGTTTGGCGTGATGGTGATTGTCGTGAACATGATGATGGTCAGGAATCATCATTCATGAATGCCCAACCTCGCCTAAAAAAATTCATGCATTTTATGCTCGAAACTAGTTTATTTTATTATTGGCGGTCATAATCTGTTTTGTCAAACATACATTCTATGATAATGATATTTTTGATCAAACTCACCGGCGAAACTAAGCACTGTCAAACGAAGCCTTAGCCCCCACACTATTTTTTTAACAATCATATATATTTGTGAGTACAAGGCTGGAGCTGAAAAAGAAACCTAAAATAATATATTTTTGGAATATGGAATTTGATTTCATCCAAATTAATTTAAAATGTGTCAAAAATTTTGATATAATTATTGTTGTGGCTGACTCGAGGCTCCAGTTGATCGGTTTAAACTGCACCGTCTTAGCCTGGGAGAGGTCGAGTGCGCAATCAGTCACAGATAATGAGACAGCTAGCAAAAAGATTTTCTTACGTGGAAAACCCCGAAAAGGGGGTGAAAACCCATGTGGTTGGGATTGTGCCAACCAAACTTCCACTATCAGTTGATGCTTTACAGGGCTTTGAGAGAATGTGAAGGCAACAAGTTGCTATTCGTTACAACTTGTAGGGGGGAGAGAGATGCATTCAGATGGTGACAGGCCACTGCTCTTGAAGCCAAGTCTTTTTCCCGGCCGCGATAGGGAGCACAGCCCTCTGGAGCCTGGATGGTCTTCTGCTTGCACTTGGAATATTGAGCGGCGTGTTTTGTGCTTTTTTGTGTGAGCAGCTTTTCGCCTGTAGCTCACAGCGGAGTCTGGAATGGAGAGAGCTTGCGGTTGACTAACAGACACTAAGTGTCCAGAGCGCTGCGCTTGTGTGTTTTGCTTGCGCGGGGGATGCATGCATATTTACTCGCGGCGCAACATTTTTGGGGCGTTTTGCTTTTGCCAATTTTGACATGTATTTTTGGTTCTGGTACTAATGCGTTGCGCGCAAAGTCGACCAATGAGGTTACGCTCTCCACTCATTACTAAGCAAATGAATGTCTGGAGGAAGTGGTACAGGATACATACAAAGCTGGAAGTGAAGGTTCCGCATATTGAGAAGTTAGTGCAAAACACTTCGGCAAGCTGGATGATGCTGTGTGAGTCGTCACTGAGGTTCGGGTTCTGTCTACCACTGTGCGAGGAGGTCGTTGACATCTTGAAGCATTGTGGGGTGTATATGTCCCAGTTCATCCCTACTGTGATGACACGCGTCATGCACATGGTTGCTTTCTTCAGGGAGCATGACTCGAAATTCTCCTTGGATCCTTGTAAAGACTGGTGTGTGGTGCACATTGATGGATGCTGATACGTAGAGGTTCACAACAACAAACATTGACTCGAGTTTGAGAATCGGGCGGACCGTCTTCACGGGAATAACTTGTTTGAATATGTCAAGAACTCCTTGGGGTTGCTAGAGCTTTATAAGTCGCTTCCCGAACGTTGTCGTTGCGTAAAGGGACATGAGTAGGAATTTATGTCAGTGTTTGGGTTTACTGAGCCTCATGCGCTGGTGAAAGCCTTATTCTACATTTCTTTGTTCATATAGGAGAAGCGTATCTTATTGTGTGGTCTTTCTACCGACCCTGAGTGCTCTATCGCGGCGTCATTGGATCGTTATCGGAATAGAAAGTTTGTTTTTAAATGTGGCGGTTTAGATTTTGAGTCTCGACCTTCCTCTCAGCCGAGAGAGCACTTCGACGAGATGGCTTCTAACAGTTCCAGAGTAGAATTTGTGTCTGTTGATCCTGACCCTGAGGTTCTGGGTTCCTCTGCCCCCTAGGTACCTGTCGAGGGGGTTCTTGTGCCACCGACGACTAAGGCGAAGCGTGTGTCATCTTCCCTAGAGGCAATGAATAACGCAGTAAGTATATCATTTTGGTCTTGTTTTATCATCGCCTTTGAATGAATCTAACTTCTTTCATTTTATTGTAGATTGAAACTCAGGTTAGCATCGCCCTCACGTGGAACTATCACTATGTGATCTTAAATGATGGATATCTTGTGCTTCAGGAGGAGCTCCAGCGAGCGAAGAGCTCCCTATCTGAGTCGAGGGGCGATGGGATCGAGATGTGTCTCATTTCTGGTGGATCGAGTTTGGGCTGCGAGCAGAGCTGAATCAGTCACAAATGGAGCTTCACATAGAGAAGGCCATTGTGGAGAAGATTGTGTAGTTGCCAGAGAGCGCACAGGAGGATGTGGCTCGCCAAGATACCTAGTTGGTGTCTTTGAAAATTGAGTGGGAGCCCCTTTCTTTGCACAAGCAAATTCCAGAGCTGAAGATCATTGGAGTTGCTGGGTATAAGTACTCCCTTAACTTTATGTAAGATGGAGAATACGTGGGAGATAGACTTTAAGCGTAGAATGGTGAAGACCCTCTGCATGGTTGAGCGGATACAGAGTTGTTATGTATCTCGACTCGGTGTTAGAGACCTTTCTGCGAACAAGAGTGTTGACTCTAATGTTGATATTGATGGTGAGGAGTAGCTCTGTCATTGCTCTAACTTTGCGCATTGGTACCTTGTAGTGTTTGTATTTTGTACCTTTGTACTTTGCGGTTACTTTATATGCTATTTTAGTGATTTTAAATGTCTTTTGCACTGTGTTGTCATTTATGAATTGCTCTTGGTTGAAGCATCACTTGTGTAATGATCTGGTTTTTGAGATGTCGACACTATTGTTTTACACGCGACTTTGTTTTTTGTTGTTTTCTTTTAAATGTTAACGACGTGGGGACGAGACCCTAATGATGTCGCAACCTACTATGTGGATGAAGGGTAGATCCTTTAAGACGGGGTAGTGAGAGGTCGAGACCACCATATTGCAGGTTGCACGCGATCGGAGGGACTAGACTCTAATGATGTCGTAACCTACTATGCGGGCGAAAGGCCAACCTTCGAGTCAGGGCAGTGAAGTCAAGGCCACTATGTTGTGGTCTACGGGTGGTTGTGGGGATTGGTCCCTAATGATGTCATAACCTACTACGCGGGCGATGGGCGAACCTTCGAGCTGGGGTAGTGAAGTCAAGAACATTGTGATGCGGTCTGGACGTAATCGGGGGGAGGGGGGACTGATTCCTAGTGATGTCGTAAGCTGCTATGCGGGCGAAGGGCAAACTAAAAGTGTGAACAATTGATAAAATCTTCTGAGTATTCACTAGACGGGGGTAAATAGAGATTAAAAAGCATCCTTATTTTAATTATAATTTCATAGAAATTGTATACACATAGATTTCTGACCAGAATAAAAATTAATGACAAAATCACATCCAGAATAAAAGAACAAGCACAAAATAAAAACAATTGCAAAAGACATAATTATAGTGGTTACCCAAAAATTGGGCACGTCCACTCTTCTACCACCATGATAGGAATTCACTATCACAGTACCTAAGTCTTTTGATAAAAAAAACTCTCATAATCAATCTCTAGATCTTTTAACAAAGAGATCCTGAACAAATACAGTCTGAGTTTTTTTACTAGGAGACTCTCAGAACCACATTCTGAATTCTTTGAAGAGAGATTCTCAAAACTCTTTTCTCAATCAGTAAGAGAGAAATAGATGGAGATTAGGAAGAGAAATGTAGAAGAGTTGATCTTCTTAATGAGTTCTCTAAACCAGGATTCTGAGGATTATTAGGCACTTAGTGAATTGAATCCTGAATCTTCGATGAATCCTTTATATAGTAGATTTAAATGTTTTTTGCACTTTAATCCAAATGATCGCTTTTACTTTCACAGGATCTGTTACAACATTTGAAGAGCCCTAGAGAAGAAGAACGGATTCTCTGATCGGATTTCAGAAAAATTGATGATCGACTAATTCTTGGAAAAACTTCTCTAGTAGGAATAGATTAATCATCTTCCAAATCAATTCTGTCGATTCAAATTGCCAAAATCTTCTCTGTGTAATTGATTATTATTTTAATTCATGTGTTTCCATATATATCTATATTTGGTAGAGAATAATTTTTTTATTATCACTGGCTTCCAACATCTCCAAGAATTCGTTATTCCATTAAATCTTTCTTGAATAAGTCTGAATTAATTCTTAAATAATCTCATTCAGAACTCTATTTGACATAACGTTGATTTCAAATAATAGTTCCGTCGAAATCTGGCTTAATACTGATTGTCTGTCAACTAATCTTTAAAATCGACGTTACATCGACAACATGTCGAAGTATACATCGATATGTATCTTGAAGTAACGTCGACTAATCATATTATGTTGCTCCAACTTTTATTTGAAGTAACGTAGATATCAAATCGATGTTGCGTCAACTTCTAGTCGACGTGTAACATCCCGACTTTTATTGGGTTGCTAGAACCCAAGTGGACCGAATAAAAGTGATCTGAACCCCTATCCAAAGCCTAAAAGAGGTAGGGGCGACCCTATTTTGGGGGTTTCGAGCTAGAGAACTCTGATTTGAGTTTCGTCAGTTCTTGTAGCCTCGTGTAGTCAATACAAGTGCATTGGAACTCGTTTGGTTGAATTTCGAGGTCATATGGTGAATATATTTCTCATAGAACGTCGGAATTACGTGAAATTTGGATATTGAGCTAGAGAATTTCTATATGAGTTCTGTCAGTTCCTATGGTCTCGTATAGTCAATTCAAGTGTGTTGGAACTTGTTCTGTTGTATTTCGAGGTCATATGGTGGATATGATCATTTCTTATGGAACGTCATAAATAATTTAGATATTGAGCTAGAGAACACCGATTTTAGTTTTGTCAGTTCCTGTGATCTCGTATAACCAATACAAGTACAATGGAACACGTTGTGTTGCGATCCGAGGTCATATGACTAATATGACAATCTTAAGTTTGTAGTGCGTCGCGACACACGATTTTTTATTATTGAGCAATTAAACTCCAATTTGTCCCCGGTCAGGGGCGTTGGATTGGTATAATCAATACAAGATCAACGGAGTTCGTTCCGGTTAATTTCAATCACGGGAAGTTAAACGCGGTCAAAACGAGCTTTTCGGTGCACCGAAAAGTGTGCACGCGTCGATATTAACAAAATATCCCAACTTTGACTCGTTACCCGACGACTTAAATCTACTTTGACTTTAACCCACATGGGGGACCCACCCCATGATTGACTTTTTTTCAAAACTCATCAAATATGAAATTTTGAAATTTTTTGTGCCCTCCACTAAACCATCAACCATGCTCCACTTTGGGTCTCATCTGTAACATCCCTCAGGCCACTAGACCCTCTAGGAGTTGTTTTGTCATGACTAGGTCATGACAAAACCTTAGAAGCCCAAGAAGACCAAGTGGACTTAGGAGTATAGGTGAGATCATTATGGTCTGCAAATAGTAGATTCCTAAACCCTAGTTTAGGATGGTCATGAGACTCCAAGACCCCACCATGACCTCACCAATCTATTGAAAAGGCCCTAAGGGTCCATTTGAGTCAACCCAGGGTGGCCAAGTTGACCTAGGATCATCATAGGCCTAAATAGGGCAAGATGCCCTAGCTAAGGGCAATGTGCCCTAATGAGCCCAACCAACCCTACCAAGGTCTCCCTAGACCTAGAGTGGGGTCAATGGGTCACCAAAGATCTATTGGGGTCAACCTTAGAGCTTAAGTTGACATAAGTCAACCCTTACCCTAAATGGGTCAAACTGACCTACATAGGGTCAATTGACCTTCCCTTAGCCAAGTAGACCCCACCCATGCCCTCCTAACCCTAGAGTGAGGTCAAAGGGTAACCAAGGACCCATTGGGGTCAACCCTAGTGGCTAAGTTGACCCAAGTCAACTCAAACCCCAAAGTGGTCAAAGTGCCCTTAATAAGGGTCAAGTGACCTTCAAGGTGCAAAGTCAACCCTACCCATCCTTACCTAGACCCTAGGGGAGGCCAATAGGTCACCAAGAACCCATTGATGGTGACACAAAGGTCAATTTGACTAAAGTCAACCCTAGGCTAGGTCAGTCAACTTAGCTCAAAAAGGGCTAACCCAAGCTCAAGCTCTATTCTCTTGGGCTAACCACCTCATAATTAGTTAATGTCATGAATTGGTGGGCTGCAATTAGGCTAGTGTGATGAACCAATTCGGCCATGAGAGGCAGGAGAGAGAAAGCTTCAATTCCCCTTTAATGGAGGAGAGAGAAAATGAGTAAAGGTCATTCATGGCATAGGGAAGCTAAGGGCCATTCTCCTTACTTGGTTCATCTCCCCTAACAGCCCTGAGAAGATCAAGAGACTTTCTAGGCTTTTCCACTGGCTGGATGCAGAGAACCACCATGGTCGAGCCAAGCTATTCATGGCCATTAATGGCATTGATGCCATGACCACCCCCTCCCCCATTTTATTATTTTAAAAGCTTCACTGGACTCCAAGGAGTCGTTTCCACCCTTGCCCCGGCGATTTTGAGTTACTCCACTGTGTAGTTGCAGAAATCCGGCGACTCCTCCACCACCAATGGCATCCCGGCGATCGGCGCGCCTCCAACCCGCAAACAAGGTCCTCCCCTTCTTCTTCTTCCATGCGTAGATCGTAGGACTAATTAGGGTCAAGGTTCGGGCTCAATTGAGCCTGATCCAAACTTTCAAATCCATGGTTTTCGGGAAAACTTCCGCTTGTCGGGATCGCCAGAAAATGCACCTTCGGCGGCTGTGCCGCCACCTGGCGATAGCCACCACCTCGACGGAGGTGGTGGCGACGGTGGCCGGCCAGGGAGGCGGCCGGATGGCCGGGAAATGGCTCTAGGTCGAGATGATCCTGGCCATCGATCGGCTGGAGCTTGAAGATGACCAGATGCCGTTGGATGTGCTTTAAGATTCATGATAAGAGATTATTTAAACTATAGGTTATATTTTCATATCATTTTATTTTTGTCACATAAATTGTATTTAATGTTTCTATTTATAAAAAATATCTAGGGACACCTACAGAAAAAGTGGTAAATATCAAAGTTGTAGCCCTAGGGGTGTACTTTATTTTAAAGTTTGTTTGAACCAATTTGGGTGCTTGGTTTGACCAGGGCACTCATTTTGCCGGGGTCTATACCTAGGGCTAGACAGAGATTAAAATGTGTGCCCCCACTTCACCACAAGTCTAGATGACCTGAAATTTGGACAGGGGGTCACCGTAAGCTATACCTAGGCCCTGTCCAAAAATGGGAATTTTTGGAGATAATTTTTCTATAGCTTTTGAAAATGCAATTATATTCAAAAATGGATTCAAAGCTCAATGATTTATTTTAAATCATGAAACTCATGCAAAAGTGTACTTAGGTCAATAAGCACATAAGAAAATTTTATCATAATTTTTAAATGAATATTTGTAGTAGTTGTTTCATTAATTTAAGAAAGATAATTATTGTTCTAAATTAAAGTTAGAGCTCATTATTCACTGGGAAGTTTGGAAATTTTGTCAGGAGTGTTTTTAGGGCATATTAGTCATGCTTGAATTTTCTTATAATTTTTGGAAGTTTATTTAGAATACTTACTTCTTTTGTGGTTAACCTTGTGATTATATTTAGAATTATGGATCAAGGGTTTAAACCTGGTAAAAAAAATTGGGAGACTTGAATTTACTGTTTTATAGCTGCCTAGTATTTATCTTAATTTTATGGAGCATTTTGCATGACTGTAAGGGCCACTTCATATTCAAACTGGGGCATTTGGATTTTTAGGAGAAATAAATAAAATGTCAGATAAATTAGGAAAATTCCAAATTTCTAGATTTAGTCTATAAGTGTCATAATAGTCCTCCATTAATTATCCTAGGTTGTTTGGATGAGGATTTAGTGTATCTCCTATCATGCACGTCATATAACGTAAGATGGTCTACATGTAGTAAAGCTGCCGAAATCGTGTTAACAAGGGGAATGGTCGTAGGGAGATGGGATTGTGGTTTACTAGTTTTGGTAAGTGGATTGGAGTATACTATTGGAAGTTGGGAAGAGTAAGTTGAAGAGTTATCTAAGTTTAGGTGATACTCGGGATCGACGAAAGATCGTCTATCCTGTGAAGGGAGAGAGAGAGTCAAAACACATTAGGGTTAGAACCAGTGTAATATTAAAGGAATCGGGAATTGGGTTTTAACCAATAATAATAAGTGTCTTGCGAAAGGGAGCTTTGGGCTTCAGCCCATCGTAGTTCTTAGTGCCCTCAGAGAGCCCTTCACGGGGTATGCCGGGGGCAGTCCTGGGTTAACCTAAACTGTAGGCAAAATAAACTGCAAGAGTAACTGGTATAACTAGGGATTCACTTTACTCACCTCGATGTCTCGGGATGTTATGTTGGGTCACTCGGGCTGTAGGCTCGGTGGGTTTGGTGATGGGCATGTTGGCCCGACGAGTTTTGGCTCGGTTCTTGATTGTGATGGACGGGATGGTCCGGGGAGCTTTGGCTCGGTTGTTGATTGTGACGGACGGGATGGTCCGGGGAGCTTTGGCTCGGTTGTTGATTGTGACGAACGTGATGGTCCGGGGAGCTTTGGATAAGTAGGTGGTACATAAGGTTGCATGTGCATAAAGTATAAGGTGGTGGGTCTTCGGTATTGGAGGGTCGATGTACCGACGCCAATATGTTGACTCGGCAAGTGTGGTTTTGCACTTCGCCAAATTAAGTCAGGTGCGCCAGCCGATAAGAGTACGCAGGAACTCCGCTTAGTGCACCAGCGTCGAGGCGTATGATAGGTCTGACTGGTAGTGCAATTACCGGTTTAGAGGTGGGCGAGGCCCAACCCACCGCTTCCATTTGCCACTACGAAGGTTTCCTGGGAGGTTAGGCTCCAGAAAGGGAGAACTAAATGTCTGTGTACACAGAGTCGGGTGGGTGAGTTTCACATGCATGATCACATCATAGCATATTTGCATGTCATAGCATCGTCATTGCATATAACCCCTGACACCTATTGTATAAAGTGGTATGAGACGCTTTATACAATAGGCCCTACAAAACGACCCCTTGACTTATAAGCTCGTGTGAGCGTGCTTATAAGTTAAGGTTTCTACACTATAGATATATACATGCTTGTTAGAAAACCGACACTCTATCGTATAAATTGGTATGAGTCTTTTTATACGATGGGAGCCTTGCATAAGATCTCTTAGCTTATGTGTTTTCATATAAGTTAAGGTTACTTATTATATATTCAGTCTTTCCTACTTTTATTACTGTCACATATGCTCTTAGAATTGCTAGATTAGTTCCGCCGTCACTTGTTGCTTTGTTATTCTCCACCTTCATTACCTCTTCTTTCCTTCTCCCTGCTCGGTGCCTAGGAGCCATAGGGGAAGGGGTGGGGGATGATAGGATTTAGTCTTTTAGACTAACGGTTTTCGAACCACATCATTTTAGGGGACCGTGGAGCCCAACATGGAGGAGCAGCCCTAGAGGTCGGTACGCTTGGAGATGGGACAGTCTTGCACCGGATTTCAGACAGCTGGGACTGTGAGTCCCGATCGTTAGTAGTTGTTTAGTTTTTCTTCCACGTTGAGTGATATGTAGTGAGGATATTGATTTACCGGACATGAGCCCTATTTTCAGTACCTTTATTATTTCTGTAGACTCTCCCTTCGTGGAGATTATTTACTATATTTGTGATTTTGTGGACATGTGTAGAGTTCTTCTATTTCTTACTCTCATCTTTTGCTGCTGTTCTGTGATCGATTTGTCCGACAGAATCGGCGTTTTGTAGTGATGACCTTCCCGGGTGTGAAGGTGTCACCGCAAAGCGGCGGTTCTGGGCCTAAAACCCCGGTGGTTTAAAAGGAAAAAAATGGGGTCTTACATCATCTCTAGCCTATATGGACTGATTTCTAAGCTAGGTATAGTGAGGTCGATGGGACTTGGGCCAAGCCAAAAGGAAGCTCCTCTCCTCCTCCCTTTCTCCTTCTCTAGCCCAAGCCCAAGCCCATCTAACTAAGCTCTAAGATGGTGGCAAGTGAATGTACTGCCCCAACCTGATGGCAGCCACCTTTCCTGGACAGCTGGGAGGAGTTCAACCCTTCTCATCCGTGTGTGAAAAATCCCACATCGGGGAGAAGAGGAGAGGGGGCACATCAAACTTCTATATAAGGACTCTTCCCCCTCTACTTAGTCTCACCCCTCTCCCAAGCTCAAAAAGAGCCACCCCTCCCCCCTGTCAGAGCTCAACCTCGCTGGAGAAGCATACCCGAGCTCCGCCACCCTCCACCATCATTAATGGCAGAACTCGTCGAGAGCTCCCGGAGAACCAAGGTGGAAACCATCTCCTCTCCTTCCTCCCTACTTTTCAGACATGTCGCATGCAAGGTCCGGCGGCCGGAGCGCTGCCGCGGCACCATCGTGGTTGGAGAAGAAGTGCTCTGTAAGAAATTTTCCAGCGGCGATCGACGGCATCAGGCCGCCGGACCACCGCCGGAGGGAGCACTCGGCCTCGATGAGTCAGCCGGGGGCGGAACCATGGCCGGCCGGCGGCTAGCCGGCAGCGGCAGAGGCCCACAAGGCTACCTATTACGGGTTCTCGATACTTGTGGTAAAAAATGGCATGTCGGTCATGCCTATAGACCATACGTACCAGTGTGGGAAGGTTGACGACTCAAGGCGACATGGAGATACGTACTACGGGTGACCAACCACTATGTTTTCCCATGTTGAGTTTCCTCCGCTGGTCGGCCAAAATGCTGAATCGCTGGATGTCGCTCACATCTAATAGTACATAGGGTTGTACGTTGGGGCCTGGGTAGTGCGGTACGTCCACACCCAGAAGTGGAAAGAATGGAAGCATCGGTGAGGCCCGCAATGTTCGCTACCCTGCTGAAATAGAAGCGGTCTAATCTATGTCAACATAGTGGGTGTGCACAGGTTTGAATGTGTTAGGGATATGCCCCAGTAGCCAATCATATAATGATATGTTATTAGTTTATGTAATTGATGATTTTGATCATTTGTTCCTAGTTTTATTGTTGACATACCATTCGGGTTGATGACCCGAATAGTGGAGCTATGTGTCCCATTTGTGAAATGGCGACGATAAAACTAAAACAAGTTCATGGTCTTGAGGATCAACAAGGAGCATTGATTGTCGGATAAGACCAGTCTGCAAGTTAAATGATGATTAAGTTCTACTAATCATAGGTAAGGAGTTGCCGCCTTAATTGCAGATGTTTATGTTATTGGAACATAGTACAGAACATGACCGCGATGGAATAAATACATGTATTGTGTTATGTGTCACTATTTATTTCATTAGTTTGATTCTATGTTTGAGACGCCCGATTTCAACTCACAAGGATAGGTTCACTAAATTTCGTCCAACGCTGATTCCCGTCAAGGGCCGCCATACAGACGATATTTATGTTCTCTTGAGTTGCGTGAAGAAGATCGTTCGTCAAGAAAACCATGTCTCTCATTAGATCGTCTCGTGAGCGATGATATCTGATGAGGCCTCCTTGATGGTGTTGGGTCGTTTGCTAGCAACTTTGTGCGACCAACACTATATCAAGAAATGTATGAACGGCAAGGGTGACACGCTTCAAGCTTGCGTTATACAAGGATATCATATGACATAAGAATCGAACGGGACACTCTATGTGTTCGTATGTAGGATTGATATGCTAAGGTAGCATGATATTTATGTAAATCGAGGATCGTAACGCATTGCTATGGTGCCGCTTACGACCATTGGAAGTGAATAGAGATTCACGTTTCATGTTCGATATAACATGAATCCTCAAAGGGTCACACAAATAGGAATTAGGCCACAGTTAAACCAATCCAATTTTTGATCATCAATATGATTGATGAACGCAAAAAATTAAACGAGGAAAAGGGATTTTGCGACGCTGAATTAATTCGTAATTGCGCAATGAGATTTGAAAGGCAAAGCAAGATGCGAATCGTGATTCCATTGAATAGGAGATTTGATGGAAGTTTCAAATACGAATTATTCGTCGTTTGGAATCCATAATTGCAACTCGCAGCTCATAGGGGCGTTTTTCATGATGCGATCATTTAAGCGATTCGATGAACAGTCAAAAGGTTTGATGATTTATCGATTGAGGTGATTTTGATAAGTGATCAAAATTAAAGTGAGAGGGGTTATTGTTATAAGCATATAACTTGTTATAAGCATATAATATAAAATCTGATTTTAAAATCTGATTTTATAAAAATTTGATTTTATAATAACCCCCCCCCCCCCTTTCCCCCGGTTCAAGTGAGAGCAAAAAAATCGGCCCCCTCCCCGAGCGAAAAAGGGCGGACGGAAGAAAGGCGAACGGCGGATCTGCGAACCTAGGGTTCTCTCGCGAAATCCGATCGGCGCCCCTCTCTCTTCCCCTCGATCGACTTCGCCGGAGGTTTCTAACCTCTCACCGGAGGCTTTTCCCCTTCCCTTTCCCTGCTGGGCTATCGGCGACCGAGAGAAGAAGAAGGCTCCGCTCCAGTCGGGCTTCTTTCTTGCCGAGCCTAGGTCGGCCGCCCCCTCTTCCTCCTTTCGTGCTAAGTTTTTCTCCACCGGATTTGGTGAAACCCGCAGTGGATGTTGACGTGCTCGTCAAAGGTTTTTCGATTGGATTGGCTCCTCTTTTCCCCTTGCTAGCACAAGTGAGACAAGAGGTGGTTGAACTCCTTGGTGGACTCGAGGCTTAGGTTATCAGAGATCGCATTGCAAGGATTGCTCTACAACCGCAAGGATTAACTCTCCGCTTCACCTTCTAGGTTGACCTAGAAGAGGTACATTTCTCCCTTTTCTTGTTTGTTGAAAAATCCAAATGCCAAATCACTAGTTCCTATATGTCATATGTGTGGTGATTTGCGAGAAATCACTCGCATTAAGAAAACACTTTCAGTGGTATCAGAGGCAGGTTTGTGTGATTTTGGCATTTGAATTTTCATAAGCAAGAATTTTGTGTGGTTGTCCTCCGGATTTGGTGAAATCCGTGGTGGTATGCTTATTTTTTTTTTATTCCCTAATTGAATGAGTCAATCGTCCTCCTTCTCTCTAACTCCTTCGTGATGTTTGATATTTCGTTGATGTTTTTCCGCCGACGCGGACATCATGTTTTATCATCATAGTAGGAGTGCAAATCAGATTTGCAAAGTGCTAATAGAGAGCGGTTACTTATCAATGGACCCTAATCTGATTAGGACATTGGGACGAAGTTCGCAATGCGAACCAAGAATCGTATAAGTTGATGCGATTGGTTAGAGAACCTACCTTACACTAGTTGGTTTGATGATTGTGCCGACGCCGTCGTCATTTCAATGAAAGTAGGGATCTTGGAAATCCATTACAGAGGGAATTTTCTTTTGATGTAATGGATATTTTATTTTGTTGAAAATAAAATTATACATAAACTAATTATTTGATTTTTTTTTTTTGAAAAGAAATGGCTTCTCATATGTCTTTTTCGCTTCGCTCAATCATTGAAAAGGAGAAACTCGCTTTTAACGGAGCCAATTTTCTAGATTGGAACCGTAACCTAAGGCTAGCCCTTCGGTTTGAAAAGAAAGAGTATCTCCTGACCACTCCTTTTCCAGCCATAGACTCTGAGGCTTCTGAAAAGGAACAGAGTGATCTTGACAAGTACGTAGTGGATGATATGGAGATATCTACACTGATCGTAGCAGTCATGGATCCTGAGCTCCAAAAAGAGTTCATTGATAGTGGTCTTGGTGTATATGACATCATGACTCGCCTAAAGAACATGTTTCAAGTTAAGGCCCGCACTGAAAGAGGAAAGCTGATCAAAACCATTGCTACTGCTAGATTAGCAGAGGGCCAAGAGGTTGGTCCTTACGTCATGAAGATGGCGGGGTATTTTCGGCAATTGGAGAAACTTGACACACCCTTCACGGTAGGGGCCGCTCAAGATTTCATCCTGAATTCTCTTCCTTCTCTTTATACGGGGTTTATTGTAAACTATCGTATGAA
Organism: Platanthera zijinensis; assembly: GCA_039513925.1. Classification (NCBI taxonomy): domain Eukaryota; kingdom Viridiplantae; phylum Streptophyta; class Magnoliopsida; order Asparagales; family Orchidaceae; genus Platanthera; species Platanthera zijinensis. Next base: position 234,715,837 of record CM077081.1, read on the forward strand.
CGGTATGGACAAGACTATGGACGAGCTCCATAACATGCTTGTTGAAACCGAGGAGAGTTTAAAGAAACAAAAGGACCATAAGGATGTTCTGGCGGTGAGTGAGAAGAGTAAGAAAGTCAAGAAGAAATTCCATAGGAATGATAAAGGCAAAGGCAAAGGCAAGGTGACACCCAAGGCTTTTGCTAAGGTTGTCCCCGAGGGTTCTAAGAAGAATAAGAATCCTGCCACTTCCGATACGGTGTGCTACTATTGTAGTGGCAAGGGCCATTGGAAGAGGAACTGTCCCAAGTATCTCTCAGACAAGAAGGGAGGAATTGTTCCCCCTTCCACCTCAGGTATATTTGTCATTGAAACCCTTTTAGCTTCTTCTGATAATGACTGGATATTTGATACCGGTTCATGTGCTCACATTTGTCGAAATGTGCAGGCACTAAGGAGTAAGAAGCAGCTAAAGAAAGGTGAAGTTCAACTTCGCGTAGGCAATGGCATGTGCGTCTCCGCTATGGCCATTGGAGCGGTGGAGTTGATTTTGCCTTCCGGAATGGTTTTGGAACTCAAAGATGTCTATTTTGTTCCTGTTATCACTCGCAATATTATTTCTATCTCGTGTTTGGACATGGATGGTTTTAGTATAACCATTAAAGACAATTGTTGCTCTTTATTTCGTAATGATGTTTGCTTTTGTATTGCACGAAATTTAAATGGTTTATATGTGCTAGATACAAGTGAACATATCTTGAGTGTAGAACATAATAATAGAAAACGTAAATTTTCGCATGAAGGTTCGACCTTTATGTGGCATTGCCGTTTGGGTCACATCAACGAAAATCGCATCAAGAGATTGCAAACCGTTGGTCTCTTGGATCATTTTGATTTTGAATCAATTGATATATGCGAATCGTGTTTAAAAGGAAAGATGACAAAAGCGCCTTTCACCAAAAAGGGTGTAAGGGCAAGTAACTTGTTGGAACTCATACATACCGATGTATGTGGGCCCATGAACTTTTGCGCGCGAGGAGGTTATTCATACTTCATCACTTTCACCGATGATTATAGTAGATACGGGTATATCTACTTAATGAGGCATAAGTCTGAATCCTTTGAAAAGTTCAAGGAATTCAAAAATGAAGTTGAAAACCAACTTGATAGGAAGATCAAGACCTTGCGTTCGGATAGAGGTGGTGAGTACTTAAGCGTAGAATTTGGTGATTATTTAAAAGAGTGTGGAATTGTTCCTCAACTCACTCCACCTGGGACTCCACAATGGAATGGAGTATCCGAGAGGAGAAATCGGACCTTGCTTGACATGGTTCGATCAATGATGAGCCAAGCTGACTTGCCTAAATCATTTTGGGGTTTTTCACTTGAAACCGCAGCATTTACACTTAATCGAGTTCCTTCTAAGTCTGTTGCGACAACGCCTTATGAATGCTGGTTTGGTAAGAAACCAAGCATGATGTTTCTCAAGATTTGGGGATGCGAAGCCTATGTTAAAAAGTTAACAAACGATAAGCTTAGCTCCAAATCGAACAAATGTTATTTCGTGGGATACCCTAAAGCAACGAAGGGTTACTACTTCTACAATCGTGAAGAGAACAAGATAGTTGTTGCTCGTCATGCGATATTTTTGGAGAAAGAGTTTCTCTCAAAACCTAGTAGTGGGAATGACGTGGTCATTGAAGAAATTCATGAACCAATACAAGATGCACCTCAAGTAGGCGACCTAGTTGTTCCCGACGTGGCACCGAATGAGGTAGAAGCTCGACCCATTCCACAAGTCGTTGTGGATGTGGTTAATGAGCCTATTCCCTCAATTGAGTTTTCGGATTTATCGCTCGTCGATAGTAGACGAGGCACTCAATCTGTTGAGACTCAAGAGCAAATCCCACAAGTCGTTGTGGAACAAGTTCAAGAATCTCAAACGCCACCGAATGTGGTCCCACGAAGGTCGACAAGGGATAGTCGTCCACCCAATAGATATATGGATATGTATGACGTTCTAATCATTGAGAATGATGAACCGTTGACCGTGGATGACATGAGAAAGAGACCCGACTCCAAGAAATGGCTTGAGGCCATGGAATCCGAGATGCAATCCATGTATGACAACAAGGTGTGGACCTTAGTTGATCATCACGAAGGGGTCAAACCCATAGAAAATAAGTGGATCTTTAAAAGAAAGATCGACATGGATGGCAACTTGACTATTTACAAAGCACGGCTCGTAGCGAAAGGGTTTCGACAAATTCAAGGAGTTGACTATGAAGAAACTTTCTCGCCCGTTGTTATGTTTAAGTCAATACGGATTTTGTTAGCGATTGCCGCATATTATGACTATGAAATATGGCAAATGGACGTTAAAACTGCCTTCCTAAATGGAGATTTGGAAGAGGATGTGTATATGACACAACCGGAGTGTTTTATAGATCCAAAGAATGCTAACAAAATTTGCAAGCTTCAAAGATCCATTTATGGATTGAAGCAAGCATCGCGGAGTTGGAATAAGCGTTTTGATAATGAGATCAAGGAGTTGAATTTCATTCAATGTGAGAAGGAAGCTTGTGTTTACAAGCGAATTAGTGGGAGTGTAGTGGTGTTTCTTATTCTATATGTTGATGATATTCTATTAATTGGAAATGAAGTTTCCGAATTAAATGCAGTCAAGACTTCATTGAAGAAAGTGTTCTCAATGAAAGACTTGGGTGAGGCTACCTATATCCTAGGAATCAAGATCTATAGAGACAGATCAAGAAGGATGATAGGTTTAAGCCAGGAGGTGTATATTGATAAAGTGTTGGAATCACACAATTTGGCTAGTTCCAAAAAGGGGTTCTTACCTATGTCACATGGCACATACTTGAGTAAGACTCAGTGTCCTTCAACTGATGGTGACAAGGAATTCATGAAAAAGTTCAGATATCCTTCAGCCATTGGTTCGATCATGTATGCCATGTTGTGCACCCGCCCAGATGTTGCGTATCCGATTAGTACGACTAGTCGTTTTCAGGCCAATCCAGGCCTAGCACATTGGACTGCAGTTAAGAATATTCTCAAGTATCTCAAGAGGACTAAGGATAGTTTTCTCATTTACGGTGGGGACCAAGAGCTCGTTGTAAGTGGTTACACCGATGCTAGCTTCCAAACCGATCGAGATGACTCGAAGTCTCAAACCGGCTTCGTATATTTGCTTAATGGTGGTGCTGTAAGTTGGAAGAGTTCCAAACAAGATACTACAGCAGATTCCGTCACCGAAGCTGAGTACTTAGCGGCTGGTGAAGCAGCGAAAGAGGGCGTTTGGATGAAAGAATTTATGACAGAGCTGGAAGTAGTTCCGAGCATCTCGGGTCCGGTAGATCTTTACTGTGACAACACGGGAGCCATAGCCCAGTCAAAGGAGCCTCGGTCTCATCAAAGGACCAAGCACATTCTACGGCGATTCCATCTCATCCGACAGTTTGTGAACGATGGATGGATAAAGGTGAAAAGGGTAGATGGTGTTGCGAACACAGCAGACCCTCTAACAAAGCCATTATCTCGAGCCGCGCACGAATTGCATGTTGCATCCATGGGGATTAGACGCATGCCTGAGTGGCTTTGAGTATTTTGTATTTTATGGTTGTAGTATGAGACATATATATTTTTTTTGTTGAATGCTATTCTCTTGCTAGATGTCACTTTGATTGACTCTGGGTCAAGTGGGAGATTGTTAGGGATATGCCCCAGTAGCCAATCATATAATGATATGTTATTAGTTTATGTAATTGATGATTTTGATCATTTGTTCCTAGTTTTATTGTTGACATACCATTCGGGTTAATGACCCGAATAGTGGAGCTATGTGTCCCATTTGTGAAATGGCGACGATAAAACTAAAACAAGTTCATGGTCTTGAGGATCAACAAGGAGCATTGATTGTCGGATAAGACCAGTCTGCAAGTTAAATGATGATTAAGTTCTACTAATCATAGGTAAGGAGTTGCCGCCTTAATTGCAGATGTTTATGTTATTGGAACATAGTACAGAACATGACCGCGATGGAATAAATACATGTATTGTGTTATGTGTCACTATTTATTTCATTAGTTTGATTCTATGTTTGAGACGCCCGATTTCAACTCACAAGGATAGGTTCACTAAATTTCGTCCAACGCTGATTCCCGTCAAGGGCTGCCATACAGACGATATTTATGTTCTCTTGAGTTGCGTGAAGAAGATCGTTCGTCAAGAAAACCATGTCTCTCATTAGATCGTCTCGTGAGCGATGATATCTGATGAGGCCTCCTTGATGGTGTTGGGTCGTTTGCTAGCAACTTTGTGCGACCAACACTATATCAAGAAATGTATGAACGGCAAGGGTGACACGCTTCAAGCTTGCGTTATACAAGGATATCATATGACATAAGAATCGAACGGGACACTCTATGTGTTCGTATGTAGGATTGATATGCTAAGGTAGCATGATATTTATGTAAATCGAGGATCGTAACGCATTGCTATGGTGCCGCTTACGACCATTGGAAGTGAATAGAGATTCACGTTTCATGTTCGATATAACATGAATCCTCAAAGGGTCACACAAATAGGAATTAGGCCACAGTTAAACCAATCCAATTTTTGATCATCAATATGATTGATGAACGCAAAAAATTAAACGAGGAAAAGGGATTTTGCGACGCTGAATTAATTCGTAATTGCGCAATGAGATTTGAAAGGCAAAGCAAGATGCGAATCGTGATTCCATTGAATAGGAGATTTGATGGAAGTTTCAAATACGAATTATTCGTCGTTTGGAATCCATAATTGCAACTCGCAGCTCATAGGGGCGTTTTTCATGATGCGATCATTTAAGCGATTCGATGAACAGTCAAAAGGTTTGATGATTTATCGATTGAGGTGATTTTGATAAGTGATCAAAATTAAAGTGAGAGGGGTTATTGTTATAAGCATATAACTTGTTATAAGCATATAATATAAAATCTGATTTTAAAATCTGATTTTATAAAAATCTGATTTTATAATAACCCCCCCCCTTTCCCCCGGTTCAAGTGAGAGCAAAAAAATCGGCCCCCTCCCCGAGCGAAAAAGGGCGGACGGAAGAAAGGCGAACGGCGGATCGGCGAACCTAGGGTTCTCTCGCGAAATCCGATCGGCGCCCCTCTCTCTTCCCCTCGATCGACTTCGCCGGAGGTTTCTAACCTCTCACCGGAGGCTTTTCCCCTTCCCTTTCCCTGCTGGGCTGTCGGCGACCGAGAGAAGAAGAAGGCTCCGCTCTAGTCGAGCTTCTTTCTTGCCGAGCCTAGGTCGGCCGCCCCCTCTTCCTCCTTTCGTGCTAAGTTTTTCTCCACCGGATTTGGTGAAACCCGCAGTGGATGTTGACGTGCTCGTCAAAGATTTTTCGATTGGATTGGCTCCTCTTTTCCCCTTGCTAGCACAAGTGAGACAAGAGGTGGTTGAACTCCTTGGTGGACTCGAGGCTTAGGTTATCAGAGATCGCATTGCAAGGATTGCTCTACAACCGCAAGGATTAACTCTCCGCTTCACCTTCTAGGTTGACCTAGAAGAGGTACATTTCTCCCTTTTCTTGTTTGTTGAAAAATCCAAATGCCAAATCACTAGTTCCTATATGTCATATGTGTGGTGATTTGCGAGAAATCACTCGCATTAAGAAAACACTTTCAGAATGCATACGGTGTGTGCGCGGCTTTTAACGCCTGCGGTGTATGCGCGGTTTGAATACTTGCGGTGTGAATACAGGTTGTGAATACATGTTATGTTGATAGCTAGTGAAGCTTTTTTTATAACTGATATATAATGCTGCTGCTATTCCAGTTATATTGTGATGCACCTCGTTTTAATGGTTGCTCCTAACTTATATATGAAATATTGTACTAAATCTCTTTTACTTCGGCTATTGTTGATAGTGTTGAGGCTCATTTTCGTCCCCAAGTTTAGGGATCTTGGGGAGGAGGTGTGAATTCACTTAGTCCTGTGATTAACAGTTATTTAAATAATCATTCACATGAGATGGAGCAGCGCGAGACCCAGATAGCGTGTAACAGCGTACCTGCCTTAGAGCCGACACAAGCAGAAGCACCAGTCTCATCTCTAATCATTAGAGATGTGAGCCCTTAACTTGGTAAAAGCTGACAAAGTATTGTAGTTTTCATTAGCCTAATGAGACACAAGTATAAACTTATGGCTACGACCTTTGTTATATATATAAATTGATTTCTGATTTACTTTCGTTGTGATCTGATGTGATGCGATGAGTTTCCATAACCTGACAGAGTGATCATTCTATGCTCGGCGAGTGTGTCGTTGCCACATGGAAAGCGTAGGGTGGTTGTCTTGGGCAGTAAGGCCCGTCTCTGACCCGACCCATTCTAAGGTCAGGGGGAGGGTCTTATACGACGCGTGTTGACTTTTCTTAACTTTGCTCTGGAATTCAGTATGTCTTTCTCATGTCCTAGAGTCTACTGATATCCCAAGACTTCTAAGACCACATTACTATCTCTATACATCATGAGTAATAAATCTAAAATGTAAAATCACTTAAAAATATAATTTGTTAAGTAAATTATAAGAGATTTTCCCAACAATCTTCTCCTATTTAGTTTAACAAATTTTACGAAGTTCCAAAAGTGAGATTTGTAGATCTGGAGAAATTGAAAAATCTTTTTTATACCTTGCAAGAAGTTATTTGCTTCTGAGATTTATAGATCCTAGTTGAGAGGATCGAGTGTAGGAGACGTTGCTCTCTGAGTTTGTAGGAGTAGGAGACTCTGAGTTATAAGATTACTATTAATCAGAGTTTTGGTGAAGTAGCCGATGTGCAACCCCGTATTCGGCGAGTGGGGTCAGCAAGGCCAGATCAGCCGAACCTATCCCAAATCCCGGGCGAGTTGGGCCCTAGGCATCGAGTCCATTCGGCTCCCCCCAGCCAGGGGCGACAAATTTAGTCGTCACCCAGCCCATGGCGCCGAGTTCAGTCGGCGCCCGGCCCCTTGCGCCAAGGTCACTCGACGCCCCCTGCCCCGTTCATCTCGCAAGGGTTCGTCGAGTCCAGGTCGACGGATTTCAGGCCGATCGTCAAGCTCAGCTCGGCGAGCTTCTGGCCCGATCGCTGAACTCGCGGTAAGCGAGTAGGGCGGGCCGAGCTCATGCTCGCCTAGTGACGAGCCAAGGCGGCGAGTACCAGCTCCACCCGGTACTTGCCGCCCTTGCCGAGTAGAGGCATTCGCAGGGCAACTCGCCCCTTCAGCTGTGATGTATTTTTACCATATTGCCCCCGCTGGCCTGCCCATAGCCAGTTAAAACAGCGGAGTCTCGCTGTTGGCAGACCCAGGTGGGCTGCACATAGCTGTTCAGAACAACGGAGTTTGGCTATTTGCAGGCTGTTTTCAGAAATCTATAAATAGGACCCAAGGGGTACCTCAGAGGATACACTTACTTGTCTTCTAACCTGCTAGTGCTTCCTGAGATACCTTAGCCCGACACTTGGTTAAGGAGGGGAAACACTCAGTGATCTTTCGGGTGTGTGGTGGGCCCTCCTCGCCGAGCCCTTGGGTCCTTTCCCATCCCAGTTCCTTCTTCCCAGCTTTCCAGCTCGTAGAGGAGAAGTAGGTGTGCGATCACCCCTTCCCCAAGGGTGAACTCCACAAGAGACCGATTTTCGGTTTCAACAGCCGAGTCTAGCCCGAAGTGCTAGATAGGCGAGGCGGGAATAGTCGTGTTCAAAAAGCCCGATTGGGTCGGGCTTAGCTCGGCCCGATCGGGCCCGGGCTTCTTCCCAACCATGCTCGACCCGGGCTCAATTTGAGTCGGGCCGGGCTCGGGCTCCCTCCCAAAGGAGGGGACTGATTAGGCCCTTTAGGACGGCTCGAGTCGGGCTCGGGCCGGCCTGAATTCAAATTTTTTGGGATTTAATCCCGCCAAATCAGACGGGATTTAATCCCGCCTAATCATAGGTGAGATTATTCCCGCATAATCAGGCGGGATAAAATCCTGCCTGGCGTTCTGGCTTAGCCCGGTGCCGGGCTCAGGCTAGCTCGACGCCCGGGCCGGGCACCAGGTCGGGCAACCGGCAAAACTGGGGGCCCGGTAAGTGCCCCAAGCCGACCTTAGCCCGGGCCGAGCCTAACTGGGCTTTTGCCAGGCCGGACCCCGGCGGGCTTTCTGGGCCCGGTCTTTTTGCCCACCTCTAGGCGGGACAGTGGACGTACCCATTCTGGGAAACTACTCTAAATCCTTGTGTTTGTGCTGTGTTTGCTCTCTTGTTCAGTGTGCATAATTTTTATTAGATTTTTTATTCCGTTATAAGTCACATGACTCACCTATTCACCCCCTCTAGGTGATTTAAGTTGATAACTAGATACTTCTAGAGTTATTCGAACCATCTTTGAGTAGCCTTTGAACACTGAAGGCAATCTTCAAGTGCGAATGGAGATCCTCTAAGAAATTTTCAAGTTCTGTGGAAGATCTTCAAGCAGTCTTTGAAGCCAAAGAAGGTCTTCGAAGGAATCTTCAAGTGCACAAGGTGAATTGAGAGAGATATTCGAAGGAATTATTTAGAGCTCTCTCGGGTGTAGAAAACAAAGTATCCTCAAATGAGGGCTCTAAGCCCTTTTTATAGACTTGGATTTTGATGACCCAGGGACGACCCACTTTGGATCACATTGGATCACTATGGCCTCACCTAACATTATTCGGGATATAACCCATATACCTAACCTCTCTCCATCCACATACAGGTTGTTGGTGGCTCGATAGTTGCAGCACAGAGACTTCCCAGGAGGTCACCCATCCTAGTACTAGTCCAGCCTGAGCATGCTTAACTTTAGAGTTTAGGGTCGACCCACTCTATATCACGCTGGATCATTGTGACCTTACCTTGCATCGTCTGAGCTGTAGCCCAAACACCTAACCCCTCTCCATCTACAGGCGGGTCGTTGGTGGTCACACCCTCTTTTTGATGAGAGAAACTCGATAGTTGTGTATAACACAGAGACTTCCCAGGAGCTCACCCATCCTAGTACGAATCCAGATCGAATACACTTAGCTATTAAGCTTTTCACCCTCTCATCCCCAATTGAGCTGTAGCTAATTAGTGATGAGGATAAAAGAAATTTCATAGTTAAGCATACTCGGGCGGGAGTAATCTCAGGATGGATGACCTCCTGGGAAGTTAATGTGATGCCCACTTAACAATCGAGTTTTCATCATCAAGGGGAGGTTGTGGCCTTCAACAAACCGCATGTGAATGAAGAGAGGTTGGGTGATTGGGCTGTAGCCTGGACGATACTAAGTGAGGACACATTGATCTAGTGTGATCCATAGTGGGTTGACACTTAGTCGTTACATGGAGAATGACATCTTGGTAATTAAACTATTAGGGAGTCCGATTATTCACACACTCGTAACCATATATTTTGTCATGCACACACTCATTATGTGGTGTTTTGCTATACTCACACCCATGATGAGATATTTCGCTACATGCACATCCATCATGACATATTTCACTATATGTACACGCATGATGAGATATTATGCTACACACACACCCATGATGAGATTTTCACTATACGCACACCCATGATGTGATATTTCGCTATAAACACACCCATATGAGATATTTCGTTACACACACACAAACTCATGATGAGATATTTCGCTACACACACACACACACCCATAATGAGATATTTCGCTATACACACACCCATGATGAGATATTTCACTTCATACACACCCATGATGAGATATTTCGCCATAGGCACACCCATAGAGAGATATTTCAATATATTCACACCTATGATATGATATTTTGCTATACGTACGCTCATGATGAGATATTTCACAATGCGCACATCTATGATAGGATATTTCGCTATACACACACTCATGATAAGGTATATCACTATAATCACACATATGATGAGATATTTCGCTATACACACACCCATGATGAATATTTCACTATACACACACCTATGATGAAAATTTTGCTATAAACACACCCATGATGAGATATTTTGGTACACGTACATCAATGATGAGATATTTCACTATACACACACTCATGATAAGATATTTTGCTACACGTACATCAATGATGAGATATTTCACTATACACACACTCATGATAAGATATTTCGCTGTACGTACAACTATGATGAGATAATTCGCTATGCCCACACCTATGATAAGATATTTCGCTATGCCCACACCTACGATAAAATATTCCGTTATACACAGACCCATGATGAAATATTTTGCTATACACACACCCATGATGAGATATTTTGTTATACGCACACCTAAGTTGGGATATTTCGCTATACGCTCTCCCGCGATGAGATATTTTGCTATTCACACTCCAATGATCGAGGGGCGATGATGAAGAGTGACGAGTGCGGCGGCGGGAGACAAGTGGTGCGTCATGCAACGAGCGAGGCGGCAAACAACGAATGCGGTTACAAACACATTGTGAGGTGACGAGAGGGGCACACCATATCACACAGGGGGATGCTCCCGTGTGCGGGGGGCGCTCTCGCACACAGGTGCACGCGAGGGGTTCTGTGGTCTGTTTGTACTACCAAACAGACTCGTAATTGCACGAGTATGAACACAATAAAATTATACTGGCGAGTCTCTCGAGGAACCTACAGAGGATAATACCATACTCACCTAAAACATACCAAAAAATCCCCCCAACAATGGGCCCCACTCAGGACAAAAGCATCCTACTTCCGTTTTTCCCCAACACTGTAATACTAATTACAGGAATGAGTATTTTTATGCTTGACTGAGACTCCCTTTTTTGTGATTTTTTAGTATATTTTAGATGTATTTAATATCATCCTAGTGATAAACCCCATCTAAGATGAAAATTTCACAGAAAATAAAACAAGATTAAAGTCATAAAACTGCTGGCTATTTATGTCCGTTACTAGAAAGCCAGCGAGAAGGATAAAGACGGCGTGAAGGATAAAAGACTGCGGCAGGAAGCTAGTGACAAGTTTCTCACTGCCGCGACGAAGCCGCACATTTTCGCTGATTTTCAGTGCCGGATCTGCGAATTTTGCCATTTTTTCAGAGCTCGATAATGGCGGATGAGAAGGTGAGCAACAAGCGCATCATCTTCAAGGACTACGTGACGGGTTTTCCCAAGGATGACGACATGATCCTCACTTCCTCCGACATCGAGCTCAAAGCTCCCTCCGGCTCCGCCGCCGTGCTGATCAAGAATCTCTACCTCTCTTGTGATCCGTATATGCGGGGAAAAATGTCGAAGCCCGGAGTCCAGAGCTACACGGCGGCTTTTACCCCCGGTTCCGTAAGCCCTATTCAGTCTCTTCTCCCAATCATCTATTTGTTATCTTTGTGAACATATTGTTTTATGCTGATTTATCTTTGGTTCTGGTCGTGTTTGTGATGGGATACTATCGGCATCTAGCCACTCTGCTATGGATCCATGGTGGAGCCGAGAACAGATTGGACTGACCCCCAACCCTTCTCGAGTGAGACTTACCAGGCTGTTCAGTGCACCGGTCCATAGCTGGCTCCACAGGGTGGGTTGTTGAGGCCGGGATTAGATCCCGCGCCCTCCTTAGATAGGATTTATCTTTGGTTCTGGTCGTGTTAGTGATGGGATCCTATCGGCATCTAGCCACTCCGCCATGGATCCATGGTCGAGCCGAGAACAGATTTCACTGACCCCTAACCCTTCTCGAGTGAGACTTACCAGGCTGTTCAGTGCACCAATCCATAGTTGGATCCACATGATGGGTTTATATTTGGTTGAGGCGAGAACAGATGGCTATAGATCGGTTGAGTCCGGGATTAGATCCCGCGCCCTCCTTAGATAGGATTTATCTTTGGTTCTGGTCGTGTTAGGGATGGGATCCTATCGGCATCTAGCCACTCCGCCATGGATCCATGGTCGAGCCGAAAACAGATTGCACTGACCCCCCAACCCTTCTCGAGTGAGACTTCCCAGGTTGTTCAGTGCACCGATCCATGGTTGGATCCACATGATGGGTTTATATTTGGTTGAGGCGAGAACAGATGGCTATAGATTGGTTGAGGCCGGGATTAGATCCCGCGCCCTCCTTAGATAGGATTTATCTTTGGTTCTGGTCGTGTTAGTGATGGGATCCTATCGGCATCAGCCGCTCCGGCATGGATCCATGGTCGATTCGAGAACAAATGGCACTAGGCCGCGACCCGCACACGCCCATCCCTTCTCTAGTGAGTATTACCAGGCTGCTCGGTGCGCCGATTCATAGCTGGCCCCACATGGCGGGTTGTTGAGGCCGGGATTCGATCCCGCACCCTCCTTAGATAGGATTTATCTTTGGTTTTGGCCGTGTCAGTGATGAGATCGAATCCCGGCCTCAACAACCTGTCATGTGGGGCCGGCTATAGATCGGTGTGCCGAGCAGCCTGGTAATGCTCACTGGAAAAGGGTTGGGGGTGTGCGGGCCGCGGCCCAGTGCGAGGCTCGACCATAGATCCATGGCGGAGCGGCTTGATGCCGATAGGATTGCTTCAGTTAGAGATGTGATGATTGATTTGTTTGGAAGTGGAGATATTGAGAAATGCTCTAAATCTCTTATTTCAGGCTTTCATTTTTCCACACAATCTTGCCAATGTCATATTAGGATTAGTTCTCAAATTTAGTAGGGCCAAAACTGCAACAGGGTGTATATTGAAATAACTCCTGAAAGCTATAAGATCTCATAAATAGGTTAGTATCAGCAGCAAAAGATGAAAAAATCCCATCAACTTCCTTAACAGATTATCCCTTTCTATGCTCTGAAATTCTACATAGCATAGAAAGACATTTTTGTACTCAATTATTCTGATCTCTTGGCTCAGAACTACTCTCTTCCATTTTCTTGTGTGCAGTAAATTTACTTTCTTCACTTCTACATGTTTTAAGCCCAACAACAGGGCAGTTGAAAATTGCAAACTTTGTTTCAACACCTTGGATTACTATATTGGCTTGTATTTGAGGAATCTGTTATGGGCCCACGAAAAGGGTGACGGTGCATGGCCACGGTGTATCTTTAATTCTCCTATAGTCTTATCTATATTTTATGTGCTATTATAATTTTTTCGTATCTCGTAGTCTGGGTGAGGGGCATGGATGTAATATTTTGGGAACCTTCCCCTCTCACTGTACACAGTACACGCACACACACATATCTATGTACTAGCATCTTCGCACTGGCTTCGCCTATGCTCGATGCGTCGCTGTGGGCTGCGCCCGCATCAAGGCGGGCTGCGCCCATATTCGAGCGGGCTGCACACGCACCCTAAACCCTTTTATTCAAAACATATACATATAAGTACTTAAAACGACCGTAAAAAAATATTAAGTAATATTTCTATTTTTTTATATAAAATATTGCACATTTTTACCTTAAAATAATTGATTTATCTCTCCCTCTCTCTCTCCTTATTACTCTGGTTGTCTCTCTCTCCCTCTCTTTTTCTTCATTAAATATCTCCCTCTCTCTCCTTATCCCCTCCACTATCTCTCCCTTTCCCTCCCCTCTCTCCCTTTCCCGCCCTCTCTCTCTTCCAACTCTCCCCCCTACACACACTCTCTCTCTCTCTCTCATGATCCAATGACTGGTATCAATGGTTGACTATATCCAACGGCTGGTATCCAACTATTGGTGTGCCTCAACATATGCATATTGCTTTATATATATAATATATATATATATATATATATATATAGAGAGAGAGAGATTGTTGAGTATGAAATGAAATTATCTTTTTAGTTGCTCTTAGTCTACTCTTTTTCTCATCCTTTCAAGTTAGGTTTAAGGTTGAGAAATGCGCCCCTCTTCCCCTCTCTTGGTCGAGCTCAGCTTCTATTGTCCCCCACCATGGGGAATACTAGGCCAAGGAAGGTGCGAGGGGGTCCTCTCCGGGACTTCTCCCTCTCATGACTGTGCACCCGTTCACAATCAGAAACTCATATCAAAATCATGCATTAGAAATCTATTCAGAGAAAAATGTAGTGCATTACTTTCAAAGACTAGTTGCTAACTCCCTAAAAGAGGCGGAATAATTGTCAGATTTTCATTTTTGTTGTTGAAGTTATTAATCAGGTAACTTAGCTTTGAGAATTTAAATACTCTGTTCTTTTTGTTTAATTCTCCATATCCTATTGTGTAGAAATTGAATTTTTCTTGACTTCAAATACTCTTAAGACTCAACCTTCGGTCCACTTTCAGTTTTTGTCCTTCCATGCAATGTTGTTTTATTTAGGGTTCTTTTTGCACTATTCCAGTTTTCAACTTGTATTAAAAGATCTGGAGGAACAAAATTAGGGCAGTGAGGTTTTTATTCTCTCTCGTTCGTGTCAGCAAGTTCAAAACTCCTCCTATGGGTCTCTTCTTCTTCCACCAATGAGCCCACACCCTTGGATGTCGCAAAAAAGATCCTCTATATCTTCAATAATCGAATATCTGTGAGTTCTTGGAGAAAGGAGGGAGAAAACATGGATCGCATCCTTCAATCCAACTCTCCCATGACTGGTCCTGAGATCCAGTACTAGAGCACATAACAACTTAGTATCAGAGATATGTTTCAGAGGTGATTTGATCGACAATCTAAGAGAAATTAAGGATATGCTACTCAAGGTAATGAACGTCATCTAAACACAATGCCACAACAAACGCAAATGAAGCAAACTTTAACATATAACACACGTTACACACCTACCTCGATAACTTGGTAGGATCGAACCTTATGGAAACCTTTGTCTCATGGTTGAACCATGAGGCATGGGTGGCTTCGCTGGAAAAACGTCAAGGTCTGCAGGGGCTCCAGTGGGTTTGCTAGATCATGGTGTAGTATTTGTGCCTGTAGGAGGCTTGGGTGGACTTGTTGGAGCAATGTAGAGTTCCTCTACATAGTACAAACATCAAGGAATAGGTTCAACTGATCTGGCGGGATTTGTTCCTGCTACCACCTTTTCATTTGGGAAAATATGGTAGAGGCGAAAACCGTTTAGTGGCCAGGTCATGTCAATGGGAAAAGCTCATGAACGCATGGATAAAGTACATTTGTGGGCGCTATAACGAGAACAATGTTTCACTTCCATACTATTTCAAGTTGGACGTCTCCCTATTTGATGGCAAGGAAGATTGGATGATGAGATGCTAGAAATTCTTCATTAATCAAAGAAATCCATGGCTAGAATGGATTGGTTTCTCATCCTTTCTTCTCTTTATGCCCATGCTTTTACTTGTTCAATTGGAAAGAGAGCTTCCCAATATGACTTTGAAGGATTTTAAAATATCACACAACATGCATTTTGGTCCTCCTTACTTTGCAATCCCATAGAAGAGTTGATCTCTTTAAAGCAAAAGAGATAGTGTAAAAGTATCTTGAAATATTTAAAAGTACTTTGGCCTACGCCACTTCAGTAAGCATGGGACAAATGCCATTTTTCATAGTAGGGCTCTGAGAATGATTGCAGCTAGATGCTGAGTTTGAAAAATTGTCATAACAATGAGCTTGGCCAAAATATTCGATCAACCTTACACATGGGTCAACTGATAGTAGGGTGGAGAACATGGAAAACCACCAATGGACCTCTGACCCTTCGGGGAACATGCATTATACAAGTCGTCTTGATACCCTCGAGCCATTCTTCATCATAAACACGTACCCAGACATTTTTGGGTGATGCGGTCCTTACCTCCGCACATCTTATCAGTCGTCTTCCCGCTCATAATTCTTCAGGGGGAGACACCCTACCATATCCTTTATCCCGACCACCCAAGTCTCTTATTACCTTTATGAGTCTTTGGGTGTGTTTACTATGTTCGGGATGCTCGTCCCTGTCTCCAAACTTGATTCTTGCTCCTTGAAATGCATCTTCCTCGGGTATTCTCGTATTACTAAGGGATATCAATGTTATTCTCATGACATCCACATATACATTATATCGGCGGATGTTGTCTTCCTTGAATCTGACTCTTATCTTACCCTTCCTCATGGGTTGTCCCGAACCTGATGTACTCTCTCCAGAAACCTCCTAAGTCCTCTTTGGGGACATGCTTACACTCATCGACCTTCTGATAGCACATCCGCGATTCCACCTCAGTCTACCTCTTTCCCCTGTAGTCCGACGATTGTTCCTTGGGAAGACCTTGCTAATGCGCTTGTGGATCCCTTGCCAGCCAACCAGGAGCTACCCATTGCAGCACAGAAAAGAACTCGTGCTTGTTGGAACAAACCTCTATTTGTTAATCTTACTAGGAATTATTGACTTCTCATACTGCACTGCACTCCACTGTAGATCAATACCATCTTCCATCTATCATTGTTGATGTCAAAGCGCATTCGGGCTGGGCAATTACTATGCAAGATGAGTTGACGACCCTTCAACTCATACGTGAGGCTTGGTCCCTTTGCTCACTGGGAAGCAGGCTATTGGATGCAAATGGATTTACTCTATCAAGGTTAATGCAGATGGTTCTCTTGATCGCTTGAAGGTCGCTTGGTGCCTTGCTCAGGCTTATAGAGTGGACTATGTTGAAACCTTTGCCCCGATCATCAAAATATCCTCCATTCACATTCTTCTCTCACTTGCAGTCTCTCGCTAGTGGCCCCTATATCAATTGGACATAAACATACCATTCTTCACGGGTCCTTGGACGAAGAGGTGTATATGGAACAATCACCTAAGTTCGTTGCTGAGGGGGAGAGAACTAAGGTGCGACGCCTCAATAAGTCGTTATATGGATTGAATCAATCCCCCTGAGCATGGTTTGCACGTTTCCATCTGTAGTCACTCAATTCGGTCTTACCAAGAGTACTAAAGACTCATCTTTGTTCTATCAGAACTCTCTAAAATGTCTTGTCCTATTAGTGGTATATGTCAATGATATTGTCATCACAAGAAGTAATTCAGAAGGGATGATAAATCTCAAGACATTTTTATACTCCAACTTTCTAACCTAGGATCTGGGCTCATTGTGGTACTTCCTAGGCATTGAAGTTACAGATTATGGTAACACCGTCTTTATTTGTCACTGCAAATATGCTCTTGATCTTCTATCAGATCTTGGGATGTCTAACTATAGTCCTATGGACTTACCAATTGAACTGGTGGAAAAGGGTTTTCATGTTGAAAGCAAACTGTTTAATTCACCAAAAAATTGTTAAAGAGTAGTTGGAAAACTAAACTACCTTCCATGACTTGTCCTGACATTGTCTGTACAGTATAGGAAGTCAGTTCATGACAACTCCAACTATCTCTCAATGAGAATTTGTACTTTGAATCATTTGATACATAAAGAAAGATCCTGGACTCGGGATATCGTACAAGAATCGGGGACATTCAAATATAGAAACATATTGTGACTCTGACTGGGCAGGCTGCATAGCCACTCAGAAGTCAATCACTGGGTTCACTATCTTTATGAGTGGAAATTGTCTCTTAGAAGAGCAAGAAATAAACAACTATTAGCAAATCTAATGCAAAGTGGAATATCGAGCCATGTCTCGCATTGTTGCTGAGATCCTATGGATTAGACAAACTCTTTGTGAAAAAGGGTATTCAGTTCAAGATCCCTCTCCTCTATGATGCAATAATCAAACTGCGATACAGATTGCTACTAATCTTGTGTTCCATGAATATACAAAACACATTGTGGTCGATTGTCATTTTGTAACGAAAAAGTATGAAAGACTTATTTCTCTAAGTCATGCGAAGACTGGGGGCCAAATTGTAGATATTCCTACTAAGAGAGTTACGAGAGTTAGAGTGAAATTTATATGTCACAAATTAGGTTCAAGTAGTTCTTTGATCTAACTTGAGGGGGAGTGTTACATATATTGTTGAGTTTCCGTATTATGTATTTCTCTTCCTTTATAAATAAACTCTTGTACCGCTAAAGAGGTATCAAGTCTTCCAATCCCGTCTAACACCTATGAACCCTTTAAATCCAGTATAACCATTCACAATAAATCTTCTAACATCTAGATGGTATGTTCAGACTGATCATTTGTTTGTAGATGGAATGTTGTACTATAAAATAATTTTGTTTTCAGGTGCTTGTGCACTAACTTCCAGGTGTCAGAACTCAGAAGTAAATCTACCGTCTCCATCAGAAATAATAGTTTGCGGGATTCTATGCAATTTTACGATGACTGAAATATAGAGTTCAACAAATTTCTCAGCAGGTCCATCTTTCTTCGCTGCAATAAAATGTGCGCTTTTCGTTAAACGATCGATGATCACTCAAATGCCATCATTTTCTGGTTCGTTGTAAACCAAAAACAAAATTCGTCGCTATGCCCTCCCGCTTCCACCGGAATAGGTAACCATTTTAATACCCCCTGGTTTCATATGTTCTGCCTTTACTACCTGATAAGTATGACACGTTGCAACATGCATAATTACATCTTTCTTAATTCCTAGCCACCAAAAATCTTGCTTTAAGTTGTGATACATTTTAATTCGACCAAGATGAATTGTATAAGGGGTAGTATTATGAGCTTCATATAGAATATCCTTCCTCAGGCTATCAACATCAGAATCACAAAGTCTACCATTCATGAATAACACTTAATCCTTTTTTGTGAAACTGGTCAATTCTCTTTTATTGACCTTTCCTAATAAAGCCGCAAAGAATGAGTCTTACGACATGGCTCTTTGAATTCTGTCTTTAATAGAATACTGAATTTGCATCTAAAACAATTACACTTCCTTGTCTGCTTGAGTCACAACAGGAAGAGTTTCCATCTTTTCTAATTCATGAAGGTACTTTATTATTGTAATTTTTGAGTAACGCTAGTGTAGCTGTGCTTTTTCTACTCAGTACATCAGCTACAACATTCGTATTGCCAAGGTGATATTGTATGTCCACATCATAATCCTTTATAAATTCCAACCACCTTCGTTATCGAAGATTAATATCCTTCTATGTAAAAATGTACTTTAAACTGTTATGATCAGTATATATTTCACAGTGAACCCCATATAAGTAATGTCGTCATATTTTTAACGTAAACACCATAACTACTAACTCTAAATAATGGGTTGGATAATTTTTCTCAACATCTTTTAACTGTCTGGATGCATACACAATCACCATTCCATGGTGCATCAAAACACAGCTGATGCCCTTATATGATGTATTACTATATATTTAAAATCCTTATGTACCCGATGACATTACTAACATTGGAGCAATTGTCAATCTTTCTTTCAATTCGTCAAATGCATGCTGACATTCTTCAGTCCACTTTAAAGTACACCCTTCCTTGTTAATTGAATTAAAGACAACGCTATCTTGGAGAAATATTTAACAAACCTCCGATAATATCCCGCCAGGCCCAGAAAACTTTGCACCTATGTTACATTCTTTGGTTGTGGCAATTTTGTAACTGCTTCAATCTTTGCAGGATCCACTAATAAACCTTGTTCATTTATAACATGCCCCTAAAACGACACCTTCAGCCAAAAATCACATTTGGAAAATTTGGCATACAATTGATAATCCTTTAATGTCTGCAAAGCCATCTGCAAATGTTGCATATGCTCTTTTTCAGTGTTTGAATAAATAAAAATATCATCAATAAATACAATGACGAATTTGTCGATCTATTTCTTGAATACTCGATGCATAGGATCAATGAAAGTTGCAGGGGCATTTGTTAGTCAAAAGACATTACAACAAATTCAAAATGCCCATACCTGGTACTGAAAGTCATTTTATACTGGAGCTCCCTAAGGTGACGAACTGCTGCAGATAAAACAAACTCCCGTTAAGAATTCTCCTCTGTGCATCTTTCTGCATTTTTCGCACTTGCTAAATCCTGACTGCACACTGATACTTTTTATCGGTGCAGACTGCGCCATGTTTTTCTTTTCCACTGCGCATCTCCTAATCTTACCCCAGAAGCGCTCTCTTTATCCCTTCTGTCGTTCTTTTCTTCAAAAAATATTTCCTCTTTTGTGACTTTTTAAAATCAATTTCAATCAAGCCCGTCTTCTCCACCAAGGCCCCACAATCAATAATATCCAAGGGCACTATGTATGTACGCATGTTTTCGCAAAACCTTGTTGGAACCACAAACATCTATCCGCTTCAGTGGCTACCAGAGATCCAACATAATTAGCCAGATTAGAGAATTCTGCTTCGTACTACAGTACTGACCTGTTGCCCTGCATCAATCCAAAATTTTTTCATGTAATCTCTTCTTAGATGTGGTCCCAAACCACTTCCTGAATTCCTGAACAAATTCATCCCACAAGATGCCTGTGGATCCTTTCACGGCAAATTTCCCCGCATAATACTGCCCCACCATCTTCTTGCTTCACCTTCCAACAAAAATGTATCCAAATTAACTTTTCTATCTTCTAGGCAGCGCATGACACAGAAGATTGTCTCCAGTCTCATAATCCTTTCTTCAGTTTCTAGCAGAGTTAAACCACCTTAGAAGGTAGGTTGTTTCAATTCTGAGAATTGCTTAAGGTGCACATCAACTTGTGTTTTTTTCCCTTCAACCACCACCACCGAAACAAACGCAACTGATCATCTTCGTTTAGCGCGCACCCACAACGACGCTCAATAACACCCACTAATGATGTGTGGTCGAAGCTAGAAATCTTCTACGACATCGATCTTATGGTAGGTTCCTCTTCATTAAAGGAATGTTGTTCCTCTGCTTCTCCTTTTGTAGAAGTTCCATGGGAAAGTAGGAAGGACATAAACTTCATCATGTTCCTCTGACCACACTTTCTAAATCCCCCTGCAAGCTCTTCTCCCAATCTTGGCATAAGTCAGTGCCCATCTGATGACCACAAATACTTTTGATGGAGGAAACATGCCACTGAAGACATTGAACCCTACGCTCTAGCCGAACGCCTTGATCGCGTTGTTCCCTTCTTCCAGCTTGATCGACGGAGACGCCGATCCGGTCTTCTGACAGACTGATGTGAATCCCTAATCAATGTCGATACCAACGTTTCTCAATTGGAAAATCACAGAGACCCTTTCATCACCTCGCAAAAATTAACTCCAGTTGCATGTCACCTAGTTTGAGCCCAACACCAAACTGCTTTCCATTTCTCCACATCGAGCTCAGTGCTACTAACACTCTACCATTTTACTTATTAATTGATTAATTAATTACTTTATAAAAAAAAATTCATCAACATGGAGAATTCCACGAACCAAATGATCAACCTTATGGAACTTATGTGCAATTCATGGCATCCCAAGAAGCCACTTATGTGCAATACCAAGAAGGTCAAGCCTAACACCGGGTTACCCTTGCCGCACTCTCCAACTCAGGAACTCTTACGGCCCCCATTGTCTCTCTCGTTGTTTTAGATACAATACATATTACCATTGTAAGTATCCGTGCTTCGTAGGACTACACCACCAATGTCTAAATCCATACATATCAAATTATCTTTTATGAAGAAGTGGATGATTTTTACAATCATACTGAATATACAGATGTTTTCTGAGCTAAGGATAATAATTCACATTAAATGTCATTGTGCCTTTTCTTTATATTTAAATTTTCCTTTTTTGTTATTCAATTTCAAAGCAAGCTTGATTTAACATGGAAAATCTTTTTAGATCACTCGTTTTCTAAAAATTTCTTTCATGCATATTTTCAAATTCGAATCTACAAGTCGTTGGAATGTAACTGATTTTGAGGATGATTGTCTTAGTGCTCATTTTGTTTTGGTTCTATTTTGTTAATTGCAGGTTATTACTGGCTATGGTGTTGGGAGAGTTGTGGACTCTGGACATCCTAACTTTCAAGCTGGAGATTTGGTATGGGGCATAACTGGATGGGAAGAATATAGTCTCATAAAAGCACCTGAAGGGCTGATCAAAATCAAGTATACTGATGTGCCTCTCTCTTACTACACAGGAATTTTTGGTATAACTATCCATTATTATATTTATGTTACTTATAATTTCTTACTCTTATAGTATTGCCTTCATCTTCTAAGTATGAGATATATGTTTTGATTTCCACTTATGCATGGTTCTCAAAAAAGTCATAAATATGTTTCTGTCAGCGTTTTATTGATGTTTACTGCCCACAAACCTTAGTAATACTCAATATCTATCTGTATAGATTCTTAATTAGAGCAACAATATCCTTTCCAAGATTTATAAATTTGAAATATGTATGAGCGGTATATGTTACGCACGCACGCGCACATCTTATTTGTATTTTGTGTCTTTAATTTGTTTGACATTAGGGTAATATGTATGTGTGCTCCCCTATATAAGGAGGTGGCTTGAGAGTTTTAGTTATTTTTATGCTTAGTGTTTTGGCATCTCTCTTTGTGAGAGGGGCTTTAAGGAGTAACCAACCTCCTGGGGTTAGACACTAGTGTTCCTCGTGATTGTATCCAGTTTTTCAAGTTTTATTGCAAGTAATTTCGTATCGGTAACATTGGTCCGACCTGTCGACCCCATCCGCTACTTCCATAGCCGTCAGAAATCTTCCCCAAACGTTTGCGCACGAAGATCATCCCCGACTTCGCTATCCTACCCGCGCCTACCGTCACTCGACCGATCGATTACGCACGCGGCTCACTCGTTCGACGTGTGTTCCCTTCGCTGCAATCGAATCTCTTCTCACAATTTAGGGGTTTCCTATTTTAAAATCTGTATGAGATTGGTTGGCTGGTTGTTGGCCCTTACCTGCCTGGTTGTAGTTGGGTGATATGGGGCTTGCCTGGTGTTGTTTGGCCGGCGGCTTGCCTGGTGCTGTTTGGCCGGTTGCTTGCTTGGTACTGTTTGGCCGACGGCTTGCCTTGTGTTGTTTGACCGCTTTTAGTAGCTACTGCTTGGCCAGATGTTTTCGTTGATGTTGGTTGGCAGTTTGTCTTGTTCTTACTTGCAAAATAGAGGGCTGGTTTCAGTATTTAACTAATAAAGAGTTGTTGAGGACATTTTTGTAAGTAACTGTCGGGATCCTTAATGTATATTGATTTGGTTTTAGTAAAGGGGCTGGGTGGCGGAGACCAGCCCAGATCAGGTCGACGCAAACGTGTCCGACGCCTCACCCGTCCGGACCTCTATCGGCCTTGAGCGTTACATATTTGTGCATTTTGTCATTTTCCTTATTTGCATTTTGTGACATCTCAGGTGCACCTGTCCCCTCATGTGTAATTGGCTATATGCTCGGAGCTGTGACCCTATCATACATGTCCGTATCATCAAACAACTATGGAAACTTCTCTAGCTCGTGTACCGCCTCGCTCAACATATATATGCTAGGAGGAACAATCGGTTCTGCAACTGTAAGACCCACAGATCGTGTTACGTCCAGTAACCCATCAACTTGTGCCATCATGACGTCTTTTATGCTTGCTTCTTTTATGTTACCTTTACGGAATCTTTTTATGCCCGACGTCATTTTAGAAGTCGAATTAACATCATTTCCTTTACTTTCACTCGTGGAATCATCACATTGTGTGTGCCCGCTATCATTCATGTTAGCAGCTGGGGTAGCAATACCCTCTACTACTTGATTGTCATCATCAGAAATAGGCCAGGGTTCAAAAAACATAGGGTGCATTTCCCCCATGGATGAGATCCATGATTTCTCTCCCGTAGCAACTACCAAGCTAAACATCTTGTCCATTTTTTCTTCAAACTCGGGTGTTATGCCTGTATATTGAAATTTCTTGGCGGCTGGTAACATCTAGAATAAGGAAAACTATTAACAGGAATATACATAGTTGTCTATAAGGAAAATAACTAAAAATACACATTCTAACCTTAACGTGCTCTTCCCACCATTCATCGGAAGCATCAGTTGTTTTTTTGGTTGGGTTCCAACCCAAACCAGTCTCCCTTCTTTTGAGATCCCTCCATAGCTTCCACTCACGCTTCAACTGATCCCATTTGTTCTTCAATTGTGCGCGAGTGTAATTAAATATTATGCGTTCTTTGAAGTTTTTAATTAAGTTAATCCATCCATCTCTACTGAAATGAGTGTTTGGCGTATTGCCTAATTCAATCTCTTGTATACACATGTCGCAAAATATGTGTACGTGCGCAGACTCCCATTGTGCAAAAATGACACCTTCCTTTGGTTTACTCATCACTTGACTAAAAACAAGAGTAGATGTTTTCTAATTATTTCAAAACTCCCAACCATTAGACATCACAAAATGCATGCATGAGTATCGCACAATGCTAATACAAATGCTAATTATTTTCGAACATAAATGCATGCAGGAGTAACCTCTTCTCAACATCATGCAATATCAAATAGGCACATAAAGCCCATAAGATTTGTGCACCGGGCTGCCCTTTTAAATCAAAGAGTTCGATCAAGAGGATAAATCAGGAATACACAAACAAAACAGTAAATGAAGCTGAGAATACATTTGCAGTGATAGGTTGGAATTAAATAGATAGAGCAAATTCAAATTTATGTAATCTTGAAACCTATTAGCCGGAAAGCACCACCAAGAGTACAAACTTCAGGCAAACAGAAGAAATAGGTATTTGAGATTTTTAATATAAATTCACTTGGGGAGTAAAGTTCAGAAATACGGGGGAACATCTTTCTTCATCAATTCACTTGCTACTACCTAATATTTTTACAACTGAAGCAGCATATTCTTTTGTCCATAAACATGAAAACTAAAATTAATTGAGATTTTAAAAAAAGTTGCTGGCGGCACAGGATCTTACCACCAGAGAAGATGCAAAGGAGTTGGCGGCGGCCCTGGAGGTGAGATCTACGTCGTTAAAGGCCTGTAAGTGTGTGGGGGAAGAATTAGGAGGAGAGATCGACGGAGATCGAGCAGAAAAATCAAGCAAAAATTGGGAGAAGAATGCTCTCGTTGGCTGACGAGCGGGCGAGAACGGCGGAGATCGAGCAGAAAAATCAAACATACCTTACGGAGTAGAAGAGAGGCGGAGAACGGCGCCAGCGTTGGCCGACAAGCGGCCAAGAGCAACGAAGAAGAATGCGCTACGGCTAGGGCACGAGAGAAAAAAATCGGGAAGTCGGGAAGAAGAAACTTGCGGAAATCAGGGCCTGTCGCTGCTTTTGACGAAACGCCATTCCACTGCGATTTAAAAAGAACTGTTTGACACTGCTTCCCCTGCCGCAGCAGTGTGCAACACCCCTGCCGCTTTACCAAACTGGGCCTAAGCGATGGTACGAGAGTCTTCATCATCCCAATCTTGTAACATGACATCAGTCTTTGCTAGGCTATTCCTTCAATGTGATTCAATTTTCTTCACGCTTTTTGAGTAATGTGGATAAATTGGGCCCATTGAAGGTTATTTTTTCTAGTGAGGTAATGACTGTGATGGAGGACGGGAGCATCATTTGGGATAAGGTGAGATACATAGTTGAGGAGCCGACAACTGATTTAGAGTAGTCTGCCATTCTAATATACCAGAACGACAACACCCTAAAGAAGCTGCACCGAAAAAGAATGAAAGCTGGTGTCAGGGAGTCTGTCTTCTGCTCCGACATGGAAAGTCGACGGGATCAATATTGATAGAGGAAGACGAGATCGATGTTGGCAGAGGAAGAAGGGATCAACATCGTATCAATGTCGAGCACGGGATTCCCCTTCGTCGTTGAGCACAAGATGCCGCCTCTTCGTTCGTCGAGCTGAAGATACCGCTTCTTTGTTCGTTGAGCAGAAGATGTCGCTT
The DNA here is from genome assembly GCA_039513925.1 of Platanthera zijinensis. Classification (NCBI taxonomy): domain Eukaryota; kingdom Viridiplantae; phylum Streptophyta; class Magnoliopsida; order Asparagales; family Orchidaceae; genus Platanthera; species Platanthera zijinensis. The sequence continues at coordinate 234,741,543 of CM077081.1, forward strand.
CATTCGTCAAGCACGCAATGAAGGCAGCAGGTTGACGAGCACTACAATGAATGCAAAATATAGCGGCTTGGGCATGCAATTCCTACGAGAAATCTCTAATACTATGTAGGAAATATGAAATGCTTAAACAAAGCATCAAGGAATATATATACACTTACATTGAGGGGGCATAAAGATTAGAAAAGCCCATTACAATGAAAGTAAAATACAAACTACATATACATAACTTTAATTACAGAACATAACTATATATATATATCTATACTAGTATAAAAAGAAACTCTTGAGTTCTACAGTAGGGTCTGTCGGTTACATTTGCTATTCCAATTTTATCCATGTCCTGTTTGTTCGCCGCCCTCCGTCGCGTGAGCCTCCAGGTAAAATTTTTTTTAAACAACTCACGGTAGAGGCCACCGCCGGCAGCGGCCTGACCGGACTCCACCGACGGGGTCACCGGACGCTGGCGACCTCGGCGGGGGTAGGCCGGAGGCGGTCCGGTGGGAACACAATCAGCGGTGGCCCTGACCGTGATCGCCTGTTTAGGGGGTCACGGTCAGGGCCACCGCCAGATCGCCTCCGGCCTACCCCAGCCAGGGTCACCGACGTTTGGCGACCCCGTTGGTGGGGTCTGGTCAGGCCCTTGCCGGCTTCGCCGGCGACGGTGGCCTCCACCGTCGAGGGAAATAAAAAAAATTACGGTGGAGGCCAATGCCATCGACGGAACCGGAGAGGCCTGATCGAGCGGAGCTCTGGCCGAGCAGGCCAGCGAAACAGGCGAAGAGGTCGGGAGAGATGCCGGAGGAGGTGCGTCGGAGTAGGGCTTGCCTTGAGAAGAGATCGTCGTGAGGTGGCTCCGGAGAGGGGCTTGCCGGGGGAGAGCTCACCATGGAGGAGAGGAAGCATTAAGAGAACACACAGAGGTAGGTGACAGACCTACTTGGGTTTTTTATCGTCAGTGTTTTTCTTCTCCTTTGCATCGCCATCGTCTCTGGCGGCGGCAACCGGTTTCTTATCGCCGTCTGTGGACTTCTTAGGCGGATTTATCGACGTGAGGAACTCGCATCCGGTGGATTTTGTTGCGGTGGTCGTTGTCGTTGGCGTCGAATGCGACGTTGAGATGGTGGTGGTTGCCTTGGTCGGGGAGGTAGGAGGGGGCGACGCGTCTGGAGAGGGAGGATTTGAGGCGGAGCTCTTCGGTCTTGGTGATGACGTCCAGGGGGAGATGCTTGGCCAGGAAAGATTAAAATAAAAAAATTTAAATAGAAAGATTAAGATAATAAAATAAATAAATAAATATAAAGGTTAACATTATAAAGATAATAATAAATAAAAATATATATATAAAGATTAAGATAATTAAATAAAAAAAATAAAAATTAAGATAATTATAAATAGAAAATTAAATATAAAAATTAAGATAATTATAAATAAAAAATATTTATAAATATAAAGATTAACTTTAATAATAAAATAAAAATAAATTAAAAATAAAATTATGTATAGAATTTAAATTAAAACTAACAATAAGTATAATAAGTATAAAATTATAATTAAAATTAAAAATACGTAAAATAAGTATAAAATTCTCTAAGATACCAGTTTCTTCACACGGGCTATGCCCGTGCTCGAAGCTCTCCGGCGGCCTTTGACCGCATCGAAGCGGGCTTTGCCCGCCTCCGCACGGGCTTCTCCCGCCTCCGCACGGGCTTCTCCCGTGCTTGATGCTCCGGGAGGTCTTTCGTTGCATAAAAGCGGGCTTCGCCCTCTTCCACAATCCACCAGCCCGACGCCACACCCGCCACTCGCGACCCCCGGAGTCTTATGGTTGTTGTTTGATTTTGCATACGCACTCCGGGGGCCTGCGGGTGCGGCGTCGGGCTGGTGGATTGCATGGAAGCGGGCGAACCCTGCTTCTATGCGACCGAAGGCCGCCCGGAGCTTCAAGAATGGGCGAAGCCCGTGTGGAGGCGGGCGAAGCCCGTGCGGAGGCGGGAGAAGCCCGTGCGGAGGCGAGAGAAGCCCGTGCGGAGGCCGGAGAAGCCCGCCTCGATGCGGCCGAAGACCGCCCGAGAGCTTTGAGCACGGGCGTAGCCCGTGCGAAGAAGCTTGTATATATATATATATTGGTAAAATGCATATACACGTAACACGTATATAAAATATACGCGCCTTTTTGAACTGCGTCTTCTACGTGCATTTTTATGAAAAGTGTTCAACACAAAAGTTGTAGATCTCGACTCGGGCCGTCCGAAAAAAGTCACGCCGAACATATGTATGGATGTCCGAGTTTGGCGTGACTTTTTTCGGGGGCCAAATCGGGGGCCTAAACGGCTTCAAATCAAAAAGTGTTTAGCATGAAAGTTGTAGATCTCGTCAGATCTCGACGAGATCTACAACTTTCGTGTTGAAGACTTCTAATGAAAATGCACGTAAAAGATGCAGTTCAAAAAAACATATATTACTAAAATACACTTAACTCGTATATACAACAAACCCTATATATATATAAATATAAATATATATATAGCCGGCCCGATGGCTACGCGCCTTCGCCCGCCCCCTGCTGGCTTCACCCGCAACATATGCATATGAGTACTCAAAATGACCGTAATAAAATATACATCACTATTATAATTTTTATTTTGTAAAAAAATATCCATATATACGTATATATATATATATATATTTCTTTCTCTCTCTCTCCCCCCTCTCTTTCTCTCTCTCCCCCCTCTCTTTCTCTCTCTCTCTCCCCGCACTCTTTCCCCCTCTCTCTTACTTTTTCTCTCTCTCCCTCTCTGTCTTTATCTATCATCTATATTATATATTATATAATATGTATATATATATTATTTAATAATATAATTCTCAACTCTTCCTCTCCGCCGTCCTCTCCTCCTCTCTCTCTCTCTCACCGCCCCCTCTCTCTCTTCTCCCCGTTTCTCTCTCTCCCTCTCTTTCTCTCTCATCCCTCAACCAGCTATTGCCTTAGGAGAGCTAGTGAGATGTCATTTTTTAATTGAGAAAATAATGTACGGCTGATAAATAAATCATTCAGATCTCACGGTCCATATCCATTCAATTAGTTTATAATTCATGAATTTGATATTTCTTTATATATGGTATATATATATATGGTTATTTACCCGAACTTCCCCCTCGAAGTTTGCGTAATTACAACTTGCACCCCCTTACTTTCAAAAAAATAATTATATATATATATATATCTATACCATATTAAAGAGAAATACTGAGGTCTGCAAATAGTCTGAGTTTGAAATTATGACTAATTATATGGGCCGTCGGATTAAACTGTTTTGATCATAAGCCGTTGGATCTCTTCCACTCAACCAACCCCCTCTCTCATTTTTTTCGTATGGGTCCTAAACCTATTAAAGGGAGCCTAAACCTATGTGAAATTACAGTTATACCCCTACATAAGGCATAAACTAATTCAAAATAAAAGCCTGAAATGACAAACAGGCTGGTTCTAACACATGCCCGCAAGCCCGCAACCCCGCAACCCGCAAGCCAAACAAGCCCGCAGCCCACAAGCCAAGAAGCACGCCTGATTTCAAAAAATAACCGCGGAATTCTATATTTAAACACAAAAATTTGAAACCTGCCGGCAGTGTGGGATTAAAACAGGGGGGTGAACAGTGCGGGAGCACTGTTCACCCGCCTGTTTTTTTATTATATTATATATTATATACTAAATATATATAATATATATATTAAATAACAGGCGGGTGAACAGCTCACGCCACTGTTCACTCGCCTGCAATTAATTTATAAATTTATTATATTATAAATATATTATAAGTATATTATAAATGTTGGATATTACATTTAATATTGCATTAATGTTAAATGAATATTGCAATATATTCTCCCATCCTAAATATATTGCAATATATTGCATTAATATTAAATGAATTTTGCAATATATTTATATCCTAAATATATTGCATTAATATTTACATTGATTTTGTATCCTAAATAGGACGATTCCTATTTAGGAATTATGGAAGCACACAGATCAATGACGTGTCATATTGTTGTAATAATATAAATACCCCTATGTGGATGAATAAAATTAATGAACCTTTGTCCTCCAACATGGTATCAGAGCCTTAGGGCTAAAATACCTCTCCCGCTCCCGTTAGTCTTCCTCTTTCCCCCGCACGAACAAACCACCGACCCCCGCCCACCAATCCGCCGCACCCCACTCCCACCTCCGCTCGGTGTACGCACGTCGCGCCCACGCCTCGCCTCCCGTACCACCAACAGACGGGCATCGACTCTCTTCCAGCGGCCCCCGGCCACCGCCGACACTTCCGGCCCCTCTCCGGCATCGTCCACTTGATACCGCACATGCGGTGCTCCTCCTAATGCTCTTTCCGGTACCTACACCATTTCGTTTTGACTCCTTTCCTCTTTATATGAGGCCGACCTTGTTTCTCTCTAGGCCGATCGTTGTTCTCCCGGGGGATCTGGATTTATATTCTTGATCGCCATGGCCGGGACCGGTGGCTCACCTACCGAATCTTCCACAACAAGTACACCCCCAACTACAGTGTCGTCCAGCGGCTTCTCTCGCCCGGGATATGACCACAATACGCCTCAAATCACAACGATTCGTCTAGACGACACCAACTATCTCCCGTGGTCTCGGGCTGTTACACTTGCTTTGAAGAGTCGGCGACTGTTTGGCTATGTCATGGGCACTACACCCACACCTCGTTCAGATTCACCAGATTGGGTGCAATGGGAGTCAGAGAACTCCCTCGTCATGTCCTGGCTGACTAACTCCATGATCGAATCCATCGCTCACAACTATCTCTTTCTGGATACGGCTGCAGACATTTGGCGAAGGGCAGAAACCACCTACTCCTGCTGCGGCAACGCGGCCCAGATCTTCCAGTTACGACGAAAAATCTTCCTTCTTCGCCAAGGAGATCGCCCACCGTCTGCCTACTACCTCGAGTTCACCCAGCTATATCAGGAGTACGATCACTTCGACTCCATCACATTGGCGTCGCCTGAGGATGAGATTCTTGTTCGCGCACGGGAAGATCGCAACCGAGTTTTCGAGTTCTTTCATGGGCTCCATAGGGACTTCGACCAAATCAGCGTGCAGATACTTGACCGCTCCCCCTTACCCTCTCTTCCAGAGGTTTTCAGCCTCGTTCTGCAGGAATTCGATCGGAGGCAAACTTGGACTCCGGAGCCTCCTCCAGATGGTTCGGCCCTGGCAGCCCATGCGGGCCTACGTACGGCTCGAGATTCTCGGCCGAGGTCCACTGACAAGGATCACCTGCTCTGTGACTGTTGCGGAAAGAACCGTCATACCCGGGAGACTTGCTTTCGGCTTCATGGGTTCCCTACACCCCGGGGTGGCTCTTCCTCTCGTGGCGGTCGCGGTCCTAGCCGCACTTCGGGTCGCTCTACCCAGCCTCGCTCCGCGCACCTGTCTGATGTTTTCGACGAGCCACAGCTTCCGCCAACTCCGTCAGCAACCACTTTGACTCTGACGCCTGATGAGGTTCTTGCTTTCCGTCGACTGATGCAGGGTCCAGAGCCACATGCCTCTTCGTCCTCATATGCCCATCAGGGGCCTTCCGGTGCTCATGCTGCCGCCACCCGTCCCTCTACTCACTGGATCATTTATTCTGGAGCAACGAACCATATGATCGGCTCCTCCTCAGGTTTTGTGTCCTACCTTCCGTTGTCCGGCCGGGACAAAGTGAGCATCGTTGATGGTTCCCTCTCTCCCATTGCCGGAAAGGGCTTCATCTCATGCTCCTCCCTAACTCTTTCCTCTGTCCTTCATGTTCCGAACTTTACCCGAAATCTTCTTTCTATTAGTCATATAACCAATTCTATGAACTGCTCAGTAACTTTCTTTCCTTCTTCGTGCATTTTTTAGGACCTGAAAACAGGAACGGTGATTGGAACTGGTAGCCTGGTGGACGTGCTCTATGTGTTCGATTCTTCCACCACTGTCTCTCCTCCCCGAGCCCTCCATGTGGATCGGACAGCTACTTTGGAGTCCTGGTACTGCCGGGTAGGACATCCGTCTACCAATTCTATGAAACGTTTATTTCCTACTTTTTCGTCTGCATTAGTTGATAACTTTCGCTGTGATACATGTGATCGGGGTAAAAATCATCGTAACTCTTTTAATCACATTTCTTCTTCTAGTACCGCTCCTTTCCATTTAATTCATAGTGATGTTTGGGGCCCCTGCCGGGTTGCATCGATTTCGGGTGCTTTTTGATTTGTAACTTTTATAGACTGTTTTTCACGTACCACCTGGGTCTACCTTATGAAAGCAAAAAATGAAGTTTTTCCCTTGTTCCAGCGGTTCTACAACATGGTCTCTACCCAGTTCTCGACCCCCATCAAAATTCTCCGCACCGATAATGGCCGAGAATTCATTGATTCCACTTTCGAGCAATACCTCGCCGATCGTGGAATTATCCATCAGACATCCTGCGCCTACTCACCTGCCCAAAATGGGTTGGCTGAGCGAAAAAACCGCCACCTATTGGAAGTCACTCGGTGCCTCCTCCTCCACATGCAACTCCCTAAATACTACTTGGGGGACGATGTACTCACCGCAGCTTACCTTATAAACCGTATGTCATCCCGTGTTCTCGGTTTCAAAACTCCCCTCACCACACTTGGGGTGCCACCTACCACTCTCCAACCACGTGTTTTTGGGTGTGTTTGTTTCGTCCATATCCACCACCGCCCGAAACTTGATGCTCGTGCGCACAAGTGCGTATTCATTGGCTACTCCCCCACTCAGAAGGGATATAAATGTTTTGACCCAGTCAACAAGAAGGTTTACGTTACCATGGACGTTACCTTCCGGGAATCTGAGGGCTACTACGGGTCCTCACTTCAGGCGGGGGCTCTCCCCACAACGGAAGTAAGTCCCCTACCTTACTCTGACACCCCCTACCTATTCCTCCGGTATACCATCCCTCTCAGTCTACACGCCCTACTCCTTGCGCCCCTCCTGTCAAGGACCCTGTCCCTAAACCTGTGTAGGTTTATTCTCGTCGACCCAAGGGATCGAACACGCGGCCCGCCATTTGGATATCAGACCGCCCACCTGACCCGTCGTCAGGATCCATCATCCCTACGGAAGGTACCTCCACTCAACATCCATTATCTCAGTTTGTTTCTTACTCATCCCTGACAGCTTCCCATGGAGCATTTGTTTCCTCTTTGTCCACTGTCTCTATCCCCACTTCATGGCAGGCTGCCTTTTCCGACGATAGGTGGAGGTTAGCAATGCTCGAAGAAATGAGTGCCCTGGGAAAAAACGGCACATGGGACTTGGTCCAACTACCACCAGGAAAGAAGGTTGTTGGATGTAAGTGGGTATTCGCCGTCAAACAGAACCCCTCGGGCATTGTAGAAAGATACAAGGCACGACTAGTGGCAAGAGGCTTTACTCAGACAGAGGGCATAGACTACCAGGAGACCTTCGCTCCTGTTGCAAAAATGAATTCGATCAGAATCCTCATGTCTTGTGCTGCTTGCAAGGATTGGCAACTCTGCCAATTGGATGTGAAAAATGCTTATCTTCACGGCGACCTGGAAGAAGAAATCTATATGGCTCTCCCTCCGGGACTCACCCCCAGTGGATCAAAAGGGAAAGTGTGCAGATTACGGAGGCCACTCTATGGCCTGAAACAATCAGCCAGGGCCTGGTTTGGAAGATTCCACAAAGCCATGCACAGGTTTGGGTACCGCCAGAGCAATGTCGACCACACCCTCTTTATCAGAATCAATAAGGGGAAGTTAACCGTCCTGATTGTCTACGTTGATGATATCATAATCACTGGGGATGACAAGGTGGAGATTCAGGCACTGAAGGAGAAGTTGGCAAAAGAATTCGAAGTAAAAGATTTGGGAAATCTCAAATACTTTCTCGGCATTGAAGTTGCACGGTCAAAACATGGCATTTCCTATCACAAAGGAAGTATGCCCTCGACCTCCTTGAAGCCACTGGGATGAGCGGATGTCGACCTGCCGACACCCCAATCGAAGCCAATCACAAGCTCGGCAGAGAAGATGGCGATGTGATTGACGACATTCCCAGTTACCAGAGGCTGGTAGGAAAGTTAATCTACTTATCTCATACTCGTCCAGATATCTCTTATGCCGTGGGAGTTCTCAGCCGTTTCATGCACTCTCCAAAGGCCCGTCATATCGATGTCGCACATCGTGTCCTCCGCTACCTCAAGTCCTCACCAGGGAAGGGAATCCCGTTCTCACCAAATAAAGAGTTGACTATTGAAGTTTACACTGACGCAGACTGGGTTGGATCACCTACCGATAGGCGCTCTACAACCGGATATTGTTCCATGGTTGGTGGAAATGTGGTCAGCTGGAGAAGTAAGAAACAACATGTGGTTGCTAGATCCAGTGCTGAGGCCGAGTTCAGAGCGGTCGCACATGACATTTGTGAAGGATTATGGGTCTCCACAATCCTGAAGGAACTTGGGCTTAAAGGAAGTGAGCCTATCAGATTGTATTGTGATAATAAGGCTGCAATATCCATTGCCCACAATCCGGTGCAGCATGATCGTACAAAACACATTGAGATTGACAGACATTTCATCAAGGAAAATATCGACCGAGGAACCGTTGTTATTCCTTTCATACCGTCTAACCAACAGTTGGCCGATGTTCTCACAAAGGGTCTAAGTTCCAGTATGTTCGCAGATATTATTGGCAAGTTCGGCATGGCTGACATCACACGCCCAACTTGAGGGGGGTGTTGGATATTACATTTAATATTGCATTAATGTTAAATGAATATTGCAATATATTCTCCCATCCTAAATATATTGCAATATATTGCATTAATATTAAATGAATATTGCAATATATTTATATCCTAAATATATTGCAATATATTGCATTAATATTTACATTGATTTTGTATCCTAAATAGGACGATTCCTATTTAGGAATTATGGAAGCACACAGATCAATGACGTGTCATATTGTTGTAATAGTATAAATACCCTTATGTGGATGAATAAAATTAATGAACCTTTGTCCTCCAACAATGAATATATTTTTTTATTTTCTTATGTATAAATATATTATATTATAAATATATTATAAGTATAATATTTATTTATTTTTTCATTAGTTTAGGGCGGGCCCGTCGGGGGGGGGGCGGGGCTGGGTACTGTGGCGCGTATCCATCGGGCCGGAGGCCCGTGCCTGTCACTCGTGTGTATATATATATATATCCAGTAGTGTGAGTTATTGATTTGAATAATTTTTAGTGTAGTTATTAACTATTTAAATTGTTTGATTTTAATCAAATACTTGGCTCTTAATTATTGGATTTTTCCCTTGGGTAAATAAGAATAGATAGAAGGAGACCACTTAACTGAAACTTGGATACGCATAATTGCTCTCCATTGGCCATTTAAACTAATCTTTTCTTATTCCTAAAGCTAGGATGATGAAATTACCTATGAGTTCTAGCTCGTGAAATTACCAATGAGTTCTTGCTCATGTCAGGTTGTGAGTGGGTGCATAGTTGTGAAAAGGAGAAGTCCCAAAGAGGATCTTTTAGACCCTTCCTTCTCCTAACCTTTCCTGTGGTGAGGGATACAATGGAAGCCGAGCTCGACTAAGAGAGAAGAGGAAGAGGGGGTGGGGGTGGGGGGAGCCTTAATCAACCCTACCCCTAACTTGCGAGGATGAGGGGAGGAGAAAAAATTAACATGAGAAATTAGGTTAAATTCTTGCATGTTTTTCGAAGACCTCCCTTGCTCACTTATATTGTGAGGGGAAAGTTCCACAATATTTTTGTTATGCCCCTCACCAGGCTACATGATAAGTGCGTATAATCGATTACATGAAAAGGAGATACAATGTAAGAAATAAAGATACATACAGTTATGGCCACACATCGTTACCCCCATTGTGAACCCATGACATGTACACATTGAAGTAGAACCTCTCATAAACTGAATGGTATGATGGCTAATTTGTGGAATATGTAGCTGATTAAGTCATTAGAGTACAAATAACTTATATTCTAGTAATTTATAGATGCTTATGGTTCTCTTTTTTGAATTTTCTTAGGAATGCCTGGACTTACAGCTTATGTTGGATTCAATGAACTAAGCTCTCCTAAGAAAGGAGAAACAGTCTTTGTTTCAGCTGCTTCGGGCGCTGTTGGCCAACTTGTTGGGCAATTTGCTAAGTTGATTGGTTGCTATGTGGTTGGAAGTGCAGGCTCTCAGGAGAAGGTAGTTGCATTCTTCATGACAGAGGATTTATGCCCTGTTTGGGGAGGCTGATCGCTTCTGGTGCAAATCAACCAAACGCCACAATGCCTCCGAGGCCATTTGGGGGCTGCTATTGGGCGTGGCACGCTCGTGAAAATCAGCGCAAAACCACCAATTGCACGCGGTTTTCGGCCCGTGCACCGGACCATGGGCGTGGTATGGCATCCACAGGACCACAGATCCACACCGCCCGCGATCTGCTTCTCCAAACCGGCCTTTACTCTTCTATGGTTTTCTTCTGAAGTTTTCTTGTTAGTTGATCACCATTATTAACTTCTTTAACTGGTTTGTTAGGTTGATCTCCTTAAAAGCAAGTTTGGATTTGATGATGCATTCAACTACAAAGAGGAGCACGATCTGAATGCTGCTCTAAAAAGGTCAGTTTCAATGATTCCATTATCTGGATGATATCCATGTTGTATTGTAACTATTGTTTTGTGTCCAAACTTTAATATTATAATTATCACCTGCACAAGGAAACAGCTGTGATTATGCAATTCATTACTCATATAAAATGCACCATCATTTTCATAAGTAGTTTCTATAAGCAACTTGAAAGCTGTCCTTCCGTGTTCACGGGAAATTTTATTTGAAATTTATAAACTGAGATTACACCAAAATACTTAGACACCGACACCTTTCTGCAACTCTCCACACTCATGTTTGAGCCACCCATAACTTTAACCAACTCTCCAGAAATATGCTTGTTAGGATTTTATCCATCTGTATGCGGATGCACCCACCAAATGCAGAATATGACGAGCATGAAGTAAATCAAAAGAGATTAAAAACAAAAAAGGGCACAAGTTCATTGTGGTTCAACCTCAAAATATGCCTACATGGCTACATCCACTATAAAGGAGAGGTGATCCGATCCACTGATAACAACTGCCACAGAGATGATATGCAATAAAAAACTTTACTAGCCCCTTCTCGTATGCCAAGCACAAAAGAGAAACTCCAAAGTTGGATTGTACATTGGATCTGATACAATGCATATGCTGATTGTGATTGCCAAATACTAAAAACTAAATCTGACTCCCAATTTAAGTTGCTCGCATACTAACCTGTTGTTGATGTCCCCAAATATTGATGATCATAACATAGTTGTTGTCTTTGATCATAAGATTCATCAACTTCAACAAAGATGGAGATCCAAGTTAGAGCCAGATTCAAGTTGGAACTCATGTTAGTCATATTTGAAATGTTGATGTCGTTCATGATTTTTTGAGATGCCAAAATGCCTGGCCTGCTTAAAGTTTGTTGCCGGGCATACATTGGCGGAGATAACCAAAGATTGAACCTCCCCGCTGATGGGGGAGTAGGCCGCCCAACCCATTTGGGTCTACTCCCGATAATCTCGGGTGCGATGGCGATCAGAACTGTTCATTTCGAGCGGCTTGCCGATCATAGTATTTTTGTCTCATGTTGCACTTTATTTCGAGTTGTATTTTTATATTTTTTTGAGTCGGAGCATCGGCCAATCATAGCCGTTCATTGTTCCTTAGAAAGTTTTAAATAGAGGGTGAGAGCTCTCATTTTAGGCATTGAAGATTGGAATTCAGAAAATCTAATCCTTGGTCACTACGGTGCCGAAACCGTTTTCGGGTGCGAAGCCCGGGTCCACCTCCTACCCTCCATTCTCCTTGGCCGGCCCCTGCCATCCTCCCTCTAGGCCGGCCACTCCCCCCCACCCACACACACAAGCCAAAGCCGATCACTCCCCCCCCTCCTTCCATAGCATCAACCGGCCACCTCCACCACCTCCCTCCCCTCTACTCCAAAAGCTACAACAGCCACCATACTTCTCTCCATTCTTCACCAATCAGCCGTCCAAGCATCCCCCTCTCCTCCGTTATAGCTACAGCTAGCCACCTCCACCCTCCTTCCTCCTCCACAAGCCAACCCGGCCACCAAATTCCCATTCCCCTCCCTCCTCAAAACCAGCCACCAAATAACAAGAAAACAACCCCCTCGCCTTCGGTGATCCCCCACCTCCCCCCATCATTTCCCTAACATTTCCCATTTTTTGGCGATCGCCGGAAAACGTCTCCGGTGATCTCCACCACCACCGGCGACCTCTTCCAGCCACCACCAACCACCACCCTCCACCACTTCCCATTACTACCTACTAACCCACCATTTCCACTGCTAATTTTAGGAAATTAATTCCTAAAATTAAGGCTAACTTACCACTTCCCCACTTTCCCCTCATCAAATTGACCGACCCTCTCCCACTTCCCCTTTAACTTCCCCACATAAAAACAAACCCAAACCTCCTTCAAATAACCAACCCCCACTTCCTCCAAATTGGTTGACCGATCCCCCTCTCTCTGCCTTTTCCCCTACTCACACTGAGCTTCCTACATTCACCCTCACAACGCTTAACTCCTCCACTTCCTCACTAAAACCAACAACCAACTCTTTCCCCCCCTCCCCGCCCCTCTCTCACTCTCAAGTGGAGCCACAACCATATTTTCCCCTCCCCCACACACTCCAACCAAACAAGCTTCAACCCACAACCAAGCCTAGCTCGGTAACCCACTTTTCTCCCCTCCACCAGCCCTCCCATTGTTAGAACTTCCTGGCAGCAAACACCACATTCCAGCCCCTGTACAGTTACTGTCCAGGCCCCATTTCAGCCACCCTACATGTAATACCCGAACAAATATAAATGTTTTACTTTGTAAAATAAAAATTATGTGATTACTCCCCGATGATGAAAGCAAAAATGCAGTGCTGATGCGATGTCGCACGATAATTTTATGTTCGGCTTTTCCGTTTGATTCTGCGACAGTCGTTTCGTTTTCGTTTCAATTTGAATGGCTTGAGTTGGCCGGATGTTTTATGAGCTGATGGAGTTTGGGCTTGATTTGGTTTGGGGTTTCTTTGTTTGGACCGGCTGGGTGCTGGGTTGTTTGTTCTCCTGTGGCCGGTTTTATTTTATTTGCAATGTCTTACCGGTTACCGGATATTGGACCGGCTCTACCGGTTAGGCGGTGAAGTATCCAGAGCCTTATATTCTTATCCTTATCATCTTTTTCTCATTTCGACGGGAGGAAGAAACGGAAGAAGCCGCTGCCGCCTCTTGTGCTATCGGGCTCGATTCTCCTCCGATTTCTGCGATTTTTCTTGCAATTGAGAGGTAATCTCCTTCCCTCAACTCCTCTTGTGTTGATTTTGAAGTTGATGTAAGGATTTCATATGGATGAATACCTAGGGTTTGGGGTTTTTGGTTTTCTTCACTCCCTTTTGGAATTAAAAGTTTCTGTATTTCCCTAGAATCACAGTTGGAGGCTAGGGTTTGAGTTGAGTCTAGGCTCCTTAAGTGAGTCTGTGCTTGGACAGTGCTGTGTGTGCTGTGAGTGTGTCGGCTGTGCATTACTTGGATGCTGGTTGTGTTTGGGCTGGTTGTGTTTGGGCTGCTTGTGTTAACAGTCCGCTCGGATATATGTAAGGCGCAATCCTAAAGTAAATGATATTTTGATACTGCAGAGAATGACGTCCGGCGATAGACGTGATGTGACTCCTTCGAGGGACAAGGGTAAAGGAAAAGTTGGGGTGAGTCCTTACTACTTTCTGGTGAACTGGTTATGCTAGTTACTTCCTATATTTGATATCACTGAAAATATGAATCGCCGAAACGCTAACGTGACTTAGCGAGCGATAGATTTCTGAGGGGAAAATATATAAATAAATCTTATGTTAAGAAAATGAAATTAAACGGAAAGATAGAATTGAATTTGAGATCGCGTCGACGCATCGAAAAACTAAGGGTCGGCCTAGTAGGGGGGATGCTTCAGACTCCTACACCTCGTGAGAGGGGTAGAACTCTCACACCTCGTAGGAGGGGTCGAACTCCTACGGAATATGATGAAAATCCAAGTTAGGAGGCGTGGAAGCCTGCTGCGCATTTGAGCGCCCTAAAGCGGATTGATATGAAGGGTCGACGGACCCGGATGATAGAGATATTTGAATGACCCTTAGTATTTCAAGAAGCACATTACGAATTAATGGAACTTGATAGAAACAGAATAAATGAAATATGAACTGATATCCGAATAGAATTGTTGAGTTTTCCTATTACTAGCTTAGACACATGCTCCTATGATTTATTGTTGTTGACTCTCTTGTCTGATTGCAGTGCGAAGATACTGGTAAGAGTAAGGAATTCACTTAGTTTTCAAAACTAATTGGTTCCTAATTTTCTTTCAGGAGCAGAGTACCAGCGTACTAGACCCCATTAGGCGGGCGCAGGCAGATGCAGATCGAAGACCAGTTGAAGATGTGACTCGTCTACGGGTTAGCCTGAGTTTTTCCTTGTACTATGATAGCTAGATGAAATGTACTAGATGTAGAATTTTTCCTTACCTGGCTTTGGGATAGTGTGTATATTCTGCACATTAAGAAATTGTGATGTTATATATTCTCACTGGTATACCCTGTTGTTTTGATATACTGCTGCGTATGTTTATGCAAAACCCTCAGAAAGATTGATTTAGATTGTGGTGGATTCTGGGCCGTTACACTACAACCTCGGCAAGTCTTCCAGAAGAGCCTCCAGCCCTCCCCTCTTAATAGTTGATGGTAATCAAGGTGTGTTGTTCTTATTTTTGCATTGAATCTTGCGTTAGCTCTCAACTTATAGAGATAGTGACTTGTAAGTCTTGTTTCAGTCGTTTTCAGTCTTTGTAATTTCTCATTTAATTAGTATTTATTTTCGCGCATTCTTGCGCTTATACTCCACTCACGTGTTTCCATATTTGAAAGTTTCGACTCTTTGCGGACGATCAAGTTAATATAGTTTTATAAATATCAATTGTTGCAAGTAACTTGTCGGATTCAAGCATGGTTGCATATAGGAGTTCACACATTTATTTTCTCATCACATAGGACCTTCCTAAGTCACCCGCCCTACGACATACGAACGAGGCAACGATAATGTAGTCAATCTCTTTTACCAAATCCATTTCGTCCCCAATCCATGTGGGTTCAACAAACTTTCCCATACACGCGTGAAGCATGGTGATGCAGACTATGCTGTAGAAGCGACTAGTTACGTAATCCTAGGTGCGGTGCCGAGGGAAAATCAAACTCCAATTAACCTTGATGATGTATGCAATGGACAAATGATATAACAATTGATTAAAGTAGTAATTAGAATTTAAACCATGTAGATTATTATAGAGCAAATAACAAATCTACTTTAAGCATGTGGGTATGGCTTTCGTTCGTGAAAGCCCAAGTTTCCAATCTAAAGAAGCAAATAAATCCTGCAAGTTGTAAACAATCATGAAACAAATGCACTAACAAACTATCATTCCAAATCATACGAGAAATCTTAGTCCATACAATAAAGAGACGCAAAAATACAAAACTACTAATACTCACGAGGAAAGAGAGATTTTATGTGGGAGAGGTGGAGATATGATAGCCTTGGTGGTTATACGGTTTCCCTGAGGATTGGAGGAAGCTAGACAATGACAGTGGAGGATGACGGGCGGTTGGATCTAGTGGAGAGAGAGTTTATTGGATTGGGGCATGGAGGAGACGTGTCGCTGGGATAGTACAATCACATGAGGGCGGTTGTAGAGGGTTTAGCGGTGATTTTCGGGGTTTGGCGAGGGTTGGTCGGCGTGGAGGGCTGGGTAGTTGAGACGAGGAGCTGGTTGGTGGTGGGAGGGAGGAGGGTGTCCAACAAGCTTTGGAGACAGTCTGGACTAGTGTTACTGGAAAGGGACTGCAAAGACTGTTATAGCCGGGGGCTTGGAGTGTGTCCGGTGGCTGGTGTAGGAATTCAGATGATTGTAGAGGTGTTAGGAAAGTGCAGTTTGCAGCGTGATTACGAGGTAGCAATGGAGAGCCTAAGGAGGCATCACCTTAGGGTTCCGTGGAGTCGGCACCACGAAAGATCTTGGGATTTTCGGGAGTGCCTCCAAAAACACCCAATGCCTCCACAAGCCCCCTTCTCTTATTTATAATTAAAACATCTTAGGGCACCCATCGTGGATGACTATGATTGATTATGCACAATAAATGGGCAATCTTGAGAAATATACATAAAAATTAAAATAAACCACCT
Source organism: Platanthera zijinensis (assembly GCA_039513925.1). NCBI lineage: Eukaryota > Viridiplantae > Streptophyta > Magnoliopsida > Asparagales > Orchidaceae > Platanthera > Platanthera zijinensis. Next base: position 234,757,959 of record CM077081.1, read on the forward strand.
GAAAATGTCCAAATAACTCTCCAGACGCAACCGTGGACTCGGATCCTCAAAACGGCGAGCCGATCAACGCCTCCTGCGAGAATAGACATGTGTAGGCCCTATTGGGCTACGACCCACACGTGATGAGTGATCCCCTTCAACTTCCCATGTTTGAAAAGTCTTCATCTCCAATGAATGGAGATGGTCATACCGTCGTTGAAGCTCATGGACGAGTCTTTCAAGCTCCGCAGACACTATCCATGTATCATTGGTGAAGGTGTGTCCTCTACAATGCTCCAAGTAATGACACTTGGCGTTAGGATTGAAGATACCCAAATATGACACTATCTCTTTAATGATGTCAACACTCAATTCAGATGCTGATGGAACCTGATGCATCCTTTGCCGCATCCTAATCCATGCATATTATTTTTCAGCTTTTATTTATTAACATGTATTTCTTTCGAGCATTTTTGTTTGAAGTTGGTTGGCTCATCGGGTTGACCGTCCGATGAGATTTTGAATAAAAAGGTCCGGTAATTTTAGTCGTTAGGGCGTGACGAGCAAGCTTAAGATTATTTAAAAACGTATAAATTTAAAAATTCAAATTAAAAAAAAAGAACACTTATAGTATGAAATATTATATGTGAGGAAATAATTTCAAAGTTGACTGATATTTGGAAAGTATTTGTAATAACTATTTTGGAATGAATTGATTGAAAAAAATGGAAAATAGAATCCCCATTCTATATATATCCACGACTGTACAAAGGACAGCGGGGCCCGAACAGCAAAAGGAATTGATTTCTTAATCAATTCTTCGACCTTGCCGGTACCACCTCTCCCGCTGCTCTAGTCGCTTCGATAGGGACAACACACCGTTGTTCTGTTGTCTCCCTAGTGCCTGAGAATACCTCATCCCGCACTATTGCCGCTCCTACCACCTCTCCCGCTGCTCTAGTCGCTTCGATAGGGACAACACACCGTTGTTCTGTTGTCTCCCTAGTGCCTGAGAATACCTCATCCCGCACTATTGCCGCTCCTCCCTCCTCGCCGATGCTCCTGCAGGGTCGCCGCCCCGTTCTTGCCTCTGCCAGCGGCGACTCTTTCACTCCAAGCCATCTGACGTCGCTATAGACAGTTGGCTGGCCTCCTTCTATAGGTACCGGTCGAAGCCTCATCTCCTCCCTCCGATGGTTGTTGGCCCCTCACCAAGGTCGTTGCTGTCGAATCCATCGCTTCACTCTAGCAACGGCTCACTGCCACATCTACTCCAACCGTTTCACTCCAGCAACATCCCGCAGCAAAGTCGACTCTGGCCATTCACTTTAGCGACTAGCCGACAACAAGTTTTCCCTCTGCCTACGAATTTGGAGAACTGTTCTCCTGCGGTATCGTCACCCTTCATTGCTCGAACTTTCTGGCTTTAAATTTATGCTTCCATTTAAATAATTAAGATCTTGTCCCGAACGTTCAATCTCCTTTATTACCGTACTTCATAAATTGTTATGTGTGCATTTGCTTGTGGATCTACAACTCTCGTCACAGTTCAACTTGTTAGACGCTCAAGGGAGTTTTTCTCAAATAAAGAATAACGGATTTGCGAACTTCAACGTTGGAAAGTGATTTTGCGCGCGTAAATTCGTTTTGGCTGCTCGACCCCCTTTTTTCAAAAAAAATTTAAAAATCAAATTATTTTCAAAATCTAGTTTTATTTCACAACAAAATTACTATAATTTTTAAAACCCTAATTTTAGTTTACATCAGTTTGATATTAGAGCACTGTGATTTGCTCCTATCACGAATCACGTGGTCAGAGTTTTCTTTTAAAAAATAAATAATTGATGCAAACAATGGCTTCGAAATTCCTAAATCTAGTAATAAACTTAACATGACACAAATTAAATTATAAAGAGCGTTTCCAACACAAGAATTGAACAAACGACGAGGAATGATTAGGGCGAGCGCATGCTACTCGAGGATGAAACAATCTTGCTGAAATTTATCATAATAAACGCTAGTAAAGAAGATTGAGGGGAAGGGAAAGGAGAGATCTCACCGAGGGCTTTCCGCAATAGCTTTGTTGATCCTTCACGGTTCGGTCACAACAGGTAAATGGAGCAGTGGATGGAGGAGGCCTCAGATGGCTGGAGGAAAGTTGCTTGATGGAGGAAGGTTGCCGGAAGGTTGCTGGAGGGTTGTCGGCGTGGCTGACGTAAGCGGGATGCAGAGGTTGGAGGAAGATGGCTGGAGGCGTGGAAGACGGTCGGCGAGAACGGGAGTGGCTATGGAGGAAGACGACACAGGGGGAGTTGCCGGAGTGGTGGCGTGAGCGGGATGCGACTGGATGGAGCTCGGGGAAGTAGCGGGGGAAAGGAGGGAGATTGTTGTTGATGATCGGCGCAGGGGAGAACGGCTCGGGCTCGACGATGCAGGAAGATGCTTGGCGGCGGGATTTCACCGAGAGAGAAACTTCTCAATCTCGGTATTATCCTTCGTTGATTAGGGCTTCTCCCAAAAGGCTATTTATAAGCTCCTCCTTTTCCCTCTTTTTTAGACAAAGAAAAAAATCCTATAAGTTTTTTAATTTCAGCAAGGTTGTTTTATGATAACGCAAAATAACAATGCGACCCGCCCGCACATTCCAAACCAGACCGAACCACTCAGGGTCACGTGAGGTGGTCAGTCTCACGCGCCGGGTCACTATACAAGAAATTTAAACATAAGTGTCCATGACAGTAAATAACTAAAGGACAATACAATAACATAACTGCGACAATAACTAAAGTAAACAAAGACGATACGGCACTAGCGTGCCGGCGACAGGATCACATCAATTCCCCCGGGATTGAGAGAACTCGACTCCGACAAGACTGAGCTGATGGCCGCAACGGAGAGGTCTGGGCGTCGATGCTGAAGCTCTCGGGCGCTGATTCAACTGCTGTCCAAGATGTCCCTTCCCCTCTAAGTAACCAAGTAGCGCTGGTAAGCTACCGCACGAGTCTGGAACTCCCGTACGTGAAGCACCTGGTCGATCTCCTCCGTGGTAGGCGTGAAGGCCGGCTGAAATCCCGCGGTCGCCCCGGGCTCCAAGGTAGGTGGCGGCACAAGCCCGCCACATTGAAAATCGGTGATGTGCCGAATTCCAAGGGTAGATCAACAAGGTAGGCATTCTCACCCAACCGCTTCCTTACCTGAAAAGGACCGAAACGACACTGTCGGAGCTTGTGGTAAGTCCCACTGGGAAATCTTTCCTTTCTAAAGTGTACCAACACCCAATCTCCTTCCGAAAAAGACAAGTCGCGCCGGTGGTTATCGACGCTAGACTTTTATTCTTCGGATGTCACATGCAGCTTATTATGAATAATATCATGCAAAGATTTTAAGTTCTCAACCCAAGTAGTAGCATCAAAAGAAATGAGCTCGTAGGAAGGTAAGGAATGGCGGTCAAGGTAATGGGGAATAGGAAAACCATAAACAATCTCAGAAGGAGACTTGTCGGTGGAACGATTTACGGTGTTGTTGTATGCAAATTCGGCTTGGGCTAACGCTAAGTCCTACTGCTTGGGTTGTTCTCCGGCTAGGCACCTTAATAAATTACCCAGACTTCGGTTGACCACCTCGGTCTGCCCATCAGACTGGGGATGGTACACGCTACTAAAATTTAATTTTGTGCCCAGTTTTCGCCATAACGTCTTCCAAAAATAGCCCATGAATCGCGTGTCCCTGTCGGAAGTGAAAGTGCGCGGTACCCCATGGAGTCGAACCACCTCTCGAAAGAAAAGATGGGCTACGTGAGCCGCATCGGAGGTTTTCCGGCACGGTATAAAATGAGCCATCTTGGAGAATCTATCAACAACTACGAACACAGAGTCAATTCCTCGCGCCGCAGTAGGGAAGCCCTCGGTGAGACGATATAACCCAAAAAGGTGAGACTACTAGTGAGAAAGGTGCATTTTTTTAAGTTGATGATCAAACGGTGTTCTCTTAAGATCTGCAGGACCTGCTTAAGATGTGTAAGGTGCAGATCAGGGTCGAGACTGTAGATAAGGATGTCGTCAAAGTAGACAACAACGTAAGTTCCCATCAGGGGTCTAAGGACTTGGGTCAGCAATCTCATAAAGGTGCTCGGAGCGTTGGACAAACCAAAAGGCATGACCAACCACTCATACAGTCCCTCCCTTGTTTTGAAAACCGTCTTCCATTCATCTCCGTGTCGGATCCGGATCTGATGGTAGCCACTCCGGAGGTCAATTTTCGAAAAAATCTTCGCCCCACTCAGCATGTCGTCTAATCGGGGAATCGGGAATCAGTACTTGACTGTAATCTTGTTGATAGTGCGGCTGTCAACACACATATGTCAAGTTCCGTCCTTCTTGGGAACAAGAAGGGCAGGGACAACGCAGGGACTAAGGCTTTCCCTCACGTGTCCCTTCTGGAGAAGCTCGGATACCTGTCTCCTGAGCTCCTCGTGCTCTCTCGGGCTCATACGATAATGTGGTAGATGGGGTAGGCTTGCTCCTGGGACTAAATCGATGCAGTGCTGAATATCCCTCAGCGGTGGGAGCTGGTCGGGTAACTCATCCGGGGTGAGGTCGTCAAACTCGGTGATCAGAGGTCGAACGACCGCAGGAATCTCCACAGAGGTAGTAGGGGACTCCAAGCCGACTAATACATAGGCGACGGTCCCCTCTCGCATCTCACGACTAAACTGTCGCTCTGTCAAAAGCATGCGGACAGACGGATACGCCATGGTGGTGAGCGTGGTCGTGGGGATAGGAGCCCCGACTGGGACAGCCACCGGGGTGTGAGTCACTGTGAGACAAGACCGTTCTTCTGGGGAAGAAGAACTGTCTTGCGACCGCGATGGTCGAAAGTATAAGAGTTCCTTCGACCGTCATGGACAGTGCTTCGGTCATATTGTCACGGACGCCCCAAGAGAATGTGGCACACATCGAGGGGTGCAACATCACACCACACTGAATCAGAATAGGAAGGCGCAATGGTGAACGCCACGAGGCATCGATGTGATATGACTATCGTGGTGTCACTAGTCACCCAGGATAACTCATAAGGGCGCTTCAGTTTCTGAATCTGGAGGCTTAACTTCTCAACCATGCGTTGGGAGACGAAATTCTCCATGCTCCCGCTGTCAACGATAATAGAACAGTAATGTTCTTGGATGCGAGCAGTGGTGCGAAAGATATTGTGTCTCATCCAAGTGTCATTGGTGGTAGCTCTTGGGGCAAGCAAGCTATGCTGCAGAACACAAATCAATTGATCTGGCTGCTCGCCCTCTACCTCACACTCTCCCTCAAGTGGGTCCTCAGTGTCCCTGACTAAATCGCTCTCCCAGATTCCATACTCTGGATCTCGTCCATCGTCAACCTCTACAACCGCGGTAAACTGGCGCCTTGGACATTCGGATGATTTATGTCCCGGCTCCATGCACTTGTAGCATCGAAACACGGGCTTAGAGGTGACGGTCTCCTTCCCCTTCAAGGAAATCGAAGAGGGACCCACAGGGGCAGGAGCTGGTAGCATAGGTCTAACCGTAGAAGGTAGGCCCGGGTTAGGAGACGTACTCGTCCTAGTGGTCGATGTCGAAGACGAGGAATAGTGCGTCCTGTCCGTAGATTTCTGACCGGATGTCCTCCTCTGGAGGGCCTCCACTCGGCGTGCCCTACTAGAGATCTCCCCCAGGTCCCGGAAATCATGTAACTTTAACTGGTCTCGTATCGCGTACCGTAGCCCATTCAGATAACGGGCCACAACCATGTGGTATTCCTCCTTTAAATCTAAACGTGACTGGAGGACTAGGAATTCGTTGGTGTACTCGCCAATGGTTTGTTTATCTTGCCGTAGGTTGTGATACCTACGGCACAACGTCTGCAAAAAATCAGCGGGGACGTACCTCCTCTTGAGTTGAGTTTTGAACTCAACCCAGGTGGTGATAGGTGGTTGTCCCATCGTGTAACGCATCCGCTCGACTTGCCCCCACCATGTGAGTGCGGGGCCCTTCAGCTTCAAGGTAGCATACTCCACCTGCTGGTGGGCAGGTGTGCGCTTCCAGCTGAGGAATCGCTCAAGTCGTTCGCACCAATCAAGACACATCTCAGGCTCGAGTGTGCCCTCAAAATCCCCGACATCTAATTTAATACCAGCATCCCACCTAGGGGGATTCCTATTATCCTGATGTGCTAGTTGGGGTTCTGGTGGTGGAGGTGTAGGAGGTCGTGCAGGAGGAGTAGGGGGCTGAGCAGCAGGACCCCCTAAGTGATACTGGGCTTCTAAGTTATTAACCGTAGCACGCAATCCATCATGACTTGGTTTGTGTCTCTCACGGAGAGAGTGAGTGTAGTGATGGTGGTCATAAGTTCTTCCATTCGTTTACCTATATCTCCCACATTACCCTCTAGGTGCTCCACTCGAGACTCCATGAACAAACTTGTAAAGCTCGCAAACTCAGGAATTTCGGAACTGTAATCGCTCGGCTATCCCACAATGGAAGTGAGAAATCCCAGCAACCACACCAAATTGATGCAAACAATGGCTTCGAAATTCCTAAGTCTAGTAATAAACTTAACAGGCCACAAATTAAATTATAAAGAGCGTTTCCAACACAAGAATTGAACAAACGGCGAGGAATGATTAGGGAGAGCGCATGCTACTCGAGGATGAAACAATCTTGCTGAAATTTATCATAATAAACGCTAGTAAAGAAGATTGAGGGGAGGGGAAAGGAGAGATCTCACCGAGGGCTTTCCGCAATAGCTTTGTCGATCCTTCACGGTTCGGTCACAACAGGTAAATGGAGCAGTGGATGGAGGAGGCCTCGGATGGCTGGAAGAAAGTTGCTGGGTGGAGGAAGGTTGCCGGAAGGTTGTCGGCGCGGCTGGCGTAAGCGGGATGCGGAGGTTGGAGGAAGATGGCTGGAGGCGTGGAAGGAGGTCGGCGAGAACGGGAGTGGATATGGAGGAAGGCGACACAGGGGAAGTTGCCAGAGTGGTGGCGTGAGCGGGATGCGACTGGATGGAGCTCGGGGAAGTAGCGGGGGAAAGGCCGGGAGGTTGCTGTTGACGATCGGCGCAGAGGAGAACGGCTCGGGCTCAACGATGTAGGAAGATGCTTGGCGGCGGGATTTCACCGAGAGAGAAACTTCTCAATCTCGGTATTATCCTTCGCTGATTAGGGCTTCTCCCAAAAGGCTATTTATAAGCCCCTCCTTTTCCCTCTTTTTTAGACAGAGAAAAAAATCCTATAAGTTTTTTAATTTCAGCAAGGTTGTTTTATGATAACGCAAAATAACAATGTGACCTGCCCGCACATTTTAAACCGGACCGATCCACTCAGGGTCACGTGAGGTGGTCAGTATCACGCGCCGGGTCACCATACAAGAAATTTAAACATAAGTGTCCATGACAGTAAATAACTAAACGACAATACAATAGCATAACTGCGACAATAACTAAAGTAAACAAAGACGAGACGGCACTAGCGTGCCAGTGACAGGATCACATCAATAATAAAACCTCTATGTTAAAAGATCTCAAATATTTTGGCTTCAATGCTATCTTGCATTAAATTTGTCAACTATTTTTTTAACAAAAATAATTAAGTGTTTTAAATTTTTTAATGGAAAATCATGTAAGTCTAGAGAGCACTAAAGAAGGTTTAAATGTTCGAATTACAAAATTAACCGAAATGATAACGTCTCTCACAAATATAAAACATGCATGGCATGACAAGCTCGTTGATCCTAAGCGGCTAGAGCACACACCCATGAAAGATTTTGACGGATGTTTAGGACCCGAAGATTGTTTAGATTGGTTTCATACTATGGATTGTTTTATGAGAACAAGTCAAATACCTTTAAGTACACAAATCGAGTATGTGACCCGTAGACTTTGGGGACCTGCATTTGACTGGTGGAAACAACTAGAACGCATGAGAGGAAGATTTTGGTTGCCTCCAATAAATACCTGTGTTTAGTTTAAAACGGAGTTGCGTAAGCACTACGTCACCTCCGATTACCTCCAGACTTTATATCATAAATTTCAAAATCTTCAACAAAGAGGTTTGTCGGTTAATGTGTACACTAGAATTTCTAGTCCTTCAGTCTAGATTAGATATTCAAGAGGGTGGCATGATGACTGTATCTCGTTACCTGCACGGGTTACACGATTGCATTAGAGATCAACTAAGTTGGACCACTATTGCAATTTAGAAGACGTTTCTAATATGGCTCGTAGGGTGGAGTCTGAGTTTATGTCTACTAATAGACCTCTCTCTTGTTACGTCGTTGCCCCCATTTTTAAGGACAGAGATTCCTCTAGTGTTACCACCCCCATGAGCACCTTGACCTTAGCTCTACAGTAACACTCCCTCTAGTTGAGGAGTCTTTTCCTGAGTCCCAGCTTCAAGAAATAAAGTTTCTTCCTCCTAATTATGTCATCCCAATAGAAATAAAGACTCCACTTGCCCCTACAGAATCACCAACTATAGTCACTGAATTTCTTCCTGAGCCCCTGCTCCAGGAAGAAGTTGTTAGAAACGTGTCACTCATCTTAGATGACACAAACTCAAACTCCGTATTTCTCAAGTCACCTAGTTTTCTACCATTGCCTACCCCTGAGACCACAGGAAGTTGGTTTGACGATAACTTATCACTCACATTAGAGTCATCACAATATATTGATTTTATATTTGGGAAACGTCATTTTAAACCACTACATTATCCTCTAAATATAAACGTGTCCGATGAACTCTGTTGTCAAATTTTTGATATTATTACCAAAATTATAGTTGAAAAGATAGAGTTGATGCCCAAAAATTTTACTCCAAACAAAGACACATTTCAAAGGATTTCTTTGGAAATTTTTAAAAGATAAAATTGGAATCAACTTTAAAATTTGTAATATTAAGTTAGATGTGCGCGGATTTGTGAAATTGTAACAATATATTAACTATTAATATCGTATTTTTGGAACGTACTATGGGGACGAGAGGACACCAAATTAGAGTTTCGTGACGTATTTCACGCTTTAATCAATGAACTGACTGAAATCGTTAATCAGCGTTTGGAGAACTTTCTTAGGCATTTAAGCAGAGAGAATTTAAAGCAATGTGACTTTGTACCTTCACAAACAAATTTCACTTGTAATAATTCTAAAATTCACACTCCTCATATATCTCCTTTCGAGATTTTCTATGCGTTGCCCCGCCAACCTGACTGCCATCATTTTTCATTCCATGAACGTATTTCCTTTGATGCGCAAGCTCATATTAATTATTTAAAAGAATTGCATAAAATGACTGCTAAAATTTTGCGAGCAACCTTTGAACATTACAATCTCACGGTCGGTCGTTATCGCCATGAGTTGTACTTTTCAAAGGGAAGTCAGGAGATTGCTTATTGCAAGAGGTTTGATCTTGTTCATGTTCAACAGTGCATTGTGCCACCAGTTGAGCCACCCATCAAGACCCCAGATATTCCACTCGATCTAGCACCAGCAACGATGCCAAATCTCTCCATTGCCAGTTTTTGTAAAGTCTCGTCTGGGTCGAGCTCTTTCAATCCAGGGAGAATTGATGCATCCTTCGTCGCATCCTAATTCGCGTAACTTATTTTTCAGCATTTATTTATTAGCATGTATTTCTTTCGAGCATTTTCGTTTGAAGTTTGTTGGTTCATCGGGTTGACCGTCCGTTTAGATCTTGAATAAAAAGGTCCGGTAATTTTAGTTGTTATGGCATAACGATCAAACTTAAGATTATTTACAAACGTATAAATTTAAAAACTCAAATTAAAAAAAAGAACACTTCTAGTAGGAAATATTATATGTGAGGAAATAATATTATATGTGAGGAAATAATTTCAAAGTTGACAGATATTTGGAAAGTCTTTGTAATAACTATTTTGGAATGAATTGATTGAAAAAAGAATTGGAAAATAGAATCTTTATTTTATATATATCCACGATTGTACAAAGGACAAGGGGGCCCACACAGCAAAAAGATTTGATTTCTTAATCAATTCTTCTGCCTTGTCGGTACCACTACTCCCGCCGCTCCAGTCGCTTCGACAGGGACAACGCGTCGCTGTTCTGTTGTCACCCTAGTGCCTGAGAAGACCTCATCCCGCACTGCTGCTGCTCCTCCCTCCTCACCGACGCTCCAACAGGGTCGTCGTTCCCGTTCCCGCCTCTGCTGACGGTGACTCTTTCACTCCAAGCCATCCAACGCCGCTACAAACAGTTGGCTGGCATCCTCCAGTAGGTCCAGTCGGAGCCTCATCTCCTCCCTCTGGTGGTCGTCGTCCCGTCACCAACGTCGTTGCTGTCAACTCCAGCGCTTCACTCCAGCAACGGCTCACTGCCACGTCTACTCTAGCTGTTTCACTCCAGCAACGTTCGCAGCAAAGTCGACTCCAATCTTTCACTCCAGCGACTTACCCGCAGCAAGTTTTCCCTCTGCCTACGAATTTGGAGAATTGTTCTCCTGCGGTATTGTCACCCTTCATTGCTCGAACTTTCTGGCTTTAAATTTATGCTTCAATTTAAATAATTAAGAGTTTGCCCCGAACATTCAATCGCCTTTATTACTGTACTTTATAAATTGTTGTGTGTATTTGCTTGTGGATCTACAACTCTCGCCGCGATTCAACTTGTTAGGCGCTGAAGTGAGTTTTTCTCAAATAAAGAATAACAAATTTGCGAACTTCTACGTTGGAAAGTAATTTTGCACGTGCAAATTTGTTTTGGCCGCTTGGCCCTCTTTTTAAAAAAAAAATAAATTAATTTCAAAATCTAGTTCTATTTCACAACAAAATTTCTATAATTTTAAAAACCTTAATTTTAGTCTACATCAGAACCTCATGTGTTAGACTCTTAAGAAGGATACACTCAGAGGGATCTGGTGGGGAAGCTTACGGGAGGGCTCAGTAGGTAGATCAAGGTAGGGATCAGTGTACTTAATACTCATAAGGTTCATTATAAGGTGTCAAGTCCTTAATATTAAATACGAGATGGATACTCATATTTTTGGAATGTCAAGCTCATAGGCGTTTGTCCTGATCCTTTTTACAATTGTGTAAGGACCCATTTTCTTAGCATTCAATTACTTGGCAGATCCCCTAAGAAGCCTCTCAATGTAGGTTCTTACCACAACCTGCTCACCCTTAAGAAAAATTTGTTCCCGCCTGCAATCGTCTACATAAATATAATAATTCTCATTACTTGATGTAATCTTCCGGTATATCGACTCATGCGCTCATGCAAATGATGTAATCTTTCGTTATATCGACTCATACACTCATGCTAATTTGCTTGGATAGGATTCTAAGGAAACACCTCCGTAATTCATATAACCTAGAATTGTATGGAATGAACTCAATCCTGCAGACCTATTGGCTGAATTGTTGTACGTGAACTCCGCCATTTGGAGAACTGAATCCTAACTAGATGTATGCTCACCTACTAGACACCGTAACATATTACCCAGATTCCTATTAACTATCTCAATTTGCCTGTCAGTCTGAGGGTGATATGTTGACGAGAACTTCATGGTTGTGCCCTTTTTATGCCACATCGTATTCCAAAAATAGCCCATAAGTCTCATGTCTCAATCATACATTATGATCTTGGGCTGACAGTGCAACCTAAGGATATCTCTCATAAATAGTGATGCAATATGGGACACATCGGTGGTCTTGCTGCACATAATGAAGTGGATCATCTTCGAGAACTGGTCAACAACAACGTATATAGAATCATGCTTCCTCAAGGTGTGAGGGAGCTCGAGCACGAAGTCCTTGCTAATGTCGACCCAAGGCTGGTCTGGGACGGGTATGTGGGTATACAGTTCCGTGTTTTGTTTCGTCCCCTTGAACGTCTTACAATTATAGCAATGACAGATGTCACGAGCCACGTCCTTCTTAAGAGTCGGCCAATAAAAAAGTCATCGACTAACATTATTATCTTATCGCAATCGAAGTGATCAGCGACGCCACCCGCGCGCATCTACCAAATCAAATAATCACGGTAGTAAGTGCTATGGATGCAAAAACGAGAGCCTTGATATAAATAACTTTTAGAGATCGGGATCTTTGAAATTATGGCAAGTCGGGTAGTCAGTGATCACTCTCTGGAATACGTTTACCCGTACACTAAGTGCCTACAATAGAGAGGCATGACGACTCAATGCTTTTGCAGGTTTGTTCTCAATATCAGACCAGTGTTTGAGATCCTAATGGAACTCCTGTAGTTATTTGTCCCATTTGGCATGAGGATGCCCCAACTTCCTCTGGGAGTCGAGGTATCATAACACATGATGGTTAGAGTAGAGCATGAACTCCTGGGGTAGGAGGTAGTGCCTCCAATAATGCAACAACTAGACAATCATGTCGAAATCTGTCGTAATTTGAGTACTTATGCTTAGCCTTATTCAGTTTCTAACTAAAGTAAGAAATTGAGTGTCCTTCCAGGCTCAGTACTTTTCCAATGCTAATGCCAGATGCGTTGCATGCGACCTCAAAAGCCCTACTGAAATCAAGAAGTCTCAATGCGGGGGACGGTCGTTAGCTTTTCTGTGATCTCTTCAAAATCCATCGTAGCTATTGTGGTCCACTGATACTCACCCTTGCGAAGGTAGCTCGTAAAGGGAGCCATGGTTGTATTATACCCCTTGATGAACCTCTTATAAGAGGTTACAAGTCCATGAACAACGTAAAAGAGGGAGACCTTTGACTTCGACGACAACGGCTGAGCAAACTCGAGAGTCAACTCTAGTAATTGGAGACGGTCATTGACTACAGAACAACAAAGTGCACTGAATGCAAGGAAAAGACGGTCACGCTCATCATTGACTTTACCATCAACCATGAAAGTCCAACCAAACGAGCCAGAACCTCCAAATCAACCAGATGAAATTGAAGATAATCGTTCTGCGCCCAATTCGAGAATAGGACGTCAAAATATAACAAGAAATTATCGTTCCTCCGACAACGTCATCGTCTTCTGGCTCCCACAATCGATAACTTGCCCTCACTGTGCATCTCGATTATTCCACAATGAATCAAAAAATTTGTGTTGTAAACTTGACAAAGTAGTTTTACCTTCAATTATTATCCCCCCGCAGCTGCTGGCTCTTTACACCGACCAAATCACAAAAGGACGCCATTTTTGGCAAAATATACAGGCATACAACCACGTATTCTCTCACATCCATAGGTGTTGCACTTGACGAAACACTCCCGACATTCAATTAGGGTTTGTACACATTCAGAGCACATGAAACTATATATCACAAGATTGGATCTCTTATTCTTACTTCGGGAAACAAACCACGATTTCTATAAATGTTCATCTACGACATTGAAAATGAGACCTCTCATCATTTGGAGAAAAGTAATAGACTCGATATCAAAATATTAAATGAGATCAAATAAATCCTTGATACACACAACTCATATATCATAAACTTTAGACAAATTGCTCAACATCAGCAGTTACAATCGTGTCAATTATTTATTCGTGAACGACCGTCTACCGACCGACAATACATCCTACCTACTGCATCTCAAGAACTGCAGTATTGGTGGGTGTTGAAGATTTTGCCGAGTCTACGGATAGGGACATCAAAATCCATTCTACAAGCGGGCATCTAACTATAGTCAAGGAGTACATAGGTTTTTATGATCCGCTTCAATACCCACTCCTGCCCTTGTGCGATATTTTTGGTTGGGATTTAATTTTTCAGACGAATCAGGGCGCGTTAGTTGTTGTAACTACTACGCATGCTTGCTTCAGGTTTTAAAATTTTTGCTTATTGATTCAAATCTTAATGTAATAGCTTTTTAATGAGCTAAGTTCGAGCAATTTGTGTTCTAATATAGATACGCACGAATAATCCATCAATACTTCTTCGTGGTGGACGACTGCTTCAGCAATACGTTGTAGATAACTACATCAAGACTGAGACTCGGAAATTAAGATGGATTAGTCTGAATTAAAATAAGATTCGTGCAGAGCTATATCAAGGATTACAAGATTGCTTAAACGCTGATGAAAATGATGCTTATACATTTTCTTTCTTATTTATGCTTCTCATTGTGCTTTAGTATGTACCAGCTACTGATTACCTTCTTTCGTGTAATTCTTTCTGCTTAGGAAACATTGGGCGACAAACCGTCCTTTCGTATTCTTTCATTGGAAGCCTTGGGAATATGTATCAGAGGTATCAAGATACAATGTCAATCGTGCAACATTACGACAAACCGAATATATTCTTAACCATGACGTGCAATCCCAACTGGGTTGAAATAAAAAATGACAGTAGGACAATTGCCACATGATCGTCCAGATTTACTTACAAGAATTTTTCAAGCAAAATATAAAAATTTAAAAGAGATCTTCACTAAAGGTATCCTTGGAAAGGTGGTTGCGCACGTTCACATTATTGAGTTTCAAAAGAGAGGTCTACACACGTACATATGTTGTTTATTTTTGATGCGGAAGATAAATTTAATACTCATGATGAGCAACGTTTTAAGAACCGGACTGGACATCGAACCGGTGGATTGAAAGGTTCATGGTTCAACCGGTTGAATCGGGGTTGAACCGTGATAGCAGTGCTGAAACTACATATATAATTCAACTAAGGTTATACACTTATAAGTTATACCTTCATAATTTAATAATAACTCACACAAATGAATGAAATAAGTAAATAACACAGTCTTACAAAATTTAATGTTTCAAAGCATAATAATTTTTCAAAAGCTAAATCAACATCAACAAAATATTAATGAAATCAAGATTCATCATATTATATCATTGAAATCAATCAAATCATATCTATCATATGATTCCGCTTCAAATGCTTCAAGATCGGCTTGTTCAAGAATATTATCAACACATTCATCATCTGCAAAATCAAATATAAAATCATTCAACTATACGCATACACTGATACAACTATACAAGTACACAAATATAATAATAATAATATACATATTAGATAATCATATACATATACGTAGAACTAAGAACTTACTATTAATTTTATCATTTTGTTGATCACAAGCTTGAACTTCTTGATGCAGGACGACGCGTAGGGTTTACGCGCCTGTCGGCTATTTCCAGGAAACCCTAATGCTTGCAATATTCGATGAGCTTGCGCAACGAAATTTGAGCGAAATTTGCACGAACTTTAAAAATAAAGCAACTAATTTTTTTATAAAGCATAAAATTCGCTATTTTGTTTTAAAATGAATTTCTTAAATAAAATGATTCGGTTTTAAATCCGGGGACGGAAGTTTGCAACTTTCGTTCCGTTCCCCTTGTCGTAGCAAAACGGAAATCGTGAACTCCAAATACGTTTCCGTTTGGAGTTTTCGACGTAGCGTTTGCTGACGAAATTCAGGCGAAAACTCAGCCAAGAGTCTATTTTCCTACGAGAAAATATAGAGGTGCACATAAAGGAAGGAGAGAGAAACAATTACCTACGGAAGAGGCGTCTTCCGTATTCCGAAGTCGATGGCGATCACGCGAGGAACTCCTCGTCACCTTCGTTCTTCGCTCCGAGGTTGGCCGCTATCGCACACGGGCACCAAGGAAATAAGTCACTCCCTCACACGAAGTGGTTTCACGGAATCACTCAACAAGCAAGGAAAGCCACAAACTAACACACCTAAAATTCACTCGCTCTCACACTCAAGTGTGGCTCCACAAAATCCCTAACTTGCGGTGGATTCACGAAATCTCTAATCACTAAGGGTAAACTAACTCCTCACAAAGAAGCAATGCTACCCATCTAAATCGGCTTAACTGTTCACAGAAGCAAACAATAACCAACCTAATGCTATCCTCAATAGCAAAGTAATTAGCCAACAATAACATCAGTCTTTACTGTTCTCAAGGAATCAAACATCATGTATCTTCCTATCTCCTAAAGCACACGGACAGCAAACCCACACCTAACTGTAACTGTTCACCTTCTTTTCAGACAAACAAGAGTAAAAAAAACAGAGCAGGCTGAAAAATCTCATATCCTTCATCAAAATGACCAACAACAAGCAGCAAATCCAGGCTAAAGCTAACTCCTACAGGAAAAAGAAAACGCAAAACGCAAATAGCAGCAATCTTCACCTTCCCTAACACCTACAACTCCCACACGGAGTTTCAATCGCGCCTAAATTCTAACAAGAAGCACACTGCAACCTCACAGGGACATCGCACTGTTCATCGTCTTCATCGACGGGAATCACACAGAGCAAATTTCCATATTCAACATTCATCACCATCAAAAACGAAAGTACAAACATCCCCATTTATAGGGTTTCAAGAAACTGAAAATAAAAAAACTTGCGGAGAGGGTCGGCCATGGCGGAAGCTTGGCGGAGCGGATATGGCGGTAGCAGGCGGTTGCTGAACCGTCGGGGTTGGAACTTTGAAGAGTGCAGCGTGGTATCGTGGGCAGAAGCCGTGCGGGAGCGCTGATGTCGGGGGAAGTTGCGGTTGAACCCTAGATGTGCGCCATTGATGAACCGGGAAAACTTCCTGCTCTTCGCTGATTTGGGGGAAGAGAACAGTGGATCGGGATGCTGAACAGTTCCAGCCGCTTCTCTTTCACTCCGTCGCTGAACCGGGTGGGGGTTTAACTTTATAAGATAAAAATATATATTTATAAATATATAACAGTTTATATATATAAATATATATATATATGTTTTTATATAAAATTTAACTTATATACATGTATATATATATATATTTATATCCTTATATATATATACATCTATTTTCACAAATGCAAAACACAATGCGACATTCAGGGCCGATAGTTGTCCGGACGGATGCGGCGACGTGCACTTTTGCGACGACCTGATGGGCTTGGTCTCCACCACTTCTCTATCAATTGACATAGCGTGTTTCTCATATATTTCACTTTCCAAATCATTATAATTAAGCTCTTGAGTTAGCTCTTCTTCAACTACCCAGAAGTTCACTGTATCAATACTCGTATAATCCAAAGGTCATAATTTTTCTTTAAAGTATATCCTACAAATGATTACAATACATAAGACATTGAACAAACATACAATTTAATAAAATTTAACATGTCAAAGCAAACATAAATTTTGCTTACATATCCCTCATATTAAGGTTATAACGAACATAAACAAGATCATCGAGTCTTTGATGTTCAAGATGATTTCTTCGCTTTGTATGAATTTGCTCAAAGACCCTCCAATTTCTTTCGCATCCAAAAGACGAGGAAGTGTGACTAAGTATACGAATAACCAATTTTTGTAAGTGAGGAGCACTAGATCCAAACATCCTCCACCATTCATCTATGAAATAAAGATTATATAATTGAGTTAAAAGCAAATATAGAAAATTATATATTGAAATTAAATTAATTTTCTATTTGTACTCACTCGATTGCATTTCTTTTGACATTTTGATGGCGATGGGCTTCCCAAAGATCTCAAGCTTATCATGATATAATCTAACTTCATTCATTGCAGCTGAAGATTTATTGCAAATGTCTTTGTTTCCAATAAGATCAATTAAGCCATGCACAACTTCTGGTTTATTGGAGTAATTAACTTGATCATATTGAAATGAAGGGTTCAAGAAATATGATGCAGAATGAAGTCTTTGGCGAAGCTGACGATCCCATCTTTCCCTGATAATAAGTGTATAGGGCTTATATAATCTTTTCACATTTTTGAAAATCAACTCAATTCCTTTTCTTGCTCTATACATTCCATCATAAACATAGTGAAATGATGGTTTCTCATCAAAATCTACAATGTGTAACAATCTTATTAGTGGACTTGCAACCTTTGTCATCACCAAGCACATGTTCCAAAAATGATTATCCAAAATAATATTAACAACTTCTTGACCTTTGCTTAATCTTGCAAGTTTTGAATCAGTATAATATTTGCTAGTCATTAAAGCCTGCAAATCATGTTTATGTTCGTACAAACTTTTCAGTGTAATAAATTTTGTGGCAAATCGTGTTGCTGTTGGGCGAACAATCTCTCTCCATCCTTCCCTTTTCCTCAACCAAGATAAAAGAAAGATATGATTGTAAATAAATACAGTAACCTTTGAAGCCTTTTTTGCAATGTCCATCATATGACTTAACTTTCCAATATCCTTTAAAATTAAATTTAAGCAATGAGCTGCACATGATGACCAATAAATATTGTCATATTTTTCATGTAGTAACTCCCCTGCTTTTTTGTAGTTTGTTGTCTTATCTGTAACAATTTGAACCACACTTGTTGGATCAATCCATTCAACTACTTCTGTGAATAAAGAACACAGAGTCGTCACATCTTTTGTAACATCTGAAGCATCAACTGATTTGCAAAATGAGATACCACGAGGTGAATAAACCATGAAATTAATTAATGTTCTACTCCTCCTATCAGTCCACCCATCTGTCATTAACGTACATCCAGTAGCTCTCCAGTTATCTTTATATGAATATACAAGAAGTCGACATTCTTCTTTGCAATCTCTAAGCAAATTAATTCTCATCATGTGGCATGTAGGCAATTTATAACCAGGACCAATTGAAGCTATTGCATCAATAGCGTTCTGTGTAAATGTTGAATTTAAAGCATTTATAGGTATACAGTTATCAAAAAACCATCTAGCTACCGCCATATCAGCACGATGTACCGCCTCTTTTGAGGACAAGGCACTTTTCAATGATGGTTGTGATCCTGCTGATGTTCTAGGGGCAAAGTAATGGTCACCATTATCAATTTTTCTCTTTCTTTTTTCTTGTATGATGAAATTTTCAGACCTACGAAGAGAAGCTCTATCATCATTCACATGATCACCATATGGATTTGTACTATCCAAAGATTCTTGTGCTTCTTGTTTTTTTCAGTTATTCCTTTCAAGTTTTTTTGCATCTGCTGTCGAATGTCATGTGAAACCTTTTTGCAAGTACCGATATTTTCTTTAATTCCAGCAAGATGTTGTTTCATTCTATTAATTCCTCCACCTTTATAAGTCGCTCCACAATGTAAACACTTATAGTGTTTTTTACCATCAGAACTTTGAATGAGACTAAAATGATTCCAACCGGGATCATTTTTTTCGCGCACAGTTTGTATAGAAACATTAGATGTTTCGGAAGAAGAGTCCATTTTCTGATACAAACATAAAATAATAATTGTGATTTGACTGTTTTCACATATGACATGTCTACTGCTGGAACCGTCTCCAACATCTACATGAGTACATGTAGAGAATAAAATCATAAATCACAATTGAAGATTTAACTAATTTTATTTATTAACCCTAAATTAACAAAACAAGAGAAGCATGAATCACAAAGAAATTAAAGAGAATTATCAAAATCAAAGAAGCATACCGGTGAAAAAGGTATTAATGAGGACTCATTTTGAGCAAGTAACTGAAACAGCTTTTCTTTGAGCACAACCTCCTCTGCAACAAAATTATCAAAGGTATGAGTGTATGACTGTTATCCAGGATAAATATTCAAAAAAATGGTGTACACCAATACGGTTAAATTATGTAGCTGGAATTATACATGATTAATGACTAGAAGATCCGAGTCACATAAATCGCTCGCTCAACTCCCTTCTAGTCACCAAGTACCTTTCCCTGGATATTGTCACATCGTAAAATTGATAGGGAAAGACACAACAAAGTGGTAGAGAGCAGCTCTTCAACTTGGTGGCAGCTATTTCTTCTCTTTGTTGAATACTGGGAATTTGCTATTTAATTTATAATACCTTTGTTAATCTAAATATGCATTTTAATTTTTATCGAAACACAAATATTTCATACAAGCATGCTTAGTGCTTACACATGAATAATATGTGCAGAAGGTTTATTTAGCGTTGAACTGTTGATCCTTGCGATAATTAAAAAAATTTACGGCTGAAAAACTTGGCTTAAGGGAGCTTAGATTCCATCTATTTTTAAGCAATATTTGGTCAGAAGGTTATCATGATGATATTAAGCCATAGCAGAATATGTTCATCGCATGTGATGCTTTACAAAACCCTTTAAGATTTTCAAAGTGGATAGAGAAAAGAAAAGAATCAATAGAATGAAAAGATAGTGCACCTCCTTTTGCATCTACAAATCGCTCAAGGAAGAAGAGATCGCCTCCAAAAATTCCGTCCAATTTGAACACCGATCGCCTACAAATCGATCGCCTCCAAAAAAGATAGTGCTCGCTCAACACCGATCGCCTCCAAATCGGTCGAGGAAGAAGATCCGAGTCCGAGATCTCCTCGCCGGTCGCCTCCAACGGTCGAGGAAGAAGATCCGAGTCGTTTTGCCGTTTACTACTTCTATGCTTCTCTTTCTCTTTCTGCCAACACTAACATGGATGAGGGAACCAGCAAAGTGAGCAAACAGCAAACCCTAAACTCCTAAAGCATAAAAGTACCAAAACATGTTGGCCTCCATCTGCACCGTTGGATTTCAAGTCCACGGTTGTTTTAATAACCGGCCGGTTAGGGGAAAACCGGGCCGGTTCCCAGCTGCCCGGTTCGACCGGGCGGTCAGCCAATTTTTTGCCGGTTCTTGGCGAATCCGGTTTTGGGCATCTAACCGGACCGGACTGGAGACCGGTCGGCGGTTCGACCGGTCGGACCGGCCGGTCCGGTCCGGTTCTTAAAACGTTGATGATGAGTATGATTTGTTGGTGAGCGCTGAGATACCCAATCAACAGGAGGATCACCCTTTATATGATGTAGTTCTAAAACATATGATACATGACTCATGTGATCACTACAAATCGAATGCCCAATGCATGAAAAGTTTTGGGTGTAGCAAATGATATCCTAAGCCTTTTGCAGAATATACTGTGCAAGAGAATGACTCATATCCAGTTTACCGTCGTCGGATTGACAACTGTAGAACTATTACAATTGGTCGTAGAGTGAGTGTTGTTGTGGATAATAGATTGGTCATACCATAGGGTATGATTGTCACACCAATGTGAAGATATGTAGTAGTATTAACAGTATCAAGTATTTGTATAAGTATGTTTACAAGGGACGCGACTGCGTGTTGTTTGAAGTTCGCCCTGCCCCTAATTATGATGAGGTGAGCAAGTATGTCGACGGTCGTTGGGTTTGTGCACCTGAGGCACTGTGGAAAATTTTCAAGTTTGAGATGACGATGATGTATCCCTATGTTTTGTGACTGCAGATTCATTTACTAAATCAACATCAGGTTCAATTCAACAGTGACCAAACAATTTCAAGTGTCCTGGCAAATGAGAGGAATTCCAGATCAATGCTTACTGAATTATTTAGTTTGTAAAACGACGACCATGAGTTGGAGAAGTACTTATATAAAGATTTTTTAAAATACTATAGATATTTAACTACCGAGTGCAAGTGGATACCAAGAGTATCAAACTTAAAGGTTATTGGTAGGATATATGCAATTAACCCGGTGAAGGGCGAAAGATTTTACTTGCGACTACTACTGCATGTTAAGGGTCCATAATCATTTGAGGATCTAAAGTGCGTGACATGTGTTCAATGTACGACCTTTAAACAAGTTGCAGAACGATACAGATTTCTTGAAGAGGACAATAACATTCGAGATTGTCTGGCTGAAGCAAGATGTTTTAGAATGTCAATTTTGTTGAGATGACTTTTTCCAGCGATTTTGTTATCTGTAAACCGACCTCTGTACAAGAACCGTGAGATGAAAATTTCGACAGTATGGCTGAAGATTACATGTAAACAAACACTTCAAAAAGTACTTACATAAAGGATAAATTACTTCATGATTTAGACGACATTTTACAACAACATAAGAAAACAGTAACAGATTTTGATTTGCCAGCCATGAGTGAAAGTTTTGAGGGTTTGCACAGCTTCTCTAACCTAATAGAATATGAACTTTTATTCTCAATATTTGATGATGACATAAATTCAGTTCACTCATTTAATCCAAAACAACTGTCAGCATTTAACATCATCGGTATAGCTATACGAGAACGACAAAATGCAATGTTCTTCTTAGATGGTCCAAAAGACATCTGAAAGATATACCTTTATCGAGCATTACTAGCCACTTTCAAAAAGGAAGGGTTCATTATATTAGCAATAGCTTCGTCAGGCATCACAACAAACGGGGGGGGGGGGGGGGACTGCACACTTAAAGTTCAAAATACCAATTAAATTTTTAATAATGTCAACATACAAATTTAATAAGCAATCTGATTTTTGTGAATTGATACAACAAGCAGGAGCAATTATTTGGGATGAGGCCCCAATGATTCATAAGAAGACATTCAAAGTTGTAGATCGATCTTTCAAGAATGTGCTTCATGTCAATCAGCCCTTCAGTGACATGGTTATGATCTTTGGTGGTGATTTCCGTCAGTTAACACCAGGTGTTGTAAATGGAACAAAATCTCAAATTATTGGCGCAAACATCGTTGAATCGTATCTATGGACGAATGTTCGCATTCTTAACTTAACTATGAACATGCTAGCTCATGATGATCCACAATTCTCATAATTCTTGTTGTGCGTGGGTAACAATGAAACTGTGCATCGTGTGTGGCTATGTCCACGACTTGATTCCCCAGTTTGAAATTTCCCCCGATGACTCATCTGATGTTTTGTTCCTCATCGTCTGTCTCCATTGTCGTTATTTTGTAGGGAAATGAAAAGCGTTAGCCTCCAATGAGGAGAGCTAGCTAATATATATTATCTCAAGTGTGAAAATTTACAAATATGCCCACACACAGTAATTACAGAATATATATTAATAACTCCAATACTCCCCCTCAAGCTGGTGCAAAAATGTCAATCATGCCCAGCTTGAAAATGGTCAAATCTGAACGAGTAAGGCCAACAGCTTTAGTGAAGGTGTCGGCCAACTGGTCGGCCGAGGAGACATAAGCTGGAAGAATAGTCTCAGTATGAACGTGATCACGCAGAAAATGAACATCCATCTCGATGTGCTTGGTGCGCTCATGTAACACCGATTCCTGGGCAAGAAGAAGAGCTGACTTATTATCACAGTAGAGAGTCGAGCCAGTAGCCAGGGGTAGGCCAAGTTCAGTCAGCAGTGATCGAAGCCAAACCAACTCAGTGACACCATGTGTCATGCCCGGTACTCTGACTCAGCAGACGATTGGGATACGATGGGTTGTTTCTTACTCCGCCACGAAACAAGATAATCACCATGGAATATACAGAATCCTGACGTAGAGCGCCGATCAGTCAAGGAACCAGTGAAATCAACATCAGTGAAGCAGGAGAGGCTGAAGGCACTATCAACCCGATAGAATAGTCCAAGGCCAGGAGCGTGCTTAAGATAGCGGAGAGCACGTCGAGCAGCCTCTAGGTGAGATGTTATGGGATAATGCATAAATTGGCTTAACACGCCCACGGAGAAGCTGATGTCGGGCCTAGTATTGGTCGTATATCAAGCGGCCAACCAACCGCTGGTACTGAGAAGGGTCTGGTAGAGGATCACCAGATTTAGCATGAAGGCGATGGTTGGTGTCCATAGGAGTACTCGCAGGACGACACCCAAGCAGACCTGTGTCCCGAAGAAGATCCAAGGTGTACTTGCGCTGCGATATGGAGATGCCCCGTCGGGAGCGAGCAACCTCAATCCCAAGGAAATAATAGAGGTGTCCAAGGTCTTTCATCTCGAAGGCTGAGCGAAGAGTAGCTTTCACCTCATAGATGCCAGAAGGGTCATCCCCGGTGAGAATAATATTGTCCACATAGACCAAGACAATGACACGACGTCCCTCTGGAGTGACACGAATGAAGCAAGTGTGGTCTGCACAACACTGAGTGAAGCCAGACTGAAGGATAACCGAGCTAAACCGTTCGAACCAGGCGCTTGGGGACTGCTTTAAGCCATACAGGGATTTGTGCAGGCGACAAATTCTCCCCGAATACTCCCCCTTAAGGGCAAACCCCGGGGGAGAAGCCATATAGACCTCCTGTAAATATCTGTGCAGAAAGGCATTTTTGACGTCGAGTTGGTAGAGAGGCCACGCCCGAGAGGCCGCAAGAGAGAGCAGAAGGCGAACACTGGTCAACTTAGCCATCGGAGAAAATGTGGCGCCAAACTCGTCTGGAGCCTGAGTAAAGCTCTTGGCCACCAAACGAGCCTTGTAGCGGTCAATGGTACCATCAGCGGAGTACTTCATGGTATAGACCAATTTGCACCCAACCGTGCGCTTCCCGGGAGGAAGAGGAACCAGGGACCATGTCCCAGTACGACGGAGAGCAGACATCTTCTCCTCCATGGCCAGAACCCATTGAGGGTCAAGGAGAGCCTCCGCAGTCGAAGTAGGAAGCCAGACAGAATCAGCAGCAGCCACAAAAGCCTGGTAAGAGGGTGAGAAACGCTGGTAGGAAACAACATTAGCAAACCGGTACTCAGTAACAGAGGGATGAACACAAGTACGTTTACCCTTGCGCAGGGCAATGGGTAAATCAATAGAAGAAGTAGAAGAGGGGGGCTCAAGAGAGGTACCTGCGACCGGAAGAAGCTGCTGATCCGGGACTGGATGAGAAGTGAGTGCACCGGGTGGTGGTGGCGGCTGGCGGCGAGAGTAAGTCAGCAGGACAGTCAGAGCCGCAGGTGGGACCACGTCTGGTGGTGGAGGGACGACCGGGAGAGGTTGTACAATAGTGGGAAGCGCAGGAGGGGTCACATCCGCAGGGAAAAAGGGAACCTCCTCATGAAATGTCACGTCTATAGAGTAAATAATACGACACAGTTGGGGATCATAGCAGAGGTTACCCTTTGTGGTAGTCGAATAGCCGAGGAAGAGACGGCGGATGGCCTGGCCGTCAAGTTTAGTCCGAGAAGGTCGCCGATCCTGGACAAAGCACACACAACCAAAG
The DNA here is from genome assembly GCA_039513925.1 of Platanthera zijinensis. Classification (NCBI taxonomy): domain Eukaryota; kingdom Viridiplantae; phylum Streptophyta; class Magnoliopsida; order Asparagales; family Orchidaceae; genus Platanthera; species Platanthera zijinensis. The sequence goes on from CM077081.1 coordinate 234,782,848, forward strand.
ACCCGGACAGGGATGGGAAAGACGGAGACGGATGGATGGATGAGACTGTAGGGGGTAACACCACCAATCAGACGAGAAGGGGTCCTATTAATGCGGAAAGTCGCTGTAAAAAGAGCAGCGCTTCAATTGGACTTAGGGACATTCATTCCTCGAAAAAGGCAACGAACAGAGTCTAATAGGTTGCGGTTTTTGCGTTCGGTCACCCCATTCTGCTCGGGGGTACCCGAACAAGAAAATTGGTGTAAAGTGCCCTCATTCCGGAGAAAAAGATCAAAGGGACGAGAAGTGTACTCACCTCCATTGTCGGAGCGGAGGATATGAATAGACATCCCATATTAGGTCCGTACCATACGTGAAAAATGAGAGTAAACAGATAGAACCTCATATTTATGTTTTAGGAGGTAAACCCATAAACAACGAGAATAGTCATCGATAAAAGTTACAAAGTACGAGAAACCATCAAATGATACTATAGGGGCCGGGGCCCACACATCTGAATGCACCAACTCAAAACAAGAAGTAGCACGGCTAACAGACGGAACATACGTGCTGCGTGTGTGTTTTGACAGCTCACATACATCACAGCGAAAAGGAAAAATAAAAGACACATCAGGACAAACAGACAGCATCCGCTGAGGGCTAGCATGGCCGAGGCGTGCGTGCCAAAGCGAGGTCGACAACAAAGCAGGGTAGGCAGTAGAAGGTGTAGGTGGGCAGGTGGCGGTGGCGGTGGGAGCAGCAGTGGGAGAAGGTAGCTCCAGGTTGTACATCCCACTCCTCTCATATCCCGTACCAATAGCCTCCTGGATCTCAGGTCCTGAAAAACACAATGATCAGAAAAGAAAGTTACAGAGCAGTCCAAAGTACGAGTAATACTACTAATAGATAATAGGTTAAGAGCCAAATGAGGAACAAGAAGAACAGAGTCAAGGGAGAAAGAGGAAGAAAGTGGGACGTGCCCCGGCTGAGGATAGGGGTAACCGAGCCATCAACAAGACGCACGTACCGTTGGGAGCAGGGAACAACCTGAAGTAGACGGGAAGACGTACCAGTCATATCATCGGTTGCACCAGAATCAATCACCCAGGGTGACAAATCCTGGTCAACCGTGGTCCCGGAGCAAGCAAATGGAGTACCTGAGGAAGAGGGGACAGTGGAAGTAGTGGCAGGAGTGGAAGGCTGAAATTGCTGGAATAGCTGAAACTGGGCCAACATCTGACAGAAGTCAGAGGAACCAGGGACCATGTCCTAGTACGATGAAGAGCATACATCTCCTCCTCCATGTCCATAACTCATCGAGGGTCAAGGAGAGCCTCTGCAGTCGAAGTAGGAAGCCGGACAGAATCAGCAACAACCACAAAAGCCTGGTAAGAGGGTGAGAAACGCTGGTAAGAAACAACACTAGCCAACGAGTGCTCAGTAACAGAGGGATGAACACAAGTACGTTTACCCTTGCGCAGGGCAATGGGTAAATCAATAGAAGAAGTAGAAGAGGGGTGCTCAAGAGAGGTACCTGCGACCGGAAGAAGCTGCTGATCCGGGAATGGATGAGAAGTGAGTGCACCAGGTGGTGGTGGCGGCTGGCGGCGAGAGTAAGTCAGCAGGACAGGCGGAGCAGCAGGTGGGACCACGTCTGGTGGTGGAGGGACGACCGGGAGAGGTTGTACAATTGTGGGAAGCGCAGGAGGGGTCACGTCCGCAGGGAAAATGGGAACCTCCTCATGAAATGTCACATCCATAGACTAAATAATACGACGCAGTTGGGGATCATAGCAGCGATAACCCTTAGTGGTAGTCAAGTAGCCGAGGAAGAGACAGCGGATGTCCCGGTCGTCAAGTTTAGTCTAAGAAGGTCACCGATCCTGGACAAAGCACACACAACCAAAAACAGGACAGGGATGGGAAAGGCGGAGACGGATGGATGGATGAGACTGTAAGGGGGTAACGCCACCAATCGGACGAGAAGGGGTCCTATTATTGAGGAAAGTCGTTGTAAGAAGAGCAACGCTCCAATAGGACTTAGGGACATTCATTCCCCGAAGAAGGCAACGAACAGAATCTAATAGGTGGCGGTTTTTGCGTTCGGCCACCCCATTCTGCTCGGGGGTACTCGGACAAGAAAATTGGTGTAAAGTGCCCTCATTCCGGAGAAAAAAGATCAAAGGGACGAGAAGTGTACTCACCTCCATTGTCGGAGCGGAGGATATGAACAGACGTCCCATGTTGGGTCTGTTGATGCGCGAAAACGGCACCGTCTAGTTAACGGGTTGTTCGGTCTCACAAGCTAGGTGAAGAAGAGGGTTGCGGGGATAGCGGAGAGGTTTGCTGAGAACAGCCAGGAAGGGAACGAATGCTGATGATCAGCAGAGAAGGCTGATGATCAACGGAGGAGCTTGATGATCAACGGAGAAGCCTGATGATTAGCGGAGAAGCTTGATGATCAGCGGAGAAGCTTGATGATCAGCGGAGAAGCTTGATGATCAGCGGAGAAGCTTGATGATCAGCGGAGAAGCTTAATGATCAGCGGAGAATCTTGATCAGAAACTGTCGAGCAGACGGTTACTTTGACGCTTGAGCTCTGATGGTTAGATCGAGAGGGGAAAAGAGAGGGGGTCGCTAGCAGCGTCAACAACAGACTTCGCCCGCCGCGCCTTGAATGCCACTCTTGCGACGGGCTTTTCCTTTAATCAAGATACAAGATTACAGCTTGCTATCGCACCTTTACATGAAAAAGCAATAAAGGGTACAAAGGGGGAAGCTGGCGGCTAGGAATGAAGTTGTCAGAGGCTAAGGGAAAAAGGCTGCTAATAGGCTACACAGCTTGATGGTAAGCTGTGGAGGACTGAGAAACCGAGTCCGCAGGTCTTGATGATCAGCTGTGGAGGACTGGAAAACTGAGTCCGCAGGTCTTGCTGGCAGCAACAGTTTTCTTCTTGCTTTCCCCACCAAATGAGAGGCGTTGGGGGCTATTTATAGGCCCGGGGAAGATCTTCTGGAAGCAGGGCCCATTGACGCCATCATGGAGGCTTGGGCGGACTCGGCGAGCAGGCAGCCCGGCAGGGCGGACTGGGAGGAGGCAGGCCGCCTCTGAGGCAAGCAGAGGGGGTGGCCTGAGGAGCAGGCCGCCCCTGGGGCCAGCAGAGGGGGCGGCCTGAGGAGCAGGCCGCCCCTGGGGCAAGCAGAGGGGGAGGCCTGAGGAGCAGGCCTCCCCTTCTGGGCAGCTGAGGCAGCAGAGGGGGTGGCCTGCGGAGCAGACCGCCCCTTCTGGGCAGTTGAGGCAGCAAAGGGGGCGGCCTGAGGAGCAGGCCGCCCCTGGGGCAAGCAGAGGGAGCGGCCTGAGGAGCAGGCCGCCCCTTCTGGGCAGCTGAGGCAGCAGAGGGGGAGGCCTGAGGAGCAGACCGCTCCTTCTGGGCAGCTGAGGTAGCAGAGGGGGCGGCCTGAGGAGCAGGCCGCCCCTGGGGCAAGAAGAGGGGGCGGCCTGAGGAGTAGGACGCCCCTTCTGGGCAGCTGAGGCAGGAGAGGGGGTGGCCTGAGGTGCAGGCCGCCCCTTCTGGGCAGCCGGGGCAGCAAAGGGGGCGGCCTGAGGAGCAGGCCGCCCCTGGGGCCAGCAGAGGTGGCGGCCTGAGGAGCAGGCCGCCCCTTCTGGGCAGATGGAATCCGTCTCTGATGGCGAGCCGGAGAATGAGTTTGCCGAGCCCGCGACAGTTGAGTTGGTCTGTAGGGTTGACGCCGGCTGGACGACCTGGCGGACTGAAGGAATAGATCGCGCAGATCGCCCCTGCTGCTTTAGGTTGCTTCCTGCAAGGAAGAATGCTGCTCGATTAGCAGGCCTAACCGCGCGGCCTGCAAGGGTGAGCTATGAGAGCAACCCGTCATCCCGTAGGGCACGCGGTAGCTATGCGACCGGGGCGGTTAGACCGGGGAGACCGTCCTAGCCGCACGGCCTGAGCAGATAGGAGTTTCTATCCGCCTTGCCCAAAAAAGGAGGGTTGAGGCAGATCGCGACCCTCGGGGGGGGGGGGGGGGGGGACCTCTGAGTGGGCCGCGACTTGCGAGCTAGAGACCTTGGGAGGGATCGTCGATTTTGGGGTTAACAGGGTCCGTACCATACGTGAAAAATGAGAGTAAACAGATAGAACCTCAGATTTATGTTTTAGGAGGTAAACCCATAAGCAACGAGAATAGTCATCGATAAAAGTTACAAAGTACGAGAAACCATCAAATGATACTACAGGGGTCGGGCCCCACACATCTGAATGCACAAACTCAAAACAAGAAGTAGCACGACTAACAGAAGGAACATACGTGCTACGTGTGTGTTTTGACAGCTCACATACATCACATCGAGAAGGAAAAATAAAAGACACATCAGGACAAACAGACAACATCCGCTGAGGGCTAGCATGGCCGAGGCGTGCGTGCCAAAGCGAGGTCGACGACAAAGCAGGGTAGGAAGTAGAAGGTGTAGGTGGGCAGGTGGCGGTGGCGGAGGGAGCAGCAGTGGGAGAAGGTAGCTCCAGGTAGTACATCCCACTCCTCTCATATCCTGTACCAATAGTCCTCCCGGATCTCAGGTTCTGAAAAACACAATGATCAGAAATGAAAGTTATAGAGCAGTCCAAAGTACGAGTAATACTACTAACAGATAATAGGTTAAGAGCCAAATGAGAAACAAGAAGAACAGAGTCAAGGGAGAAAGAGGAAGAAAGTGGGACGGTGCCCCGGCTGAGGAAAGGGGTAACCGAGCCATCAGCAAGACGCGCGTCCCGTTGGGAGCAGGGAACAACCTGAAGCAGACGGGAAGACGTACCAGTCATATGGTCGGTTGCACCAGATTCAATCACCCAGGGTGACGAATCCTGGTCAACCGTGGTCACGGAGCAAGCAAATGGAGTACCTGAGGAAGAGGGGACAGTGGAAGTAGCAGCAGGAGTGGAAGGCTGAGATTGCTGAAACTGCTGAAACTGGGCCAACATCTGACAGAAGTCAGAGGTGTTGGCAGTTGGCACTCAAGGTGTGTTCGACAGGCCCGGAAGACTCGGCAGTGGCAACAGTATGACGAGGGGCACCACCAGGAGAAGAACTCTCAGAGCCCCGTAGCTGTGGGCATAACTGGTAGCTTCAACCACGGTCATGATATAGACGGCCACAATGAGAGCAAGGGCCAGGTGGACCCGTAGAGCCATGGCCACCAGACGAACCACGACCGCCAGATGGAGTAGAGTGTTCTCGACCACCTCGGCTACGAGTGCTGGAGGTGGGAGGGCGGTAAGAAGCGGCAAGAGTCATTTGCTCAGTAGGAAGAGGGGAGGTAGCAGGAGCGCCCGAGAGACTAGATTGCCTATGCATACGTTTCTCATGCTCGGCAACTATGGAATATGCCCCAAGAAGATCTGGCAAAGGTGACTTCCCCACAATTTGAGCACGGGAGAACTGGTATGTCTCTCGTCGTTGTCGCTGTTTTCGAATAAGGGTGATATCATTAGGAGATTCCAGGGCACTGAGAGGCTCGAGATCGTTAAGCTCAAGAAAACGATCCTGAAGGTAGGTGAAGTACTCCAGAACAGAACGCTCCCCCTGAGTGGCGGAAGCGATATCCTGAAAGATGCCGAAAATCTGGGCATCAACACGGGTGTGCCCAAAGGTGCGTTGGAGAGCGGACCAAAGCTCGGAGATGTCTTCAAAGCGCATGAACTGACGGAAGGTGCGATCGGGGGAAAGCCAAAACCCTATTGCTTTAGGGATGAATAAGACACACTTGATATTTTTCTCTTCTTTCCAACAGTGTGAAACTGTGCCCGTAAACACGTGGCAGTTTGCCATACTTTGAAACTCATCTGGTTGTGTTTTTGTTGTAATGCTTGACCACACGTGGATGACTGCTGTGATATTTTAGCCTTAAAACATTGTTTTGGAAAAATAGTGTTTGTGATCATTACTACCCGTGTTCACAATTATTTGGGAGAGTAGTGACAACTCTGAATATGCTGATGAAAGCCGTAGGTAAAGTTCACACTATTTTCCTAAAACTTCACCATAGACATATAGGCGAGGTCTTGCACTTGTGGTCATTGAAATCCCCAATCAAAAAAGAGAGTTTGAGCCATAAATGCTGCCACGAAAGTTCTAAACGAAGGTAAATTGTTCGTCTCTGATTGCAGCCTATGCTTTCTTCGCATTGCTTTTTGATCTCCTTTAATGCCTAAACCTTACAGTACTCAACTATGAGGATTCAAGCTGCTCTTACCACTATAGTTTCATATAAACACATCATTCATTGCGATGGATTCGGCTCAATCTAAAGATCTTTCTTTGTTTTTATCGTTTCCCTTCAGGCACTTCCCTGACGGAATTGACATCTACTTTGAAAACGTCGGGGGCGCGATGCTGGATGCGGTGCTGTTGAACATGAGAAACCATGGGCGAATCGCCGTCTGCGGGATGATATCTCAGTACAATCTCACGGTGAAGGATGCTGTTCATAACCTCATGTGCCTTGTGTCAAAGCGCATCCGAATGCAAGGATTCATCGAACCCGATCACAAGCACCTGTATCCTCAGTTCCTTGAGCTCGCCATTCAGCACATAAGGGAAGGCCGGCTGGTCTACGTCGAAGACGTCGCCGAGGGCCTTGAGAAGGCTCCGTCCGCTCTCATCGGCCTTTTCTCGGGGAGAAACGTCGGCAAACAGGTTGTCAGGGTTGCTCAAGAATAGAAGTTGCGGCGACCGGCTGGTTCATCCAAAGAGCTGCTGGGCGTGTATGAGGAAGTGTATTGTATGTAAAATAATGAGCTTTGCTCCTTTCATGCTGTTAAAACTTATCATTTGCTTTCTTGTGGAGTTCATGTCATTTGAGTGTATAGATTTTGTTGAGACATTTTTGGCATTTTCTCATGAAAACTTGACATAAACTGCTCACTTTTGCTTTTAATATTTAATAATGATGATCTAGCATTAAAAAAATAAACCCGATTTTAATTTGTTTTATAGTATTTGCTCAATATTTTCTTGCGTATTTATTATCTTCAATGGTTCGTAATTTTGGAAAAATGTGACAGCACGAAAAATGACTGGCAATGTATGAAGTAAATATTGTTGCTAGAAGCATTCTGATTGGTGGTCCTAGTGGAATCACCTCTGTTGCCCCTAGTTGGGGTTATATAAATAAACCCTAATGTTAAAGCAGGTTTCGGATATCCCGGTATTCAAATCAGATCCGTTAAGCTCCCGAACCCGTTATATATTCAAGTGAATTGTGTAATTTAAGGGTCTGTTTGGTTCAACTTATGTAGTTGAATAAGCTATATTCCAAACACAAACGTAGTAATAGGGCTATTTATTTGTGCAGTTGTTAGAAACACAATTTTTTTAAAATAACGAGAAACAATAACACAATCCATCTCACACACCAAATACATACAGACTCACACATGCGCTTGCACAGATTCAATCGTCCGCGGGTTCCTAAAAATTGCTGGTGTTTGCCTATTTAAGTATAAATTTTATAAATATGGTTAAATATTATTATTATTTATTTAAATAATCTTCACCGAGGCTCCGTTTGGCATAGTGATGGCGGTCATGAATATCGGGGTTAAATTGTCATTTGTTAACGCCCACTTAAGTAATGTACTTCATCCACTTTTATGTTCGAACATATGATGTTTGTTAGGTGATTCTTAACGAATGATGTTTTAACTCGTGCGTTTATGATCTCCACCACCGAGCCAAACAGAGCCCGAGTCTATGAGTGCAGAAGGGACAATCATTGGTTGAGTTGAGTTTAACAAATGGTGGTGTTAAAGGCACACCATCTTCGGTTTTGTGCACATCAATACTATGTGCACTCACTGTAATTTTATGTGCACACCAATATTATGTGCACTCATTGCAATAACTACAATATCCTTAAAAGGACTAATAAAAATAGCCCAAAACAATTCCTCACCTCCCAAATTAGTACCCGCACATGGAATCCGTACAGCATCGGGGAGAGTAAAGTGCCCAAAACAATTCCAATGGATGCACATAGTATTGGTGGAGGATACATTACCGGAAGTGAAGGAGGCGACCAGAGGTATCAGTGGAGGAGGTTGCCGAAGATTTCGCCGGAGGAAACGCAGGAATCGGGATGGGGTTTCGCGGTTTGTGCCGGATGCAGTCGGGGAAGATAACGGGATGGGGTTTCGCGGTTTTCGCCGGATGCAGTCGGGGAAGATGACGGGGAAGAGAGATGAGGCGGGCGGGGAAAAGAAGGGTTTCGTCGGAGGAATCGGGGGGGGGGGGGGGGGAGGTTTTGCCGGATGCAATCGGGAAGAAGAGCGCCGAATATCGAGAAGGGGGAGGCAGGCTCAATGCTTCGGCTTTAATTTATGGGTGTGGTTTAGAAAACCTAAAATATTAAGGGTTATTTTTTGGATGGGTGTGCACATAGCCGAAAATGGTGTGCCTTAAAATAGACCTCTATTTAGACTGCGTTTGACGCGGCTTATCACGGCTTATTTGCTCCGGTGAGGTTGGACAAAAAATGTCATTGTCATATCAAAATCTTATACCCCAAACTAGTTTTTTTTTTTAATAACGATAGTAACATTGTCATACCAAACATACAATGACGTTTTTGTCCAATCTCACAGGAGCAAATAAGCTGTGATAAGCTGTGCCAAACGCAGCCTTAAAGTCTCAAATGGAGAGACTCCTGATCTATAATACAGTGTACTGGTAATTTTATTTTGGCCAATTATGATTTTGGTATGTTCTGAGTGTCTGGTGCTGCCATTGTGCATGCTAGCTTTCATGTTGAACTGTTGATGCCATGCTTGTTGAAGTCGTTTCTTCATCCCACCTACTTCTAATTCTCCTTGCCTAGTGTTTCGCGTGTTTAGCCGGTTTACAAATAGTTAGCCTGAACTAAAATTTAAAAAAAATTCAACCCCCTCCTTCCATTTACTCAGGTTATGGTTCTGTTTGGGATAACTTATGATGATTAATAAGCTGGTAATTGAAAATTGATGCTTACATAGAGATTTTATAAAAGCAATAAAGATCCGTTCATAAGTGCTTATTTAAATTTTCATTCATTCATAAAGGTCCGTTCATTTGGACACGTTTTTTTGGCATGAGAAGGCTTTTTCGCCCGGGCGCAAATTTTTCACACGGGGGTGATTTTTTCTCTCGGACGCGATTTTTTTGCCCGAGAGCAAATTTTTTGCCCGGGCGCGAATATTTCACCCGGGCATGGTTTTTCGCCCGGACGGGGTTTTTTTTTGCCCTGACGCGGTTTTTTCGCCCGGGCGCGAATTTGTCTCCTGGGCGCCAATTTGTCGCCTGAGTGCGAATTTATCGCCCAGCTGCGGGTTTTTTCAACCGAGCGAAGTTTTTTCGCTCGGGCACGAAATTTTCGTATTCCACCCGAGTGCGAATTTTCCGCCCGTAAGCGATTTTTCCGCCCGAGCGCTATTTTTTCGCCCGAGCGCGATTTTTTCGCCCGGGCGCATTATTTTTTCCGAGCGCCTTCTTTTTCACCCGGACGCGATATTTTTGCACGGAAGCGGGAAAATTTGTTCTGGCGAAAAAACCGCGTCCGGCTGAAAAAAAACGCGCGCGGGAGAAAAATCCGTGCCCGAAGGAAAAAAATCACTCCCGGGCGAAAAAAACGCGATCGGGCGGAAAAAAAGAGCCCGGGCAAAAAAATGTGCCCCGGCGGATAATTCTCGCCCGGACGGAAAAATAGCGTCCGGGCGAAAAAAATCGCGTCCGTGCAAAAAATACGCCACCGAGCGAAAAATACTCCCCCGGGCAAAAAATATGCGCCCGGGTAAAAAATTCGCGCTCTGGCAAAAAAATCACGTCCGGACAAAAAAAAATCAACTTTCGGTTTAAGGAATAATCGCTTATGAGAAGTCATAAGCTGCACTCAAATAACTTATGAAAAATTAGCTTATTATCAATTTTAAAATAAGTGATTTTCTATAAGCTGCACAAACAAACAGCTAAAAAACTACGTTTATGTTTTGAATAGAGATTATTCATCAGCATAAGCTGTACCAAACAGAGTCTATGTTTGGTGCGACTTTTTTGCTCCCGTGAGTTTGGATAGAAACGCCACCATCATGAAATGTATGTTTGGCAAGACAATTATGATTTATGACTGTCACCAAGAAAAAAAGCATAGTTTTGAACATAAAATTGGATAAAGTTCTTTAGATGAGGTTGGGCGTTCACGAACGACAATTCATAATCACCCGTATTCACGACCGTCACCGGTGTACCAAATGGAGCCTAAAGTTTCGCTTAAATATTTGTTTTATATTTTGATCCTTATGCTTTTTTACTATTAGCTTGAACTACCTTGAGGAGATTGCAGTTATCAAAGAACTATTATGCTCGTACTCGATGCTCTCGGGTGGACTGCGCATCCCCACGTCTTAGGCGGTCTGCGCCTCTCCGCATCTCGGTCGGGTTGTGCATCTCCGCATAGATGACAAACTGGAGTATTCGTTTTCTTATTCAACAGATGACAGTTTTTGAATAGGATGGTGTAGATGACATAAATTGGCTTTCATGGTTTTGATGGGACGACCTAAATTGCTCCAATGATAGCATAAAAGAAAGAAGTTGATAACTTCAATTGAGAAAATAATAGAAGTTGCAGTATGTGTGATTTATTGACGGACACATCGTCGTCGATCAGTATCCCGCCTACTTTCACAGGGGGATGTCTGATTATCGCTCGGATGTTTTGAGGGTTTGACGAAGATCCTTGCACTTCAGGAAACTTTGGTCGGGCCCTCTCTTGTCGTGCATCGGGAGAGCTCAACCGTTGTTCAACCCCCTATGAGCTTGATCGGGACCGGCTGCGTTGCCTCCCCCTTTCCTTGAAACCCCTCGAGTAGGTCAAGGCGCACGAGCCGCTCGACTTCATCCTTTAGGCACCTGAACTCTTCTGTGTCGTGCACGTGACTTTGATGATAGTGACTTTATTTAGACTGAGCCCCCCTGCCTGGGGGAGCGTCCTGACCTTCGTAGCAAGGGATGGTCCTTGATGGCATGTAGAACTTTCATGTGGGAAGTGTTAAGAGGAGTGAAGTGTTGTTTTTGTTGCTGCCCCCAGTCCTCGGGGGGTCATCAAGGTGCCCTCCTCCTTTTTCGGATGCTGGGTTTAGATTCTGCTCCTTTCTTTTTTGACTTCCTAGTCCTTGCTACAGAGATGCTCCTTTGTGGGTGATGCCTTCGTCGGTCGGTGCTCCTCGAGCACACGAGTTCGCACCGCGGTACGCAGTGCAGGCCACTCCGCTGAGTGAGCGGTGGCTCGAAGGGAACAACACGCGGTCTGTAGCCACAAGATACGCTCTAGGGGACCTAGAATTCCCTAGGTCCCTTAGTAGGCCGAGCGCCTGTGCTTGACGCTCCTCCATCCGACACATCCGCCCTTCCACTAAGGACACCAGTGCGGCGATTATCTCCTCGAGGCGCGACGTGTTGCCGACAAGTGAGTTACTGGGGGCTTGATTGTCAAATTTCTTGCAAATTGTCTGGTCTGCGATGTGCTTTCCTCCTCTTGTCACTACTGTCAGGTGAGGGTGCTTGTGCGGGGCAAACGTTGTTTCCAGAAATTTGTTGTGGAGTTAGAAACACCTTCCCACAGACGGAGACAAATTTTTGCGAGTCCCCCGGTTTTCTTCTGGTTTGGAGAATCCTGCTGCCTTAGCCCCGAGTCGGGCCGAGTGCGCAAATAGTCAAAAGTGATCCAAATAGCAATGACACAGAGGCGTTTTTAACGTGAAAAATTCGGAAAAGGTGAAAACCACGTGGTCGGATCTGTGTCGGGACAAAATCAAACAATCTCGCTTTTGTTTATAAGTGTTCGAGTTTCCCAAAGGGTGACAGACCATCTCTCTGTTACAAGTTTTAAGTTTAGAAAAGTGGGAAAATGAATGAGTCCCTGAAGCCTTGAAGAGAGCATCCGCAGGAGCTTCCACGAGGGTGTTCCTCAAAGTTTCTTCCTTCGCTTGTTGTTGCGTCAACGAGCGTCTTGAGCGTGAGCAGACTGGAGAGGGAGCAGAGCGAAATCCGAGCAATGGAACGATCAAAGTCCCTCGTCCTCGCTGGGAAGCCTCAGAGCTCTTTCTAGTCTCTTAAGTAGCTTGTATTCAAATGAAGGCCTAAAGGTTTTTTATAATTTTCTTGAAAGGACGTGTATTTAATTGTGCTCGGCTGAATCATGAGTTGGCGAATGACGTTGCTCCGCTCCGACCACCTAGATCGCCAATTTTTAGGAAATGAAGAACATGCCCCCCGCGCGGCCCAGGCATGTTGCACAGCGATGGTGGAGGCTGGAGGCGGCGGAGGAGATCGGAGATGGCGGAGGCGACGGGGGCGCACCAGAGTCCGGTGGCGCGGGCCGTCGCGCCTCCCTCGCTCTCCCCTTTGTGTACTCGGTTTTGTCCCCCTCTTCGGGGTGACTTTGGACCCTTCGAGCGGACACACCAAAGCGCCCATGGATCAAGCTTGGAGGTGTGGTTCATGTGGACAAAACACACATCCAAAGATACGATGGGTGAGCTCACTAAGAAGTATATTGCGAGTTTCTAACAGAGTTTTATGATTTAGGATACGAGTTGACATGTGATTAATATGCTGCGTACATAGTCTTTAGGACAACTCCCCCAATAGTATTTGGGCAGGTACATCTGAAGTAATAAACAACGACCATCCTCTAGGAGGTGCCGATTCTTTCGCTCTGCGACCCAATTTTGGGCAGGAGTTTACACACGAGAAGTTTGGTAGATGATACCCAAATCACAAAGGTATCATTCAAAGTGTGAGTCAATGTACTTGCGACCATGATCACTTTGCAATACTTACATAGTGACATTGAATTGTGTGGTAATCATTTTATGAAAATGCTGAAATAAAGGAAAAACATCAGATTTATTTTTCAAGAGATAAACCCATGTGCACAATGAGAAACAATCGATAAACATGACAAATCATTTGCTCCCAGAAATATAAGCAACTGGGATAGGACCCCAAACATCAGAATGAATAATCTCAAAAGGCGTAGCACAAGGAGAGGACATTCGTGGAAGAGATGCTCATTTGTGCTTACACGGTTCACATACATCGTAATGAAAAGTTTTAAAAATAGAGAGCGACATAGTAGGAGATAATAATTTTATAACAGAGATAGAGGGATGCCCAAAACAATAGTGCCTGGAATCCAAAGTAGAAGACGATGCCGCATGACTAGCACTGCTTCTGGTTTTGTATCATACTCTCCGTTGTCTGGTCGTGACAAAGTGAGTGTTGCCGATGATTCCTTTTCTTCTATTGCTGGCAAAGGAACCATTCCCTACTCTTCCCTCTCTTGTCCGTTTTTTTTGTTCTTAAATTTACTCAAAATTCTTGTCTTTCATCATCTTGCTCCATTATCGATGATCCACTGGGTGGAGGGGCAGCTGGTACAAGAATGAGCACCTCGGGGACCCTGGTAGCAGAATGAGAACCTGGGGGACCTTGGTTGGCATATGAGAAGGATGAAGTAGAAGTCTCCGAAGAATGGGCGTGCATCAGATGATGAAAGACAAGAATTACGTCCGAAGAGAGAGCTGGAGGAGCTGCCAGAGAGGACATATCATCAGAAGCATCAGAGGGATGAGCAAAGCGGGACTGTGGATGATGGCCCGAAGAGTGATCATAGCCACGACCATCACGAGTGACAAGACCTCCTCTGGGTGGAGGAAAGTCATGAAGCTTAAAATAGGTGTCCCTTATATAACAGGCCTTCCCGTAATAATCACATATCAAATGATACTTCTTCCCAAACTTAAGCAAAAAGTCACGAGTAGGACGCCCACCGGGCCAAAAATTAGTGGCAAAAGCAGAGCCTTCAGAGGTAGAGTCGGAATGTAAAGTCTGGCGACGATCAAATTCTTGTCGAACAAGACTGCAAACCTCTATCAGAGATGGAAGAGGAGACCGCCCAAGAATCCGGACAATAATTTGATTAAAGTCATGATGCAAGCCATAAAGAAACTCAAAGATCCAATTACGTTCTTCACAAGCCCAAACAAGAACTTCATCTTTAGGGGAAACGAGAGTGTGTGCATCAAAGTGATTATACTCTTGATATAGCTGAGTAAACTCTAGGTAATAATACGACGGTGATCGATCGTCTTATCGCAACAGGAAAATCCGTCGGTGAAGTTGAAAGATCTGAGCAGTATTGTTCCGACAGGAATAGGTAGTCTTGACACGTTGCCAAATATTAGGGACAATGTACAGGAATAGATAATTCAGAGCAATGCATTCATGCATGAAGTTGAGCAACTAGGACATCACCAGGGAGTTTTCAAACTCCAATTGAGATCACTTAGGAGGGATCAAAGTAGGAGCAAGCGTAGTGCCATTTACATATCCAAACATGCGATGACTCTTTAGGGCAAGAGTAATAGAATGAGCCTGTGACATATAGTCGATGCCATCAAGTTTCATGGTGGTGATTTGAGGAGTCCCACAATAATGAATAAAGTGGTCGAAGCCCAATGCGGATACCAGGGAGGAGCCAAATGACAACATGTGAGATTCCACACTCCCGTCCATGTCAACCTGAGGTTAGAAACCACATAAAAGCGCACACGAGAACAAAGGTGCACAATACTAAACATTGCTCATAGAAAGAAACAGGAGAAGCAATCCCGATGAAGTTTTCGAGCCAACAACACCAATAGAGGGACCAAGGAGGGGTTCATCCCCGCAAGAAGGAGAATGATTGGACGTCAAAAGAAAAGATCGAGTCCACAAAGGCATTCAAAAAATCAACAACGACGTCCAACGCCTGGGCGGAGAGAGAGAGAGAGAAGAAACGCGAGAGAGGGAGGCGGAGATGAGAATCTCGCATGGCTGGTGATGGGGCGAGAGAGAAAAGAGATAGAGAGAGAGAGAGAGGAGAGGAGACGAGAGAGGGCGACGTGAGCGAGCGAGGGTGGAACCAGGCGAGGGTGGCATGAGCGAAGGCATAATCGGGAGAGGGCGTCGCGAGCAGACGAGATCGATTAGGGCACTGATAACTTCTCAAATGAAGTTATCTAATCCCCTGTTTTCTACAATAATAGTCTTGATAAATGAGGAGAAGTGATTTAAATTAGTATAAATGTTCATAAATTAATATTTATCTTATTCATGCTTGATTTACCTATTTTGTCTATGTTTTTATCATTAGAAATGACGTGGAAATCGAACTGGAGAAACAAGTGCTTGAATTATTTTTTGGCTGTGCAGTTGTTACAGAAACCTGTTTTCAGTTGTTATAACAAGTTCTGGACGGATTTAAAATTTGAATTTTGAATTTTGCGCCAAAAAAAAATATGGAAGGAGACATCTATTGGGAAAGGGCTGCTCGTTTTTAACAGGGGTTTTTCATACCTAAATGGGCACGAAATTAGGGAGGAAGAGAGAGATCTTAGAACCATCATATTGGAGAAGGAGAAGGAGAAGACCGGCTAGGGTTTGGACGCACCGACGAGAAGGAAGAAGGGTCTCAAGCGAGATCTACACGTATATTCCTGCAGCATTTAACGTTCTTAAGCATGTCTTGTAAGATCTTTCTCATTTGGTTTCATTCCTCTATCATGAACTAATCGTATGGATTTTGTATGATGTGAGTACCTTGCTTTATTGTGATATTTTACCTTAAATTTATTTTATGGTTGTTGAATCGCTATCTTTATTGGATTTATGTTCTTTGTTTGTGGAAATTTTTGAGCAAACGTTCATCTTTTAATTAGCATTGCGAGATTCGAGAGAGGAGTTATGCTAATCTAGGGTTGAATCTGTTATTCTACGCGGCGAGATTCGAGAGAGGAGTTGCGTAGTTTTCTAAATCAAAATTCCATCTTTTTACTGCGCTGCAAGATTCGAGAGAGGAGTGGCGTAAGTGTGGCATAAACTCCAATATAGCGTCAAGAGAGAAAGAGATTTCCTCTTGAGTTAGCATCATTGATTTTTGCTCTTCATGTTATTTACTTTCCACCTAAGTTAGAGATAACTAGGGGAAATTGGGTAAACGGAATTCTGAGATCGAGAGATGATGAAATCCACTTTAAAATCGATGCAAGATAGTAATGAAGAGAACCAATAAAGATCACTAGAAATCTCGTCACAATAGGCAAGGGAAAACAACATGCAAGATCATTTCACCAACCTTGATAAAAGTATTTTCTAAGAATCGTGTTTAGTTTTATCATTATTAGTTTAAGTATTCTTTATTCTCAAATTAATCCACTAAGGAAAAAGTATCCCACTTGAATTCAAGGAACGGGTAAGACTAGTAATTACGAGCACTAATGTTGCGCTTCCTCTAGGAACGATAACTCAACTCATCATTTTATTACTTGATTCGACACGTGCACTTGCGTGATTACGTAGATCCATTTTGGCTGTATCAAGTTTTTTGCGCCGTTACCGGGGAAGCGCAACTGGTTTAGTGTTTTATTTCTCATAATATTAGTTAAACTTTAGTAGTTGGAGATCATGTATTTTGTTTTTAATTATTTTCTTATCTTAGCACTTATTTCGAAGTTTTGTGGTGTATGTCAAGGTTTAGAAACCCAGAATTATCGCCACTTAACTTAGAAATAGAGCGCACTTGTAGATAAAATCGAAGAAACCTTAGAACGGAAAACATTATTCATCCTGAGATGGATAATAACGAACAACAAGTTATCGACGACGTTGAGGGTCACGTGAACCATAATGGGCATGCTAATCCTAATAATCAACACGTGTCGCCCCGAATGACATGTAGGGATTACAACACACCTTTAGGGGAGGTTTGCACACGAGTATAGCCCGACCAGCTATAGAAGCCAATAATTTCAAGATGGACCCTTTCATTATGCAACAAGTTCAACTAAACAAATTTGGGGGACTTAGCCATCAAGATGCAAACTCTCATTTAAAAACCTTTCTAACAATATGTGATATGTTTAAGGCAAATGGTGTGTCCGCAGACGTAATTCAATTAAGTGCATTCCCATTTTCCTTAGAAGGTTGAGCGAAGGATTGGTTGGACTCTTTACCCGATGATGCTATCACCACATGGGCCTAATTAGAAGATAAATTTTTAAATAAGTATTTTCTACCTTCTAAGACGGCTAAGTAAATTAGGAATATCACTACATTTATGCAACATCATGGAGAAACTCTTTATGACGCATGAGAGCGTTTTAAGGAGCTGTTAAGAAAATGTCCACACAATGGGTTAGCACAACACCAGCAAGTATCCACATTTTACAACGGGTTGCAAACCGCAACCATGATCCTAGTAGATGGAGCCGCAGGAGGTTCCCTAATGAAAAAATATCCAGAAGATGCGTACGCCATTTTAGAAGATTTAACGTCTAATAATTACCAAGCATATGAAAGACAAGCAACAAGTAATCCAGCAGGGGTGCACCATGTAGCTCAAATCACATCCTTAGCTGCCGAAATGGCATCACAATTCAACTTGATTAACAAGAGGCTAGACTCATTATCTAATCATGTGCCTAGTGCACCACTAACGGTTGAACAATTAAATCTATTAACGGAGGAAGCTAACTTTATAGGCGGACAACAAAGGCAAATTCCATCGGGATTTGCTAATCATTATCACCCCGAGTGGCGACATCACCCTAATTTCTCTTGGAGAAATAATCAAGGAGTGAACTAATCGCCAGGATTTCATCAAAATCTAAATCCAAACCAAGTGAATCCTCAAAACAATCAAAACAATCCTAGGAAGTTAACTGACGAAGTAATTGTGGGGATGTTTCAAAAGAATGAGTCTAGGATTGGAGGGATTGAGTCATCTCTAAGATCTTTAGAGACCATATTGGGGCAACTAGCAACCACGTTAAGCAAAAGGCCGATTGGATCATTACCATCGGATACTATGCCTAATCCAACAAGAGAGGAACCTCATAATCATTGTAATGCAATCGCTCTAAGGAGTGGGGTAGAGATTCTAAGTGGAGATGGACTGTTAGAAAAGGCTAGAGATGATGAGAGGAAGGAACATAAAAGTTAAGGAACCGGAGGTAGTTGAAGTCCAACCACTAACTCATAAAAAGAAAGAAATCATCTATCCTCCATCTCATTTTCCATCTAGACTAGCGAAGACAAAGCTCGATAAGCAATTCCAAAAGTTTATGGAAATCTTTAATAAATTAACTATAAATATTCCATTTGCTGAGGCTCTTGAACAGATGTCTAGTTATGTCAAGTTTATGAAAGACATCTTATCCAAGAAGAGGAAATTCGTTGAGAGGGAGATAGTCGCCCTAACTGAAGAATGTAGTGCAATATTACAAAAGAAACTACCTCAAAAATTAAAATATCCAGGTAGTTTTACAATACCATGTTGAATAGGAACGACATTTTCAGGGAGGGCATTGTGTGATTTGGGAGCTAGCATCAATCTGATGCCCTTATCTATTTACACAAAATTAGGCTTGGGAGAGATTACATAAACCTCTCTTACTCTACAGTTGGCCGATAGGTCTTTAGCTTTTCCTAAGGGAATTGTTGAGGATGTATTGGTTAAGGTGGATAAATTCATCTTCCCAGCCGATTTTGTGGTACTAGATATGGATGAAGATAAGGAAGTTCCTATTATTCTAGGAAGACCATTTTTAGCCATAGGACGCACCCTTATAGATGTACAAAAGGGTGAGCTAACAATGAGAGTTAATAAAGAGGAGGTAACCTTCAATATCCTTAAGGCCGTGAAATTCCCTGAAGATAAAGAAGAATGCAATTCAATTAAAGAAGTTGAGGTGCCCTCTAGGTTGACACACAAGGAAGAATATTTTGAACATAGATTGTTAGACATCTTAGTTAACGACGAGGGTAAAGAAGATGGAGTAATGGAAGAAGTTTTTCACATACTCAATTCATGTGAAAGGTTGCCACCATATAAGAGTTTTGAAGTGATAACTAGGCCAAACGAACCAAGAATGATGAAACCTTCTATCATTGAACTACCTAAATTGGAACTAAAACCATTACCTGAACACCTTAAGTACGTATTTCTAGAGGAAGATAACACTCTTTCGGTCATAATCAATGCATCATTAAGAATGGAAGAAGAGCTAAAATTACTTGAGTTACTAAGGGAGTTTAAGGAAGCGATTGGTTAGACTCTTGCCGACATCAAGGGGATTAGCTCATCCATCTGTATGCACAAAATTCTATTAGAAGATGGGAAGAAAGGATCCATCGAACATCAACGAAGGCTTAGTCCTCCAATGAAGGAGGTGGTGATGAAGGAAATCATTAAGTGGCTGGACGCGGGCATTATTTATCCTATTTCAGATAACAAGTGGGTAAGCCCGGTGCATTGTGTACCAAAGAAGGGAGGGATAACGCTGGTTAAGAATGAAAATAATGAACTTATACCTACTAGGGCTGTCACGGGATGGAGGATATGTATTGATTATCGAAAATTGAACAAGGTGACTAAAAAAGATCATTTTCCGTTACCATTCCTTGACCAAGTCTTAGATAGATTGGCAGGAGGCCAGTATTTTTGTTTCTTGGATGGATATTCGGGATACAACCAACTTATGGTTGCACCTGAAGATCAAGAGAAGAATACATTTACATGCCCCTTTGGTACATTTGCATTTAGGAGACTACCATTTGGATTATGCAACGCTCCCGCCACATTTCAGCGTTGTATATTGGCAATACTGTCCGACCTCATCGCTCGAGGCATTGATCCGGCAGAGTACTGAATCGAGGTATTCATGGACGATTTTTCCATCTTCGGTAAATCGTTCGATGCATGTTTGGCATGTCTGGGGAGGGTATTGGCCCGTTGTGTTGAGACTAATTTAGTACTGAACTGGGAAAAGTGCCATTTTATGGTACGCGAGGGCATTGTGTTAGGACATAAGGTGTCTAGTCAAGGACTAGAAGTGGATCGAGCAAAGATTGAAGTGATTGAAAAACTTTCTCCGCCAACGAATGTCAAGGCCATTCGTAGTTTCCTAGGCCATGCCGGATTTTATAGGCGGTTCATTAGAGATTTTTCAAAAATCACAAAACCCTTATGCAATTTACTCGAGAAAGATGCACCTTTTATTTTCAACAATGAGTGCTTAGAAGCGTTTCAAACGTTAAAGGAAAAATTAATCTCAGCACCCATTGTCAAGGCACCTGATTTCTCATTACCCTTCGTTCTCATGTGTGATGCGAGCAACTATGCGGTGGGAGCCGTGTTGGGGCAAATGCACGACAAGGTTTTCCATACCATTCATTATGCTAGTAAGACTCTTATCAATGCCCAAGTGAACTATACAACTACAGAAAAGGAACTCCTAGCGGTGGTTTTTGCTTTCGACAAATTCCGCGCTTATCTGATTAGTTCTACAGTCATAGTTTACACGGACCACGCGTCAATCCGATATCTAGTGGAGAAAAAGGATGATAAACTTAGGCTTATTAGATTGGTTCTACTCCTCCAAGAGTTTGATTTTGAGATCAAGGATCGTAAGAGAGCAGAAAACCCGATTGCCGACCACTTATCGAGATTAGAGAATGGGTGTGAGAAAGACGTGCACATTGAGATTAAGGAAAGTTTCCTAGATGAGAGTTTACTTGCAGTCACAGAAGGGAGCATCCCATGGTATGCTGATTTTGTTAACTATATAGTTAGCAAGGTTTTTCCACCGGATTTTAGATACCAACAAAGGAAGTGATTCCTTCATCAGGTGAAGTTTTACCTATGGGATGAACCGTATCTATTTATAATTTGCGCTAATCAAATTATTCGTCGGTGTGTGCCTGAGATGGAAGTTCATAGTATTCTAGAAAAGTGTCATGCATCACCTTATGGAGGACACTATAAGGGAGACCGGACAGTGAGGAAGGTATTAGAGTCAGGATTCTATTTGCCAACCTTATTCAAGGATTCTCATCACTTTGTAGGGCAGTGTGACCGTTGTCAACGTGTTGGAAATCTTCAGTGGGGAGCAAGCATGCCCATGAATGGAATCCTTGAAGTAGAAGTCTTTGATGTATGGGGGATTGATTTCATGGGCCCCTTTGTCAACTCCGATGGGAATTTATATATTTTGCTAGTCGTAGACTATGTGTCGAAGTGGGTAGAGGCAATAGCCACCTAAAGGAATGATGCCAAGGTGGTGCTAAAATTTCTAAGGTCTAACATCTTCACTAGATTTGGTACACCGAGGGCAATAATTAGTGATGGAGGGGCGCATTTTTGTAATTTACAATTTAAAACTCTACTCAAGAAATATGGTGTAACACATAAAGTAGCCCTTGCCTACCATCCACAAACCAATGGCTTAGTTGAGGTGTCAAATCGGGAGATCAAGGCCATCTTAGAGAAAACGGTAAATGCAACGCGCAAGGATTGGTCGCAAAAGCTAAGTGATGCATTATGGGCCTATAGAACGGCGTTTAAAACCCCGATAGGATTAACACCATATAAAATGATCTATGGGAAAGCGTGTCACCTACCGGTGGAGTTGGAACATAAGTGTTGAAACCGGAAAACCGGTCTCTTGTGGAATTCGACCCTTGGGGAAGGGGTGGCCGCGCACCTACTTCACTCCTGCAAGAAAATGACAAAGAAAAAGAGAAGGAACAAGGACTAGACCAAGGGCCCGGCGTGGAGGTCCCACCACACACCCGGAAGATCTTAGAGCGCTTCCCCTCCTTAGCCAAATGCCGGGCTAAGGTACCTCAGAAAGCGCTAGTAGGCCGGAGAATTAGTAAGTGTCTTCTGAGGTACCCCTTGGGTCCTATTTATAGGAAAAGATGGCCTGCTAATATACAACCTTCACTGTTTTCGAGGACTACAGGCAAACCAAAAGGGGCCACATAGTAAAAGTATGCCATGGCCGAGGTGCGAGCTGGACCTGAGGGGGCACTCGCTTGGCAGGAGGCCTGACTCGCCTCGCCTTGGGCCTAGGCGGGCAGGTACTCGGCAGACTTGTGCTCGACTACCGCTGAGCTCGGCTTGACCATTGCCGAGCTCGGGCTTGGCACGACGATCGCCGAGCTCCAACAGAAGCCGAACTCGGCACGGACATCGTCGAGCTTGGCTCGACTATCGTCGAGCTCTGTTCCTGCACCCGAGCTCGGTCTCGGCATGCCGGGCTTCGTTCGGCCATCGCCGAGCTCAGCTCGACTATTGCCGAGCTCGGGCTCGGCATGCTGGGTCCAAGTTGGTCTGAGCCGGCCGGTTCAACCCCTGTCGACCACTCGCGGGATACGGGGTTGTACATAATCCCCGCTCTTTGCGAGGTTGGGGCAAGCTCGGAAAGAAACATCCAACCCCATAGGATCCGGCGAGTGCGACAGGGGCAAAAAGGAATCTTCTGGTAGGCCCCACAGGTAGCTATATATACGTACCCCTGCGCATCTGGCTGACCTTTGCCCTTCCCCAAATTCTGACAAGATGCCGCTCCCCAAGGAAGTCTTAGAGCGACTCGCACGTTCCCGCGAGGAGATCGCTGCCCAGGCCGCGGGGCTGACCAACCTTGAGGCCCCTGCTCGCCGTTTTGCCGATTTTGGCTCGGCCAAGCGGGCGAAGCCCCTTCCCCCGGGGGCCGAACCCATTCTGGCCGACTTTACTGCCGCCTTGGGGAACGGGGCCGGTTCCTCCAACCAGCCAGTTCTTGGCTCTTCTGCTAAAAATCTCGTGGAATTGTCTTCCGACCGGGAGAACAGCGGCGAAGCATCCACCCCTCGGGCCAAAAGTATTCCCGTCAACTCGCCCCGACAGGATCCCGAGGTTAAGGAGCCGGGCTCGCGAGAGCCGGCGTCGCCGAGTCGCCTCCCTTCCCGGCAACCCTCCCCTGGATCCCTGGTCGTGGGGAGAGGCGCCGGGATTATCCCTGTTCCCGGCTACCAACTTGCTCCTCAAGAACTGCCGGGGCGTGGCAAGGACCTGCGCCACTTCTCTCCTCGCGCCAACCCGGAGGAGCCAGGCTCGCGCGGTAAGTTTCCGGCATTGCTCTTCTGTTCCGTGGATATTTGCTTTTCTGACCGTCTTTCAGTTCTTCACCCAGAATTTCCCGGGCGGACGGAGGACGGCGAGTCCGTGGATCGACCTCCTTACTCGCCCCTCCCTTCTCCAAGCGCCCTGGACGCCTTCCTGGACTCCGAGGTGGGCAGCCCTGAACACGCAAGACGGGAGCGGAAGGTTCTCAAGAAGCTGATGCGCGAGCTCCACGACCTGCGGAAGGACAACAACAGGCTGCAGTGGGAGTGCTCGCGTCTCGCGGACGGTGCTGGAGTCAGCCTGGCGTTCGAGGAGGCGTCCTCCCTGGTGCTGATGGATGAAATTGACGAGAACCTGCGGGTGATAAATAGGAACATGGGGCGGCTTCGCGAACTTCATGCGCGGCGGCCTGCGACGGCGGGCCGGCGAGACCGGGGAGAATGAAGCGACTCCTCTGTCAGTCGGCCGGTACTCGCCCCCGCCCTCGCATGGTCCTCGCGCCCTTATTTATATTTTTTCTTTTATTTGCTCTGAATGGTCTGCTTGTAATAACTTGGAACAACTTTTCAATCACTCTGTATATGTAGATGCTTTTTCAATACTTTGGTGAGTCTTTTCGAATTTCCCCTTCGGGGGCCTGGCCGGCTCGCAAGACTTGCGAGGAGAGGGTGGCGAGGTGGCGTGGCGAGACCGGACCGATCGGCCGACTCGCCCTCCCTCTCGCCCTTCTTTACCTTCTTCTATAAATAGACCTTCTCACCTACCCCGAGGCACGCTTTTATTGCTTTCGAATCCTTGCTCCGTCTCTGTCTTCTCGAGCTCGTGATTTTCCTTTTTTCTGCGACCATGGTCAAGACCAACCCTGACGCGGACGGTCGGTCTAAGTGCGCCCAGCACTTTGTTGATCATTGCTTTTTCGAGGGGCACATTACAGAGGAGGAGCTCGCCGAGTTCACGGCGGCGTTCGTCCCCTCCGGCTTCCAGGCTCGCAGGCCCGCCGAGCATGAAGCCATCAACTCCTTCCCGGAGGGTGAGCTCGCCTTCCCCATCTCGCACTTCGAGGTGGGACTGCGCCTCCCCCTCTGGCCAGAAATCCGCCAGATCCTGAAGTACTACGG
The DNA here is from genome assembly GCA_039513925.1 of Platanthera zijinensis. Taxonomy (NCBI): domain Eukaryota; kingdom Viridiplantae; phylum Streptophyta; class Magnoliopsida; order Asparagales; family Orchidaceae; genus Platanthera; species Platanthera zijinensis. The sequence goes on from CM077081.1 coordinate 234,806,983, forward strand.
CGCGGTGCCCGCGCAGTTGAATTCCAACGCCATTGCTATGATGGTGGCGTTCGCCTGCTTCCTTCGCCGGGAGCGAATTGAGTTCAACCTCGCGGTATTCCGCAAGTTGTTCTCTTACAAGGCTACCCCCGACGGGGTCGCCTACTTCGGCGGGTCCTTCATCAAGGTTCGCGAGCTGGCGAACAAGAATCATAATTGGATGACCCGGCTCGTCTTCATTAAGGGCGAGCTCGGCAACATCCCCTTTCGCCCCCTGCAGAAGAGCGAGGACATATATCGTCCTCCTTCCCTGTCTGGTAGCGACGCCGACCTCCACAAGTTTTTCCTCCACAAGGACTTCGAGGTCGCCTTCCTCCGCCGCGGCCTTGACTCGCTTCAACCCGTTCTCCCCGGTGAAGGTATATCTCGCTCTGCCCTCTCGCGAACTTTATCATATATTTTCCTCTTTCCCCCTTTTTTTTGACTAAGTCTTTCTCTGCAGGGGAACGGGTTCTGCCGGAGCATCCGCCGTTCGCCGACCCGGGGATATTCTCAGACCCTCTGGAGCTGGCCCGGGCGGCGGCAGCGGCTTGTCGCGAGGAGCAAGCACGAGTCCAACCCCCCGGCAAGAAGCGCTTGGAGTCCGGGGGGTCGAGCTCGCACCCCGATCCTTCGCTCCCCAAGAAGAAGAGGGCGAAGGTGGTCTCGCGCGGACGGCTGCACCTTCCCCCGTCGCCTACCAAGTTCATGAGCTCGCCGGAGGCTCTGTCCGACGAGCCGCCCTTGAGCCCATTGAAAGAAGCCTCCTCCCCCGAAAGGGGAAGAAGAAGAGCGGACCGTCCTCCGATTCTACCGGGGAGGACACCTTCCGCGAGCCCAGTCTGCCGAAGGATCACCCCAACTTCGGTAAGGGGTGCAAGAGCAAAGATGCGGCTGGCGAGCCCATCTTGAAGTGGGACGAGGGGGCTCACCGAGTTTCCGTCTCTACTCGCGCCCCCTCCTGGGGAGCTCGCCGGCCGCCCACCGCCCACGCCTTCGCTTTCGGCTTCGGCCTCTTCAGCCGCGACAGCGCCGAGTCGTACAAGAAACTTACCCCCAGTCAGCTCGGCTACGAGGGGATGCAGGCCCACCTGCGGGCCTTCGAGCTCCATCACATGATGGTCCGCCGCGGCTTCCAACTCAGCAACGCCCTGCTGACTGCCGAGCAGGAGCGCGACCTAGCGAAGGAGAGCGCGGTCGACGCGGAAAGGCGGTTCGGCCTCGCAGACGCTCTACTCGCGAAGTCTGTCGGTGGCTTGGTAACCACTGGATACCTCCATTTACCTTGCTTAAGATTATTCCTGCGCGTGTTCTGAACTTTTAACCCTTACAGGACGCCGAAGCCGCTGACGCGATGCGAGACGAGGTAGCTCAGTTGCGAGCTCAGCTCGCTGAGCGGGAAGCCCAGCTCGCCGAGCAAAAGACATATTCCCAGGAGCAGGAGGTTGTTGCCGCCCGGCTGGGGGCGGAGGTGGAGGAATTGAAAGAGAAGAACAAGGGGCTCCTGGGAGAGGTCCTCCGCCAAGCCGACGCTCTCCTTCCCCCGGACGCCAGCGAGCCGGCCTTCCCCTTCAAGAGGCCCCGGGTGTTTGGCGAGTCTGATGTCGCGGAGCGGCTGCGAGTCAACTCCGTCGAGGCTGCCGAGTGTCTTCTACAAGCCATGAGGGGGACGGGGATTTTGGCGGAAGGCTGCGAGGAGGTCACCGTCCGGGAACTTCTGCCAACCCTGTTCCCGCCCAGCCCGCTCAGTGAGAAGGAAGATAGCTTCGACTCGCTCTTTGCGGGGGTGAGGGAGAAGGACGCTCGTCTTGGTGACGAGGAGGACCGTCACTCGAGGGGGGAGGGCGAGAGTTAACTTTTGTTTTCTTCTTTCTCTCTTTTTTTGTACCCTGCCGAGGCGGGCCTTGTAAACTTGTAATGATGAATCAAAGATATTTTGCACAATTCTACTATCTTCTTTTTAAGCTCACTTGCGATATTATACCCGCGCGCTTGGTAGAGCGACCTCGCCTGTAGAATGTCTTGAGTTAGGACCAGCCCCCGCGGTGCTCGCGGCGAATCCCTAGGACACGTGCTCGCGCCATATCCTACTCGCGCCTCACCTTCCCCCGCCATGTCTCGCCTTAGTTTTTCGATAATTCAGACAAGTGAAAATACGCTTGGGTCAAGATGTTGCCGGCATCCGCCTTAGACATCAGGGCGTGTCTTTCGCCGAGTTAGCTGGAGCGAGGCTAGGCTCGCTGGAGAGAGCCGCTTTCCTTCCCCTGGGTCTAGGACAGGACCAGGGCTTCCTTAGTAGCGAGCTGGAGAGAGAGAGGGGGGGGGGGGTAGGATATTCCGAGCTCGCCGTCTTGACTGGCGAGCTCGCACCCTGGTGTTTTCCTCGGGCCAACTCCCAGTCTCAACTCCAGGGTCGTAGCGATGTCCATCGAGACTCGGCCGTGCCAGCTAGGTGGGAGCCTGGCAGGGGAGTGACGAGACCTAACCCCAGAGCGAGAAGACTTAGAAATTTTTGCCTCTCCCGGGTGCTACCACCTGGCCAGTCAGCTAAGTGAGAGCCTGAGGGCGGGTGTTGAACATCCTCCGGGCTCAGCCCCAGGGTCATAGCGATGTCCATCGAGACTCGGCCGTGCCAGCTAGGTGGGAGCCTGGCAGGGGAGTGACGAGACCTAACCCCAGAGCGAGAAGACTTAGAAATTTTTGCCTCTCCCGGGTGCTACCACCTGGCCAGTCAGCTAAGTGAGAGCCTGAGGGCGGGTGTTGAACATCCTCCGGGCTCAGCCCTAGGGTCATAGCGATGTCCATCGAGACTCGGTCGTGCCAGCTAGGTGGGAGCCTGGCAGGGGAGTGACGAGACCTAACCCCAGAGCGAGAAGACTTAGAAATTTTTGCCTCTCCCGGGTGCTACCACCTGGCCAGTCAGCTAAGTGAGAGCCTGAGGGCGGGTGTTGAACATCCTCCGGGCTCAGCCCCAGGGTCATAGCGATGTCCATCGAGACTCGGCCGTGCCAGCTAGGTGGGAGCCTGGCAGGGGAGTGACGAGACCTAACCCCAGAGCGAGAAGACTTAGAAATTTTTGCCTCTCCCGGGTGCTACCACCTGGCCAGTCAGCTAAGTGAGAGCCTGAGGGCGGGTGTTGAACATCCTCCGGGCTCAGCCCCAGGGTCATAGCGATGTCCATCGAGACTTGGCCGTGCCAGCTAGGTGGGAGCCTGGCAGGGGAGTGACGAGACCTAACCCCAGAGCGAGAAGACTTAGAAATTTTTGCCCCCTTGGGGGTTTAAGCTGCGAACCCCTTTACCCTCACTGTTTTGACAGAGCATAGAATACGACAATGAGATTTGTTTTCATTCTTAAGGCCAAGATATTTACAATTTTTTCAAGGGTAGAAACGTTTCAGATCGTCGCCACTCCAAGTGTGGCTGAGGGTGTCCCCTCTTGCATCTTGGAGGCGATACCCCCCTGATTTCAAGACCTCCTGCACAATGTAGGGGCCCTCCCAATTGGGGTGGAGTTTTCCCACAGCGGCTGATCTCCCTGCCGCGTCCACCTTTTTCAAGACAAGGTCCCCTTCCGCGAACTGCTTGACACGGACGTGTTTGTCGAAATACTTGGCCATCCTTCGCTTGGCCTCTTCCTGCCTGACGACGGACAAGTCGCGTAGTTCTTCCACCATATCAAGGGAGAGTCGAAGCTCCTCCTCATTCTCTGACCTCCATTCTTCCCTTCCGGCTCCTGCCTCGACGACCCGAGGCGTCTGGACCTCGAATTCGATAGGTAGAACGGCTTCGCAGCCGTGAGAGAGCTTGAAAGGTGTCTCCCCTATGGCCGTATTGGGGGTGGTCCTCAAGGCCCAGAGGACCGATGGAAGTTGTTCCACCCAACTTCCCCTCAAATTTTCCACTTTCTTTTTTAAGAGGTTCACGATGATTTTGTTGGCCGCTTCCACCTACCCGTTGCTTCTGGGGTGATGGACAGAAGCAAACCGAAGGTCAATCCCTAGCTGCTCGCAGAAACGAATGAACTCCGTGCTGGCGAACTGAGGTCCGTTGTCCGTGACGATAGCCTGTGGCAACCCATGCCTGCAGATGATCTCCCCCCAGATAAAGTTCCTGACTACCTGAGAGGTCACCTTGGCTAGAGCCTTCACCTCCATCCACTTAGAAAAATAATCAACCATGACCAACAAAAACCTCCTCTGCCCGCTGGCCTGAGGGAAAGGTCCTACGAGGTCCAGCCCCCATATGGCGAAGGGCCATGGTGCCATGATGCTTCTTAACCTCTGAGCCGGCTGGAGCTGGAGTGGGGCATATAGTTGGCACTTATGACATTTTTTCGCGAATTCGACTGCATCCTGACCGAGGGTGGGCCAGAAGTACCCTTGCCTGACGATCCTCCCTTCCAGGGTCCGACTCCCCGAATGACTCCCACATTCACCGGAATGGACTTCCTCCAAAATTTTGTGCACCTCTCTTTCGGCCACGCAACGGGCCAACATCCCTGAGAGGGTCTTGCGGTACAACTGTCCCTCACGTAGGAGGTAGTATGCCGCCTTGTGCTTGAGCCCTCTTCGGTCCATTCCCTCCGGGTATTCTCCGGTGGACAAGAAGGTGACGAAAGGATCCATCCATGAGGGGTGCTGTTCTACTTCCATTAGTTCCCCCTCCTCGATGGAAGGTCGGAAGAGATCCGTAATGGTGCCTCCCATCCGGGGGCCGTGCTTTGCTAGCTGGTCGACTGGCTCGTTTTCCCCTCGCGGCACGTGCTTGATTGAGAAGGTCTGGAAGGTCCCAATGACTCCCCTTACCTTCATCAAATAGAGCTGCAGGGTGGGTTCCCTCGCCTCAAACTCCCCCTTGATCTGGGAAGCCACCACCATGGAGTCAGTGAGGACCTCCACGTCATGCACCCCCAAGTCTCTTGCCAGGCGTAGACCTGCGATTACGGCTTCGTATTCGGCTTGGTTATTGGTGATAGGAAAGTGCACTACCACGGTCTGCTCGATCCTTATCCCCTGGGGGCTTTCCAAGATGACCCCAACTCCTAAAGAATGCTTCCCCGAGGCACCGTCCACCCTGACTTTCCAGGGGAGAGGGCGAGTGAGTCTCTCCTCCGCCACCTCGACCACATACTCTGCCAGGAAGTCAGCCATAGCTTGGGCCTTGATTGAGAGGCGGGGGACGAAGGAGATGTCGAACTCGCTCAGCTCCACTGACCATTTGGCCAACCTACCTGAATGCTCTACCCCCTTGAAGATGTTGCGCAGGGGGTGGTCGGTCACTACTCGAATTGAGTGTGCCTGGAAATAGGGTCGAAGCCTCCGGGCTGAGATGATTAAGGCGAAGGCCAGTTTTTCCAGGATGGGGTAACGGAGCTCGGCCCTCTTCAATATCCGACTTACATAATAGACGGGGAGTTGTCTCTTCCCTTCTTCCCGAACCAAAACCGAACTCAAGGCTTCAGCCCCGACCCCTAGATATAGGAATAAGTCTTCCCCCTCCTTGGGCCCTTGGAGCAGGGGGGCCTGAGTCAGCTGTTTCTTTAAAGCCTGGAATGCCTCCTCGCACTCCGAGGTCCATTCAAACCTTCGACCCCCTCTCAAGGTTTTGAAGAATGAGGAGCACCTCTCCCCGGCCCGGGAGAGGAATCTACTCAACCCTGCCAACTTCCCTGTCAGTTGCTGTACTTCCTTGGTATTTTGCGGCGACCTTAGTTCCAGGATTGCCCTCACCTTATCTGGGTTAGGTTCTACCCCAGCAGGGGTGAGAAGATGCCCTAGGAACTTTCCCCGGCTCGCCCCGAAGACACACTTCAAGGGGTTCAGCCTCATCTTAAACTTGCGGAGAGTGGCGAAAGTCTCTTCCAAGTCCTGGATGTGGGAGTCGACATCCAAGCTCTTGACCATGAGATCATCCACGTACACTTCGAGGTTCCTCCCCTTCTGCTCTCGGAAGACCCTATCCATCATTTTTTGATAGGTAGCCCCTGCATTCTTTAGCCCGAAGGGCATCATTTTGTAACAATAACATCCGTCTCCCGTGATGAACGAGACGTCCTTGACGTCAGGGGGGTGCATCCTGATTTGGTGATAACCTGAAAAAGCATCCAGAAAACTCATTACAGGGAAACCGACGGCTGAGTCAACCAGTGCGTCGATCCGAGGCAAAGGATAACAATCTTTCGGGCATGATTTATTAAGGAGAGAAAAGTCGATACACATCCTCCACCGGCCGTCTCCTTTTTTAACCATTACAACGTTGGAGACCCAGCCGGGGTATTGGATTTCAGATATGAAGCCAGCCTCGAGGAGCTTGGCGACTTCCTCCCTGATCGGCTCGGCGAGCTTGTCCGTGATGGATCTTTTTTTCTGCTGGATGGGGGGAGCCTCCGGGTCCAGGTTGAGGCGGTGGCAGGCCACGTCGGGGTCGATCCCTGGCATCTCCGCGGCGCTCCAGGCGAAGATGTCCACGTTCCTCTGGATGCACTCCAGCATCCTGCCTTGAGCTTCCGGGGTCAGGCCTCCGCTGACGCGGACCTTCTCCACCCTGCCTCCTATGGTGAGGACCTCCATCTCCTCCACCTCTTCCGCTGCTTCCAGACGGGACTGCTCCTCCCATTCCTCGATACCTCCCCTTCCGGGGGCGAGGACCTCTTCCTCAGCCTCCTCGACGGCCATGGCCTCGGCCGACCCCCGAGTCTCTTCCGCGGCCTCCTCCCGAGCGCGGCACTCCCCTCCATTTCTTTGTCAGCTTCCTGCTCCTCCTCCTCCAACCTCCGCCCCATCTCCTCGGCCCCCTCCAACCAAGAGATGGAGTTTACCGCCGAGACGTAGCACTCCCTTGCCTCCTTAGGGTCTCCTCGAACCCGGATCTGGACCCCCTCGACGCTGAGCTTTAGACACTGGTGGAAGGACGAGGGGACGCAGCGGAAGGCGCTGATGAGGGGTCTCCCGAAGATGGCGCTGTAACCGCTAGGAGCGTCCACGATGACGAACTTGCAGTTGCGTGACTGCCCCCCTAGAGTGACATGGAGTCCCACTCCTCCCTCGACTTCTTTCCTCTCCCCTGAGAAGCCGAACAGAGGCCCGTCCGAGGCTAACACCCTCCTGGCCTCTACCTTCATCGCATCGAACGCCTTCTTGAAGATGACGTTGACCGAACTCCCATTGTCCACAAGGATTCGGGAGACAGTGAAATCCTCGATGGCTGTCTGGATAACCAGCGCATCGCAGAAGGGGTCCTCGTGACCCAGCAAGTCCTCTCTGGAGAAGGTGATTTTCTCCTCTGGGGGAGGGGATTGGGATGTGGAGCCAACGCTCCTCCGGTACATAGTGTGGAGGCTTGACTTACGGGAGGCCTCGATCCCGGCCCCCCCGTGGATCGCTCCGATCCTTCCTCGGGTGCCCACATCAACCCGGTCTTCACACCGATCCCCCTCCTCCCGAGGTCGGATCTCCTCTATCCGAACTTCCTGATGGTCTTGTTGTTGCTGTTCCCTTCTCCCTCTCATCTCGAGGAACTCCGGACACGTGGATGTGAGGTGCCCCTCTTCCTGATGAAAGTCACAATAGGGCAGGTCCACCCTGACCTCCCTCCTTCTCCTCGGCTGTCCTCTCCTCCTCCCCCTCATGGCAATTGCCATTGCCTCCTCCTGGTCGGGGAGAGGGGGTCTCTGACCCTGCCTACCCCCCTGGGGGTTGTACTGCCCTCGGCCACCCTGGCGGTTATCTCCTCCCTGATAACCCCTTCGTGGTGCCTGGTCTTGCCACTCGGGCCTCCATCCCAAACGGTGGGTCTGCTCCGGACGCACCCACCTGGGTTGCGGCTGCTGCTGCGGCTGCTCCCTTTGCCGAGGTTCAGCCCTCCTCTCCTCCTGAATTCGGCCACCCCTTGGCCTTTCTTCTTCCACGGCCCACTTGGCCAACCTTCGCGCAAACTCTGGATGTGCTGCCTCCATTTCGGCCTCCCTGGCCGCCCTCTCCAGAAGTGCCTCAAAAGACACTGGAGGTGACCTCTTCAGTTCCATTGCGAAGAACCCGGACTGGAGACCCAGGGTGAAGGCCACCATCATGGTGTGCCCTGGCATCTCCTGAACTTGGGACAGTTCCTCTTGGAACCTGTCCATGTAGCTTCCCAGGGTCTCTCCCACCCTCTGCTTGATGTGGAACAAAGACTCCGCCTCCCTCTTCCTCTTCTTAGAAGTGGTGAATCTCAGCATGAAACCTCGTCGCAGATCCTCAAAGCAGTAGATGGACCCGGTCGGGAGTTGATGGAACCACTCTCTCGCCTTTTCTCTGAGGGTGATGGCGAAAAGTCGGCACTTGAAGCCGTCTGACATCTGTCGAATGGAGACCATGTCCTCGAACCACTGGATGTGGTGGACCGGGTCTCCTCTCCCGGAGTAGTAAGTCATCTCCGGCTCGCGAAATCCCTCGGGGACTGGGGCTGAAGAAACGAACTCGCTGAAGGGGCTCCCCCCCTCAGCCGGGCGAGTCGGGAACTCCCTCCCTGCAGTCTCGCCGAAGTGGTACTCGGCGGCCGAGCCGGGGAATAGAACTCACCCCTGGAACTCGCGCTCGCCCCTCTCGGCGGGTTCCTTCCCTGGTCGCCTGAGCGGTGCGTCGTCGCCGAGTGCAGGAACAGCGACCATCGGGACAGCCGGTGTCGCACTCTCAGCTCGCATGCCGAGGGCGGTCCTGACGAGCCCGAGGATCTCCTCCCTGAGCTCCGCCGGCATGCTCGCCGCTGGGGGTGGGGGAGGGGGTGGCGAGTTGCCCCTGCCTGATCCCTGTCCTTCATCTCCAGTCATCGAGCCTGCAGAAGGTTTTCTCTGCTGACCACTTTCCACGCTCACCGCACCAAAATGTTGAAACCGGAAAACCGGTCTCTTGTGGAATTCGACCCTTGGGGAAGGGGTGGCCGCGCACCTACTTCACTCCTGCAAGAAAATGACAAAGAAAAAGAGAAGGAACAAGGACTAGACCAAGGGCCCGGCGTGGAGGTCCCACCACACACCCGGAAGATCTTAGAGCGCTTCCCCTCCTTAGCCAAATGCCGGGCTAAGGTACCTCAGAAAGCGCTAGTAGGCCGGAGAATTAGTAAGTGTCTTCTGAGGTACCCCTTGGGTCCTATTTATAGGAAAAGATGGCCTGCTAATATACAACCTTCACTGTTTTCGAGGACTACAGGCAAACCAAAAGGGGCCACATAGTAAAAGTATGCCATGGCCGAGGTGCGAGCTGGACCTGAGGGGGCACTCGCTTGGCAGGAGGCCTGACTCGCCTCGCCTTGGGCCTAGGCGGGCAGGTACTCGGCAGACTTGTGCTCGACTACCGCTGAGCTCGGCTTGACTGATAGTTTAACTTTCAAGGCAGCCTAAACACCTAGAGGGGGGGTGAATAGGTTCTGCTTTACTTATAAAAACTTCTAGGCAGAATTCAATTCAATAGCTAACACAATTTACACAGCAATCACAGAAAATAAAACATCACAGATTGCACAATGTTTTATAGTGGTTCCCCAAGGTTTGGGTACATCCACTTTCCCCCTTTACCTATCTAGCAGTATGCTAGATTCGGCCAAACTTCCACTTATCTCAGATCAATAGATCCTACAACTCAGAACCCAACTGGTTCCTACAACTCAGGCACAACTGCCCTACCTCAGCCTTGCCCCAAGGCTTACAACTCAGAGAATGTCCTTCTCCTACACTCAGGCAAACAGCCCTACCACTCAGAGTTCAACACTCCTACACTCAGCCTTTATAACATAGGCTTACAACTCAGATCTGTGTAAACAGATCCTACAGAAATATAGAAAAGATTGTTTAACTGTCTTGCCAAAGTTGAGAGAGAAAAGGCCAAGACAATTCTTGATCAGCTGATGCAATCAACTGTTTCTTAGCCTTCTTCAAAGCTTCTTGAAAATGTACTTAGCTGAGTTGATTCCAAACAGCTTCTTGAGAATCCACTGGTGGTTTCTTTCTTCTTCTTCAAATTCTGACTTGATCTCTCTCTATCCAGAACTTTGAATGATTCTTCTGAATTCTGATTAGAACTCTTCTTAGATCTATCCTTAGATAGTTTTCTTAGATCTCCCGGAGAAGATCTTCTTAAGTGCCTAGCACTTTCTTGAAATGAGTAGAATTGTAATCCTTCTCCACTTTTTGATCCAATGTATTTCAAAAGGTTAGTCCTCTATATTTTTCTGAATCTGTCTATTTATAGACATTCTTCATGGAAACCGGCTGATCTGGTTTCTAACCGTTTTCTGACAAGTCTGACACCTTCAGTTAACCAGTGGTAACCCACAGCTGTCAAGTCTTCAAACAAGTCCTGTGCCTTAGTCTTGAATCACAAGTTGTTGAAACAGTCTGTCAGAAAGTGTCGAGACCATCTGTCTATCTGTGTCGACATAATTGACTTTGGTGTCGACACAGTCTTCAGTGATGTCGACTAAGTTGCCTTTGAGTCGACACAGCTTCTTCTGCAAATAACTTGATCTTGACTCTTCAGTGTGTCGACACAAGTCCTGTGTGTCGACACAGTTGTTGTAGAATCATAACTTTAGTAAGTGTCGACATAGCCTTCAGGTGTCGACACATTCATTTTTTAACTCTGCTATAATGTGTCGACTTAATGACAATGTGTCGACACATTCTGCTGGTGTCGACAAACTTGAGGTCAACTATTTTCTTCTGTGTCGACACATTCAGATAATGTCGACAATCTTGAGATCGACTATACTCTTCTGTGTCGACATATTCTCCCAATGTTGAGGTCGACGCTTTTCTTCTGTGTCGACACAAATTCCCAGTGTTGTGTCGACTCTTTTTCTGTGTCGACACAAATTCCCAGTGTTGTGTCGACTTACTTCTTCTGTGTCGACACTTTTTCCCAGTGTAGTTGTAGACTAACTGCTATGTGTCGACACTGCTTCCCAGTGTTGTGTCGACAATTTTCTTCTATGTGTCGACACTGCTTCCTCTGTGTCGACACTTGGACTTAGAATTTTTCTGCATACTTTATCAATTCTTCACCTGCACATGTCAACTTAAAACAACATCAAATACACCTTGATGTATACCATTGAGCTAGGTTGGGCTTCTTCAAATCAGGTACACATTTTCCAATGTACCCAACATTGACCATTGCCGAGCTCGGGCTCGGCACGACGATCGCCGAGCTCCAACAGAAGCCGAACTCGGCACGGACATCGTCGAGCTTGGCTCGACTATCGTCGAGCTCTGTTCCTGCACCCGAGCTCGGTCTCGGCATGCCGGGCTTCGTTCGGCCATCGCCGAGCTCAGCTCGACTATTGCCGAGCTCGGGCTCGGCATGCTGGGTCCAAGTTGGTCTGAGCCGGCCGGTTCAACCCCTGTCGACCACTCGCGGGATACGGGGTTGTACAATAAGGCCTATTGGGCAATTAAGAAATTAAACTTTGACTTCCAAGAGGCGGGGAATAAAAGACTACTGCAAATTAATGAATTGAAAGAAATTCGGTCCAACGCATACGAGAGCGCCAAACTTTATAAAGAGCGAACAAAAAAATTGCACGACGCAAGATTAACGGTGAAAGAGTTCAAGATCGGGCAATTGGTATTGTTATTTAATTCAAGACTTAAATTATTCGCGGGAAAACTAAAATCGAGATGGTCGGGACCATTTATAGTGAAGAAGGTGCACCCGTATGGGGTAATCACGATTTGCAACGAGAAGGATGACTCCGAATTCAAGGTGAATGGCCAAAGGCTGAAGGAATATCATATAGATATTGATCGTCGGGAGTTGACGGTCATGAATTTGCAATGACGGGTGACTAGGAGAAACGTCTTGCCGAGACGTTTTAAATGAGGCGCTTGGTGGGAGGCTACCCACCGTATCTTATAATTTATATATACATATGTGCTTATATATATTTGAATAAATAAATTTCGTTGGTATTCATTAGTAGAGTAATAAGGTTAGAGGAAGTGAAACCACTTGAACTTAGTTGACCATGATCAATTATCAGGAGAAGTGAAAAATCTGGAAGAGTGAAAATTTTAATCAAAATTGTGAAGGAAATGGACTTGTTAAACCACAGCCAGTTGTTATAATAGCCTTAAAACGTACGTAGCAATTGTATTTTTCTATCTGTGCACATGGAAAAGGCACGGGTGCGGTCTAGCGCCGGTTCGGCTGAACCGGTTCATCCTGGCGGGTTGAAATTTGAAAGAAAAACCAAGTCTGGCAAAATAGAAGGCTGTTGTTACAACGCTCTGAAAACATATGTAATGGATTTATTTTTTCTGATTGCTTCTTCATGGATGGTGCGGAAGTCCTCAGCCGCCGGTTTAGCTGAACCGGCAGGTGCGATTTGTCATTTCGTCGATTCAGGTTAATTGAATTTAAGATAAGTAATGATTTAACCTTTTACTTATTACAAAACCGGTTCAATGTTTAATAAAAAATTCCTTAATCCATTTAATTAATTACTTGCACTTAATAAATATAAAAAGGGCTCATTCCCTCACCCAACCGGCGATTTAGGGCAAGAGTGATGACGGAGAATTCACAAGCATCGCAGGGCCTTGAGATCAGGAGAGAGGGAGAGACCCAGGCGGCGGCGGCCAAACCCTATCTCGGCGATATCGAACTAGGCGGCGGCGGCCAAAACCTGGCTCGGAGGTTTCAACACAGGCGACCTTGCGATTAAAGCGACGACCGAAGTGGGTTTGTTCTGGGCAAAGGGCTCAGAGGTTGCTGAAGGTAATACCTTTAACCCCTAGCCATTGTAGAATCAAGCCCCAATTTAGTTCTTCCGGTTTTTCTGGTTAGGTCAAAAGGTAGAAGAGGAGCAAAGTAATCGGCGAGCAACTTTGAGACGTCAACACCAACGCTGGTTTCACCCCTCGCGTGATTGGATTTCTGGGAGTGTGTTGTGGGCAGCGGGCACATGTGCTCCATCTGAATCAAACTCATTCCTGAAGATTTTTTTTTGAGGTATAACTCTTAACCTTGCATTCATGGAAAGGAGCACTTGGTGGAAAATTTATATATATTTTTTCTTTCTCCTATTCTGTGTATTGTGATTAGCTGGAATTATGTCATCTAAACGGAGATCTAGTAAGAAGAAGGGGAAGGAGGTTGTTAGAGAACAAGCTGTAAAATTTTCGAGTGAGGCATCAGAGTATTGGTTTCGCTCATTGAAAACACTCCCTTTCATCTTTGAAAGAGGATTTAAAATGGAAAAGAGGGCGTGGAGTGTAACTTATGCTGAGAGGATCAAGGCACTCCAGTGGGAGGCCTTCTGCCATCCGAGGACTGAGGCTATTCTCCCCATGGTCTATGAATTTTATGCAAATGCTAAAAGCATAGAGGGAGAAGTAGTGACTGTTAGAGGGAAGGCGGTTGAGTTTTCTGCAGAGATGATTAGTGATATGTTCAATTTGGAGGATCATGGGTATGACGACTATGCTGAAATTCTTAATAAGGTATCTTTTCAGGAAATGACGGATACAGTGTGTTGCACACCGACACCAGAGTGGGCAAGTAAGACACATAAAGTACTGAAGACATCTTGTCTAACTAGGGAAGCTAAGGTTTGGCTGCTGTTTATTAACGCTAGTATCATGCCCACTCGGCACCCGAACACTATTACATTAGTGTTGAAACCGGAAAATCAGTCTCTATGGAGTTCAACCCTTGGGGAAGGGGTGGTCGCACTCCTACTTCGCCCCTGCAAGAAAAACGACAAGAAGAGAAAGAGTGCAAAAGAGTATACCAAGGGCCCGGCGCGGAGGTCCCACCACTATCCCGAAAGATCTCAGAGCGCTTCCCCTCCTTAGCCAAAGAGTCGGGCTAAGGCACCTCAGAAAGCACTAGAATACTGGAGACGAGTCCGTGTCCTTTGAGGTGCCCCCTTGGGTCCTATTTATAGATTTCCAGAAACGGCCTGCAAATAGCCTACCTCCGCCGTTCTAAACAGTTATGTACAGCCCAGCTGGGTCTGCCAACAATGCAACTCCGCTGTTCTAACCGGCTATGGGCAGACCAGCGGGGGCAAAATGGTAAAAAAAGAACATACTTCACGACCGAGGGGCGAGTGGCCCTATGATGACTGATACTCGGCAAGGGCGTTGAGTACCGGGTGGAGTCGGGTGGAGCCGGTACTCGCCGCCCCGGCTTGGCGCTAGGCAAGTGTGAGCTCGGCCGGCCCTACCCGCCCACTATTTGGCGAGCTCTCGCCTCCCGCCGGGACTGACCTGCCAAAAGGCGCGGGTCGGGGCTGACCCGCCTAAGGGCGCCGGCCGAGGGTTGGCCCGCTTGAGGGCGCAGGCCGAGGGCTGGCTCGCCGAGGGCTGGCCCGCCAAAGGGCGCAGGCCTGGGGCTGGCCAGCCTAAGGGCGCAGGCCTGGGGCTGACCCGCCTGAGGGCGCAGGCCTGGGGCTGGCCCGCTTAGGGCGCATGCCTGGAGCTAACCCGCCTGAGGGCGCAGGCCTGGGGCTGACCCGCCTGATGGTGCGGGCCGGGGCTGACCCGCCTGATGGTGCGGGTCGGGGCTGACCCGCCTGCTAGCCCAGGTTCCCTCGGCGAACATGGGGTTGTACACAATCCCCGCTCTTTACGAGCTTCGCAGGAGCTCGGAAAGAAACATCCAACCCCACATATTCGGCGGGGGCCCTGCTGAGCTGGAAGGAATCTTTGGAGGGGGGTCCCACCTTTGCTCTATAAATAAGCTGCCAGACCTTTGAAGACTACTCCTTTTCTTTGCCCTCTTCTGTGATTTAAAAGCTGGAAGATGCCTATGTCCGAAGAGACACGGGCTCGCTTGGCGGATGCGAGGGAGGGTGCTCGGGAAGCGGCTCTCGAAGCAGCCCCGTGGTTGGCGCGTGGATCGCCCGTCCCCCTATTCAAGCCGGTAAAAGGAAAGATCATCCGTCGACCCCCACCGAGCGGTGACCCTGCTTCCGGTTCGGCCGGCAATGTTGAGGTTGCTCCTGAGGCATGAGGTTTCCTTATTCGACCCGTCGCTCCTCCTGACTTTTCTTTTTTGACAGGAGGCGCCTCATGGCGACAGGGCGGACAGGGGGGAATCAGGGAAATCCCCTTTGGTAGTGATAGATCGGGGTGCCAGTTCCCCTTCTCGGGCGCATCTTCCTCCTGTCACTCCTCCGTCGCCAAGACCCCCTGGCTTGGGAAAACCATTTATTAACCCTGGGGGACCAGTATTCCAGGGTCGGCCGGGCTCTTCCCAACCTGTTGATGTTGCGGGCGACGTGCTGACGCCCGGTAACTTCCTTGCTTTAGCCCGCTCATCAATTGTTGGCTTCCTCTAACTTTGACTTCGTAGGTTACAACACGGTCTTTTCTGACGTCGAAATGAGCGAGGTATATTCGCCTCCCCCCGAGCTGGACGACATCGCATATTATCTGGGCGACCCGCTGGACACCGCGAGGATGAAGACGCAAGTGACACGATTGTTTCAGAAACACACGCTGCTACTACACGAAATCTTCGATAGAGTAAAGAAAGACAAAGCTGAGGCGAAAAAAGGAGCGACTCGCGGCTTTGGAAGGAGCTGGGCGAACTGCTGACGAGGACGGAGCAACGTCGCCGGGCGCCCACATTACGCAGGCCGAGGAGCGGCTTAGGCAGGTCTCGGAGCAGGTTGATCTGACCCAGCGGGAGCTGACGGCGGTTCGCGAGTATCACTATCCTCGTGTGCCGCCCCAATCCGGCAAGCGGGGGAGGGGCAGATGGAAATGGATTCAGTACTGAGCCATCTGCCTCGCTCCCGATGGTGCCTGCTGCTAATCGCTGGGTCCGAGTTGCCTCGCATGTTGATCAAAACTATCGGAATCACAAACATTTGCTTGAAAACAATTATTCGTCTGTAATAATTCAGGACCTGTCCCGCCCGCTTATGGGCGTCCGCTCGCTGTGCTTTTTCTTTTGGCTACTCTGTTCTAACTTTTTAAGAGATGCGGGCGAGGCGAGCCGGCTCCGTCAGTTCGCCTTCTTGCTTGATCGGCGTTGCGGAGTTGGTTTGCTTGGGCCTTACTCGCATCTATTCTGGCGGCAGCGGGCCGACTTCCCGCAGGCCTTCCTCTTAAGGGCTTGCGAGCCACTCTTGGCGAAGCCCGCGTCGCTCGTTGCTCCCTCACGCGAGAGCGGGTGTGGGCGGCTTGCGGCCGAGAACCTCTCGCGGCCGACCTGCGAGTCGATGAGGATCCCGGTCGGGTTCAGCAGTCGAAGCGTCGGGGTTAATCTTGCTATCCGCACTTTTCCCGCCACTGAGGCTTTTTCCCACCCCTCTTGACTCTATAAATAGGCTCCGCCGATCTACTTTTCACCTACCGCATTAAAAATCTTCTTCTTTCTTTTCCCGCGAGGACCTTCCCCCCCTTTTTTTGCTTAGTGCACCTCTCGCAAAATGGTTGGCGACGGTGGCAGCGGCGAGGCGGATGGGAGGGGAAAGTGTGCTTGGGTCTTTTCCGAGCACGATTTCCCTCCCGCCGCTATCTCTGAGCGGGAATTCCACGAGGCCCTTGGCCAATTCGTCCCGCCAGGCTTTGAGGCGAGGCGGCCCGAGACGAGCGAGCGCATAAATGATCTTTCGGCAAAGGAGCTCGCGATTCCCACCGCCCATTTTGTCCGGCTGCCCTTGTGGCCGGAAATCCGTCAAGTCTTCAAATATTTTGGGGTTGTCCCCGGACAGATGACCCCTAACTCTGTCGCGGTGGCGGTCGGGTTCGCTTGCTTCCTTCGGGAGGAGAGGATCGAGTTCAGCCTCGCGGTCTTTCACAAGCTGTTCTCCTTTCGGACGAACAAGGATGGAACCGCCTGCTTCGCCAGCAGCCAGGCGAAGGTGCGGGAGACAGTGAACAAGAGCCACAATTGGCTAAAGAAATTCATCTTCGTCAAGGGGGACTTCGGCAACGTCCCCTTCTCGCCGATCCAGCTCGGCGAGGCGAGCTACCGCCCCCCCCCCCCCCCCCCGACTTTGGGGGGTCATGAGGCGGCACTATTCAGGTTCTTCGCCGGGAAGAACTTTGAAGTGGCCTACCTCCGCAGGAACCTGGACGACCTCATCCCCGTCCCGCCGGTGAAGGTAGGTGATTCGACTGCTTCCGTTTTCTAAAAACCATCCTTCGAATAGTCTTAAGTCCCACGCTTTTGCAGGCGAGCGCGACATTCCCCTCCATCCCCCCTACGAGAGCGCGCGACTCGCGTCTGGCGAGCTTGCTCGGGCCTAGGCGGCCGCCGCCGCACACCGCGAGCTATCGGTCCCCGATTCACCAAAGCGACTCAGCCGCGAGCGAGCCCAGGATCCGCCACCGCCCAAAAAGTCGAAGAAAGTGAGTGGCGTGCCTCTCCCGGCTCGCGACAAGGGCAAGGCTCCTGCCGATCAACCATCCACTAATTCTCTTTCCCCTCGCCCCTCGGCCAATCCGTCCATCGGCCCAGCTGCTGCGGGGGCAGATACGTCGCGGCCGCAAGAAGGGGGCCAGCCAGCAGGGAAGATAGTTCCCCGGGGGCATCGCAACTTCGGATACGGGGAGGGGCCCTTGGATGAGCTCGGAGTCCCGCTACTTCAGTGGGACAAGGAGACTAACCGGGTCTCCTTATCCTCGACACTGCCGAGTTGGGTGGAGCAGGAAACCATCGGCGGGGATGCGTACAACCTCTCCTTCGGTATCTACGGGCGAGAGGATGCCGCTGTCTACGACGAGGAGGCGACGCGGATGCTGATCTACGAAAGCGCGCGGGCCCAGCTTCGTAGCCTCGAGCTGGCCCATATGGTCGGCCGGCGGTGCCTTTGGTTGGACAAGAACGTCCTGCCCCTTAACAAGATGATCGATGAGAAGGAAGCGGCCCGCAGGCTCGCTCGAGAGGAGGCGGACGAACTGCGGAAGCGGGCCGAGGCATCCGATGCCGCCCTTGCGCAGTACCTGGGGGGTGGTAAGTTAGCTGACTCGTGTTTGCCTTCCCTCATTTTGCGCGGTTTGACCCAGTGACTTTCCTCTCCACAGGACGCGGCGACGGCTAGTCGGCTGGGTACTGAGATCGCCACCCTTCAGCAGGAGAAACAGGCACTAATGGCGCGGGTGGATGCACTGGAGGCTGCCGCGGCTGCGCCGCCGCCGTCTACAAGCGGCTGTCAGCTAGATCATTACAACGATCACGAGATCGAGCTGATGATGCAGAAGAACGCGGCCAGCGTGGCGAAGTACACTTTCCAGATGCTGCAGCGGGCCAACCTCCTCAGGAGCAGTTGTGCTAAGCTCTCGGCGAACGAGGTGGTACCGGAGCTGTTCCTCCCGGTACCAAAGCCGGGCGACCCCCACTTTCATCCTATATGAGGGGGCTCGCCTCGCCGAGGGCTTGCACTCGATTGATTTTCTTTGTAGCAATGCCGAGGGCCCATGCCTGGGTTTTTGTAATCTTTCTCCTTTTTTTTATAAGTCTTAGTGTGATCAGAAACCTTTGATTCTTTCCTTTTTCTGTAATGTAAATGTTTTCTTTTTCCGCGCTTCGCCACTTACTTATCGCGTTTGCCGTTAACATTCTGCCTCGAATGTTCATTCTTTGACTTTACTGTCGCGAGAGAGTGGGGCCGTCTGCTCGCTTTAGATAGGGAATCTTGACTTAGGAGCGTGGGGAACGTTGGGTAGTCGCGGCGCGGACGGGCGACTCGCATCCTCCGTCCGGGCTCGCTGCTATGCTCTTGCCGCGGAGCGGGCGAGTAAGGCCAGGCTGTTGCGCTAAAGGGCCTCGCAAGGGTCGGCCTTTCCGGGAGTCTTGGCGCAGCCGAATTCTCGGAACCCGCGTCCTTTCCTCAGGGCTCGCCGAACGACAGGCCACGACCGACACTCCCAGCTCGCCGATTCGTTGGGGTCTTCTCGCCGGCCCGCCGACCCAATCGTTCATGACGTGGGCGGCGAACTCCTTCCCTTATGCGATGCGCCTTCTGGAGCGTCCCGCCTTAGCCGGACGGCGGGAGGGTCCGGGCGGACTCCTGGAGTGATGTCCGTCCGATCCTTGTGGCTTGGCGGGGTCCATTAGCTGAAACCGGCTGGAGTTTAAACTTGCTCCTCCGAATGTCATCCAGTCCTGCCAGCTTGGTGGGAATCTGACAGCGGGATCTGCTCGGGGTCTGGGGCAGACTCCTCCGAGTGACATCCAGCCCTGCCAGCTTGATGGGAGCCTGGCAGCGGGATCTGCTCGGGGTCTTGGGCAGACTCCTCCGGGTGACATCCAGCCCTGCAAGCTTGATGGGAGTCTGGCAGCGGGATCTGCTCGGGGTCTGGGTCAGACTCCTCCAAGTGACATCCAGCCCTGCCAGCTTGATGGGAGCCTGGCAGCGGGATCTGCTCGGGGTCTGGGGCGGACTCCTCCAAGTGACATCCAGCCCGGCCAGCTTGATGGGAGCCTGACAGCGGGATCTGCTCGGGGTCTGGGGCAGACTCCTCCGAGTGACATCCAGCCCCGCCAGCTTGATGGGAGCCTGGCAGCGGGATCTGCTCGGGGTCTGGGGCAGACTCCTACGAGTGACATCCAGGCCTGCCAGCTTGATGGCAGCCTGGCAGCGGGATCTGCTCGGGGTCTAGGGCAGACTCCTCCGAGTGACATCCACCCCTGCCAGCTTGATGAGAGCCTGACAGCGGGATCTGCTCGGGGTCTGGGGCAGACTCCTGCGAGTGACATCCAGCCCCGCCAGCTTGATGGGAGCCTGACAGCGAGATCTGCTCGGGGTCTGGGGCAGACTCCTCCGAGTGACATCCAGCCCTGCCAGCTTGATGGGAGCCTGGCAGCGGGATCTGCTTGGGGTCTGGGGCGGACTCCTCCGAGTGGCATCCAGCACTGCCAGCTTGATGGGAGCCTGACAACGGGATCTGCTTGGGGTCTGGGGCAGACTCCTCCGAGTGACATCCAGCCCTGCCAGCTTGATGGGAGCCTGATAGCGGGATCTGCTCGGGGTCTGGGGCAGACTCCTACGAGTGACATCCAGCCCTGCCAGCTTGATGAGAGCCTGGCAGCGGGATCTGCTCGGGGTCTGGGGCAGACTCCTCCGAGTGACATCCAGCCCTGCCAGCTTGATGGGAGCCTGGCAGCGGGATCTGCTTGGGGTCTGGGGTGGACTCCTCCGAGTGGCATCCAGCACTGCCAGCTTGATGGGAGCCTGACAGCGGGATCTGCTCGGGGTCTGGGGCAGACTCCTCCGAGTGACATCCAGCCCCGCCAGCTTGATGGGAGCCTGACAGCGGGATCTGCTCGGTCTGGGGCAGACTCCTACGAGTGACATCCAGCCCTACCAGCTTGATGGGAGCCTGACAGCGGGATCTACTCGGGGTCTGGGGCAGACTCCTCCGAGTGACATCCAGCCCTGCCAGCTTGATGGGAGCCTGGCAGCGGGATCTGCTCGGGGTCTAGGGCAGACTCCTCCGAGTGAAATCCAGCCCTGCCAGCTTGATGAGAGCCTAACAGCGGGATTTGCTCGGGGTTTGGGGCAGACTCCTCCGAGTTACATCCAGCCCTGCCAGCTTGATGGGAGCCTGGCAGTAGGATCTGCTCAGGGTCTGGGGCAGACTCCTCCGAGTGACATCAAGCCCTGCCAGCTTGATGGGATCCTAGCAGCGGGATCTGCTCGGGGTCTGGGGCAGACTCCTCCGAGTGACATCCAGCCCTGCCAGCTTGATGGGAGCCTGGCAGCGGGATCTGCTCGGGGTCTGGGGCAGACTCCTCCGAGTGACATCCAGCCCTGCCAGCTTGATGGGAGCCTGGCAGCGGGATCTGCTCGGGGTCTGGGGCAGACTCCTCCGAGTGACATCCAGCCTTGCCAGCTTGATGGGAGCCTGACAACGGGATCTGCTCGGGGTCTGGGGCAGGCTCTCTCTTCAACTTGTATAAACATATGAACCTGAGCATCTCGACAAAGAATTTTATTTCATAGAACAGAGTTTACATGATTCAGGGATAGAAACGCTTCAGGTCGTCACCACTCTAGGTGGGACCCAGGGTTTTGCCTTCCGCATTCCGAAGGCGATAACCTCATGACTTCAAGACCTCTTGCACTATATACGGCCCTTCCCAATTGGGGTTGAGTTTCCCTACTGCGGCTGATCTCCCTGCGGCGTCCACATTCCTCAAGACTAAGTCCCCTTCCGCGAATTGTTTGACCCTAACGTGCTTGTCAAAATATTTGGCCATTCTTCTCTTCACCTCCTCTTGCCTTATGGTGGAGAGGTCCCGTAATTCTTCTACCATGTCAAGGGAGAGCCACAGTTCCTCCTCGTTCTCGGCTCTCCACTCTGCCCTGTCTTCTCCTGCCTCCACTACCCAGGGTGTTCGGAACTCGAGCTCTAGGGGAAGCACCGCCTCGCATCCATGGGAAAGCTTGAATGGGGTCTCTCCTGTGGATGTGTTGGGCGTGGTTCTGAGGGCCCAGAGAACCGAGGGGAGCTGCTCCATTCAACTACCTTTCAGGTTTTCTACTTTCTTCTTGAGGAGGTTGATTATAATCTTGCTCGCTGCCTCCACTTGCCCATTACTTCTCGGATGATGGATCGAGGCGAACCTAAGGTCAATTCCGAGCTGTTCGCAAAAGCCGAAGAATTCGGCGCTCGCAAACTGAGGCCCATTGTCCGTGACGATGGCTTGGGGCATCCCGTGGCGGCAGATGATCTCCCCCCATACGAAGTTCCTCACGACTTGGGAGGTCACCTTGGCTAGCGCCTTAACTTCCAGCCACTTAGAGAAATAATCGATCATCACGAGTAGGAACCTCCTCTGGCCGCTGGCTTGGGGGAAGGGTCCAACCAAATCCATTCCCCAGATCGCGAAAGGCCAAGGGGTCGTGATGCTCCTGAGGCGCTGGGCCGGTTGCAGCTGAAGGGGAGCGAATAGCTGGCACTTGTGACACTCCTTGGCGAATCTTGCCGCATCGCGACCTAAGGTCGGCCAAAAGTATCCTTGTCTGATGATCCTCCCCTCCAGTGTCCGGCTCCCTGAGTGGCTCCCGCACTCCCCGGAGTGAACTTCTTCCAAGATTTTTCTGACCTCCTCCTCGGCCACGCATCGGGCCAATATGCCCGAGAGGGTGTTCCTGTATAACTGGCCATCTCGCAGGTGGTAATATGCCGAATTGTACTTGAGCTTCTTCCTATCCATCCCCTCGGGGTATTCCCCCGTGGACAGGAAGGTCGTGAACGGATCCATCCATGAGGGGCGTTGCTCCACCTCCATCAGTTCCCCCTCCTCGACGGAAGGCCAAAAT
The DNA here is from genome assembly GCA_039513925.1 of Platanthera zijinensis. Classification (NCBI taxonomy): domain Eukaryota; kingdom Viridiplantae; phylum Streptophyta; class Magnoliopsida; order Asparagales; family Orchidaceae; genus Platanthera; species Platanthera zijinensis. The sequence goes on from CM077081.1 coordinate 234,829,263, forward strand.
AAGTCGGTGATGATTCCTCCCGCTCGAGGACCATATTTTGCTAGTTGGTCCACCTGCTCATTTTCCTCCCGGGGCACGTGCCGGATGGAAAAAGTCTGGAATGCGCCGATAACCCCCTTCACCTTAGTTAAGTACAGCTACATGGTGGGTTCCCTGACATCGAACTCCCCCTTGATCTGGGAGTCCACCACCATGGAGTCAGTGAGGACCTCCACATCATGCACCCCCAACTCCCTGGCCAAGCGTAGCCCTGCAATCACTGCTTCATACTCAGCCTGGTTGTTGGTGATGGGGAAGTGTACTACCACCGTCTGCTCTATCCTTGTCCCTTGGGGGCTTTCTAGGATGACCCCGACTCCCAGGGAGTGCCTCCCCGAAGCGCCGTCCACCATAATCTTCCAAGGAATCGGGCGAGTGAGGCCTTCCTCCGCCACTTCGACCACGTATTCAGCTAGAAAATCCTCCATAGCTTGTGCATTGATCGAGAGGCGAGGGACGAAGGAGATGTCGAACTCGCTCAATTCCACCGACCACTTTGCCAACCTGCCCGAATGCTCCACCCCACCAAAGATGTTGTGAAGGGGGTGGTCGGTCACTACTCGGATCGAGTGTGCCTGGAAGTAAGGCCGAAGCCTCCGGGCCGAGATGATTAGAGCGAATGCCAACTTTTCCAGGATGGGGTAGCGGAGCTCGGCCTTCCTCAACACCCTGCTAACATAGTAAACTGGAAGCTGCTTCTTCCCCTCTTCCCGAACCACACAGAGCTCAGGGCCTCCGCCCCGACGCCCAAGTATAGAAATAAGTCCTCCCCCTCCTTTGGCCCTTGGAGCAGGGGGGCTTGAGTCAGCTGCCTCTTCAGAGCCTGGAACGCCTCCTCGCATTCCGAGGTCCATTCGAACTTCCAACCTCCCCTCAAAGTTTTGAAGAAGGGGGAGCACTTCTCCCCGACTCGAGAAAGGAACCTACTCAACCCCGCTAGCTTTCCCGTCAGCCGTTGTACCTCTTTGGCATTTCGCGGTGGCCCCAACTCCAAAATTGCCTTTACCTTGTCTGGATTGGGTTCCACACCGGCGGGGGTGAGGAGATGTCCCAGGAATTTGCCCCTGCTCGCCCCGAAGATGCACTTCGAGGGGTTCAGACTCATTTTGTACTCTCAGAGGGTAGCGAAAGTCTCCTCCAAGTCCCGGAGGTGAGAATCAACGTCGAGGCTTTTGACCATGAGGTCATCCACATACACCTCCAAGTTTCTTCCCCTTTGCTCTCGGAAGACCCTGTCCATCATTTTTTGGTAAGTTACACCTGCGTTCTTTAGCCCGAAGGGCATCATTTTATAGCAATAGCACTCATCTCCCGTGAGGAAAGAGACATCTTTGACATCGGGAGGGTGCATCCTGATTTGATGATAACCTGAAAACGCATCTAGGAAGCTCATTACAGGGAAACCGACGGCTGAGTCAACCAGCGCGTCGATCTGAGGCAAGGGGTAACAATCCTTAGGGAATGCTTTATTAAGTAAAGAAAAATCAACACACATCCTCCACCAGCCGTCTCCTTTTTTAACCATTACAACGTTGGAGACCCAGCCGGGGTATTGGAATTCAGATACAAAACCGGCCTTAAGAAGTTTGGTCACCTCCTCTCGAATTGGCTCGGCCAGCTTGTCTGTCGTGGACCTCTTCTTCTGTTGGATGGGGCGAGCCTCCGGATCCAGGTTGAGGCGATGGCAAGCCACGTCGGCGTCAATCCCTGGCATCTCTGTAGCACTCCAGGCGAAAATGTCCACGTTCTTTTGGATGTATTCTAGCATCCTGCCTCGAGCCTCTGGAGTCAGACCTCCGCTGACGCGAACCCTCTCTACCCTGCCGCCGAAAGTGAGAACCTCCATCTCTGCCACCTCTTCCGCCGCCTCCAGGCGGGACTGCTTCCCCCACTCCTTAGCATCCTCTCCTCCGGGGGTGAAGACTTCTTCCTCGACTTCCTCCACAGCCATTGCTTCGGCCGGTCCCTGGACTTTCTTCGCCACTTCTTCTCGGGCGCGGCTCTCCTCCGCTTCCACACCTTCTCTGTCAGCCTCCTACTCCGCCTCCTCCATCCTCCGCCCCATCTCCTCGGCTCCCTCCTGCCAAGAGATGGAGTTCACCGCCGTGACGTAGCACTCCCTCGCTACTTTGGGGTCTCCGCGGACCCGGACCTGAACCCCCTCGACGTTGAACTTGAGGCACTGGTGAAAAGACGAGGGGACGCAGCGGAAGGCGCTGATGAGGGGCCTCCTGAAGATGGCATTGTAGCTACTGGGGGCGTCCACGATGACGAATTTGTAATTGCGGGACTGCCCCCCAGAGAAACATTGAGTCCCACCCCTCCTTCGACTTCCTTCCTTTCCCCCGAGAAGCCAAACAGGGGCCCGTCTGAGGCCAACACCCTCCTAGCCTCCACCTTCATTGCGTCGAACGCCTTCTTAAAGATGACGTTGACCGAGCTCTTGTTGTCGATGAGGATCCGGAAGATGGTGAAATCCTCGATGGCCGTCTGGATGACCAACGCATCGCAAAAGGGGTCCTCATGTCCTGGCATGTACTGGACAGAGAACGTGATTCTCTCTTCTGGGGGGGTCTGGGATGTGGAGTCGACGCTCCTGCGATACATGGTGTGGAGGCTCGCCTTGTGGGAGGCCTCGACCCCTGCCCCCCCCCCCCCATGGATTGCTCCTATCCCTCCCCGGGACCCCACATCGGCCCGGTCTTCGCATCTGTCCTCCTCCCTTCGGGGTAGGACTTCTTCGATCCGCACTCCCTGGCGGTCTTGCTGGTGTTGCTTCTCCCTGTTTCCCCTTATCTCGAGGAACTCCGGGCACGTGACGGTGGAATGCCCCTCTTCCTGGTGGAATTCGCAATACGGCAACTCTACCCTGACTTCCCTTCTCCTCCTCCTTGCCGGCCTTCTCCTATCCCTCATGGCTATGGCCATTGCCTGTTCTTGGTCGGGGAGAGGTGGCCTTTGGCCTCGCCTCCCTCCGGGAGGGTAGAACTGGCCCTGGCCTCCCTAGCGTCGGTCCCCTCTATGGAACCCTCTCCTCGCCCTCTGCTCCTGCCACTCGGGCCTCCATCCTAGCTGATGATTTGGCTCTTGGCGCCCCCAACCGGGCTGTTGTTGCTGTTGCTACTGACGTTGCCCATCCCTCTGACGGGGCTCGGCTCTCCTCTCTTCCTGGCCTCTACCTCCTCTGGGCCTCTCCTCTTCCGTAGCCCATCTGGCTAGCTTCTGGGCAAACTCCGGGTTCGACGCCTCCCCGTCGACTTCTCTCGCCTCCCTATCCATTAACTCCTCGAAGGAGAGGGGGGGAACTCTTTTCAACTCCATGCGAAAGAAACCCTGCTGTAGCCCCAGGGTGAAGGCCATCATCAGGGTATGGCCTGGCGTCTCTTGGACCTGGGCAACCTCCTCCTAGAAGCGGTCGACGTAGCTTCCCAGGGTCTCGTTCACCCCCTGCTTGATACGGAATAGAGATTCCGACTCACTCTTCCTCCTCTTAGAGGTGGTGAATCTCAGCAAGAACCCCCGACGTAGATCTTCGAAGCAGTAAATGGAGTTGGACGGCAGCTGATGGAACCACTCTCTCGTCTTCTCCCTGAGGGTAATGGCGAAGAGTCGGCACTTGAACCTGTCCATCATTTGCCGGATTGAGACCACGTCCTCAAACCACTGGACGTGCTGGATTGGATCCCCTTTTCCGGTGTAGTAGGACATCTCGGGCTCTCTGAACCCATCCGGGACTGGCGCAGAAGAAACCAATTCACTGAAGGGACTACCTCCGCCCACCGGGCGAGTTGGAGGATCTCGCACCCCTAGCTCACCGAACCGGCCGCCGCTCCCTGAGCCTGGGAAGAGCACTCGCCCTGGGAGTTCGGCACCTCGACCTTCCTCAGCGACTTCCTTCCCGGCTCGTCTGGCGGGGGCCGCCTCGCCGAGTGTCGGGTCTGCGAGGGCCGGGATCACCGGGGTCGCACTCTCGGCCCGTATGCCGAGTGCGAGTCGGACCATGCCGAGCATCTCTTGTCTGAACTCCTCGAACATCCCCGTGGTAGCAAGAGGGGGTGGGGGTGGCGAGTCGGTCCTGTCCAATCCCAGCCCTTATACTCCAGTCATTGAACTCGCTGAAGGTTTTCTGAGTTGACCACGCTCCACACTCACCGCACCAAAATGTTGAAACCGGAAAATCGGTCTCTATGGAGTTCAACCCTTGGGGAAGGGGTGGTCGCACTCCTACTTCGCCCCTGCAAGAAAAACGACAAGAAGATAAAAAGTGCAAAGGACTAGACCAAGGGCCCGGCGCGGAGGTCCCACCACTATCCCGGAAGATCTCAGAGCGCTTCCCCTCCTTAGCCAAAGAGCCGGGCTAAGACACCTCAGAAAGCACTGGAATACTGGAGACGAGTCTGTGTCCTTTGAGGTGCCCCCTTGGGGTCCTATTTATAGATTTCCGGAAACGGCCTGCAAATAGCCTACCTCTGCCGTTCTAAACAGTTATGTGCAGCCCAGCTGGGTCTGCCAATAGCGCAACTCTGCTGTTCTAACCGGCTATGGGCAGACCAGCGGGGGCAAAATGGTAAAAAAAGAACATACTTCACGGCCGAGGGGCGAGTGGCCCTATGATGACTGATACTCGGCAAGGGCGTTGAGTACTGGGTGGAGTCGGGTGGAGCCGGTACTCGCCGCCCCGGCTTGGAGCTAGGCAAGTGTGAGCTCGGCCGACCCTACCCGCCCACTATTTGGCGAGCTCTCGCCTCCCGTCGGGACTGACCCGCCAAAAGGCGCGGGTCGGGGCTGACCCGCCTAAGGGCGCCGACCGAGGGTTGGCCTGCCTGAGGGCGCAGGCCGAGGGCTGGCCCGCCGAAGGGTGCAGGCCTGGGGCTGGCCCGCCTAAGGGCGCAGGCCTGGGGCTGACCCGCCTTAGGGCGCAGGCCTGGGGCTGACCCGCCTGATGGTGCGGGCCTGGGGCTGACCCGCCTGATGGTGCGGGCCTGGGGCTGACCCGCCTGATGGTGCGGGCCGAGGCTGACCCGCCTGATGGTGCGGGCCGGGGCTGACCCGCATGCTAGCCCAGGTTCCCTCGGCGAACATGGGGTTGTACAATTGGATAAGGTAGCTTTGATCTATTGTATTATCAAGGGCCTGTATTTTGATTTAGGAAAGATTATTACATTGCAACTTCGGCAGAAAATTAGAGAGGAGAAGCCTAGGCAGCTTTGGTTTCCAACCCTCATAACTGAGTTATTTCTTCAAGCTGGTGTGGAAAAGGATGAGGAGGACATGGTTACACCTATGAAGCATCATATTACTGCAACGGTTGTTGAAGTCAACGTTAAGGTTGCTACTGGGGCCCGGGAGAGGGGGAGTAGTTGGGGGCCCAGAGATGATACTCAGACTTCGAGGACACCAGCAGCCACACCTATGCATATTACTATTCCTGTGGCGGACCATGGCACTGATCCCGATCTGTTGATGGAGCATATTGAGTACATCAAAGCTTATCAGCGATGTCAGCATCTTTTTGAGAAGGAGCAGTTTGATGATATCCGTGCCAACATCCGGAAAATCATGGAGAAAAGGAAGATTCCAGTGTCAGAGCCAAATTTCATGATGTCCGGCCAATTTGATGATGAAGGCTACCTACTGACATCAGACCGAACGAGAGTTGATCCAGCAAAGGTTGCAGAGGAGGATTCAGGCGATGATGAGGACACAAAAGATGAGGAGGATGCGGAAGATGATGAGGACGTGGCAGACGATGCGGAGGAGTAGGAGTACCTCATGCTCTCCTTTACTTTTGCATAGTTCTGATTACATTGTGTTGGGCTATATTTTGTTCTACTTTTAAATGTGATATCTTTTGTTATCTTTTGCTATGCACCATATTTTGTTATGTATTGGTATGGACTATATTTTGGGGGTTGTATATTTTGTGGGGTGACACCTTGGCGGTTACATTTGGGTACTTTACACCTGGTATGTTGCTAACATTTTTAGGATGCTACCTGTGCTGCACTAGCTATGTACTGTGATGATCTATTCTGGGTTATGTATTTTGAATATCACAAAGCATGGATTTTAAATGTTCTCCTTGGAACTATACTCTTTCCTGTTGAGTTGTTGTGTTGATAAATGCTGCTTTGATCATATCTTAGTCCCTGATTTAAGCTGACATGGCCATCTAAATAGAAAAGTACTATATTATGCGACATGTGTCTCGTTGCCTTGTCTTAATCTCATTATTTACTGTAATGTTTATAATTCTCGTACATGAACATATCTTTCGATTACACTTGCATTTTTAGTTTATCAATTGGACAGTTGATTGGGACAATTGTGTAGACTGGGTTGTCTCCAAGTTTTGTATCCATGTTAATCGTGCAGATCATTAAGACACGAGAAGTGCAACTCTATGCACGAAGGTCCTACTATAAACATTTGGTCCAAGTATCTTTGCAAGCACTCCTATTTCAGGGAAGTTGTTAAAATTCAATTATTTTCTTTTGTATGCTTATATGCTCATTAGTAAATCCTGTTTCGAAAATTTTCATGATAGAAATATAGTTTTGCTAGGAACTAGCAAATAACTTAAGTGTGGAGGTGGGGGTATTACAACCCCTACCATTTGGATGATTCATTAAACCATGGATCGAATGATCTCAATTCTTATTTCATTTAATCAATAGGCTATTCTAGATATATTCAATAATAATTAATTGGTATGGCTGAACAATCCAAAGAGTTCAATTAGTGAAATTGAGATTAGTAAGATTTTTTATGATAGAGCTCAAGTAAGCATTTTATTTTTATGCACAAAATTTTTGATTACGTCCATGACAATTTTTTTTATATTGACTTCTACAAATAACGGGAGGGGCGAGCAAGAACTAAGTCAACGATGTAAGTCAAGACATGAGCTTATGTAGTTATTCCATTTTGATCTTCATTAGAATAGTTGAGCTTGAACTTTTTCATACTTATTATTTCATGCCTAAATTCCCTATATTTCTACTAGTTGTATCCTAGTAAGTTAGCCATTTATGGGTGTTTAATCGTTATAAGCAAATGATTGAATTTCATGGTGATATGTGACCGAAGTATATGTCAACATACTTGGAATGATCCCAACTATGAGTGTATAAAAAAAATATAGAGAAATTGATGTTATAGTGATATGTGGCCTAAGTATGTAAAAACATACTTGGAATGATCCCAACTATGAGTAAAAAAAAAGAGAGAAAAAATGGTTGAACATCATAGTGATATGTGGCCTAGGTATGTGTTTTTGTACTTGGAATGATCCCTACCATGAATTCGATACATTAAATAAAAAAAGGGATAAACTGCATAATATGGTGAATTACTAAGATTACTAACTAGGGAATGACATTCCACTATGAAAGTTTATCCATAATTCCTAATCGAGCCAAAACATATCCTATTTTCAATTACACTACTAACTCATGTGGAGGCTAAATCGAAAACTTAGCATATTCTTTCCCTTTTCAAAAAAAAAAAATTTGCGGAGGTTCAATGAGGAAATTGCATGAGAGTAAATTATTTTTTAAAAAAAAGCACGCACCGCACTAAGATACTTATTTGAGCTTTATCTTCTATCTAACTAATGATTTTGTGAATTTTGAGCTCTTATTGATTTCTAAGCCTATCAGTTAAGTAAAATGAATTTTTTGAGTAAGCCTTGATTAAGTTATTTTACAAGAAGGATCATTTGAATTTGCATCTTGATAGTATTTCTTCATCCACTCCATTGATATGATTTATCTTTGCTAGGGACTAGCAAAAGTTCAAGTGTGGAGGTGTGATAACTTCTCAAATGAAGTTATCTAATCCCCTGTTTTCTACAATAATAGTCTTGATAAATGAGGAGAAATGATTTAAATTAGTATAAATGTTCATAAATTAATATTTATCTTATTCATGCTTGATTTACCTATTTTGTCTATGTTTTTCTCATTAGAAATGACGTGGAAATCGAACAGGAGAAACAAGTGTTTGAATTATATTTTGGCTGTGTAGTTGTTACAGAAACCTGTTTTCAGTTGTTATAACAAGTTCTGGACGGATTTAAAATTCGAATTTCGAATTTTGCGCCAAAACCAAATATGGAAGGAGGCATCTATTGGGAAAGGGCTGCTCGTTTTTAACAGAGGTTTTTCATACCTAAAGGGGCACGAAATTAGGGAGGAAGAGAGAGATCTTAGAACCATCATATTGGAGAAGGAGAAGGAGAAGACCGGCTAGGGTTTGGACGCACCGACGAGAAGGAAGAAGGGTCTCAAGCGAGATCTACACGTATATTCCTGCAGCATTTAACGTTCTTAAGCATGTCTTGTAAGATCTTTCTCATTTGGTTTCATTCCTCTATCATGAACTAATCGTATGGATTTTGTATGATGTGAGTACCTTGCTTTATTGTGATGATTTTACCTTAAATTTATTTTATGGTTGTTGAATCGCTATCTTTATTGGATTTATGTTCTTTGTTTGTGGAAATTTTTGAGCAAACGTTCATCTTTTAATTAACATTGCGAGATTCGAGAGAGGAGTTATGCTAATTTAGGGTTGAATCCGTTATTCTACGCGGCGAGATTCGAGAGAGGAGTTGCGTAGTTTTCTAAATCAAAATTCCATCTTTTTACTGCGCTGCAAGATTCAAGAGAGGCATGGCGTAAGTGTGGCATAAACTCCAATATAGCGTCAAGAGAGAAAGAGATTTCCTCTTGAGTTAGCATCATTGATTTTTGCTCTTCATGTTATTTACTTTCCACCTAAGTTAGAGATAACTAGGGGAAATTGGGTAAACGGAATTCTGAGATCGAGAGATGATGAAATCCACTTTAAAATCGATGCAAGATAGTAATGAAGAGAACCATTAAAGATCACTAGAAATCTCGTCACAATAGGCAAGGGAAAACAACATGCAAGATCATTTCACCAACCTTGATAAAAGTATTTTCTAAGAATCGTGTTTAGTTTTATCATTATTAGTTTAAGTATTCTTTATTCTCAAATTAATCCACTAAGGAAAAAGTATCCCACTTGAATTCAAGGAACGGGTAAGACTAGTAATTACGAGCACTAATGTTGTGCTTCCTCTAGGAACGATAACTCAACTCATCATTTTATTACTTGATTCGACACGTGCACTTGCGTGATTACGTAGATCCATTTTGGCCGTATCAGGCACCACAAACTTTGATACCATTTTGATTTGAGAGAAAAACGATTATATTATCTTTGAAACATGAATACACTCCTCATATATAAGAGTGATAAACATACAACCATTAAATTAAATAAAGTCAAAACTTAACAATTAAATATAATGTGACATGATTTTTCAATATTAGACATAAATTTTTATTTTGTTGTAGGTTGCTTTTAACTCCAAATAATATTTCACATATAAAAAATGCCTAAACAATTTTGTTGTATTAAATCTTTGGATTACAGTCATTATACTCATATTTTTTTTATTAATTGTCATGATTTGAAAGATGGATTAGTATTTGTATTTTTTTTTTAAATTTTCACAGCTGTGATTTGCATATATTCCAAATTAATTTGCAAAATGTAAGAATTTTCTGCATATAGGCATATACATCACTTCATAACAAATTTAATATAGTATTTAAGAATTACTAGCGATAATTTTTTTCGGATTTTGGGGGGTGTAGAGTGCACTCGCTGTATTTTATGATGGAGTACAATATCCAACGGATGCTAGCACATCACAGCTCGTGCACACACATCTTAAAGAGAGCAAAAATATGCACACATTTTCACACGAACTGTGATGTGCTCTGCACCATTGGATGCCGCGCTGCACCATAGAGTGCAACGAGTGCACTTTACGAATAATTTTTGGGTCGGGGTAGCATTTCGAAGGAGCACGAGTTGAGATGACCGCTTGATTTTAGATCTGATTACCAACAATAAATGAAGAAAAGAAAAAGAAAAAAATAGACGAGTACACGCTAGATCGGACGACGAACAAGAATGATCCAATGCCGAGATCGCAAGTAAGGTTTCTTTCTCTGAAAATGCTATCCGCACCCAAAAAATTATCTGCACTTTTACGCCCCGGATCCGGCTGACTTATATCAGTCATCACAATGTCAGTGTTCTATAAACTCAGCTGATGTCCATCATCGGAGCCTAGAAAGTCCGGCGACATTGACGAACGAGACGAGCCTTTCGCCCTAAGCCGGAGGTTCACCGGAAACGAAGGGTCGGCGGCGGCGGCGGCGGCCTTCGATCTCCGCACTCGAATCAATTCTTAAGCAACGGAGGCACTGTCATGGCTACTGCTGTCCCTGTTCTCTCGCTCTCTTCCCTATCTTTCTCCCTCACCTCTAAATCCTCGAAGCCCTCTTCTCCTCTTCCACCCACCATTCTTATTACCCCCATTACACCTTGTGGTTGCAACCGCTTCTCCAGTCTCTCTCCTTCCCGCGCCTTATCCGCTTCATCTTCCACCGCCGCTTCTTCGAAACCTGTTGTCGGTTCTGTACAGGTAAATATACTTCAATTTTTGATGTTTGTTGTTTCCTCATACTTTTTTTTAAACCTTTTCTGGTTTCAGGAGAGGCTGGGGAAACTAAAGGACTTCAGGTGGAAGGATCTGTGGAGCATGAACAGTTGGGTTGTGCGTGATTACTACCGACTCGTCAGCTCTGTGAATGCCCTGGAGCCTGATATCGTCAGGCTTTCTGATGAACAGGTTTTCTCCTCACCTCTATGCTACGAATTTCAAGGGATTTGTGGTAAACATGGAGCATTTGAATTAGTTCTATACATTTTTTTTGGCATTTAATCTTAGTTGAGAGGGAAGACTGAGGAATTTCGCCTTCGGTTATCCAATGGGGAAACCCTTGCTGATATTCAAGCTGGTTTGTTTTAATTAATTATTCACTCTTCTTTCAAATAAAAAAGAACCCACTTTATCTTTCCCTAATACTCTATCTGTGTTAGATGCATTTGCGGTGGTTCGGGAGGCTGCTAGAAGGAAGCTTGGGATGAGACATTTTGATGTCCAGGTTTTTTCCCATTTCTACTGAGAACACACACACACACATAACATAACATTTACCTCCCCTGACGTTCACATTTCATAAAATCCATGCACAAAAATACCCCCCTCAGAGTACTTTGGGGGGAGGTTTTGTAATTTCAATAATAAGAGGGGTGCAATCACACACACACACAACACACACACATAACATAACATTTACCTCCCCTGGCATTCACATGTCATAAAATCCATGCACAAAAATACCCCCCTCAGAGTACATTGGGGGGGGGGGGGAGGTTTTGTAATTTCAATAATAAGAGGGGTGCAATATGTAAATTTTCAAACTTAGAGGGGAGGTCCCAGTAAACGCCAATATATATATAGATTTATGGATGGATTAATGAGTGAATAATGTTGATTGCGTGCTATATTGACTTTAGATCATTGGCGGGGCGGTGCTTCATGATGGGTGTATTGCTGAGATGAAGACCGGGGAGGGAAAGACTCTGGTTTCTACATTAGCAGCTTATCTTAATGCTCTTACTGGCAATGGAGTTCATGGTAGGTTCCTACTATGACTGTATGTGATTTTTTTTTCTCGTTGTTGCATCTCAAATGTGTGAAATAGTACTGCGATGAAATTCTTTAATGGTTAAAACTACAAATCATTTTGGTGTTATGTGGTTGGGTGCATTGCAAACTAGCAAGTTGTAGACGCAAATCAAGCCTTTGCTGCTTTTATTTTATGTGTGTTGTTATAATAAAAGCACTATTGGCTATTAGCATATGTTGGATATTAGCAAACCATCATTTTGCAAATGAATATTAGCAATTATTTTGTTATTAGCAAACCATGCAATTTTTTTAAATTTTCTAAGCAATTCTACAAAAATACGATCCATAATTATCATAGTCTCTGATCCTTATCGACTATGATGCGTAGGTTGCATCAAATATTGTAGGAAGCAAGATGATATATGAGAAAAGCCATGCAATCTTATAGAGTTTGTTGAATATGTCAAAAAACACAATCTTGTGCAATATTGGCAATCAGATTTGAAGAAGAAACAGAGGAATCCATCTTTTAATATCTCTTCTCCAAAAATTACGTATTACGGATTACATAATTCAAGTTTTCAAATTTTTATGGAATAAACTGTTCCAATTAAGGAAAACAGTGGAGAGAAGGACAGAAGGAAGGGAAAAAGATGAAAGCCGGCACATAGTTATGCAGGAAGCTTTGAAATTTTTGATCCTCAAGAGCTGCTACTTTGTCGCTGGGTCACTGTAGCTGGAGGGGAACCGTCGGCTTGGCGCGATAGAAGGAGGGATTGTGATGCTTGGTCGCAAAAACAGAAGGGATGAATAAGCTTAGCTGCGAGAACGAAGGATCAAACAATATGAGGCGTCTGTCGGTTGCGGTAGTAGGAGGCGTCGGTCGGTCGTGGCAGCAGGAGGCATCAGTTGGTCGCGAGAAGGGGCGGGCGCTTTAGGTTAGAATGCGAGAGAGTTTCAGGCACCCAAGTTTGTTTGCTAACAGGTTTTCTTAGGAGGGAAAATATTACCTAAAATGATTGAATTGGGTTTTTTTGGCTTGCTTATAACCATTTGGGATTGCTTATAACAACACCCTTATTTTATGGTTGATATTTATATTTTATGGCAGACATTTGGTTATTGAGATGGTTAGTTTTATATGGAGATCACATGGTGTATGCCCGAGGATATGGCTTTCTAGGATCATGTCCTAATTTTTATTGGATCGAAACTTGATTATTCTTATGAGTTTGGTATCGGGAAAGATTTTTGTTTTTGTGTTCTATTCTTCCGAGTCCTTTATTTGGGCTGTTTTTTTTTAATTCTACATCTATTTGTTTTTTTTCGTATGGCCCTGCATTTAATTTTCCTTAGGTTTAATCATTTGGTGGTCGATTTTTTGTTTATTTACTTGAGCTTAACACAATCTTTTCTTATTTGGCTCACTCCTATGCTATGTGGCTCTCGGTTTTGATTTTTGACATGGTTTGTTTTGCCAAATTTTGCTTCTTATTTGAGAGGGGGTGGCATAAGGACACACTTAGTCACTGAGAACCGTCAATTAACTCTCGCAGTAGTTTTTGGATTCGCTACAATAAGATAAGGGTTTCAAAAATTTCATCAACTCCCATGCACAATGTTACATCTTCCTATCTATATTACATAGTAGAGCCTGCACTAATCTTAAAAAAATCCAAAAGAATAAATATTTCAAGTTTCTAAATATGTAATGTAAGCTTCATGATTCCGAGGAAGGTACTTGGCGAGGGAAATTGATAGAGTTTGGTTTCCCTAGTCGGAGTGCTTTGCATTCACTATCAACATACTTGTCAATGACTTGAGTAATCGACCAAATTACTTGACGAGTCATGGAAGTTACTTGTCGGATGAGTTCATAAAACAACTTCCTTGTTAGACGCCTTCTCTTTTAGTGAATTCGACTGTGGTTTCTGTGATATTATCCGAATAATGCGAGTATATATTAACTGTTTTGAAGGTTGATGAGATCTCTCTTGAATTCGATAAATCAACTATGTAGTTCTTAATTTCCCTCATTATTTTGAAGGGTATGGACATTGCTATAGCTTGCTATACTTGTTGAAACCAAAACTTGGTCTCAAGAAAAGTTCGGACCCAAGGGGTGTAGCCCACACCTACTTCTCCCGAGCCTGCACACCTGACCGGGCATTGGAAACTAAGGAACAGACACGGGGCTGTAGCACGGAGGTCCCACCACACACCCTGAAGATCTTAGATCTTTTCCCCTCCCATGCCAAAAGCTGAGCTGAACACCTTGGAGGGCACTCGAAGCCTACCAAGAACCACCCTAGGAGAAAGAAAACGAGAGAACTCGTTCCTCTCCAAAGGTGCCTATAGGATCTATTTATAGTTTTCCAGACCTGGCATGCACATAGCTGAATCCCGCCTTCTGATTTTATTAAACGCATCCCAAATTGGCCTGTCGATAGCCAAACTCCGCTGTTTAGAGGGGATATAAGCAAACCAAAATAATATTATTCCATGAAGAATCTTTCAAGGACGGGTCAACCATGACGTCACCCTCCCCCTGGAGTGGCGAGTGCCGAGATGGGATTGGCGACCTCTCGCCCGCCTCCAGCTGAAGGCGAGTGCCTGGATGGGGTTGGCGACCTCTCACCGCTTCTAGCTGAAGGCTAGTGCCCGTTGAAGTTAGCACTCGCCCACCTAGCTCTTGCTACCTGGGGCGAGTGCGGACCGACTGCCCCGCTCGCCCGTCCATCCACCTTTCTACCTCTTTGGGGCGAGTGGTCTGCTTGCCCCACTCGCCGCCCTCCTGGCCCTGAGGGCCCATTTACCACCTTGGACTTCTTTGATGAATCCACTCGGCGAACACAAGGTTGTGCACAATCCCCGCTCTTTGCGAGATTTTCTCAAGCTCGGAAAGAAAAGTCCAACCCCAAGTGTTCGGTGAGTGCTTGCTGACCTGGAGGGAATCTTTAGGTGGGCCCTTCCACTACGCTATATATACCCTAAACCAGGGGATAAGAGGGCTTCACATTTTCCTACCTTCCTCGGCTTTTACGTCCATTTTTGCTGCTCCATGCCGCTCTCGAAAGAACTTCAGGATCACATCGCCACCGCGAGAGAGGAGACCAAATCCTCTATTGCCGAGTACGCTCCCTAACTTTCCAGGAAAGCTTCGAGCTCGCTAAGATGATCCAGGAAAGCTTTGAGTCTCGTTCCACTGCTTCTCGCGAACTGCCCTTATCCGCTGCTTTCCAACGGTCTTTTTTAGTTCGCTGATAACCAATCTACCCTGCGGTCTTCTTCAGCTCATATCGCGGACTGATCTTGCCGGACTGCTCTTGTCGCGCGGTCTACCCGTTACTTGCCCCCTCTCTGCTGTTCGCTGCGGGCTAACAGTTTATCGTCTACCCGTTGCGGACTCCTGTGGACTCGTGTGGTCTTCTTCAGCATATCTCTTGCCCCTTTTTTATCGCGCGGACTGCTTGTCGCGCAGACTGATCTTGCGCGTGCTGGTTCTCCTCTAATTGCCGTCGAACACTCTCTACCATCTCACTGCTTGGTGTGCGGACTGATCTTCTGCTCCTCTACCTGCTGTGCTTCTCTTCTAGCTAATGCGGGCTTGCTACTCTTCTACCCGCCACAGACTTGTTTCTCTACCCGTTGCGGCTTGCCCCTGTTCTAACTGCTGCGGGCTTGCTCCTCTATCCGCTGTGCTTCTCTTCTAGCTGATGCGGGCTTGCCCCCTGTTCTACCCGTTGCGGTCTTGCTTCTCTACCCGCCGCGGATTTGCTTCTCTACCCGCTGCGGACTTGCTGCTCTACCCGCAACTTCGTTGCCAGGCCGCCCTCTTCTCTTGCTATAATAGACTCCACGACGACCTCCTCTCTTCCCGCTCGTATGACAAACATCATCGTACTTCTTTCCCTCCCACATGTACCCGGAGTGATACTCCGTTCTCTTTAGTTCATTCTGATGTCTGAGGACCCTATAAAGTCCTTAGTGTTTTTGGATGTCGATATTTTGTCACCTTTATTGATGATTACTCGCGTTTCACTTGGTTATATCTACTTCATGATCGTACTGAACTAACATCTGTTTTTCGTACTTTTCTTACTGAGACTCGCACGCAGTTCTTCACTACGTTAAAAATCATTTGCACCGACAATGCTCTCCAATATACCAGTCACACCTTCTCAAATTTATGCACCAAGTTTGGTATCATACATCAAACCTCGTGTGTTTATACCCCCAGCAAAACGGTGTGACCGAGCACAATCGCCACCTCCTCGATGTCACCCGGTCACTAATGTTTCAAATGCACGTGCCCATAGAATACTGGAATTTTGCGGTTTCTACTGTCTGTCATCTCATCAACCGCATGTTTTTACCGTACTCGACTTCTCCTCTCCATTTAGTCATCTCTTTCCTTCCAAAGAGCCTTTCTCTATCACACCCCGTGTCTTTGGATGTGTATGTTATGTTCACCTTCTTGGTCCGCCTATTGAATAGCTCGTTGCTTGCGCTACAAAATGTATGTTCGTTGGCTACTCCCGCACTCAGAAAGGTTATGTCTGTTATTCTCCTTCTGACGACAAACTGATTGTTTCGGCTGATGTAACCTTTCTTGAGGATCAACCATTCCACTCCTCTCCTTCCACCCCGTCTCCACCTTCCACTCCCGCTCGTCCTGCCATCCCGATCACGACTCCTTCTCTACCTCCTCCACCTCCACCACCTCTTCGTGTCTATACTCGTCGTAAGTCCAAGAATGCTTCCCTACAACAGCTCCCTTCTACCGATGACATCCCGTGGCCCGCTGATCTAGCATCAACCTCTACGGCTCATCCCTTGACGAATTATGTCTCTACATCGCATCTCTCCGCCACTCCAAAAATTTGCCTTTTCTCTTTCCTCTATTTCTATTCCCAATTCTGTGCAAGAAGCTCTTAAGCACCCGGGGTGGCGGGCGGCCATGGATGATGAAATGACTGCCCTTTGGGCTAATCAGACCTGGGACCTGGGCTAGTCCCATGTCAGTTGC
Source organism: Platanthera zijinensis (assembly GCA_039513925.1). Taxonomy (NCBI): domain Eukaryota; kingdom Viridiplantae; phylum Streptophyta; class Magnoliopsida; order Asparagales; family Orchidaceae; genus Platanthera; species Platanthera zijinensis. Next base: position 234,845,912 of record CM077081.1, read on the forward strand.
AAGTGGGTATTTGTCATCAAACATGCTGCAGATGGGACTGTTGACTGCCTAAAAGCTCGCATTGTGGCCTGGGGTTTTACTCAGCAGCAAGACCTTAATTATGAAGAAACTTTCTCCCCGGTTATCAAGTTGAATACTGTTCGGGTCCTGATCTCTTTGGCGGTCCATCGTCAGTGGCCCCTCCATCAGTTGGATATTAAAAACGTCTTTCTCAACGTCGATCTCCAGGAAACTGTTTATATGCACCAACCTTTCGGGTTTGAGACCACGGGGGGGTCTCATGTATGTCATCTCCGGAAGTCTATATATGGTCTCAAACAGTCCCCACGTGCTTGGTTTGAAAAATTCAGTAGGGTGGTTCGCGACGTTGGTCTTACACGAAACTCGACTGACTTTTCCCTCTTCACCCGTCATCAACCAACATGCACTGCGATTCTCCTTGTGTATGTTGATGATATCCTAATTACTGTCAACGACTCTACATGGATACAACAAATCAAACAACATTTGAACTCAGCATTTCAGACGAAAGAACTGGGAAATCTTCGATACTTCCTTGGGCTTGATGTCGCAAGACGACCTGATGGTCTCGTTTTATCCCAACAGAAGTACTGTATTAACCTCCTTCAAGATGCTGGTTACTCAGGGTGCAAACATGACACCACTATGGATGTAAATCACAAGCTTTCTGCACATGGTTCTTATTCCGACCCACTGCTTACAAATCCAGAATATTATCGACGTTTGGTGGGGAAGCTGATTTATCTTACGGTTACTCGACCTGATATCTCATTTGCTGCGGGGGTTGTAAGTCGTTTTATGCATGCTCCTCAGACATCTCATCTACAAGCTGTTGATCGTATTCTCAGATATTTAAAGACTGCTCCGGGACAAGGACTCGTTTCAAACCATCTACTTCTCTATCTCTTGTTGCGTATTTTGACTACGCAGGTTCTCTTGATGATAGACGTTCCACAACTGGTTTCTGCACATACTTCGGTGGACACCTTATTACCTGGTGTAGCAAGAAGCAGACCATCGTTGCTCGCTCGTCTACTGAGGCCGAGTACCGGGCTATGGCCGCTGTTGTATCTGAGTTAACCTGGCTTGAAAGTTTTCTTAATGATTTGGGACTCAAACTCTCATCACCGACGACCTTATTTTGTGACAGTCAAGCATCAATACATATTGCCAAGAATCCCGTCTTCCATGAAAGAACAAAGCATATTGGAGTTGACTGTCACTTTATTCGAGAAAAAGTTCAATCAAAGAAAATAGAATTTGAGCATGTTCCCGCTATAGGACAAGTTACTGACATCCTAACTAAAGCCCTTTCTCGGTTGTTATACTATCAGTTCTTATCCAAGCTTGGCGCCTACGACTTGTTCGATCCAGCTTGCGGGGGAGTGTTAGAAAATAATCTTGTAAAAATCCATTTAGCGGCCCATTATAGGCCCTCTTCTTCCTCATGTAATAGTCCCACATCTTGAAAAAAAGATTACTCTCTCTCTCTTCTCCCTATATATTTGTACTCATACATTTGATATTCAAGAAGTATATACAAGGTTTACTCCGTTCTTTTACAGATTTGTCCTTTTGTTTATTTCATAATTTAAACAATTGATAAAGACATCTAAATTTGTATCAATTTTAGTGGCAGAGCAACTCGTTTATCACAAGTTCTATAATTTCCTTGTCATAGCTTAGGCTTCAGTTCAGTTTCTCCAAATTTTTGCAACATTCTCATAGCATTATCAAATGAACTCTGTCATTGCGACTTCATTTTCTTAATTTATTACATCTGATTCAACTCTCATATGTATTTTATAGTCGTGACTGTAAACGATTACTTGGCTCAGCGTGATGCTGACTGGATGGGCCGCATTCATAGATTTCTTGGTCTTTCTGTTGGTCTCATTCAGGTGTGCTTTCAACTACTGTTTGCAGAAAAATACACCTTTTTGTCCTGTCCTCATTCTATTTAAATTTTTTAGAGTGGCATGAATGCTGGTGAAAGAAGGTCGAGCTACAGTTGTGACATAACATATAGTAATAATTCGGTAAGTTGCCAGCACAAAATATTCAGGACTGTTGTTCTCTTGCACAATCTTTAGTGTTTTGATTCAGAAATTGCTATTCATAAGGTAATTATGTCTTCCCAACTAAGGCACATTGTAGTAACTTGATTCACCCTTGTCCACCTGTCTGGTCTAAGAGCCTATGCAGTTCAAAATACTGACTCATTATGCTTTGTTGACTGTTTTGATTAGTGTTTGTGAGTACATGAGGTTAGTTTGCAGAGTATAAAGCAGACCAACCTTTAATTTTTTGTGCAGGAACTTGGTTTTGACTACCTCCGAGACAATCTATCTGGAAGTAAAGCAAAACTTGTAATGCGTTGGTAATTTCACTAGTATTATGAGTTCTTTTATTGGGCGTGAAGTCTTGTTTAAATAAAAACTTTGAAATCAGGCCAAAGCCTTTTCATTTTGCCATTGTCGATGAAGTTGATTCAGTCCTCATTGATGAGGGAAGGAATCCATTGTTAATAAGTGGAGAGGTGGTTTTCTATCATCATGTATCATTTATCTTTCTGTCATTTTATTTCCAAAATTGACTGGTGGTTTGGATGAATAGGCAAGTAAGGATGCTGAACGCTACCCGGTCGCTGCCAAAGTTGCTGAACTTCTTTTACAGAGAATTGTAAGTCATCTTTTTCCTGATCCTTAATAAGATGGTTTGTGCCCTATGAGATAAAATCTCATTTCTTTCGACCATTGTTTATTTATGGCGTTTCACTATTGGAAACTGGCTTCAAATGCAGCATTATAGCGTGGAACTGAAGGATAATTCAGTGGATTTAACTGAGGAAGGGGTCGCTCTTGCTGAAATGGTTCTTGAGACTAATGATCTGTGGGATGAAAATGATCCTTGGGCCAGGTTATATTAATTGTTAGCATAGTTGTACTCGTGTTTCTTGTATCCTTTTTACTTTCTGAAATGAAAAACTACTTCGTCAACACCCATGTAAAGTACAAAGTTACCTGTTCGTTTTAATGATGCAAATGTTGGATAGTTGAGGAAGTGAACACGTTCTCCTGTTTGAGACCAATATTTTATGAAGCTTAGATTGCTTCAGTAATGCTGTCAGTACTGGAATCAAAGAGAAGGAGTAATGCCATGTTGCGCGAGGATGGGGACGGGATATGCGATATGATACGAATATGAGAATTGTGATTTAAAAAAAAACCTAGAACGCGGGATATGTTTTTGAAAATTTTAATTATTTAAATATATGCACAAATTAATATGAAGACATGTGTGACATTCATGTTGTTTTCTTTTTTTCATTATTATATCTCACACGTTATATAATAATGAAAAAAAACGTTAGTGTCACAAAAACGTATTATATCTTAAATAAGAGTCATGAATACAAATATGCAATCAATTGAATCTCAACACTCATCATTCAACACTTCCTCTTTTATGTATCTTTCTCCATGTCACAATCACAAGACATAACTTTTGGTCATTTTGCGCATACTCTGTAACTGAGAGTATCTGTGAGTATACAAAACTTTTTTAATCTAAAAGTAGAACTGAGTTTTTGAGAGTTTTCGGGACGTGTTTTTGAGAGTTTCGGGGACCAGTTTCCAAGAGTTATTCGACTTCGAAACGTTTATGATACGAGACTTTAATGCTGTTGTAACTTGTAAGTATCCGTGCTTTGTAGGTGAAATGTAACAAAAATCCTTTAATGTCATTTATTGAAAACTACATTAATTATAGCCAGAAGTTTCCTAGTAGAAAAAGCAATTTTTTTAGAGCTTGAAATTAAATTATTCTTTGTTTAAGTTAATGAAAAGGAACAATTTTGTTTTTAACTTGTCACTGCTTCATATGTGAAATAAATTTCATCTTGCAGGTTTTTAATGAATGCGTTAAAGGCAAAAGAATTTTATCGGCGGGATGTTCAATACATTATTAGAAATGGGAGGGCACTAATAATCAATGAGGTAAATTCTAATCGCAAATGAGTTGTGGTTATATCTATATTACGTATTATAGTGTTGAGAAGAGGTTTATTATTACACTATCATACTAATTGCATTCATTGAATTTATTTTTAAATCAAATTTAAAATAATTAAATTATTTATTTATTTAAAAAATGTTTTACTAAAAGTATCAAATTGATATTTTAACAAATACAACAAATGTGAGAAAGGTGGTGATGCAGGACGGTGGGAAACACTAGGGTTTGGTATACCAAAATTACTGTCAAACAGGGAATTCAAAATACAAACAACAAACTGATCGCCAATCCAGAAGAGCCATCTTATTAAAATTACATAAAAGCAACCGAGCAAATAAATCTTAGGCGAAATAATGAGAGCTTTACCGATGTAGGGTGAAAGGACCTTGTAAAACTTGTACCAAAATATAGGGCTCCATCATGTTTATCACAAAATCTGAGCAAGCTTCTGCAATGACTGAATCAACACAAGGAAGAAATGCATAGACATGTAAGTTTGGGTATCTTCCCTTCAACTGCAGGGAGAAATGGAGGGAGGCGGTGGCTGTTGCTGCTGGAAGGAAGCGGGCTGGCTGGAGGACTGCGGTCGGCGGCTGCGGGAGCAGGGAGGAGCCGATGGCTGAGCCTGCTGCAGGGTGGGCTGGAGCCGTGAGGTTGCAGGGAAGCAGGGGAGGGGCCGTCGGTTAGCTGCGGGAGGAAAAGCGGCGGGCTTCCCGCAGGAATGAATCGGCGGCCCTGGTTCGCCAAATCGGAGACGGGGACGGCTGGGTCGGCTGCGCGCGGAGATGGCGGGGATGGCTGGAGGAGAGTGGAGATACAAGCTTACCTCTCTTGGAGTCGGCACCAAGGAGGGCCTCCGGCGTCGGCACCAAGGAGGGCCTCCGGCGTCGGCACCGGGGCGTGACCGAAGAGATCGGAAGGGAGGAGCCGACGGCTTTTTTCCTTTCCAAAATACCCGATCCCCTAGCTGCTGCCCTAATGCTCCTATTTATAATAAACCCCATCATATCCAATGGTCCAGAATTGCCCGGATGGGGACTGCATCAAACCCATGAAAATATACTCAAAATATATAAACTAATATATCATTTCGACTTGCGGCGACCCTCCGGACGCAACCGCGCAGTCGGATCGGCAATACGATCAACGGGCGGGCCCGTTCCCCATCAGGTGGGGCTTGAACTTGAGACTAAATATTTCACCAATAGTCTTTACCTACGCTAATTTACTTTTATGAGAAAATATATAATAAATTTATATATGTACAAGTGATAGTGCATGGTCCTTATACAGCCATAATAGTTCCCTTGATCGACCGCATTTGCTGTAGGTTACATGAGCGACAATACTACTACTGTCAAATACTATGCAATGAGGATGTCGAGTGAAGTAGTAATATTGTTTTCGCCTCACAATGGCATACAAAGGACGCGGGCCTCACGGGGGAATTTCCCGTGCACTATCACTCGTTTATTACTAATTAATTATCAACTTAGTGTAAAGGCCAACAAAATTTAAGACTACATAATTGTTGCGTTTGTTACTCCAATTGTTGTGTTTAGAACTCCAATTGTCGTGTTTAGATCATAGAACCAAAAACTGCAAGTCATATCAATTTATTTATCTCATGATAAAGAATTATTTTATATTTTTAATTTTATTATTGATGGGTTCCCCCTTTTTATGGAAAGTCATGGGTGGGCCCCACCCTCCCATGATCTCTCATGGAGATGATGGGGGCGGACCCCCACTCCCTCCCCTCATGGGAAACCGCCGCCATAGGAACCGCCGCCGGCAAGAGGCCGAGCCACCACCGGCGGCCGGCCCTCCCACGGCCACCACGACCGTGGCCGGCCTCGGCCATGGCCACCCCGGCCATGGCGACCGGGGCCATGGCCGACCGGGGCCATGGCCGCCCCGGCCATGGCCGACCGGGGCCGGGGCGGCCATGGCCGGGCGGCCATGGCCCCGGCCGTAGCCATGGCCGCCCCGGCCATGGCCGGCCGTGGCCGCCCCGGCCGTGGCCGCCCCGGCCGTGGCCGACCGGGGCCATGGCCATGGCCGCCGCCGGCCTCCCTCGCCGGCCGCTCGGCTGCCGCCGCCGTCATGACGGCCCGCCATCGTGGGAAGCCCCCCCCCCCCCCCCCCCCCCCCGGCCGTCCGATCAAGGGGAGAGCCCTCCCTGCCGTCCGATTAAGGGGGTAACCACCCATTTCCCCACCACTTTAGTGGTGGGGCCCGCCATAACCAACCCCTGGGGGATATAAAAGGACCCCAGGGGTCTCTTATGAAGGGGGATCTAATCTTCTTCCCCTACGCTTCCCCCTTCTTCTTCTTCCTCAGGTGGGAGCTCTCCCGTTTTCTCCGCCGGCGGCCACCCCTCGTCGCCAACAACCAGCGGCCACCTCTCGCCGCCAACCACCGGCAGCCACCCGGGACCTCCAGCGGCCACCAACGGATATCAGCACCCGCCAACAGCTATCAGCACTCGTCATAGGCCACCAGCACCTGTCATCGGCTATTGGCACCCCACCAGAGCTCAGTTACAAAGGGAGCACTCCAAGAACAGAGAAAGACGAACAAAGGGAAACAGTGACAACCCTTGGATGCGCGTCGCCCCTGAGTGCACGCGCCTAAAGTATCCCGCGCATTCCACCGTCCAAGTCCCGTTGGCGAGGCAGTCTGTTGCCCACCAACGGTTGCATACACTCTCTCTCTCTTCAAGATTGTAACGGGAGCGGCCTGTCGCCCCGATTCCCCCATCAAATTGTAACCTCCAGCAATCTAGTGGATTTTGACCGGCACCGACCCGGTCACGTGGTTTTTCACCCGGTTGAAGGGTTTTCCACGCTAAAACTCCTCGTGTTCATTTCCCCTCTTCAACTGACTGTGTGCGCGCTCGACCGCTCCGCGAGCTAAGGCGGTCCAAGTTAGTCCGGATCAACCGGAGCGCCGAGTTAGTCCGCAACAGTTTGGCGCCGTCTGTGGGAAATGAGATTTCCCCAACATCCTTCGAAGGACAAGATCGCAAGCATCACTTTTCCCGAGTTCAGCCCCAATGACAAAGAGAAACACTCGTACCGCTGAAGGTTCCGCCCTTGGTGGACACCCCGAGCCCGCACGTTCACACTCTCTGGTGGACGTGCCACTGACCGCTGAAGCCGCATTTGCTCCTGTCGCCGCCATGGAGGTACGCGTTCGCCAAATGGAAGAACATCAAACTGAAATGCTCACCCTGCTGCGGAACCTTGGAGCGCCTCCAGCTCCCCCACTGCAACCAGCTCGTGTGGATCCACTACCACAACCAAATCAGGGCGGAGCCCAAGAGGTTCATCCAAGACATGAAATGTCCGAGGAATATTCTGAGACTGCAAGCTCGGCTCATCCCATCCCAAGGAGGACAAGAGCGGATCATCAGCATGAGCCCGCAAATGAAGCACGCCTACCCCCGCCAGAAAGGTTTACTCGAGAAGAAATTCGAGAAGTTATCGCCGAAGAATATCGCCAGGTTGGAGCAAGAGATGTTCGTGCCCTCCGACCGTTGTGCCAAGGTTCCCCTCTGATACCGCAGATTCTGGAACACCCGATTCCAAACGGATTTAAACTCCCAAGCATCGAAACATTTGATGGAACCGATGATACCCTGGAGCATGTCAACCATTTCACTACCATCATGAGAATTTACAATGCTCCAGACCAACTCCTCTGTCAGGTGTTCCCAGCTACTCTTAAAGGACAAGCTCGAACATGGTTCCATTCGCTAAGAGCTAGTACCATCGCTAGCTTTGCAGAGCTAGCAAGGCAGTTTGTCGATCAGTTCATAGCAAATCGGAGGATCGTCCGCGACCCTTCCCACTTATCAGGAATCCGCCAGAATGAAGGGGAGTCTTTGAAGTACTTCTTCCGCAGGTTCTCCGCAGAAGCCCGCCAAATCCCAGGGGTCGACCAAGAACTGTTAAGAGGAGTGTTCCTTGGGGGTCTCCGTCCTGGTGGCTTCTATTCAGCATTAATGAGGGAGACCGTCACTAGCTACCCCGACCTCGTGTACCGCGTAGAGGCGCAGATCACAGCCGATGAGGCTATTGAAGCTCATCGTCAACAGTTTGACGACAACCAGAAGCGAAAAAGGGAAAAAGACCCGTCCCCTCAACACCAAGAAGGAAGATCCCGACAAGAACATCAGAACGAAAAACACCGACGTGACCATCAGAGAGATCAGCCGCCCCGGGATTACACACCCTTAAACACCTCCATGACAAATGTGTTTCATGCGATCCAAGGCAACGAGGCGCTCCGCAGGCCCAGACCTCTCGCTAAAAATACTGGGGACCAGACAAAGTACTGCGAGTTTCACCGTGGACAAGGACACGACACAGAAGATTGCTCAAAGCTCAAGAAGGAGATTGAGTATCTCGTCAAACAAGGCCTCCTGGGGAGATTCTTACGAGGATAGGCACACAAGTCCGCTGAAAGGAAATCGGCCAACCATTTGCTAGATCGGACTGGGGGGCAACCCCTTAGACGACCAACCCAAGAGAGGGCTTTGCACCTCGCAAGGGCTCTATTTATTATGGCGTTTATTAATTTTACTTTCCTACGAATTATGTATTCCCGCAAGAACAGTCTCATGACTGAAACTCTAGAAAAGTTAACATTTTCTCATTTTAGGCATGTTGGTGGCGAGCGTCATCCATGCAGTTTGAAATGCGTACTCACCTCGCCCAAGTGCAAAGACGTCCATTTACCCTTACAGCAACTGCCTCCGTGCAGCGCGCTCCTCACAGCAACTGCCTCCGTGCAGCGCGCTCCTCACAGCAACTGCCTCCGTGCAGCGCGCTCCTCACAGCAACTGCCTCCGTGCAGCGCGCTCCTCACAGCAACTGCCTCCGTGCAGCGCGCTCCTCACAGCAACTGCCTCCGTGCAGCGCGCTCCTTACAGCAACTGCCTCCGTGCAGCGCGCTCCTTACAGCAACTGCCTCCGTGCAGCGCGCTCCTCACAGCAACTGCCTCCGTGCAGCGCGCTCCAAACAGCAACTGCCTCCGTGTAGCGCGCTCCTCACAGCAACTGCCTCCGTGCAGCGCGCTCCTCACAGCAACTGCCTCCGTGCAGCGCGCTCCTCACAGCAACTGCCTCCGTGCAGCGCGCTCCTTACAGCAACTGCCTCCGTGCAGCGCGCTCCTTACAGCAACTGCCTCCGTGCAGCGCGCTCCTCACAGCAACTGCCTTCGTGCAGCGCGCTCCTCACAGCAACTGCCTCCGTGCAGCGCGCTCCTTACAGCAACTGCCTCCGTGCAGCGCGCTCCTCACAGCAACTGCCTCCGTGCAGCGCGCTCCTTACAGCAACTGCCTCCGGGCAGCGCGCTCCTAACAGCAACTGCCTCCGTGCAGCGCGCTCCTTACAGCAACTGCCTCCGTGCAGCGCGCTCCTTACAGCAACTGCCTCCGTGCAGCGCGCTCCTCACAGCAACTGCCTCCGTGCAGCGCGCTCCTCACAGCAACTGCCTCCGTGCAGCGCGCTCCTCACAGCAACTGCCTCTGTGCAGCGCGCTCCTTACAGCAACTGCCTCCGTGCAGCGCGCTCCTTACAACAACTGCCTCCGTGCAGCGCGCTCCTCACAGCAACTGCCTCCGTGCAGCGCGCTCCTCACAGCAACTGCCTCCGTGCAGCGCGCTCCTCACAGCAACTGCCTCCGTGCAGCGCGCTCCTTACACCAACTGCCTCCGTGCAGCGCGCTCCTTACAGCAACTGCCTCCGTGCAGCGCGCTCCTCACAGCAACTGCCTCCGTGCAGCGCGCTCCTCACAGCAACTGCCTTCGTGCAGCGCGCTCCTTACAGCAACTGCCTCCGTACAGCGCGCTCCTTACAGCAACTGCCTCCGTGCAGCGCGCTCCTCACAACAACTGCCTCCGTGCAGCGCGCTCCTTACAGCAACTGCCTCCGGGCAGCGCGCTCCTAACAGCAACTGCCTCCGTGCAGCGCGCTCCTTACAGCAACTGCCTCCGTGCAGCGCGCTCCTTATAGCAACTGCCTCCGTGTAGCGCGCTCCTCACAGCAACTGCCTCCGTGTAGCGCGCTCCTCACAGCAACTGCCTCCGTGCAGCGCGCTCCTCACAGCAACTGCCTCCGTGCAGCGCGCTCCTTACAGCAATTGCCTCCGTGCAGCGCGCTCCTTACAGCAACTGCCTCCGTGCAGCGCGCTCCTTACAACAACTGCTTCCGTGCAGCGCGCTCCTTACAGCAACTGCTCCTTACAGCAACTGCCTCCGTGCAGCGCGCTCCTAACAGCGACTGCCTCCGTGCAGCGCGCTCCTTACAGCAACTGCCTCCGTGCAGCGCGCTCCTTACAGCAACTGCCTCCGTGCAGCGCGCTCCTTACAGCAACTGCCTCCGTGCAGCGCGCTCCTTACAACAACTGCCTCCGTGCAGCGCGCTCCTTACAGCAACTGCCTCCGTGCAGCACGCTCCTTACAATAACTGCCTTCATGCAGCGCGCTCTTTACAACCCTCACACAATCTAAGCCGCGTACAATTCTTACGCAAACTAATCCGCGGTCTCAAACCGCGCAAATAAAGTCGGAAGCCAGCCCCGTGCAAGCGAAGCCGCGAGCCAGCCTCGTGCAAACTAAGACGCGGTCCCAAACCGTGCAAGGCAAATTCACAAGCAAGTCTTGTGCAAGCAAAAGTCACGAGCCAAGCACGTGCAAGCAATAGTCGCGAATCGGTCTCGCGCAAAGCAACGTTACGCGTCAAACTCACGCGAAACAACATGAACTTTGCCAACTGAGGTTCCATTCTGAAAGCACCGTCTTCACATCCGGGAACCTCGTCGGAGCAAGTTTCCCCGACCAACCTTGTATAAGAAGTACTCGATGGTATACTCGGGGGGCAAGTGAAACTCCGCCTCATTAATCTCTTCCCTTGGGTGCTTAGTTCGCCAGACATGTTACACTTTGCGCGCATCGCGTATGCAGCATGCATCACGCACGCGTCACTCACTATCCATCATACACATACAGTGCGCATCGTACCTCGCGAACACGCCGCACACCTTGCGCATATCGCGCACAAGCTGCACGCAAAGCTTGCGCGTGCGGCCAGCACGAACGCGCGCGGCCTGCGTGCCCGCGGCCTGCCCACGCGCGCGGCCTGCGCGCGCGACCTGCCCGCGCGGCCAGCGCATGCGACCGGCCCGCCCGCGCGGCCAGAGCAAGCGATCGGCCCGCGCGCGCACGGCCTTCCCGCGCGCGCGGCCAGCGCATGCGACCGGCCTGCGCGCGCGGCCTGCGCGGCCGCGTGCGCGGCCCGCGCGCGCGCGGCCCGTGGCGGCCTGCGCGGCCGCGGCCTGCGCGGCCGCGGCCCGCGCGCGCGCGGCCTGCGCACAAGCGGTCTGCGCCCAAGCGGTTTGCGCGCACGCAAGGCCTGCACGCGCGGCCTGCCTACGCGCACGCAAGTCCTACGCGCGCGACCAGCCCACGCGCTGCCTGCGCGCGCGGCCAACACCTGCCCCTTCGGCCAATCCTCGCGTGCGCTGTTTTGACACTCGTGTACCGCACCGGCCCCCGTCCGCAGGCATCCCGGCGCCCGTTCGCCAAGCCTCCACACGACATAATACCGCAATCCATCGCCGCCGCCTCGGATCTCTCGCCGGCACCCACCATGACAACAAGGAATTCCAGAAATCTCTCCTCACGCTCGCTTCGTTCCCGGCCAAGTAGAGATTTGGGGGGCATTTGATGGGTTCCCCCTTTTTATAGAAAGTCATGGGTGGGCCCCACCCTCCCATGATCTCTCATGGAGATGATGGGGGCGGACCCCCACTCCCTCCCCTCATGGGGAAACCGCCGCCATAGGAACCGCCGCCGGCAAGAGGCCGAGCCACCACCGGCGGCCGGCCCTCCCACGGCCACCACGACCGTGGCCGGCCTCGGCCATGGCCACCCCAGCCATGGCCGACCGGGGCCATGGCCGCCGGGGCCATGGCCGCCGGGGCCATGGCCGCCCCGGCCATGGCCGCCCCGGCCATGGCCGACCGGGGCCATGGGCGCCCCGGCCATGGCCGGCCGTGGCCATGGCCGCCCCGGCCATGGCCGGCCGGGGCCATGGCCGCCCCGGCCATGGCCGGCCGGGGCCATGGCCGCCCCGGCCATGGCCGGCCGGGGCCATGGCCGCCCCGGCCATGGCCGGCCGTGGCCATGGCCGACCGTGACCTTGGCCGCCGCCGGCCTCCCTCGCCGGCCGCCCGGCTGTCGCCGCCGTCATGACGGCCCGCCATCGTGGGAAGCCCCCCCGACCGTCCGATCAAGGGGAGAGCCCTCCCTGCCGTCCGATTAAGGGGGTAACCACCCATTTCCCCACCACTTTAGTGGTGGGGCCCGCCATAACCAACCCCTGGGGGCTATAAAAGGACCCCCAGGGGTCTCTTATGAAGGGGGATCTAATCTTCTTCCCCTACGCTTCCCCCTTCTTCTTCTTCCTCAGGTGGGAGCTCTCCCGTTTTCTCCGCCGGCGGCCACCCCTCGTCGCCAACAACCAGCGACCACCTCTCGCCGCCAACCACCGGCAGCCACCCGGGACCTCCAGCGGCCACCAACGGATATCAGCACCCGCCAACAGCTATCAGCACTCGTCATAGGCCACCAACACCTGTCATCGGCTATTGGCACCTCACCAGAGCTCAGTTACAAATGGAGCACTCCAAGAACAGAGAAAGACGAACAAAGGGAAGCAGTGACAACCCTTGGATGCGCGTCGCCCCTGAGTGCACGCGCCTAAAGTATCCCGCGCATTCCACCGTCCAAGTCCCGTTGGCGAGGCAGTCTGTTGCCCACCAACGGTTGCATACACACTCTCTCTCTCTTCAAGATTGTAACGGGAGCGGCCTGTCGCCCCGATTCCCCCATCAAATTGTAACCTCCAGCAATCTAGTGGATTTTGACCGGCACCGACCCGGTCACGTGATTTTTCATCCGGTTGAAGGGTTTTCCACGCTAAAACTCCTCGTGTTCATTTCCCCTCTTCAACTGACTGTGTGCGCGCTCGACCGCTCCGCGAGCTAAGGCGGTCCAAGTTAGTCCGGATCAACCGGAGCGCCGAGTTAGTCCGGATCAACCGGAGCGCCGAGTTAGTCCGCAACAATTATATTTGCTCAGTTCAAATAATTTTTTAATTTTATTATATTTGCTCATTTGGACACGGAATTCTTTGATTACAACATGTTTTGAAGTTAATGACAATACATGTTTTGATGTCAACAATTGTTGTTTCATTTTATATCATTCAAACAAGGCAAAGGCAAGAGGTCTATATAATTCATATGCCATGTATTTCTTTGTGCTGCTCTTTGAGAGTAGGAAATGTTTTTGCTTGAACCCCAGTCTATAATATATGATAAGTGTTGAAGCCGGGAAAATCCCAACTCCAAAATTCGGTTCAGTGCAACCTAAGGTTACTGATCTAGCGGTCGGGCTCGACGGCTAAACGGGCTAAAACGCATAAATAAGGGGACAACAAAAAAGACCCCAGGTGCTGTTGCCAGGAGGTCCCACCACGTACCCGGATGCTTAGAAGAAGCTTCCCCTTCACAACCAAAGATGACCGAGCAGGGTACAAGGGGGACACTAGCTGAGAACTTGACTCTTCGGAGAAAGGATCCCAAGGCTCAGCTAAAAGTCCAAGGAAAGAAGTGGTCAAGATTTTTTTCAAGATTTCGAAGTCCCTGTTCTTGTACCCCTGGGGTCCTATTTATAGGAAAAAACCTGGGGGGAGGGGGTCTCTAGGCGAGAAGACCCAATCCTGCGATAATCGGCTGCTGTCTTTGGGCGACCTGGCTCGATTACTGGCGAGTATTGACTGACGATTATCTGTGATGTTGGTCGGAAGTCGCCCGTTAGGCGAGTATTGTTGATGCTCGCCACTGGCACTGTTCAGAAATTGCCTGTACTAACGATCTTTGAAGCTCGCCTGCGCTGCTGGGTTTTCGCGTGACCTAGCGCCTGAAGGTCCCCTTGCGCCCCCTGCTGGACATTAAATGCTGATCGGGTATTCATGTACTGGTGCTGCTCGTTGACTGCTGATCGTTGACTCTTGACGAATAGGGGTTGTACACAATTCCCGCGCTTTTCGAGCGACCTAGGAGCTCGGAAGGAAACATCCAACCCTGCATTCGACAAGGCTTTTGGCGAGCTCTCAACCCTACGATGTTCGGAGGTCACCCCCTCCAACCTCTATAAATAGAGGGGGAGGGGATGACCCTCGGGCGCTGCTTTCTGACTGCTGCAAGATGGTCTACACTGTTGAAGAAGTCGCTAAGAGGTTTGACGCTCTGGGGGCCTTTCTAGGTACTCGACTTCAGCAACCTACTAACAAGCGAGAACGGTAAGGTCACAACGAGGAAGGTGACCGCCGAAGGAATAAGAAGAAGCCGAAAAAAGATCTTCCTGCTGAAAAGGAGCCCGCTACACCAAACGTAGAGCCCGCAGACCCCGCAGAGTCTTCCCTCGCCCCGGACACTACAAAGGATTTGCTGAACAAGATGGGCTTGGGCGAGGACACTGATACCCTGAGGGATGACTCGGTTTGCCAAGAAGACCGGGTGGGTACCCCTGTTGTTACGCCTCTGGTGGCCATCCCGCATAGTGTCGTCTTCATCGTCTCCCTTGCTGTCTGGTTGCCTGCATTTACTTCTGCGCCCTCCGAGGTTGATCGTACGTTCGGAGCGGCGACTACCCAACCTTGTACGGTAATCAATGTTTTAAATATCGGATGTCGGCGACATATCGGATTGAGTTTTTAAATGTCGGATTTCGGAAGTCGGAGACATGTCGGGGATATTTTAAAATATCGGATTTCCATATCTTATAAAAAAAAATTATTTTTATGTATACTAACTATAATTATATGTTATAAAAATAGAAAAATAATATAACAAACAAATAAAAATGAGTCATTTATATTACAAAATAAAATCGAATAATAATTAAGATAAAATATTATTAACAAATACAAAATGATACATTGTAAAATATATTTAATAGCATGCAATAAAATTACTTTGATAATAATAAGTTTATTGGAAATAAAAAAGATTTAATAGTTAAAAATCTTTGATTAATTATAAGTCTTTCCAAACTTATAAATTTATTTTAAAAACATGCAAACAATCAAATAGTAAAGGTATTAAATATTTTCATATTTTTTATAATATAAAATTAAAAATTGTGAAAAATTATATAAAATTGGTAGTAACAATAAAACGTTAAAAAATAAAAACAATAAGTCTAATCGATTTAAGCATACAAAGTATAATATTCATAGGCGATTTAAATATTTGTTAGTATGCTAATATAACATAAATAAAATAGCGGACGATATATTTAAAAATCGTGTCGGCCAATATATCGGAAAAAATCGGACATGTCGGCCTATATTTTACAAAAGGACATAATCTATTTTTGTAGAAAAACATATCGTTTTGCCCTAAAAAATGACATGTCGGGAGACATGTCGGACATGTCGGAGGACATTTAAAACAATGACGGTAACTACTCGCAGATGATTGATCTCGTGATTTCGCTTCCTGGTTATCTCTCCTGACGAGTTTCAGTGACACTGCAGATAGTATGCCGCTGGTGGAACCCGCCCGCCCGAGTAGTGGGCTAATACCTCAAGTCCTTCCGCCCAGTACCTCGCGTCCTCACACTGTGCGACTTCACCTTGGTTCCGGTCGGTTGACTCATGATCGGTCTGTTGGTAACCTCGCCGAGGACCTCCCCACGTCGACACCTCCTCACTCGGGCACTCTACCTTCCCAGGGGCCTGTTGGGAATGCGGCGCCTTCATCGTCATCTTGCCCTGGCAGGAATGAGAGAGGGCAGCCTTCCGGGCCGCCTCCTCCCGTTGATCGTCATCATTCGGACCTTCGGGGAAGGGTCTGGATAAAACACCTGCTCCCGCCTACTCGCCGCCTCAAAACTTTTGGAGTTCTAAGGGTCAGCGCAGTGGTCGTCTTGCTAGGCATCAGGACTCCTACCATCAAAGCCCGTCTCCTCGGCGACTCCACCTCGTCGCGAATACCGACCACCGGCTCCGCGTACTGGTTACGATAGTCGCCTTTCTCTGCTTGTTTTTCCTCGGCGCTTGTATTGAAAATGACGAGTTCTTTATGTAGGTCACCCTCCTTCTCCTCGGGGAGCGTTGATAGACATCATCGGGCTCCCCTTGCACGAGTACCAAGAGATGGCGGCCACAGCCTACCTAGATCTAGAGATAAAATTTGATCAATTGGCGATTTGCGAACCTCGCCGACGCTTGGGCTCACTGGAAACTCGCGCAGCCAAGCTGGAGGAAGCCGAGGAACGCATGAACCTTGCTGAGTCTCGCTACGGTGCGATCAACGTCATGGAGCAGCGCCTTGTGATGGTGGAACTTCAACAGGAATTGCTTCAGAACGAACTCTTTGTGATTCAGAAGAGCATCAGGTCGTTGGGGAAATTAACAAGGATGGATGACGACGTCCTGCAATGCGAGGAACTCCTGAATCAAGCGAACGAGTGCATGCGGCGACTGCGAGATCGAAGCTAGGTTGGGCGACATACTCAACCAACTGATCGTCCGGGGAACTTGCATGACCCTTAGCTTTCTTTTCTTCATGACCCTTAGCTTTCTTTTCTTCATGACCCTTAGCTTTCTTTTCTTCATGACCCTTAGCTTTCTTTTCTTCATGACCCTTAGCTTTCTTTTCTTCATGACCCTTAGCTTTCTTTTCTTATTTTTCTTAATTCTGTGAATTTGTCATCGACTCTGTAATAATATTTCCATTTATTCTTGTTAGATTGTATGAACATTTATTTGAGAAACTCGCTCTGCCGAGTAATTTGATTGCGATTATCTCTTGCTTTTGTCTTACACATAAGTGACGATCTTCCTTCTGTGTTGGCGAGCATCGATAGGTAGGTCGCTAGGTTTGTTTGTCGATATAAATGCTTTTCTGTATTCTTTGCGAGTATGTAGGCCGCTCCTGACGTTGGCGGAGTGCTCGATGCCGAACTCTGTCGCGGGAGCCAATCACCCGCTTCTCCCCTTCACTTTTATCTATAAATAGGAGGGTGGGGTGGGGTGGGGGGTCAGATGGCGCTGCTTTTTTGGAACCCTTGCCTTTGCTCGCCTCTCGTTGCCTGCCTTTACGAAATCGATTCTCCCTTCTTGCTTCTCGCTCCCAGCTTTCGAGATAGTTTCAGGCGTGTATGCCCATGCGCGCAAAGTCAATCATGCTGCGAATTTCATTACCGCAAACTTCAAGAAACCTATCCCCGATTCCGCTGACCTTGACGACTTCAAAGACCGCTTCTTCCCACCCACCGAGGAGGGCTTCCGCATGAGGATACCTCGTAATAATGAACGAATAATTTCCTTCTTCGACGACCGAGTAGTGTTGCCCATCCGACACTTCGAGGTCGGCCTCCGCCTGCCGTTATGGCCGGAGTTCTGCGAGATCCTCCGCCGCTATGGCCGGAGTTCTGCGAGATCCTCCGCCACTTTGCGCCGATGATAACGCAGATCAATCCGAACGGCCTAGCGATCATCTTGGGGTACCTCTCCTAACTTGAGATCAAAAAAGATTTTCTTCGAGCTGGCGACCTTCAAGAAAATCTTCAATATTGGGGCGACCAAGAAAGGGATCATCTTCTTCTCCAGCCATACCTGCACAGTGGCGGGGACGGTGAATAAGGTACATCGTTGGACAGAGCGTTTTGTGATCCTCGATGGTCCAATCAACGACATTCCGTTCGCCCCGAAACAGCCTCTGGACGAGGTCTTCAACGCCCCGGTCTTGGAGGGGCCTGCCCAAAACTTGCGAGTTGCCTTTGTCGGCAGGAAGTTTGACATCGCATACTGGCGACGGGATGTCGCTGACCTTCCTTACATATGGCTGGGCACTGGTATGTTCTCGGCTTACTCCAGATGTGTATACTCGCGACTTCTCAGTAGAACTATCTAAACCTTGATCTCGTAATGCCAGGTGTTCGCACAGTCCCGCGGGAACCGCTTCCCCCTGTGAAGGAACCATCTTCGTCGGCTCCCACGCCAGAGTCACAGGCAAGTACTTCTGAATCGTCGCCAAGGAGACTCCGACCGATGCCGCCAATTCCCGAAGAGCCTCAAGTCGCTACTTTGCCTATATGTCCCTCTGATGCTGCACCTCCCAGGCGGTCAGAGCTTGGCGAGCCATCGAGGAAGCAATCTCGCACGAAAGAGTTTGCCTCTAAGAAAAAGGGAATCACTGTGGAAGATGACGACGGGGACCCTATCTCGCATCCTAATTTCGACCAGGGGAGCGAGGGGGTGGACCGCTTTGGTCGCCCCTTGGTTACCTGGGAGGAGGGGGAGTAGCGAGGTCCGCCTCAACACCAACCTCCCTCCCTGGTCTGAAAACTGGGATAATGACAGCGAGGCCTACAATATAACCTTTGCCTTGTACGATCGAGAAGATGATGCGGTGCTGCCAGAGTCGAGCACCTCCTTCCTCACCAACCAGACTTTGAGGTCGTTGTTTCGGTCCCTAGAGCTTGCCCACCAGCTGGCGAGGAACTTGAAGACGACGGACAACAGGTTCGAGGTCCAAAGCGACTAGATCGACTCCCTCACCCGCCAGCAGACAGAGTCCCGAGCGAGGATCGAGGAGCTGGAAAATAAACTGCGGGCATACGAGGCCAAGGTTGCCGAAAGCAATGCCTACGAGGTGATCTTGGTCAGAAGAATAATAACTCAATATGTACTACCTGCATAGGTCGACGATGTGATCTGACATAAGGATCTTTCTTTCTGCAGGAGGCTGAGCTGGTCGCGGCCCAGCGCATTTCGGAGCTGGAGCAGAAGCTTGCCGAGATCCAGGCGACGTTGGAGGCCTGTCAAGTCTGCGTCGCCGAGTTCGAGACACGGGAGGCTACAAAGGATCCACCGCCAGTGGCGAGTACTTCAGGCATCGGGGAAAAGATCCAGATTGTTCAGGATGATCACCATCGCCTGAGGCGCGAGATAGCTCAGATGGTTCGTGATGTACTCCTCGCCTAGTTGCAGCTCGAGAATCGGTTGATGCCGGGCTCCGAGGACCTTACCGTGGATGACATCATCCCCGGTCTTCTTGTCGAGCCGTCTAACTCTCCAATGCCTTCATGATCGCCGAGCGACGATGAGGACGATTCAGATGCAGAGGAGGGCGGCGAGGATGACAGCTCCGACGAGGATGCTTCCTGAAGACGACGGCTCGAGATTCGATTGCGTAAAGGGCGGGGAACTCGCCACCTTATTTTTTGGAACATCTGTAATTAAAAGAAAAAAACCATATATTTTTTTGTAATGGACCTGTTCCTTTCTGTGTTTCACCTGTTCTTTTCTTAGTCTTTTCTTGATGCTCGCTCATTTTGATGTGCTCGTAGGCCTTTAGGCAGGACCTGTGATGAATACTCCCTAGGCTCTTAGGCACAATGTTGAGGTTGATTCTTGCTAGGAACGTGAGCGCGAGAAGGTCGATGCTCGCTGGGCACCTCGCTCCTCGCACCTCGTTGCTTGCACCTGCATGCTCTCATCTTGCTGCTCGCACCTTGCTGCTCGCACCTTGCTTCTCGCACCTTGCTTCTCGCACCTTGCTGCTCACACCTTGTTGCTCGCACCTTGCTGCTCGCACTCGTATGCTCGCACCTTGCTTCTCGCACCTTACTGCTCACACCCGTATGCTCGCACTTGCTGAAAGGAAAATGAAAGGATTCTCTTGCTTGCTGACTACGATCCTTGGGACAAGGGAGTTGTACTCGGGGGGTCCTGTAAGACGCACAGTCCCGAGGCCAACACTCCACTCCAACTGGCAAGGAACCGAAGGGATCCAGAGATAGGGAACGACAGTCGGGGGGCCCAACGGGACGCACACACCTGGGGCTTTCATCCTACGACGGACTCTCACCTCCCGGAACTTCTCTGCCTAGCTGCTTCCCAAAGCATGGTGGGTTATCTCATCTCGATTACTAACAGAGACGCGTCCTGCCCCGCAGGACAAAGGATCGCCATGAGCAGGTCTTTTTGTCTTCTCAAAGACCGACGACGTCTTTACGCAAGGTGTCATTTTGTGAGGTCGACCATTCGTCGAGTTTGGGAGGTTGACATCTGGACATGCTCCTGATAGTTCCTCCAGTCGGATGAGAAGTGCGATCGGGTAGGTAGCTAGGTCAACTTATAAGGGGGGAGCTGATCTCGACCGTCAATGCAGGGGCTTGGACTTACAATAACGCTTTTAAGACAAGACACACCGTCCCATCACCCGCTCTGAGTTTTTTAGGAGAATCAGGTCGGAGGCAAGTTCCCCAAACCGATCGTGGAGATTGACTTCACTGCTATTGGCTTAACTCGAGGCGATTCAGACAAAGAAGACAACTCGTACCAACCCATGTTTCAAGGGGAGATGAATTTTTATTAAAATGCAGAAGTAACTTTACATACAAGCAATCATTTACATTTTACCGCTGGAGATAGAAACTTTTCTGGTCATCTCCGCTCCAATTGCTTCCTAGCAGCTCTCCTTCTCGATCTTGCAAACGGTAGTCTCCAGTGGCTAGATCCTCTTGAATGATGAAGGGTCCTTCCCAATTTGGATTCAGCTTGCCAACGACAGCTGCCCTTCCTGCTGCATTCACATTCTTCATGACGAGATCTCCTGCAGGGAACTGCTTGATGCGAACGTTTTTGTCGAAGTGCTTTGTCATTCGCCTCTTGACCTCCTCTTGACTGATATAGGCTAGATCTCGAAGCTCCTCGATGTAGTCCAGAGAGTGCCTCTGGGTATCTTCATTTTCTAGGCGCCACTCTTCGCTGCCGTCTCCTGCTGCAATGACTCTCGGGCTCCGGACTTCGAACTCCACTGGGATGAGAGCTTCAGGCCCGTGAGATAACTTGAAAGGGTCTTCCCCCGTAGCCGAGTTAGGAGTTGTTCTCAGAGCCCATAGGACCGAAGGGAGTTGCTCCGCCCAGTTTCCCTTCAGGTTGATGACCTTCTTCTTCAGGAGGTTGATGATCAGCTTGTTGGCGGCCTCCACTTGTCTGTTGCTCCGAGGGTGATGTATAGAGGCAAATCGAAGATCCATTCCTATCTGTTTGCAGAAGTCTTCCAGCTCTAAGATGACAAATTGTGGGCCGTTGTCGGTGATGATGGCAAAAAGGATCCCGAACCTGCAGCCTGCAGGAGATCTCTTCCCAAATAAAGTTCTTCACGATGTGAGACGTGGTTTTGGCAAGAGCTTTTGCCTCGATCCACTTAGAGAAGTTGTCGATCATGACGAGAACAAACTTTCTTTGACCGCTAGCTTGGGGGAAATGGCCTATTAAATCCATCTTCCAGATGGCGAAAGGCCAAGGGGCGGTGATTGAGCGAAATTGTCGAGCCGGCTGCAACTGGTGAGGGGCGAAGAGTTGACACTCCGGACATTTCTTTAAGAGGGCTTTTGTATCCTTCCGAATGGTTGGCCAGAAGTAGCCGTGCCTCAGAATCCTTTGTTCAAGAGTGCGAGTCCCAGAGTGTCTTCCACACTCTCCTGAATGAATTTCTCCAAGTACTCGAGAGATCTCTGCTTCCGACAAGCATTTGGCCAGGGGGCCCGCGATGGTCTTGCGATACAACTCTCCTTTGTGTAGCAGATAGTAGGTCGCCTTGTACCGGAACTTCCTCTGGTCTCCTTTGCTGGCGAGAAGCTGGCTTGTCGTTAAGAAAGTAACGAACGGGTCCTTCCAAGAAGCTCTCTGCCCGATCTCCATCATCTGCCCTTTCTCGATGGATGATCGAAACAGCTCTGTCACAGTTCCTCCGGTCCTGGGGCTGTACTTGGCGAGGTAGTCCGCCTCTGAGTTCTTCTCTTTCGGCACATGCTCGACAAAGAAGGTTTGAAAGTTCCTAATCAAAGCTCTTACTTCTATCAGATATCTTTGCAGGATGGGGTCGCGTACTTCGAACTCTCCCCTAATTTGATACGCGGCCACCAGTGAATCGGTGAAGGCCTTGAGGTCTTGGATTCCCAACTCCTTGGCGAGACGCAAGCCTGCCACCATGGTCTCATACTCTGACTGATTGTTCGTGATGGGGAAGAGGATCTCTACTGCTTGCTCGATCCTAGTTCCCTAATGGCTTACTAGTACGACACCTGCTCTCACTGAGCTCTTGCCCGAAGCTCCGTCTACGAACATCTTCCATGATACTGGGCTGGATGAGCCCTCGTATCTTTCTGCCTCGGCTGAGAAATCGGCCAGGAAGTATGCCATTGCCTGGGCCTTGATTGCCACCCTTGGCAAGAAAGAAATGTCGGACTCACTGATCTCTACTGTCCACTTCGCCAACCTTCCTGAATGCTCCTCTCCATCCAAGATTCTTCGTAGCGGATGATCAGAGACAACCTTGATGGAGTGAGCTTGAAAGTATGACCGGAGCCTCCATGCCGAAACCACCAAAGCAAAAACTAGCTTCTCCAGGATGGGGTACCTTGTCTCTGCCTGCCTAAGCACCCTACTCATATAGTAGATATGAAGCTGCTTCTTCCCCTCTTCCATGACAAGTACAGAGCTGACTGCCTCCGCTCACACTCCTAGGTAAAGGAGGAGATCTTCACCTTCTTGTGGTCTTTGAAGCAGAGGAGCTTGAGTTAGTCGCTGCTTGAGCCTTCCGAAAGCCTCCTAACATTCTGGGGTCCACTCGAACTTCTGGTTGCTTTAGAGAGTCTTGAAAAATGAGGAACACTTCTCTCTTGGTTTGGATAGGAAGCGGATGAGACCCGCCAGTCTTCCTGTCAGCCTCTGAACTTCCTTAGAATTCTTCGGGGATGCCATCTCCAAAATGGCTTTTACTTTGTCGGGATTAGGCTCCACCCCCCTTGGATTGAGGAGGTGACCTAAGAACTTTCCCCTTCCTGCTCTGAAGACGCACTTTGTCCGGTTGAGCCGCATCTTGTACTTTCACAGAGTCGCGAAGGTCTCCACCAGATCCTTAGTGTGCTCTGTGATGCTCCTACTCTTGACCAGGAGGTCATCCACACACACTTCCAGATTCCGCCCCTTTTGTTCCTTGAAGACTTGGTCCATCATTCTTTTGATAGGTCGCGCCTGCGTTCTTAAACTCAAATGGCATCATCTTGTAGCTGTAACAACTGTCGCTGGTGATGAATGAGACGTCACTGTAGTCAGGGGGATGCATCCGGATCTGGTGATACCCTGAAAAAGAATCAAGGAAACTCATTACAAGAAAACCAACGACTGAATCAACCAGCACGTCGATTTGAGGCAAGGGGTAGCAATCCTTCGGGCAAGCTTTATTCAACATTGAAAAATAAATATGTAGTCTCCTGCCCCCTCCGGTTTTCTAAACCATTACAACATTAGAGACCCAGCCCGGGTACTGGATCTCCGAAACAAGACACGCCTCTAACAGCTTCTTCACCTCCTCCCGGATTGGTTTAGCCAGCGCAACGACGCTCTTCCTCTGCTTCTGACGAACGGGGGCAACCTTCGGATCCTGGTTGAGGCGATGACAGACAACCTCTGCATCGATTCCTGGCATCTCTGCGACACCCCAAGCAAAGATGTCTACATTTTCTTGCAAACAATCCGCCATCTCTATCTTCCTCTCCAACGTTAGGGATCCTCCAATCTTCAGCAGTTCATGCTTTCCTCCAACGGAGATCACCTCCACTTCCTCCAGCACCTCCGCACCTCTCAACCCATCCTCCCTTTCCAGGATCTTCTCCAGCTTCTCCGCGTCCTCTATCCAGCTGATGGTACCGACGACACTAAGATAACACTCCCGAACAGCTTTAGGATCTCCTCGGACCCTTACTTGGACGTCGCCTCTGCAGTACTTCAGGCACTGATGATATGATGATGAAATCGCCTTGAAGTAGTTGACGAGGGGTCTTCTGAAGATCGCGCTATAGCAGCTTGGTGCATCCACGATGACGAACTTGCATCGGATCGTGGGTCGCCAAGAGTCACCAGAAGATCCGCTCCTCCCTCCACCTCCTCTCCGGAAAAGCCAAAGAGGGGTCCGTCAGTAGCCAGGACCCTGGACGCCTCCACCCGCAGCCCGACGAAGGTCCTCTTGAAGATGACAATCACCGAGCTCCCGTTGTCCGCCAAGATACGGTCAACGGTGAAGTCCTCGATGACGACTTGGATGACGAGAGCATCATGAAAGCGGTTCTCATTCCCTAACCTGTCCTTATAAAAAGTGATCTCCAACGGCGTCGGCGCTTGAGTGGTCGAGGCGACGCTCTTGCGGTAGATCTGATGGAGACTTTCCTTGCAGGAAGCTCCAAGCCCGGCTCCTCCGTTGATCACTCCTACTTGCCCTCCTCCTGGGCCTTGGACTACCTCCCCGCGACCGCCTTGGTCGACCCGATCCTCGTTCCTCCTCCTCCCTGGAGCTTGAAACACTATCGGTCCTATGAGGGCCTCTTTCCTCGGCTGCTCCCTCTCTACCGCTACTGCTTCTGGCCTTCTCCTTGCTTTCTAAAACTCAGGGCAAGCCAAGGTTACATGCCCCTCTACTCAATGCAGATCGCAGTAAAGGGGGATCTCTTCTGCCTGGTTCCTTACCGGTTGGGGCCTCCTGCGATGCCTATTCCCTTACCGGACAATGACCATCGCCTTCTCCTGAGCTCTTCCCCGCCTCCTCTCCGGCTGGTTGTCGTTTCTTCTCTCTTGATTTTGGTACTGAGGTCTTCCTGGTGGCCTCCCCTGGGGTCGGTTCATGGGATACTGAAATCGCCGTGCCTCCTCCCTTCTTTCCGGAGCCGCTACGGGCCTCCTCTCCTCCTGCCTGCTAGGCCTCTCTTGCCTCCTCTGCTCCTCCACCCTCTTGGGCTCTTCTCTTCCCCTTGGCTCCTCTCTCCTTCGCTCTTCCTGCCTCCTCGACACTACTTTGGCTCTCACTCCCAAAGGTCCTCCTCTCTCCCTGCCTCCCAGGTTCTCCCCATCCAGCCTTGCCAAGAAGTCGGGGTTCTCCTCCCCTTGCACGAACTTGTTCGCCCTTTCGATCAGCTCCTCAAAGGATCTTAGGGGCTTAGATCCGATTGCCAGGCTGAAGAGACCCTGCTTTAGGCCAAATTTCAGGGTGAAGCCATCCACCTCCTCGACTTCAATAGCTTCCTCCTGGAAACAGTCAATGTAGTGGCCAAGACTCTCGTGTTGCCCCTGCACGATCTTGAAGAGAGCGGTCGCTTCCTTCTTCCTCTTCTTAGACGTCATGAACCTCGCAATCAAGCCCCGACGCAGGTATTCAAAGTGGTAGATGGAACCTCCGGGCAGCTGGTGGAACCAGTCTCTCGCCTTCACTGCGAAGGTGATGGAAAAGAATCTGCATTTGAATGCATCGGTCATGTTGCGGATTGACACCACATCCTCGAACCATTGAAGATGCCTAATCGGATCATCTCTGCCGGAGTGGTAATTCAGGATGGGCTCTCTGAAGCCTTCGGGAACTGAGGCGGCTAATACTTCGTTACAGTAGGGGCTCCCCCCTCCTTGACGATGATGGGCTTCATACTCGCGAACATCCTCCTCATACTCGCCACCCGACCGAGTATCCTAGAACCTCGCCGGCTGTTCCGTCTCTCAGAACCTGATCCTTTGGTAGCTCGTCGGTCGGTACTGCAACTGCATCCGTCTCTCTTGCTCGCTCCTTCCCTGCTTGCCTATGCTACTCCACCTCTATCGACGGTGTCACGCGACAGGGAGAGGTCGCCGTGACATCGAGGTGAGGAAGGAAACCCGCTAGGATGGATCTCTCGATCCTCCTCGCGAACTCCTCGAAAACCGCCACGGTCTCAAAGTTGCCTCCTCTTTCCCGGTTGCTGGCTCCTTTCGAGTTGCCAACTATCTCCTCATTCTCGCCTCCATTCACCATCCCGCCTACCCGCAAAACTTTCCTCCTTGGCTACGGTCAACACTCACCGCACCAAGGTGTTGAAGCCGGGAAATTCCCTACTCCAAAATTCGGATCATTGCATCCTAAGGTTATTGAACTAGCGGTCGGGCTCGACGGCTAAACGGGCTAAAGTGCAGAAATAGGGGGACAACAAAAAGGACCCCAGGTGCTGCGGTAGGGAGGTCCCACCACGTATTCAGATGCTTAGAAGAAACTTCCTCTCCATAACAAAAGATGGCCGAGCAGGTACAAGGGGGACACTAGCTGAGAACTTGGCTTTTCAGAGAAAATATCCAAAGGCTCAGCTAAAAGTCCAAGAAAAGAAATGGTCAAGATCTTTTTCAAGATTTCGAAGTGCCTATTCTTGTACCCCTGAGGTCTTATTTATAGGCAAAACCTTGGGGGGGGGGGGGTCTCTAAGCGAGAAGACCCAATCCTGCGATCATTGGCTGTCGATTATCTGTGGTGTTGGTCGGAAGTCGCCTGTTAGGCGAGTATTGCTGATGCTCGCCACTGGTACTGTTCGGAACTCGCATGTACTAAAAGATCTTTGAAGCTCGCCCGCGCTGCTGGGTGGTCACGCGACCTTGCGCCTGAAGTTCCTTTTGGGCCCCCTGCTGGCCATTAAATGCTGATCGGATATTCATGTACTGGTGCTCCACGTTGATTTGTTGACTTCTGATCGTTGACCCTTGACGAATAGCGGTTGTACGATAAGTGAAGTCATTTTGATGTAATAGTACATTTAGTACTACCAAAATACGCCTACAATAGCCAAAATTAAACAAACTAAAATAAAATGAAAGCAAAATAGAAAGATATAAATAGGAGAGAAAAAAATACAGTAATATATATAAAATAAACAAAATGGAATATGAAAAAAAAATAAAAGGGAAGAGAAATAATTTTGTTAAAAATATGAAGAAATTATAATAATGCAAAATATACTAGAAAATTAAAGAAAAAAATATTTTTTGCATGAGAGGAAATTTTGTGTTGGATGAAGGTACTCTTGCCACTAGATGATGTGAACGACGAACATGTGATAACTAGCAACCTAAGTATCATTACTGCCAACTGGTTACTCTACATAGGGGATCCCGCACTTGATCCACTAGGTTGTTAAATATTATAATCCCATTATAATGCAATAACATATAGTTACAATGGAATATATTATAATTTTTATTATTCAAAATACTCAGTCTTTTGATAAAGTGACTCTCAGATCCAATATAATGAATCTTTTGATAAGGTGATTCACAAAATCAGCTGAATCCTTCGATAAGGGAATTCTTAGGACTAACTGAGTCTTTTGGTAAGTAGACTCTTAGAACCAACTAAGTCTTTTGGTAAGGAGACTCTTAGAATCAAATTTAAATCTTTGTAAAAGAGATTCTCAAAACTCATTTCTGGATTGTAAAGATGTAAAATCATCTTTTCCTTAATGTGATTCTTCTTCAACAAATCTCTAAAAAATCTTGATCTTTAAAGCACATAATGGATTTGTTATGGGTCTTGATCACTGAGCCTTTTATCTTTATTATTTTGTCTTGTTTTAATTATGCTATTTAGGTGAGTGTTAGGAATTGTGAGTGTCATTATTATCTTGTAACTTATATAAAGGCATGAGCATTGTATGTATGGTATGAATGAAAGAAGTTCTATTTCCTAAACATTAAAGAGATCATGGAACCTCTCTCTCCTTGAGCAAGCCCTGCTTAAGCAGTTACGGTCATAGCTCTGTAGCATGTCCTCCACCGCCATCTCCACCTCCGACCACTCCTCCGGCTACCACGAAAGTAGGCCCGTTACCCGTAACAACTTTGGTATCAGAGACCTTCGACCTCCTGGTCGCTGTTTTCTAGCGATTGTTTCCTTCATTCCATCTCTTCGACAACCAACAACCTGCTCCATTCCTTGGAATTGATCGTGCCCACCATCTTGTTCCCTGTTAGAAGACCACGCTGCCCTCCTCTCTGCTTCCTCGCCAGTGTACGGCTTCAACCAATGACACCCTACCGTCGACTTCAACGCACACACCTTCCTCTGGCTGTACCTTTTGAAGCCTCGCCACCTCCAGTACCAGCTGCAAGGGCCGGATTTCTCTGCGTCTAACACAGCCGCACCGTGCGATACCTAAAAATCTAACACTACCGCCGGGTTTCCTCGTCTCCCTCCATCGACGTCTACCCCTCACTCTACTTCTTCCACCGTCACCTCCATCGTTAATCGCAACCCACCATAGTCGAATCCGACGTTGATTTTTACCGCACACCTGCTTCTGCATTAACGATCATAGCCGACCATCTGCATTGAGCCGCCCACCCCTCCACGAGCCGCTTGCAGTCGAGCCCCCTCTCCTCGAGCCCCTCGCACAACTGCTCGGCCTTTTTATCCATCAAGTCCAGCAAAGACGCACCTTTTTAATTATATTTTATTAAAATCCCCACATCCGCGGCTTCTTCAACGCAACCTCTCATCGAGCGAGATCTTCCATCTTGAGCCCCCTGCACAGCTCCGCTTGTCAATTCCCTCGAGCAGCTTGTCATTTTTCCCTGAGGCAACAGACCTCCATTACACGTTTCCGCCCAATTGGAGCCTCACTCTTAATCTTGTCCATGCTTTTAACTTTATTTTCTTCTCCTGCATCATTTGCAAAGCCTTTACTCCACATGGGCAAACTTATTTAATTATTCTAATTAATTTTCTATTGAATTAATTACGTAATTAATTAATTATTATGGAGAGCAAGCTTAGTGTCGCAGAGATTGTTTCCCTCCATTCCATAAGGGAAATGATGATCTCCTTGGACGTACGCCTTCGGGACACCGAAGCACGTCGTCAGGACGTCATGACCACGCTCCTCCACAAACTTGATAATATAATAACTGCTCTTTCGCCAAAGAGTTTACTGGCGTTGCCGCCGCCTCTCCTCTTGCAGTCTCCATCTTCGCTGACCCCTGACGCACCCCCGATCTTCGCGATGATTGTTCCTCCAGCCATGTCGACGCTTTTTTTGGCCAGCAATTGCTCCGCCAGCCTCTGGTCCCGTTGCCCTGGCCACATCGTCGCCTCCTTTGCCGACTCTTGCTCTGCCAACACCTACTCTACTGATCCCTCCGACCACCTCACCGCCTTCATATCCGTTTCTTCTGTCGGCCGTCGCTCCTTCGACCTACTTATTACTGCTGCTCACTACCGCTTCACCGACCTTGTCGAAGCCATTACTTCCGCCGCTTGTCTTTCCATCGGCGCTGCCGCTACTCACCGACGCCATCACCGTCACTACGCGATATCATGTATTATTTTGTGAGAGATCTAGATGCCAGATGATCCGATCACCACGTGGAGTTCGAGCTTGAGGACAAGCTCAATTTCAAGGGCAGATGAGTTGTTATGGGTCTCGAGCATCGAGCCTTTTATCTTTTTTATTATGTCTTCTTTTAATTATGCTATTTAGGTGAGTGTTAGGAGTTGTGAGTGTAATTATTTTCTTGTAGCCTAAATCAAGGTATGAGCATTGTACGCATGGTATGAATGAAAGAAGTACTATTTCCTAAACCCCAAAGAGATCATGGAAGTTCTCTCTCCTTGAGCAAGCCACGCTTAGGCAGTCGCGGTCATGGATCCGTAGTATCTCCACCGCCATCTCCACCTCCGACCACTCCTCCGGCTTTCACTAATGTAGGCGTAACAGGATTCTTGATGATGGCAGCAACATGCATTTCCTTTTGTGATACAAGTGTGGATTCAATATGAAGAAAATTAAACAAATTTAAGAGGAATCTTGAAGAAGAAGAACCCCTTAAGAGAATGAGAGTCTAAAATCAGAGAGAAGAAATCTTGTCGGCTAGGGTTCTTGGTGAGAACTTCTTCTGGAGGAATGAGAGAATTCTGAAGAGAAAAATGAAATCAGACTAGAAACATTCCTCATATCTGTTTGAAATATTTTGGTATATATATATAACTACTGCTGAATCAAAGTCTTCCTTATCTAAATCAACCAATATATTCATCTTCTTGAGTAAGAGAACTAACGAATATAGTTTGATCTGAATTAAGGCCTTGATCTACTCGAGAATCAATTATAGAAGACAAAATAGTATTCGACGTACATTGAACTGTTGAGTAGAGAAAATTCGACGTAAGCTGTATAGTTATGCTTTGATCAGACTTTCCTTAAGGAAATCTCGACGTAAGATGGAGGCCTAAACTTTGACGTGCGATGATTACCTCTCGACGCATGAAGTTAACTTCTTGATATACGTCGAATAATTCTCAACGTACATAAGTTTAACTTAGCCGATTTTGCTTCTTGCGTGCTTCTGAGTCTTTGACAGCCTGTACCTGATTTCAATTTATACAAAATTTGTCTTATTGCCTGACTATTAATACTTTGGCAATTTTCTAAATCACTTACATAATCTGTTATATCAAATCTTAAAGGGTTTTCACAACACAGCCTTGATCCGCGACTAGATTGAAAGGTGAATGAGGATCCTCCATTGATCGGCGATGGGATACACCCGCCTGTGGCACTTGCAGGCTCGACATAATTTCCGAGCATGCGAAACACCACAAGAAACTCGTGCGAGATACCAGAAAGGTCGCCTGCTTTGATGGATCAAAAAAATGGAATTGCGGTCGGCGACATAAAGTGGTGCGGCAGAATCTAGCGCGTGGTTTAGGGCACCAGAGTGCTCTGATACCAAGTAGAAACAAAAATATGATTTTTATTATTCAAAATACAAGACATTACTTATACATATACATGAGTGAAAATAAGACATATGACCAAATTACCCTAACCAAGTATTACACACCTATGACATAAAACTACGACTTGATAGTATAACATTGCGACAACTGTTATAACTTATATGTGAAAACAAAATAACAACAACATTCAAGCCTTTATCCCATTATAGTGGGGTCGGCTATATGGATCCTCTGTCGCCATTGTGCCCTATCTTTTGTCATAATCTCACTAATGCCTAAGTACATAATGTCTTTCCTTATAGTTTCATTCCAAGTCTTTATTGGTCTACCCCTCCCTCGTTTAACATGCCTAGTGACTAGACTTTCACAACGCCTAACAGGTGCCTCTAATGGTCACCTTTCTACGTGTCCAAACCATCTTAGATGAGCTTCTCGCATCTTCTCTGCAATTAGTGCTACTCCCGTCTTATCCCTGATACTTTCATTCCTAATTTTATCCAATCTCGCGTGTCCACACATTCACCTAAGCATTCTCATCTCCGCAACTCCCATTTTTTTCTCATGTACACAATTCACTGCCCAACACTCAGAACCATAGAGCATCGCGGGTCTAATTGCAGTACGGTAAAACTTACCCTTAAGTTTTAGTGGTACTTTACGACTTAGTTGTCAAGGCGCGCGCCTAGGCGTGCGCCTAGGCGTGCGCCTAGGCGTGCGCCTAGGCGTGCGCCTAGGCGTGCGCCTAGGCGTGCCTGAGGCGCCGGGCGCAGCCCGCTGCGCCTCAACACGGCTGAGGCGCACGATGTGCCCCAGGCACGCGCCTTACAGGCTCCCAGGCATGCCTGGGCCTTTCAAGGTGTTTTTAAAAAAAAATTGATATGTGCGATCTTAGATGCGCCCGAGGCACCCTTAGGCTTACTTGGACGCCCAATTCGCTGAAATTGAGCGAATTGGGCGCCCAATTCGCTCAATTTCCTTTCCCCCCTCATTTTTGCGCCTCACGTGCCTCAGGCGCGCGCCTGCGCCTAGGCTCTAGGTGCCCTTTGCGCCTCAGTGCGCCTTTGATAACTTAGTTTTACGATAACGTAAGATCCCTAACGCGCCTCTCCACTTCAACCAACTTGCTTGGATTCTCTGTCACATCTTTATCAATACCTCCGTCTTTTTGAACTATCGATCCAAGATATTTCAAACACTCACTACGGGAAATCTCTTGATCACCCAACTTAATAACTAAGTCATCTGTCCTTCTTGTACTGCTAAATTTAAGCTCCATATACTCCGTCTTTTCCCTGCTCAACCTAAAATCCTTCTTTTCTAAAGTATCTCGCCAAGATTCAAGTTTTGCGTTTACACCCTCGCGCGACTCATCAACCAAAGCGATATCATACGCAAACAATAAACACCAATGTATTGCTTGTTGGATATGTCTGGTGAGTTCATCTAAGATAAGGGTAGAGAGATAAGGGTAGAGAGATAAGGGCTTAACGCTGAACCTTGATGTAAGCCAACAGTGATAGGGAATTCCTGTGTTAATCCTCCAGATGTCCTCACCCTTGTCACTGAATTTGTATACATATCTTTGATTGTGTCAATATATGATATATTTACACCTTTCTTTTCTAAGACTCTCCATAAGATCTCTCTTGGAACTCTATCATAAGCCTTCTCAAGATCAATAAACAACATATGCAAATCTTGTTTTCTTTCTCGATAGTTGTCAATGATTCTCCTCAAGAGATGTATAGCTTCCATGGCCGACCTCCCTTGAATGAATCCAAATTGATTCTCCGAGATGTTAGTTTCTTGTCTTAATCTTCTTTCTATTACTCGTTCTCATAGTTTCATGGTATGACTCATATGTGAAAACAATAAAAGTAATTTTTTTTTGCATAAGAGAAAACTGTGCGTTGGATGAAGGTACTCTCTCCGCTAGATGATGCGCACGAAAAACACGTGATAACTGACAACAAAAGTATTGCCGCTGCTAGCTGGATGTTCTGCACAGGGGATCCCACACTTGATGGACCAGGTAGCTAAATATTATAATCCCACTACAGCGCAATAGCATATAGTTATAACTTTACATGAAGACATGCATTGCCATTTAGCATGCTATATATCAGTGGACATTCTTTTTTCCTCATTGTTCACATTGATTAATGACTATTTTCTTATTATCGAAGATGTAAACATGGTTTGGATCATTTTGACTCCCTGGACACCCTACTACTTAATCAACATAAATTTTGAAAAGTCTACAAGCTCCAGCTCCAACATTTATTGTCATTCCTTTGTTTTCCTAGATAAGTCAGACCCTAAGTTTCTTCTTAAAAACAATTTCTTTTCTATTGACACTGTTGATTTGAGGGAAAAATATCGTTTCTATGCTTCTTTGAGTACTTGTTCGGATTCATTTTAAGTCTCTCATTTTTATGATGTAAAAATTTCGTTGAGCGACTGAAATGCTTCTTTTGTTAGAGATGCATTTAATGCTTCTTGAGTATCCCCCATTAAAATTCTTTCTCTTTAATCCATAGTTAACAGTCTAAATTTTAGAGAATACATCTGCTGATTATTTCTGTAAATTAAAACTTGTAAGCTTGCAGCTTACTGGGAGAGTTGAGGAGAAGAGGAGATGGTCTGACGGTATTCACCAAGCAGTAGAAGCCAAAGAAGGCCTTAAAATTCAGGTGATTAGTTGAATTTTTAAATTTTAATTTGCTGAACAGCAAATACCTGAATCAATCCCACAAAATTCAAAGATCATTTTGTATGGATGTTTATGAAAAAATTGATTTTACCAGGCCGATTCAGTAGTTGTGGCTCAAATTACGTACCAGTCACTGTTTAAACTTTATCCAAAACTTTCTGGGATGACAGGAACTGCTATGACAGAAGTATG
Organism: Platanthera zijinensis; assembly: GCA_039513925.1. Taxonomy (NCBI): domain Eukaryota; kingdom Viridiplantae; phylum Streptophyta; class Magnoliopsida; order Asparagales; family Orchidaceae; genus Platanthera; species Platanthera zijinensis. The sequence goes on from CM077081.1 coordinate 234,879,529, forward strand.
ATGAAATATTAAATACAAGTGGTATTTGTAATGTTGTCTTTCTGGGAAACACCCTATAATTCAAATTTCTTATTTACATGCAGGAGAAAGAATTCTTGAAAATGTTTCAGGTGCCAGTAATTGAAATTCCTACAAATCTACCAAATATTAGGAAGGATTTTCCAATTCAAGCATTTGCAGTATGTCATCTGAGAAACATTTTATTGATGTATTCTTTGATAATTTTGTAATCATCGTCGGCTTACTTTCGGTTGTTTAGACTGCGCGCGGGAAGTGGGAACATGTTCGGGAAGAAGTTGAATACATGTTTCGACTAGGTCGTCCAGTTTTGGTTGGAACCACTAGGTAATTTTTTGTTGTTTTACATTATGCTGATTGTTCTTCTAATTGTGCTTGCTTTTATTGTTTTGTTTGGCTATAAATTTCTGTTTTCGCGTGTACATTTTGTCCTAGAATACTCAACTTATGTGCATTTAAATCTCTTGATAATGCGTATTCTATACAACCATAGACAAAGAGACTTTCAAGTTGTAACTATAAAACAACACTCAAGCCTTTATCCCACTATAGTGGGGTCGGCTATATGGATCCTTTGTCGCCATTGTGCCCTATCTTTAGTCATAATCTAACTAATGCCTAAGTACATCATGTCTTTCCTTACAGTTTCATTCCAAGTCTTTATTGGTCTACCCCTCTCTCGTTTAACATGCCTAGTGACTATGTCTTTGGTTTTTTATCAACCATGCATAGTGACTATGTCTTTGGTTTTTTATCAACCATAGTACGTTTGGTGTTACACTAGATACCCTTTTCATATTTAAGCAGGGCACGTCTTCTTTTAAGTAATAAAAATTATAATTAGACTATTATTCAAGTCATATTTGTGCTAAGGGTAATTTAGTATTTTGTTCCCTTACTCTATGAGTATAGGCTAATATCTATGATTTTTTATTGTAATATTACTTTCTACTTCGTATCAGAGCGCGGTTATCTCACGCTCATACTTGTGCCCTATCTCGCATTCTTGCTATTCCCTGTTGTCTTCTTCGCTCGCCTTCTCGTAGCATCTGATTCTTGCTTTGATCCTTTGTTTCAGACGTCGTTCCTTCTCCAACCGTGACCACTTTGCGGGTTCGGATCTGATGTCGAGCCCACACATGCATATGCGACTCTCTCCACTGCCGTTTGCTGAAGGAGTTGATGCCGCCGACTGCCTCGCCACCGACTCCTGCTCATCATCCGATGGTTCTTGCCGCCGTGTGAAGTTCCTCCCCCCACCTTCGTCCAAGATCCGATACTTGGTGTCCGAGATCCTCTTTCTTTTGCCACCGTCTGTTGTTTTCTCGGCCGTCCGCTGCTTTCTCCGCCTTCCTCAGCCGCTACTGGTTTCTCAGGCCGTCTACTTTTTCTTTAAGGTCAGATCAAGCTTGGGTTGCTGCTTCCTCGCTGTCTGTTGATCAACCACACTTTCTGCAGTTCCTGCTACTTTCTCAAGGTCATATCAAGCTTGATATGTCGAGTTCTTTCCCTTCTCAGCCATCTTCTGGTGCCGTCTCTGTTGATTGTCTACTATTGACCTAGTGTTGGTATTTTTCTTCCCATTTAGTTGTACCAACATGGGTGATTTTTTCGTTACTTCACCAAGTGTGATGATGCCACAAATGAGCAATCCTCAGAGGACTCATGAACACACTGCCTCATTGAGGATTACCACTGTGCCACTTGATTGGGCTAATTATCTCGAATGGTCCCGAGATGCTCAACATGTGATTCACAATTATCAGATGTTCAGATACATTGATGGAACTGTCTTGAGCCATCCAAGACCAACCCCTCTTGGAAGTGTTGGGATTCAGAGAATTTCCTTTGTCTTCTCGTGACTCCTACATTTAATGTTCCAGAAGGTATATCAGAGTTATATGCTTATGGACTCTGCCTAGGAGATCTGGACTCGAGCACATGAAACCTACTCATAGATTGACAACTCCACCTAGAATTACGAGCATATTCGTCGAATTTTGGAATTGCACCAGGGGTCCTTGAATGTCTTATCTTGTTTTTCGGAGTTTGAGCGACTATATCAAGAGCTTGATTTTTTTAGCACTTCACTCCTGCTTGTATTACAAATGCGGTTCAGTTGCAGAGAAAGGAAGAACGCTACTGCCTTCATGTCTTTTGATGGGTTTGAACATGAAGTCAGATACAGTTCAGACTCATATTCTTCATCGCTTCCCTCTTCCTTCTCTCTGGGGGCATTCAGTATTGTTCTGGGGGACTAAGACCATCGCAAATCTCTTAGTTCATTTATCTCTCTTGATCGCTCTGCCTTGACCAGCGTGGGTCGGGGAAATATCCACACTTCTGTTCCTACGTGTGATTATTGTTGTCGTAGAGGTCATATTCAGGATATGTTTTTCAAACTCCATCCTCATCTCGTGCCAACAGGACGCGGTCGTGCTCCTGGCCGAGGGAGTTTTCTACCGGGGGGGGGGTCAAGACCTCTCATTAATGCCTATTCCACGAAAGTGTATGAGGAGCCCTCCCATAATCCTTTCTCAGGGACCTTTATAGTGGATAAATTGGATGCTCTCAGGTGGCTACTTCATTCCCGATCGGATATGCCTTCTGCTGCTTCCACCTCGTTTGGTTCTACAACTTTGCCTAGTGCACATGTTGCTACCATCAGTCGATCTGATTGGATCATTGACTCCGGGGCCACCAATCATATGACTGGATCCTCCTCAGGTTTTGTTTCTTACACTCCATTGTCTGGTAAGGACAAAGTTATCTCTGCCAATGACACCTTGTTCCCCATTGTAGACAAGGGCGTCATCTCATTTTCTCCGTCCATCTCCCTTTCTTCTGTCCTACATGTCCCCTCTTTTTCTCGCAATTTGCTTTCGATTAGCAATATCACTAGATCTCTTAACTGCTCAGTAACTTTCTTTCCTGACTCGTGTGTTTTTCATGAACACGGTATGAAGCGGAACAATGACAGTGGTAGGAACCTTAGTAGCATGTACTTCCTGGATTCCCAGCTACTATCTCAGTCTCTTTCATCTACTATTGTTACTGCTGTGAATATTTGACGATGTCATCATCTCCTCGGACATGCATCTCCTCTTTATCTTCAAAAATATTTCCTTCTTTTTTGTTTTTTATTAAATCTTTATTTTGTGATGTATGTGAGTTGTCTAAACATGTTAGAAAAAACTCTTTTCATTTATCTTATCATAGTACTAGTCATTTTGCTGACATACATTCATTTGTTTGGGGTCCATCCCCAATTTTATCATTATTTGGTTATCGTTGGTTTGACACTTTTATTGACTGTTTTTCTCGTACTACTGGGGTTATTTTTTAAAGAAGAAAGTGAGTTTTTTTTCTTGTTTTCAATCCTTTCATCGGATGACGATGACTCAGTTCAATGACATTATTTGTATCCTCCGTGGTGATAATGGGGGGGGGGGAGGGGGGGGGGGATTTAATGATCTTCGGTTGTTTGGTTCATATCTCACCAATCATTGTATTATCCATCAAACAACGTATGTTCACACCTCTTCCCAAAACTTGGTCGTTGAATGGAAAAACCGACATCTCTTTGAGTTTGCACATTGCCCTCTCACCACTATGCATCTTCCATAATCGTATTGGGGCATTGTTGTTCTAGCCGCTGCTCATCTCATCAATCACCTACCATCACGGGTCTTAGGCTATGCTACTCCTCTCGCCCGCCTCTCCACTAGTTGTGTTCATGTACATCAGCCTCATCATGATATACTTGACCCTCATACTCAATGTTGTTTCTTTATTTGCTATTCCTCACCACGAAAGGATATCGATGTTACCACCCTCCGTCACGACGTACATTTTGTACCATGGATGTTACCTTTCGCGGGGAGTCCTATTTCCTGGTTCCTACTCATTACATGTGTTAGGGGGAGACAAGTGACAATGCATCCGATACTCTTATTCCTCTTCCTCTCATTCCCCCTCTTCCCCACTCCCTACTCTCGGCAATTGAAGCTTCCCGAGGTCATCCTTCGAACCTTCTTTTCCCATAGAATTTTCACTCGACATTGAGGGTCATATATGTCTTTTTGCAATCCTCTTGTTCTCTTTCCCCGTTCATCCATTGTTTCTTCATTGGTGGCATAGCCTCCCATGCCTGCTTCAGTTATTAGGATGAAGTTCACTTAGCAATAAAGTTTTATGTGCGCAGCTTTGGTAGGACGGGGAATTCAAGTATTCTCTTGATATATTTTTAAACAGTTTGTTTAAACCTGAATATCGTTGTTAAAAAGAATAATTCCAGTCCAAAATATCGGGACAAAAAATCTAGAAGTTTTAAAGCAAATCATTAATGAATTGAATAATATTAGATTTTGTTATCATTATATATATATATGCTTACATTACCTTTTTTTAATGCATTATATATGTTTAACCAATCAAACTAGTTGCATTATTTAATTTAAATTTAAGCACTTACTGTGGTGCATTATGTATGCGTAATCAATCAAACTTGTTATATTATTTAATTTAAATATTTAAAGATAGACATGCATTATTTAATTTATTATAATAGATAAAAATATATTGATAAAATATAGGAGATGCATTGATAAAAAAATATTATGCAATATTTAAAGATTGAAGATGTATTGATATTCCTTACATTTCTCCGGCATTCGGTATTTTAAACATCAATCCAACATATCATTGATATGCAATATTTACAATCTTGTGGTGAGACCTCGTAGTTCATTTTTCAAATGCATATGTGAAACCCTCCTTGTTGGAGATCGCTGTGTTCCATCACTTGTTCTTACGATCCGAGTCTACAGATGCGTCTGGATGGACGTTTTGAGTCGATTTCATGTATTTATTTATTATTTTTGAGTCGCATTTGACACCTTATCGAGCCGAGCATTGTGAGCCGTCCGATCCGGTTGCCCTAGTAGTTATCTTTTTTTTATACGTTAATACGTGTAGGCATGCATGTGATGGGGCATCGATGTTTTGGTTCAAAAAATCTGAAACCGTCGGTCCTCCGGTGGATTCCGTGAGACCTCTCCCTTGGTGCGACGTCGAGCGGTGTTCCTTGGTGGAATCCAAGGTTCGTTCTTTCCCCTGGCTTTCTCTCCTTCTCCGTCGACCTCCACAACCCGCTCCTCCGTATTCCTTCATCGACTTCCTGCTTCGACCGTTGCTGCAAACCTTCACAACTCCTCTTTCCGTTGCTTCCTAACCGCAATCTCCCTGCCACGTCCCGCAAGAACACCTCGCCTAGCCTGTTCCAGCAAATCCTCCTTCGTTTCCCCTGTCAGTCCACAACGGCTGCTCCTCCATCTCCTGCCAGCCTGCCCTCCAGTAGTTCCCATCGATCCCACTTTATCCCTTCCGTCCAGAATTCCTGGAAGGATTCGTGAATATCTCCATTCCACCATCTCACTTGGCTGCTGTTCTTCCCCTAAACTGCTCATTATTCTAGTTAGGATATAGTAACCGTCCATTACCAGTTCTGTAGGTGGCATTCTTCGCGGGATTGCTTACACTGCATCTAGGTCTTGGGCATCGGTTTTCCGCCAACTATAGATGCATCCTGCGTTAAATTGGTATCAGAGCCCAGGTTTAGGCTTTATTTTAATACACAATAGTAGAGTCTATAGGTTCCTTCATGACTAGTTATCATTGTCAGTCTTCTCCTCTATTATGGGTTCCCGAGTCTATCTACACCCGATCCCATAGAGCCCCTTATGAGAGATCGTCACGTTACTATAATGATTATTTTCGATCACAACACTCCACTTCCGAAGTTCGTGCCGACACTGCAACATGGTTCCTCTATGCACGAGATGATCACTACAATGAGAAATCTTCATATCGTCATTCCTATACCTCGCCACAACTTTATGATGATAGAGTTGAGTATCGTTCGTGTCATCATCGCTACACATCTCCTTTATTTGAGAGACCCGAGTCTGTATATATATGACCACCACTGCACGTTAGTAGAGATCACGTCCACACACGAGCACGATCTGATTATGTTAGGAACGATCGTCTAAATGACCCCCAAGAGCCTTATAGAGGTCACCATCGCCAGGTTCACATCACATGTCAAGACCCTCCTAGTGTTCTACAAATAGAGATACTTGAGGCCGAATTTCGGCGATTAGTTCATGATCAATTTGATCGCTTGGATGCTCATTTTGATCACATGTGGTCTGCCGTAAGAAGAATCAATTGGAGAAAGCCTAGGAGTTAAGGTCAAGCCACAAATAATGTTGCTCGATTATATTTTGTTTTCTCAGGTTTTGCTCTTATTGCTTGTTCTCCAAGCGTGTTGGGTGTTTGATTCTTATCACAAGTTGTGGTGGCTTTGCTTTTATCATCTTTGGCGCGAGTCTTTGCATTTTCTCATTCTTTTTTATTTTTGTTGTTCTCTACTACTTCCGTATTTTGCTAAGTATTTTTTCCCGTTTCTTCCACTAGTGAATCAACGATGTTTCTGCTCTTTCATCATCTTGTGTTGTTTGTGTTTGGGTATTTCTATCTTAACCTCCTTGAGAGCTATCGTTTGTAATTTAAGCTACATGGTAAGAGAATTTTAGATCACCTTCACTCAAATCATTTATCTCATATTTTCTATTCCACCTGCTACACCTTAAACCATGCACGTTAGATTTAGATTTTTTTATTGCACCCACTGTATCCTCCTGTATATAGGATCCATCCAATACTTCTTATTCTCTTAAGTGACATTTCCCATTAACACAGTAAAGGAGCAAGTTCAACTCCAAACCCTCCCATGGGGATTTGATGAGCTACGTGAACAAAAATGAGAACGAATGACCCAACTTGATGTACGGTAGGTCGTGAATGATTGATGCCTTAAAATGCAACCCCAATTGGAATGCAATGCACTTGTTGACAAATCATAATGTGGGTGAAAATGCAATAGACAGACTGATTAAATTAGCAATAAGAAGTTAATTAAAATAAAATTTGATCAGGAGCACATTTGTTCACAGATAACGGATTTGGAATAAAATAAACACAAATCCAAGCGCATTTGAGACGAGTATTTTAAGCATGCGCCGAATAAATCCTTCAAATCAGATAATCTCACAAAAAGGAAAACATATAGTTTCACATCCAATAAGATATAGTCCAAACACAGTAATAAAAAATAAGAACACCAAATTATGACTTAAACGTGCAGGCGTGAGTGAAATCTGACGCTGTAGGAGGAAGGATTAAGGGTAGGAAGGCCTTGGAGAAGCCTTAAAAGTGTGTGGATGGCAGCGAGGAGGAATGGGAGGCAACAACTTACTGAGAGGAGGGCTAGGGAGGTGGCAGTTTGCTTTGGAAGAGGTTGGGGAGTTGTGGTTTGCGGATTGGGGGGGGGGGGGTGAGGAAGGGGAAACAGAGTCAGGTAGGACTTATAAGGACTGGATGGTAGATTAGGTGATTGTGGTTTGGGGGAATGGGACATGGAAGTGCCTGCTAGATGGGAGAGGAGTGGCTGCGTCTGGATGGAGTGGGGGAGGCTGATTGGTGTTGGATTAGGGAGGAAATGGGTTGGTCGATGACGGGTAGAGGTGGAGAATGGTGGTCTGGCATTGGGATGAGAGTGGAGGAGAAGCGTGCTGGACGGGGAAGAGGAAGGGGGTTAACGACTTTTGGAAGTGACGAAGGTTTGCTGCGGTGAAGGATGCGACATGATTTGGGAGTAGGCGGTCGACGAGAAAGAGGGAGTCGTAAACGAGCCTTGGATTCACACCAAAGATCTTTCGACAAACGCATGTATATAAAGTGCATAATAATAGGGTACCCAGATTGGACTACTCACAATGTTCGAACCAATCTAGTGTCAAGTACAACTCGAAAAATCAAAATAAATATATGAAAAGACTCAGAACGACCATCTGGACACATTCGTGGATTCAGATCATCCAAATGGGTAACAAAACACTGCCTCTTGCTGGAATAGACAAATGTAATCCGACGATCTCCATCAACTCCCTCCGGCTTGAAAGTACTCATCTCCGGTGAGAGAAAATGACCATACTCTTAATGTAGCCTTGGGGCGACTCGCTCAAGCTCCCCCAGGGAAATTCAAGTGTCATCTGAGATCTAGAAGCCGCTCCAATGGACAATATATCACAGTGTATCTCGCCTTCCTTTGACTGTGAACTCATGTGCAACAATTTGAAGTATATATCTGGCGGTTATGGGTAATATTGAGTTAGATGTATCTATGTTTTAAAACTAAACTAGTGGAACCATCGTAGTGTGAGGTGGCCCTCATGGTGAGATTCATCTGACCGAGGTTGGGGTGGAGTGGGAGGAAGAAAAGAATGTTGTGGCTCATACGTGAGAGCGAAGAAGGGATTCACATACATGTGCTCCTCGTAGTACGGAGTTTGGTACTCTACATTGAATACTTGGTTTATCCCCATATTGTGAGGGATGCCAAACTCATATGCATTTGTACCGATCCGTCATATGTGTATTGGGATCAATTGGATGAGTGCTTAATTTATTTTCCATTCCTTGTGGGAACCTCTCAGATTGTATGTGAATCATCACTGACTCTCCCGTTTCCAAAATATGATCCCTCTTGTGCTGATTTGCTTGGGTTTTATAATAATCATACTCATTGCAATTTTCTTTCAGATTGACTCATGAAGTGCATACAAATGCTGAATGAAAGACTCTGCAAACTAAATGGGTTGATCTTCTAAAGAGGCTTAGATCAAGTCAATGGGCTTAGGTTCATAACCTAGTATAGTATGAAATGGACTCAAATTCACGGTTCTATTAACTGAACTAGTGTAAGCAAATTCATCTACGAGTAAAATGGAATCCCAGGTAAAAGAATTATCCCCAACTAGACATTCCAGAAGGGTTCCTAGGCTACAGTTGACAACCTCAGTTTGTCCATCCGTCTGTGGGTGATAGACGTTGGAAAACTTTAGCGCCGTACTAGTTTTCTTCCAATTTTTTCTTCCAAAAATAGCTCATGAATCGAACATCGCAGCCAAAAACTATTAAAGTGGGTAACCCATGATACTTGTAACACTTTTCCAAAGAATTGGGCTGCCGCGCGAGACACATTAGTGGTCTTTCAACATGAAATGAAGTGGGTCCTTTTTGAAAAACGGTCCACCACAATAAAGATAGAGTCAATGTTTCTTAGGGTGTGAGGGAGCCGAAGTTTGAAATCATGCTACTGTCAGTCCAGGGTGTACGACCCCCTCCCCCTCGAATACTAGGCACAAAACTGGAATCTTATCGCACACCACCGCCAATCCACAACAAAGAAAAGAATAGCTGAAGAGTAGATGTACGAACGTCTCAAGCCTCCTCCTTCATTCTGTCCTAACACTACGAACCAACGATGGTGCTAAGAGAAAACAATCACCCCATAATCAGGGTATGCTATAAGTGATAGCGGAATATATAATATCAGAAGACTAACAATTACGTAGCAGATCACAAAAATATATGAGTAATGTGAAAAGATAGAAAGCAACAACAACGACGACACAATGACCCTACAGTTCATGTACTATAACATCCGAAATCCTAATTTTTAAATTCAAGACCAGACTAGAGTTAGTGTTGACATTGCCATTGTATTATTTAAGGTAATCATGCGTTTTAAATTTTATTTAGCCATTAAATAAATCACATTGCCGACCCCACTATAGTGGGATAAAGGCTTGAGTGTTGTTGTTGAGTGTTGTATTAAATAAATCACATGATCCTTGCCTGGTAAGTTATGACATAAATTCTAATTTGGCGTGAATTGAGGTTTTACAGATGGTTCTTTGATGAAATAATGAAGTTATAATATATAATGGCAGTTTCGTAAATCTTACATAGAGTTTAATTCTATGGATTATTGGTTTACGGTTTAATAGGACTCCTTCGTCTCAATTAAAAATAGAGACCCATGATTTTCCCCTTGCAGAGTGCCTCTTTTCCATAACGACAATCACAAAATTAGAAATATCACATTTTTCGTCACAGGATTGCGAAGTGAAGTCTCTCTCATCTGCCATAGCGAGAGGCCGCAGTCGACGACACTTCTTTTCCCCCTTTAGGGCTCGACGACCTCCTATTTTCCTCTTCGATAGGCATCTCCAATCTCCTCGACATTCCTTCTCTCTCGTTCCAGCGGGTTGATACCAGAAAGCCATCTATGATCGCAACATACTCTCGCTCTCCTTGTTGAAGCCAACGACAACAAGAAACTGGTTAAGCCTTCTTTTCTGGTCTTCCTTGTCTGCGATCGACTTCTCTCCAACAAATTCAGATCTAGATGATGTATGTACTTCAGATGCATCATTGGCAAAGGAGATTGACAGATTCAGTTGATGCAACATTGCAAAGGGGTTTGATAGATCAGAGGCTTGACAAAACATGGACATGATACAATATTATTTTCCACTGTCAGATCTAGATGATTTTCGTCGTACGATTCATCGTTGATTTCGATCACACGATTCTCAATTGATTTCGTCGCACGATTCGACTTTATTTTCTTTCACACGATATAATGTTATTTCTACCGCGCGATTGTCGTTATTTCGGTCGCGTGATTCAGTATTATTTATATATTGTGTGATCATCACTATTTTTGACCGTGCGATTTAATATTATTTTCCACCACATGATCATCATTATTTCGATCGCGTGATTCAATATTTATATATCACGCGATCGTCGCTATTTTTGACCCCATGATTCAATATTATTTAACACCACGCGATTGTCGTTATTTCGATTGCACATTTCAACATTATATATGAGCGTTAGTGCCATGCTTTGAGACTCATGGAGAGGGGCCATTAAGGACCACCCTAGGTGATCCACGACCACCCTGAGCATGACTAAGCTCGGGTGTTCGTGGGTCACCAAAAAAACGAGGCATTTATCAGAGTGATTCTAATAATTAAGAACATACAATCTAAGGTTCAGAGGGTGGAAGGAAGGAACTCACCAAAGTCCATGCATCCTATTCGATCTTCGCGGAGGTGGCATTTGTGCATTGCTCCCATCCATGGTCCAATCCCGCTGAACAATCTCAATTGATTTCTTTAGTCTTGTACTTGAAGTTGTGTTTATTTTTCATCTTTAATTGCGCTTTGGGTCCCCCGCCTCTTCTGCTGCATTGGTTCGTCTCAAACCAAGCAAAAATGACTGGTAGACTAAAAGATATTTCTGTGACCACTGTTGACTCAAGCGATCAATTTGTGTTATATGATATTCCTGTAAGGCCTCCCTCAGTTATTAAACTTGGTGAAGGAATCTTATTGCACACCATCGCCAATTTGTAACAAAGAAGAGAATAATGAAAGAGTAGAGGTATGAACGTCTCAACCCTCTACCGACATTCTCTCTTAATGCTATGAACCGACGATAGTGCTAAGCGAAAACAATGACACCACAAGCAGGGTATGCAAATGTACTAGCGGCAGACTAACAACCACGTAGTAATATGAGAAGATAAAAAACAACCACAACGACATGATGACCCCACAGTCCAAGTACAATAGTCTTTAGAAAGTTCATGGGCTCATAAGTAAACATGTCCCGCCGGATAAATATTAATATACAAAATACTATAAATCTATAAAACCACTAAGCTAACTATTAGACTGATGATGTCGCTAAGGGTAGCAACAATTCTCTGTAAGTCTTCTATCTCCATGTCAAGTCCACATCATAGCTCCTGGAACTCCTGGGGGTGTCAACCGATGGTGAGGTATAAAAATACTATATGTATTTACTAAGTGGTTCCGCCTCTCCCCTCGAGCCCCTAATGTGCTCAAGGGAGACGATAAACTATCTCGCAGTAAGTGCCAGCACACAGTATGAACAATACAAAGAATTGCATAATTTAAGGAAGTACATTAATAGAGTATAAAAGAGTGCGATAATAAATAATGGTTGTAAGTAGACACGTCATTGTTTTTATCCTTGCGGTGTTCACAAAAGGTGCACTCTCATAGCACATTGAATGCTATAAATAAGAGCGCAACATTAAATAACTAATCATATAAGAACGCTCATACAAATTTATATGATTTGGGTCTTGCACAATCTAAACTATGCTATCAAGTATAAACGTAACTATGGTTTATCATCACAACCAATGCAAGCTAAGCAAGCACATCCTCATCAGAGGAGTGTCAAAACCCATAACTAACACGAATCATAGGAGTCATACTATGTAAATACACATATCACTATCAACACGCACACGCTCACATATACACAATGTTAACATAGTTTCATCATGCACGGTGTCGAGACGCAAACACCCGATCGTAATCGTGTACAAACTAATGACTGAAATCACTTATTTGTACAGTAGCTAGTCCCACAGGTACCACCGTCACGACCAAACTGTGGTAGTGGTACGTCCTGACCACTTCTAGGGTATTTAAGCATAATCATCCTTAGGCTTTTCGTACTATTGTTCGAGCCTCATTCTTCGCTTATACTAGCGATGTAACCAAAAGAATTGTGGTATACCTCATGTCGAATTTAAGATGGCTAACACCTAAACAAACAACAACTAGGCTATGACGCATGCTGTCGTTCGACCATGACGTCATCCATGAGTCTTTATCTTACCTCTCTGGTGTGTGCCACCAGTAGAGCTATTTGATCCGCCACATAAATTTACATGTATTATCATTTCATACAGGCAGAGTACACTATAAATCATTACTAACTAGGTGATGCGATTGACCCACAACTCATCTCTCTCAAGAGAACTAATCATCCCCACATCTGTCTTCCATTATCATGTTATTCGTTATATATGCACAACTTGATTTAAGTATGGTAAAACTCGTATCATTTTAATCTACTTTCGGTCTCATAAAGGTTGTGAACTAAACTAACAACTGATTCGACGATTTAGGAAGTGATTGGTCCGTTATACACGCAACCGTTTATAAATCTCTAAATTATATCCATTCAAGTTCCTCAACCCAACCTCAATCAGTAATCACATTAACCGTACTATATTTTATATTCGTTGAAGTCATCGATAGATTCATAACCTTGAGACTCCTATAATATGAGATATTCTGGATTTTGGTGCAGTTGACAATGACGTTGTGTTTGTTAACACTATTCTTGTTATTTTTCGATGACGACAAAGCTTCATGCGAGAGCTAAACCTTGGAGTCAAGCACCCCCTGCATGAGGGCAAAGGCGATCCCGATCATGGCAGCCACCGGGAGCAGGACCCCTACGAGGATATCTAACAAAATGTCCTATACCATTTGTAGATCCTACTTTTCCTACACCTTTGTTCTGACTCCCATGTCGCTGTCGTCGGCAGATCACTGCTCGCCACGAGAAAACCACCAGTGAGGGAAAAGGGTTTCAAGGGTTTTTATGGGAGTTTGGAGTGATTGGCCGGTCAGGAGATCTCTCGGTTTAAGCTTTGGAGAAGGAGGAAGTTGTTGACTTGGAGAGCTTGCCGGAGAAAGGACTTCCCCAGAGGAGAACTCGCAGACCGGAGAAGTGGAAAGGGGAAGCCCAGGCTGATAGCGTTGGATCGGGCTGCTAGGGTTGTCAGATGCATGGGCTGCTCGTGAGCCATGGAGTTGTAACCTATTTTTATATATTTATATTATATATAAAATAATTAGGTTTAAAAAGGAGGCTGTTCCTCAATCTTGTTTCAAACATTGCAACTTTATCTATTAGGGTCGAAATTTGTCTCGAACGTGCACATTAAGACCGTCTCGTCGATACACATCCATCAAAATGATGTGAAGTCAATTTTAAGTTCGTTTGCTCATTTTATGCTTCATAAAGCGTTTGTGGCCCAATTTGACTTAAACGTCGAAAACTCCTCTAACGATGTTGGAATATCATGCAGACGACTTAATTTGGTTTATATTGTCGTTACATGTCTAACAAAATTGATTGGTGTATATTTCGATGCCGTTTGTTCGATTTCACCTTTTCAGATAGTTGCGATACTTAAAAACCTTGTATGAATGTCAAATTTTTTGATATTCATCAGAATTGAGCGCAAATGATTTCGTTGGACTCGAATTGACATTACAAGTCTAACAACACCAAGTGGGATCGATTCTGAGGTCATTTTATCAATTTCATCGTTTTGGTAAAACAAGTTGCTTAAAACTGCGCTTGCAGGTTAAATTCTTCGATATTCATCGAAATTGAGCGCAAGTGATTCCGTTGGACTCGTATACACAGTACGAGCCTAACAAAATGAACTGAGATCGTTTCTGAGGTCGTATACTCAAAAGGTCTTATTTGACGCGCCGAGTAATTCGTTGCGACCATTTTTGGTTGACTTTATAAATATGTATCATATATAACGAAACAAATGTCGTTGAATTCGTATTGATCTTACGAGTGCAATACCACTGATCGGAATCCATTCTGAATTCATTTGCTCAAAAATTTGGTTTGAGTCATTGTAGCTCAAGGTTTGGGGTAAGCCAATTACATTTGGTTTATCGAGCCAACAATGTCCCATTGGCCTCGACTAGGCTCATCAAAAGAGGCCGATTTAACTAGCTAGGTATCCTAGGTGGTTTAATTGGCCGGGTTAGGATTTTGGGATGTTAAACAGAGTCTCTGTGGGATAGGAAGTGAAGTATATAAACCAGGGGGTTGACCTTCGCAGTCTGACAGACTCAACAATGCCTAACGACCCGCGCAACATCCTTCTTCAGGCTAGGCCAGTAGAAAGGATCCTCACCGAACACAATTGTTTTGTCTCGATCGAAATATCCTGCGACTCCACCCGCGTGTGGTTCCCAAATGAGGAAATCTCAGAAGGATGTCTGCGGTATGTGGAGGCGTGAGCCCAATAATTGATTATCATCAGAGATCGCGTAACCTTCACGAGGTTTTGGAGGGTCTCTTATCAGAGCGTCATAAATATCACAAAAATTTGGGAGCCCTTGGTAGTCGTAAAATAAACGCTCAAAACTCTCAACTCAGGTGCTCGTAGTATGTATGATTCTGACTTGGTGACTCAGGGCATTCATCGGCTTATTCTCTATACCCACTCGATGCTTGAGAATGTAACAGTAGTCCTGCATACACTCTTCCCATTTTGCATGGCGATGACCTAACTTCTGCGGATTAAGGTACTTCAGGGCCTAATGGTCAGAGTATAAGACGAGTTCCTTAAGTAGGAGATAGTGACGCTAATAGCGAATTTGCACAATATAAAACTCACGGTCTTAATTCAAATACTTTTGCCAGGCGTCATTCAGCTTCTCGCTGAAGTAAGCAATTATATGACCACCTCAAATTCCTTTGAGAAATCATGTAGACACAAGACAAGGGCGCTCGATAAATTCTCTTTAATTTCTTTGAATGTCCTAGTGTCCACCTTTGTCCATACAAAATCTCCCTTATGGGGGCAGCTCGTAAGAGGGCCATAATAGAATTGAAATCTCTTACTGACTTTCTATAGAAGTAGCAAGTCCATGGAAACTACGGGCCCCATGAATATTCGTCGGGATGGGCCACATACGAATAAACTTGTCTTTGTCAGTGCCAATTGATATATCAGATGCGTATACTATGTACTCGAGAAAATGGGCAGATGCAGATAAGAATGGGAACTTTTTCAAATTGATATATAAATGCTTTTTCCCGAGGAGATTAAATACCAAGCGTGTATCTTGCATGTGCTCAGTGCGGCCCTGATTGCATATCAATATGCCCTCGAAATATACTATCAAAACTTTCCCATGTAGGGCCACAGGATCAACATCATCACCCTCATGAACGTGTTGGGAGAGTTCGATAATCCAAATTACATAACTACCCACACATGTCCATCCTTCATCTTGAAGTCCATCTTCCACTCGCCCTCTCTCTCACTCTAATCGATTGTACTTACTACGCTAGTCGATCTTTGAAAATATTTGGGCTACAACCATCAGGTCTAGGAGGTCGTCCAGGTGGGGCTTGAGAAAATGGTATTTCACCGTGATTTTATTAGTAGCATGTCTATTGATATACAGGTGCCAACTACTATCCTTCTTTGGGGTAAAAGGGTGGGTACTTCCCATGCACTCAAGTTGTTACGTATAAAACTCTTCCCGAAGGTCATGAGCTTGTCGTTTTAGCTCGACGTGCTTGGCCGGGTTCATGCGATAGTGCAGTAAGTTGGACAAAAATTCCCCCGAGACTCAATCAATCGCATGCTGGATGTTTCTCAGAGGAGGGAGCTCCTCTGGCATGATATCCGAATAATCATCCAACAAATGACAGACGTTTAGATCAGTAATCACAGTGTTTGCAGAGGCGTCAGAAGCCCTGGTGGTTGCCACTACATACATAACTCTAGTGTCTAAAATCTCTTTCAAAAAATCACCCTTCCTCAAAATATTCAAAGGCCATGATGACCCTGCACCAATGGAGGAGTCGACCTTACCCTTGGTAGGGTCTCTAGGTGTAACGGCCCCCTTATGGCTACCGCTACAATTTAACTTAATCATTTTTTATTGAGCAAGGTAAGAACAATCAGAGTACAGCAATAAGGAAAGAGTACGAGAAGTAAACTACTATGACAAAATAACCATCTATTTCATTTTATAACTGATATAAAAGGACATCATGATGAAAGGGTAGCCTGTAATAACACTACTCAGGCTTACCAACACTGTACATACAAAACGGTTGCCCTATATCTATATCAAAAGGGGCTTACCGACACTATACATACAGACTCAACTAAACAACTACATGCAGACTCACTAAACAACTACATGCAGTAAAACTGAAACTCCTCGTGGGGGCACTCTGGGTCTCTGCATCTCTCTCTGTGCTCCTCTAGTACGCCAAGAACTGCTGAGTAAACCTCCACCCAAAGACGATACTTCTTTTCCTGCCGAGGAGTGCATGGTCGGTGTTGACTTTTGGTAACTGGGACCGCTTCTTCCTTGACCTGTTTAGTTGATTTTTAATTAGTCAAAGGACTAAGTGGATTCCTAATTTTCCTTCTGGAAGTAGTTCGTTTGTCTTTTCATTTTAAGTAGTCTCATAATGACTTAGTTTTCTTTCTTGTTAACTTTATATGTCATAGTTATGGGCGATATGAAGAGTAATTAAGTGTCCTTGTCTCACACCTTTCATGTAACATTGTTCCCGTGCCCTTGTCTCGCACGGTTCCCATGCCCTTGTCTCACACAGTAATATTACTTTTCGTGCCCTTAACTTGCACGTATTACTATTCGTATAGTCCATGAAATTGACATATCTTTTCTTATTCTTGCATTTGACTTATCATGATTTGTCCTTGTCTCCTATTACTTAACTTGCCTTACTTACACGACATATTATCATAATATGCAAGTTATACAATGTACAAATAGGAAATAAGAACTCACCGTGGCCTTTCCTTTGCCCTTGTCCATGCCTTTATCCCTGCCACCATCTTCTTTACGATTCCCAACACTTCGGGATGCCATAACCTAAGTGGAATTATTCGTAAGTATTATCCATAACCACACATTACTTCATAGGTTCCTACTAATATGAATTAGGGTAGCAATTTTAATTTAGGTTAATATCACCATTTTGGTGAAAGGGCAGCCATATCTAGCCTCCAATTAATCATTGGGAGTAAGAGGAGTGACATTTCCCTCATATTAGTCACTAGAAAATCATGGGGAGTAGGCATACGTGTTATTCATCCTTTCCCCATCCTCATGCATGTGCTTAAATGCCAAAATCCCTAATTCTTCACCTAGGGTTTCTCCGATTGACTAACAATTGAGGATTAAAGCATGAATAACAATTATAAAAACTTTTCATAAGAGTAAAATTGGAGGAAATCTTAAAAACGCTAAACCCTAGGTTTTCTCCAAATCCAAAACATACCAAATCTTCACAAAAGGAATAAGAGGAATGGAGAGGAGAGGATTACCTCTCAAAAGAAGGAGAAATCATGCAAAACGGAGAAGATTTGAGGCTCCTAGGGCGATCGACGACGATCGGCTTCTGCGTTTCCTGCGGCTTCCGTCGGGCACGACTGGAGGAATGAATAAGGCGGGTTTCTTTCCGCCTATTTACCTGATGCCGACCCGCTGCCGCTCTAGCTTTGCGCGACACGTATGAGTGGACTGCTTAGTGCCGGTCCAAGCCTCCTTTGTCCGGTTTAATTGATCCTATTCACATGATTTCATATTACATGACTTGGCTTACTTAACTTAGCTTATTATTTTCTTCACTTAAGTAGGTAAGTCATACGAAATAGTACCTGTACAAAATTTACGTGACGTCACAATTCTCCCCATATTGGATTTTTGTCCGCGAAAATCTTCATTCCGCATCGTCATCAAACAGAAAGGGAAAAAGGTCACGCATAACCTCTTCGTTTTCCCAAGTAGCTTCATGTTCCCTGTGTCCTTTCCACCAGACTTTAACAAATCGATCTGCTTTATTTCGTAGTTGCTTGGTCTGCCAATCCACTATTTTGTATGGCTCAGTTGGACTTGATAAGTCAGCTTCAATTTTAATCTGATCTGAAGGGACTATCGTGTCCGGATCTACTATAAACTTCCTCAAGGAAGACACGTGAAATACATCGTGAAGATTCTGAACCGCATCAGATAACGCCAAACGATATGCGACTTCTCCAATTCTTTCAGTGATTGGGAAAGGTCCTACATATCGTGAACTAAGTTTCCCAAGTCGACGAATTCGTGAAACTCCTTTGAACGGCCTTATTTTCAGGCATACCATATCGCCCATATTAAATTCAACTCTTCGATGTCTGGTGTTATAATATTTTTGTTGTCTGTCTTGTGCTACTTTCAACCTTTCTCACACAATTGCAAGTTTATCATTTAACTTATCTACTTGTTCCTTTTTGAATAACCTGTGTTCACCATCCTCTGCCCAGCTTAATGGGGTGCGGCATCTCCGCCCATACAACGCTTCAAATGGTTCCATCTGAATACTTGACTGGTAGCTATTATTATAAGAAAATTCTACCAATGATAAGTATTTTTCCCATGATCCTCGCAGATCTAGTACGACTATCCTTAAGAGATCTTCTAACATCTGGATAGTTCGTTCAGATTGACCATCCGTTTGCGGGTGGAATGCAGTGCTATACAATAACCTGGTTCCCAATCTTTTCAGTACTATCTTCCAACTATTAGATGTGAAACGTCCATCTCTGTCAGAAACAATAGACCGGGGAATTCCATGATATTTCACAGTATTATCAATGTGCTGGTCGACTAATTTTTGGACTGGGCTGTTATTCTTCATAGGGATAAAATGTGCAACTTTTGTGAGTCGATCTATAATCACCCATATACCATTATTTCCTGCTTTGCTCCTAGGTAACCCCATCACAAAGTCCATAGTGATATCTTCCCATTTCCATTCCGGAATGGGTAAAGATTGTAAATATCCGTCAGGCTTCTGATGTTCTGCTTTTACCAGTTGACAAGTCTGACACTTGACAATATATTTGATGATATCAGTCTTCATTCCTGGCCACCAGAACTCCTGTTTGAGGTCTTGATACATCTTTGTTCTTCCAGGATGTATTGAATAAGTTTTATGATGCGCTTCATAAAGTAATTCAGATCGAATTGACTTGTCATTAGGAATACACAATCTTCCGTTTAAAAATAACAACCCGTCCATCTCTATAAATGTTGTTGATTGACCGCTTTTAACTTTCTCAAATAGTTTCACAAATACTGGATCCTGAATCATCACCTTTCTTACCCTTTCTTTCAGTGAATGTTCCACGGTTACTTGAAAGAGTAAGCCTTGCGTTTGGACGTTAGCAGTTCTAATTTTTGCAAATCACGCAATAACTCTTTTTGCTCTGTTAGTTGTACAACCATAGACGTTAAATTCTTCCTGCTAAGTGCATCAGCTACCACGTTCGCTTTCCCTGGATGATAGTGAATGTCAATATCATAGTCTTTAATTAGTTCCAACCATCGCCTTTGCCGCATGTTGATCTCCTTCTGAGAGGAAATATATTTCAAGCTTTTGTGGTCCGTAA
This sequence comes from Platanthera zijinensis, assembly GCA_039513925.1. Classification (NCBI taxonomy): domain Eukaryota; kingdom Viridiplantae; phylum Streptophyta; class Magnoliopsida; order Asparagales; family Orchidaceae; genus Platanthera; species Platanthera zijinensis. The sequence continues at coordinate 234,899,600 of CM077081.1, forward strand.
AGATTTCACATTGAATACCATAAAGATAGTGTCTCCAAATTTTTAATGCAAACACAACTGCTGCCAATTCTAAATCATGAGTCGGATAATTACGCTCAGCATCTTTCAGTTGTCTCGAAGTATAAGCGATAACTTTTCCTTTTTGCATTAGTACGCATCCAAGTCCTTTTAAAGATGCGTCACTATAAATTTGGTACCCTTCACTGCCACAAGGCATGACTAACACTAGCGCTGTAGTCAATCTGTCTTTTAACTCTGAAAATGCCTCCTGACATTCGTCCGTCCAAATGAAAGGGACATTCTTTCGGGTTAACTTTATGAGAGGTAATGCGATGGCTGAAAAGTTTTTTACAAACTTTCTATAATAACCAGCTAGACCGAGAAAACTCCGTATTTCTGTGACAGAAGTTGGCTTTGACCAAGTCATAATTGCTTCTACCTTTGCTGGGTCTACAGAGTCCATATTCTGTAACAACATGACCCAAGAAAGAGACTTCCTTCAACCAGAATTCACATTTCGAAAACTTCGCATATAAGACATGGTTCCGCCTATTTACCCGATGCCGACCCGCTGCCGCTCTAGCTTTGCGCGACACGCATTAGTGGACTGCTTAGTGCCGGTCCAAGCCTCCTTTGTCCGATTTAATTGATCCTATTCACATGATTTCATATTACATGACTTGGCTTACTTAACTTAGCTTATTATTTTCTTCACTTAAGTAGGTAAGTCATACGAAATAGTACCTGTACAAAATTTACGTGACGTCACACTAGGTTGGCTCAGTGAATGGGCAATCTTTCGCCGCTTATCAAAGAATACACACGTGTTAGATCATTAATAACACGTGGCATCACCCTCACACAACCATGGCCACTCATGCAATAGTGCGCTGCACCCATGAGTATAACGTCACACCAGACTTAGTCCTCTTCTGCATGAGTGTGCTCCAGACCCTTCTTGGAAACAATATTGACACAACTGCCACATTCTAGAACAAGCTTGCAGGAACCTCCAGCACTATGAAAATATGTGTAGAAAATAGTAGTGCAGCTCCAGTCCTCTTCTGCATGAGTGTACAAAAGGAGGCGAATCACTCCTAACTTCAACGACCTATCTGCGTCGGTCTCTCATTCGTCCTCAACGGCGGCTGTAATCTGCTCAACGAGTGTGTCCTCTGCCTCAGTGCTGGGCTCACCCTCCTCGATAAGTAAATTCCTCGCCGGGCACTGTATAACCATGTGTCTTTTGCTAGAGCACTTGCAGTACCGTTCCCTTAGTTATTAAAGGTGCAAGCCGCACCAAGGCTCCAAGGGGTCTTGGATCCTAGGCGCAAGGCTCAAGGCGTAGGCACGCGCCTGACAAAGGCAAGGCGCAACCACATTCATTTTTAAAAATAAGCATCAAATATCAGTTCATTTTCTTGATCTTATTTCTCATATATTCCACTCATTAATCATTCACTAATATTATTTATATCACTTAAAAAATAGAATTAATGTGGTCACTTACATCATATCTAAGTCTTAACACTCGATTATGTTTCACAAACACTAAATCATGCAAAAATTATTGAGTTCTTACATTTTTTCATTTTTTTGGGAAAAAATATTTGTAACAAAAATCACACATAGACGTTGAGCCTGTCTTTTATGCTCCAAAGACGCAAAAAAGGCACACGAAGGTGCAAACCTTTGAGCCTGGAGACTTAGGCACGTCTGTAACAACATACTGTACGCTCCCCGAAGTAGGAGCTGCAGGAATAATTGCTTTTCCTTTCGCATCCGCTGGAGTGTGATGAAGCGTTGTGGTAGTGGTCGTGGTCTGGGTGGGCCTCCTAAATGTGGAAGCATCAGGTCGATGGATTACCTGTCTCGGGCCTACAATGTGCAATTATCGCTCATACTCAAGTGCTACCTGAAACACCTGCCCGACCTTCTTTATTCTATGGGGGATCTGTTCCCCACAGATTTCAGTTATTTGTCCGACCCGAAATAGGGACACAATCACAATGGGCTCGTCTAAGATGTTGCTCCTCACCACTAGTTCTTCAAAACAAGACATACTCTGCAACAGAAAGCATCCCTTGCCGAAGAGCGTGAGGATGGTTTAAAAGCTTATCTCGATACAAGGAAGAAAGGTATTTTTCCTTCAGTCGCTATTTCATATCACCCCATTCGGTGACGGGTAGTATCCATATCTTTCAAGAGATCTCTCTAGGCTCGTCCATTAAATCGTGGCATGCCCATGTAACTTCTTTTGGGCAAACTGTACCCGCCTCTCATCACTCATTTCATATCACTCAAAGTACTGGTCCATGCCCAAGAGCCAATCGCTAAATGCCTTCAGATCCAGGTGATCGTCAAAGGATGGCTCATTAATGCAGATTCATTGAGTAATGGTGCCCTCGGCTGGGGTTGCCCCACGACATGGCTCAGTGTATTCATCATAATGATCGTCATGATCGTAGTCGTATCGTGCTGGTGGAGCACGACCTCTATGATCTGGTGGAGGTGGTGGACGAGTTTCATCGAAGGGGCGGTGGTTTCTCAAAGGTGCTAGACCCTGTCGATACTCGTAGTCCTGCTCGGGATTCCTTCTCGCGGGAGGAATGAGATCTTGACGAGGCGGGTCTCTTACACGTCTCTCCTGGGGTGGCAGAGCATCCCAAAGATCGTCCGAAAGATCTTCATACGTGAGGGTGGGGCCTGACCTTTAGGGATGCCTAACAGATCGACTATGGTGCTAACCCTAGCAATATCATACCTGATGATGTCAAACTGGCCTCCTATCTACTCAAATCCATCAAATACAAGTTGTTGGAACTCGGCGCTCGTCATGTCCTAATTTGAACTGGCAGCACGATTGTCGGTTCCATTTTGGTCAGACATAGATGATCAAAATAACATACCACTACATAGTATATGATGTGGCTCAATGTGGCGCTCTGATACCAATTTGATGCAGGGTAGATTGTGAATAGTGGATGCCCTAAAATGTATCCCTAAGTAGAATGCGTTGCAGTTATTGACAAATACTGATGTGGTTGCAAATACAATAAATAAATTAGCAATAAGCAATTAACTAAAACAAAACTTGATTAGGAACACATTCGTTCATATAGAATGAAATTGGAAAAAATCAATCACTAAAACAATTGATGCACACGCATTTTATGCACTCGTTAAATAAATCATTTAAATTAGATGATCTCACGAAAGAGAAAATATATATTATCACATCCAATAAGATATAGTCCAAGCACAAAATAATAAAAGACAAGAATGCTAAATTATATTTTATAAATAACATGTCCATGGGTGGGCGAAATCTGATGCTGTAGAAGGAAGGATGAATGGCAAAATGTAACACCTGACCTATAATTAAAGTGTAAAAAAATTCCCAAATGATGAGAAAAGTAAAGATTTTTTTACTTTTCTCGTTATCGGGAAATTTCTTTACATTTTAATTATAGGTTAGGTGTTACACAGAAAGGCCTTGATGAAGCCCCATAAGCATGTGGTTGGCAGCGAGGAGGATTGGGAGGCGTCTATCTTCCCTGAGGAGGGATTGGGAGGTGGCCGTTTGCAATGGAAGAGGTTGGGGAAGTTGTGGTTTGAGGAGGGGAGGGGGTGGGGAAAGATAAATAAAGTCGGGTAGGTTTTGTAGGGATTAGACTGTGGATTAGGTGATTGTGGTTTGGGGGGGACAGGGAAGCGCCGACTAGAGGGGAGAGGAGTGGCTGCGCCGACCTGATGTGGGGGTGGCTGATATATGTTGGATGAGGGAGGAAAATGGTTGGTCGACACCTGATATAGGTGGAGAATGGTGGATTGGCGTTGGGATGGGAGTTCAGGCAAAGCGTGCTATCCGGGGAAGAGGAAGCACATTAGCGGCATACAAAAGTGGCTAAGGTCGGTTGCAGAGGAGGATGCGGCGTGGGCTTGAGGGAGTGGCCGTAGACTTGGAGTAGGCGGGTTGGTGGGGAAGAGGGTGTGGGAAATAAGCCTTGGAGTCGCACCAAAGATCTCTCAGTTTCGCACTGGGAGTTTGGTGGGGGGGACTCATAATGTCTGAACCAATCAACTGTCAAATACAATTTGAAAAATAAAAACAAATACATAAAAAGATTACTCGGGAAACTTTTCTATTGAGTTGGGTATAAAAGCATTAGGTTTTCTTAAAGAATTGCGTGCATCATCATATCATTAGTATTCGTAAGTCCAAAATATCCCGTGTGAGTGCTGATTCATAGGAAGTTGTATAAGAAAGGATTCAAATTTACAGAGTATAATGAACATGCCCTTGAGGCAAGAGAAATTATTTCTAACAATGAATCAAGTGATGAATACTTCAGTGAAAATCTTTAGAAAGGAAATAAATGATAGTCATGATAATCAATATACTGAACTGAACATGTGGTTGAGGAAAATATAAATGATACCGTGAATGTGTCTTTATCTCTTCTTGTCGTCACTTACCTTGGTAGTAGATTAAAAGATGAAAAGAAGGGACTAAAATTAGTAGACGCCTCTATATTTAGTGGGTCAACCAATTCTGCAGCAACTTCGTCCTTATTGGAGTTTGTAAAAGGCGTGATTTCATAGCCTATGGTGTTATCCCACAATTCAGAAAGTTTGACAATATTTAAAAGTGTTGTTTTCTAAATAGATGAATATTTTTACACAAGTGTTGTTCCTAAAACCGTACAATCTCTTATTTACCATATATGGAGGATGAAAACAACCAGTTATTTGATTTGAGGGCATATCCTTTTCAAGAAGAGGAGATTGATGCAATTTCTATTTTTGAAGCAATTGAGGAATCTCTTCCCTCCACCTATCCCTTTTCCAGCATTAGAAGGCTCTGATAGTCGACGAACATGTGAAACCCCTTCATTTAATTTTCCAATGCCATATGTATAACCAGTTAGCCTCTTCTCTAGCGTCGATATGGTTTGGCTTGATGAAATAATGTTGCTCACTGATGCTAAGTTCTTCAGGTTTTCCTCCTATTGCTTGCTCTCCAAGTGCGGTGAATGTTTGATTTTTATCTTAAGATGTGGTGATTTTACCTTGTCATATTTGATGGTGAATCCGTATATCTTTTGTTTTGTTTTATAACATGGAAGTGGTTATTGACACTAAACTGCTGAGTAGCATGCTATAAACTCGAACTTCCAACCTAAAACAATCGTTAAATCCTATACATCTTTTCCTAACCAATTGACGGTAGGTGGAGGAACCGAGATCTATAAATAGCACGTGGCTATATGAGTTCCACAATGTGAGGCTTATTCTCAACATGGACATTTATCATTTTGCATGGTGTCAATTGTAGCTGCTTATTTTATATTCTTCTTTTGAATTTAGAGTGGTATTGCCCATAATTATAACCTTAACTATGTATGATTCACATGGACATAATCTTAACTATGTATGATTTCACGAGTGGTATGATCACGCATGATTAGACTAACTATTTTTGTTTCATGTTAAACTTATAATTCTTTGTATCTAAAATGTACTTAATGAGGATGATGAATATTGCAAATTATGTGATGCATTCTTGACTTTTTGCGTTTTTGTGAGTTGTCTGTGCATCCATACGTTCATGTTTGTTATTATCTTCAACTAGTGTAATAATCATCATATACAGAACTTGCTTACCTTCTTTTTATACACAAGTAGGGATGTACTCTACCATCACTGTATTTGTTTGTTCTTTTCATTACAGCGTTGAAAATTCTGAATATTTGTCTGATCTTTTGAGAGAACAGAAAATTCCACACAATGTTCTTAATGCAAGGCCCAAGGTACTAAAAATAAATCTAATAATAGATCTAATTTTTCAAACTTTCTCCTTCTTTTTCTTCTTAAGAACAATGCAGTTTTGTCATCCCTAAATTTCTAATGAATATTTTTCAGTATGCTGCAAGGGAAGCTGACATTATCGCACAAGCTGGCAGAAAATACGCAATAACAATTTCTACCAACATGGCTGGTAGAGGTACTGATATAATTCTTGGCGGTAACCCGAAGGTATGTTAGGTTTCATAAATTTTCTTTATAATCCATAGTTGTTGGAGGACATCAGTCCATCATCATCATGCTTCATGTCCTTGGTATTAGATTTGATGAGGGGGTAATAATTTGTAGTTTATGATTTAATTTATTCTTTTTATTTCTTTTTGTTTGGACATGAGAAAGAGTCATGGGATCAACTGCGTCACTCTAAGCACACACATCAGAACCCATTCAAGGTCGATTCATGCTAATGAAATTTATAGGATCACCACCTGGAAGATTAGAGTCCTCGAATGCGATCAATTTTTTATATATTTCTTTTATTATTCTGGAGAATTATTTTCTAATTTCTTGTTAATTATGGTGATATGAAATTAGGAATGTTCTTTATACTTAACATAGGGTTAGAATGTTATAAATAATATATTTTTTAGGGTTTGAGGCATCAAGAATTTGGAAATGATTAGTTTAGCAGCTCAGTCACTAGAAACCCACAAGGTGCCGAAGCCGAGTGCATCTTCTTCTGATGGGACTAAAGCCATTGCATACCTACTTTGCCCTAGCACCATTTCCACCCTTCTATTACCACCGTTGATTCCTTCTTGCCAAACCCAACTGCCAACTCCTTTGTTGGATCCTACGGATCCAGTTGCTTGCTGCTTTGCCAACCCAATTGCCCGAATCCTAGCCTCGCTTCCTCTACGACCTCTATCTGCCCCCATCTCCTTGTGTCGATTCAAGCTCACCTCCCCTCCACCATTTTATCCCGTCGACTACAATCCACAACTAATTCCCCTTTCCCGTCATCTTGTCTTCCCTACAACCAACCTCCCTCAGTCCACAACCTCTATAGTTTTTGTCCATATATCCTACACCCCCTAATCACCTTTCATCACCCGTAGTATCCATCTCTGGCCACTTAGTTAGAAACCCCACCCCTCCACCACAATCCATAAATAAATTCCCCAAACCCTAGAATTTCATATCAAATTTCCTTATCAACCGTGCATTCGAACCTACACGTCTCTCATATCCCCATCCAAACCTGTCTACAACATCCATTCCTCGTCAGACTTGACTACTCAATGAGTTTTTTATTTTAGACTTCATTTTCCTCACATTGCATGAATGTGCTTGTATTTCCAATGATATTTAATTTACGTGTGTTTACATTTTTTGTTGTGCTTCTATTTCCAATGATATTTAATTTATGTGTGTTTACATTTTTTGTTCTAGGCATATAATTTTTATTCTTGCCACACTTAATTTGTAGTATATTCATTAATGTGCAGTTGTTATTCGATAGATTGATTATAAATATTTGTAATCAATCGTGTCTTCATACAAAATTTTAAAGTATCATTATTAGGCTTTGTTTGGCGAGCGTTTGGAGCTCTCCGTTTGGGGCAAACACTTCCGCACGGCGGGTAACCAAGCCGGCGGCGGCATTTGCTCCGTTTGCACCCGCCGCGGCATGGGAAATGGAGGAAAATGGAGGGATTCCAACCGCGGCCTCCTCCGGTTCCAAAAGCCCTCCTCCTCCCGCCACTTGAGAAAAACGCCAAACCAAATGAAGCCTTAATTAGTTGTGTACGAAAGTTGCTTGTTGTCACATATGAGAGCATTGTAGTATGTTATTAATTTATTTTGCTCCTGCCTGCATTCAGATAAAATTAGGGTAATTTTGGTTCTTATAACCTCGCCCTGCATCTAATAGTATTTAAGACTGGTTTGCGTTTATGATACGTAAAATATGGTCTATATATCATCCATGGCAAGTCTAAGTACTTCTAATACCTAATCGATGAGTTTTATAAATATTATGTATGTCGAGTTTTAGAAGGTCCTAATAGATTGATTTTGTCGCGTCGATACGTGTAGGCAATCCTATTAACCCTAATACCCGGTCTACTATCCTACTGTAAAGTTTTTGAATGAAGACTTTCAAAACTTTTTTTTGATTAGATTATCACATGGACACTTGCTTAGATCACATGTAGACTCGTTTAGATCGCATAGGAACGCGTTCAGAAGGTTTGAGCACTCCAGTAGAAACCTTGATCGCCAATTTCGATAGATTTGAATCTAGGTTTCAATGATCACAATGTTGGGTTTTATTAGGGTTGGTTACACATCAGTTGTGCGCAACGGAAATAGATCTAGAAAAACTCTACCTAGGTGTGGGATCCTGCAAAAACCATGAATCAAGAAATGAATAATCCAGCAAATTGCAAGTACATGTACTGGGTAGATACCAAAAGGGATCGGCCAAGATTCTCCAGAAGACCTTCTTCTTTTGAGTTGGAGTACTATTCCAAGTGTTCCTTGTCCGTTGAGTCCGAGAGCACAGAAAAGTATCCGCGCCTTTACGAGATTTCCACACTAACGGGAGAAACGCCTCGCCGTCGTCGCACAAGGCCAGGATGGAAGGGATGATCGAGACCTTCGTCTCCACGAACTGCTATGTTCGCTTCCAGAGATGACCACCGACGCTAGGGCTCCGATTTGCAAGGGGAGGCCCGCCATCGGGTTCGTCGCTCGGAACTCTTCCGAAACTTAGGGCTCGGGAGAACCAAAAAACCTTAACCCCAACCCTGAAATCATATATATATATATATATAATCTTCAGTGAACCGGGTTCAGGTTTAACAGAAAATACCATAATAAAAGCCCAACCGGGTTTAGGGTTTAAGACAGGAGAAAGACAGGTCTAGCCGATATTGTCCAACAACGTTTACTGGATATATCAGCTATATTGACTACATCGGCTGGACCATCCAGTCGATAAGTTGTCAAACAGCTTCTAGTTGACAAACCATTCAGTCGACAAACCATGTAGTCGACAAACCATGCAGTCGACAAACCATGCAGTCGACAAACCTTGCAGTCTACAAACATGCAGTCGACAAACCATGCAGTCGACAAACCATGCAGTCGACAAACCATGCAGTCGACAAACCTTCTAGTTGACAAAGGGCTTGTCTCTCTGCACTCATATCCTATATGAGTCAAGCCACCTCGATCAATTATCCAATTTCTCGTACGCTATTAAGTGCAACCCTATAAGCTCATATTACGTTGGCAGCGAGATTAACTCATTGATTACTTCTAGATCACAAAGACTCCAACATATAATGACATCTTTTTAGGAAACCTCCTGGTGGAGACCATCCGGACCAGTCCGGATCAAGTCGCAAAAGTACCCGACGTCGCACCCGTCCGGACCACTATCGGCCCCGAATGTCACATTGTGTTATTTTGTGATTAATGTAATTGTTTTTTGTATTATCCTGATATATATATATATATATATATATAATGATGGAATTATCTAAATATATATATTTATATATATACATATTAATATATATATATATATATATATATATATATATATATATAAGTAAAGATGAAGAAAGAAGCCCGTTTCAGCTTCTTCCTCCCAGCCGACCGGAGTCCGTTCTTCCCGATTCCAGCGGAGCACGAGCTAGGGCTCGATGTTTTCTTCCTGACTTTGCCTCCGCACAGAACCAGCAGCCCCACGTCGCCTCCTTCAACAGGCAAAGCCACGAAGGCCACGCCTCTTGCAACCGCTGCCACGTTCTCCTCTCCTCCTTCGGACGATTTTGGCTCGGCGCTACCATGTACGACTTCCCCACGTAGCTGATTTTCGGTATCTCTTTACGTGTGTTTTCAGTTTATTTGTAACCCTATAAAAGAGGGGATTGAAAAATGGTGAATGATGAAATGATGAAAATTTGAAGATTGATGTATGTATTTTTCTGATTAGTGATGCGTTGTGGCCAGTGGCGGAACTAGGATTTTAATCTGACCCGGGCACCATATAAATAATATTAATTTATGAGAACTTTTTATTGAAAAACCAGAAAGCAAGAAAAATGAAAATTAGAACATTATATGAAAGAGAAACTTGAAACTGACAAAAATAGATATTATAGTAGAGTTAAATATTACATAATGAAATTTTTTAATGGTAAAGTGCTCCAAAAAAACTTACAAATCAAAAAACCACTTTTCTCGGGCACATATTCTGGAAACGCTGAATAATTTCTTCATTGGTAATGTTGTCTGCAATATCTTTCTCAATATATGCTATCAGACAATCATTCATCCAATTATCCTCCATTCTATTCCTTAGACGACTCTTTATAATCTTCATAGCCGAGAACATCCTTTCTGCAGTAGCAGTTGCCACCGGTAGAAGACAAGCCAATTTCAAAAGGCGATACACCAACTGGTAATGATCATGTTTTTTGAGCTCCACTAATTTTGCAGTAAGTCCACTTATGCCATTAAGTTGTGAGAATTTCTCATTAGAGCGAACATCAAAAATATATATATCAAGCTGACCATCTAGTATCTGCAAGTCTAATTGAGTAAAATCACATGGATAATATTCTGCAAGGCGAATCAACTTATCTTTATCAAAAGAAATGAAATTGTCGCTTGGATCAAGACTTGAAACACAGAGAAGTAATTCGGTATTTACTTCATTAAATCGATCATTTAACTCGTTTAACATCCAATCAATTACGGTATTGAAGATCTCAACCCGGAAATGATGATAATTTGTAATATCTCTTGCATTACGTCTTGATCTTCCAGCTTGAATAAATTTTTCCCCCATGTCTGGAACATCGATGTCATGTTTACCACAAAAGCTTGAGACTTCCTTTATGAAAGCTTCCCACTGTAGATCGACATTTCTCATATTAAATAATAACTGTTTGGACAACTTGACGAAGTTCATTGCATTGATGATGTCTTGGTCCTTTTTTTGTAGCGCCTGTGATAACTCATGTGTTCTCGACAAAATATTTTTCATCAAATGAAGGAGAAAGATGAAATCAAAAGTTATTATACTTTTTAAAAGACTACTTGCAGTTCCTCGTTGATTTGCATCCATTCCATCAACTTTAATAATCTCAAGAACATTAACTATAGATGAGAACATACGAATGAAATTCAAAACAGTACCGTAATGTGAACTCCATCGTGTTTCTCCTGCTTTCTTAATTTCAAGTGGTTGATTTAACCCTCGACCACTCTCCAATTCTCCGCAACCAATTTCTTGCGCTACTCTTTCGACTTCTAGCGCTCTAAGACAGTCACGTCGTTTGCATGATCCCCCAACAACATTCAATACCATGTTAACATGGAAAAAAAGCTCGGCAATTTCAGAATGACCTTCTGCAACGGCTACTAATATAAGCTGTAGTTGATGAGCAAAACAATGAATATAAAATGCAGAAGTATTTTCCCTCGATATCAATGTTTTCAAACCCTTTAATTCACCTTTCATGTTACTGGCTCCATCATAACCCTGTCCCCGTAATTTTGAAATACTTAGATTGTATTTCGCAAATAGTGTATCAATAGCAATCTTCAGAGATAAAGCAGTGGTGTCGGATACGTGAACAAAACCAAGTAGTCTTTCAACAATTAAGCCTTTTTTATCAACATACCGTAAAACAATAGTCATCTGCTCTTTCGTCGCTATATCACGAGCTTCGTCCACTAAAATAGAGAAACAGTCATCTCCAATATCCCTAAGGATTGTGTCTGTTATTGCACTTGCTATTGCAGAAACAATCTCTTTTTGTATTTTCGGCGAGGTTAGTTGACAATTAAGTGGGGCATTTTTCAGAACCACGGCTTTAATGTCACTACTATGTGATGCAAGAAAATCAAGTAATTCAAGAAAATTCCCTCTGTTGATTGATTCATTAGCCTCATCATGACCACGAAAAGCCAGCCCTTGTCGTAACAGAAATCGGACACAATCAATAGATGCACTTAAACGAGCTCGATATTCTATAATTTGACATTCCTCTTGTTTTGCAAACGCAATCTGTATACTTTGTTTCTGATTCATTAAATCTTCACACATTCTCTTAGCAATAGAATGTGGAGTTGTGTGATTCCCGACGTGTTTTTCGAGTATAGTCTTATCTTTCCAATACCGAAATCCACGACTAACGAAAGTTGGATCACACCCTCTTTGAGGGAAGACATAACAATAAAGACAAAAAGCTGCATCCTTTTCGACGCTGTATTCTAGCCAATCTTTAAAATCGTTAAACCAAGTTTTGTTGAAGCGACGTGCTTTTTTTCCAATCTCAGTTTGAGGAAAACACTCTAAAAAAGGTTGACAAGGTCCTTTCTGTAGATAATATCTTCTTATAGAATCATGAAGATTAACATCGAATGATAATATAGGCTGCCTCAAACCCGGGTCTGAAGGTAAATCCTCAATATTAAACTCAGTGCGAAGTCTCTTACTATCTGTAGCTTTTGACACTTGTGCGCTTACTTTTGAAAAAAATTTATCCTAAAAATGAAGTAAATTCAATTTTATAAATTAAGAGAGACAATATTCATAAATAAGCATCAACAAATAAGAGAAATGCATATCAACAGATTTTAAATATTGTTTCAGGTGTTATATTTGATGACTACATATTATATGGTAATAGAAGAAATTCTTTCATCCTCTTTCATATTCATATTTGATATTACATATTTGAGAAATTAACATTACTACAACTATGACAGAAAAGAGAATGACCATAGCTTGAATGCTGGTATGAAACATGCATATAGTTGGAATTGGAGATCAAAATTTTACTTATTTTGAAAGGAAATGCATAGACAAGTTTTTGCCATCTTTGTGCCAATAAAGGTGGGTGTCTTGGAGAAACTACCATCAATTGTAATGTATAACAAACCTAAGAATAGACAGACGTTAAATATACAAACTTTTTCATAACCATAATGTAGTACAATATAGATTAGTGGTAAATGTATAACAATACAACCTACAATGACATATGCATAGCAATAAAACATACTTAAATGGCTGACTTAGCAGAGGCATGTAATAGAAAATTCCTGCTCCATGCATTTAGATTCAATGGGCATACGGTTATAAAAAGACCCTACTCTCCAAATAAAATATATACTACAACAAGACTGTTGACCGAACTAACATCGCTGTCTTCAGTGTCATTGACTCATATCTTAACAATCTAACTCCACTTTATGAATCATCTTTTTTTATTTCTAGAGGGTTCCTATACAAGAAGCCTACTTTATTTTGCATTTCCTTTTGCAAAATTTATACCCACGTTTCCTCTGATCCACCATTTTAACACACATGCATCAACTGATCAACACAACCACTTAACCACATGCACTCAATAAAGCCAACTTTCACAATACAACTTGAAATCAATTTCTACTCATGGAGATCTAGAACTAGAAAAAAATGGAATCATATGAAATCAATTTCTAAAAATGAAACTATTTAGCACTCACCATCACCAAGCTTGCAAATTGCAACTGGATGCTGCCGCTGCTGCGCTGCTGCACTCACCCAAATTGCAACTGGTTTTATAAAGAAGTAAATCAATTTGTAAAGAAGAAGAAGAAGAAGAAGAAGAAGAAGAAGAAGAAGAAGAAGAAGAAGAAGAAGAAGAAGAAGAAGAAGAAGAAGAAGAAGAAGAAGAAGAAGAAGAAGAAGAAGAAGAAGAAGAAGAAGAAGAAGAAGAAGAAGAAGAAGAAGAAGAAGAAGAAGAAGAAGAAGAAGAAGAAGAAGAAGAAGAAGAAGAAGAAGAAGAAGAAGAAGAAGAAGAAGAAGAAGAAGAAGAAGAAGAAGAAGAAGCGTACGGGCGCTCGCGGCGACGGGCTAGGCCAGGCGACGGGCTAGGCCACCGATTCAGCGAAGAAGAAGAAGAAGCGTACGGGCGCTCGCGGCGACGGGCTAGGCCAGGCGATTCGGGCGCTCGCGAAGAAGAAGAAGAAGAAGAAGAAGAAGAAGAAGAAGAAGAAGCGTACGGGCGCTCGCGGCGACGGGCTAGGCCAGGCGATTCGGGCGCTCGCGGCGACGGGCTAGGCCAGGCGACGGGCTAGGCCACCGATTCAGCGAAGAAGAAGAAGAAGAAGAAGCGTACGGGCGCTCGCGGCGACGGGCTAGGCCAGGCGATTCGGGCGCTCGCGGCGACGGGCTAGGCCAGGCGACGGGCTAGTCCAGCGATTCGGGCGCTCGCGGCGACGGGCTAGGCCAGGCGACGGGCTAGGCCACCGATTCAGCGAAGAAGAGGACGGGCGCTCGCGGCGGGCGACAGGCTAGGGCAGCGATTCAGCGAAGAAGAGCGACGGGCGACGGGCTAGGGCACGCGGGATTAACCTCTACCCCGATGAAAAGCGCTCGCGGCGACGGGCTAGGCCAGGCGATTCGGGCGCTCGCGGCGACGGGCTAGGCCAGGCGACGGGCTAGTCCAGCGATTCGGGCGCTCGCGGCGACGGGCTAGGCCAGGCGACGGGCTAGGCCACCGATTCAGCGAAGAAGAGGACGGGCGCTCGCGGCGGGCGACAGGCTAGGGCAGCGATTCAGCGAAGAAGAGCGACGGGCGACGGGCTAGGGCACGCGGGATTAACCTCTACCCCGATGAAAATGGCGTAAAATCACACCCGGGCACGTGCCCGGGTGTGTCCGAACCTACGTCCGCCCCTGGTTGTGGCTTACTCTCAAGTTCATAAGTCCTGTAGGTGAAGATAGATGTGGAAAGAACCATTTCTGTGTGATTTTGCTTCTTGATTCCGTGTGAAAGTTGTAGGTTAGGAAATTATTGAAAGGGTGAGTGCTCTGTTGTTTCCGCGTGAGAGAAGATGAACAGTAATTGTTTTACTGTGCTTGTTAATGATTCCGTAAGATTGGTTGCTATTGTGATGGTTCAGTTGAAGTGATTGAATGAGAAATTTTTTTGAGTGTTCACTGTTTTCGATTGTGGAAGAAAAACAAGGAATGAATATTTATTTTAATTGATAGTTGTTTGTCTTTCCGTGAGTAGTTAGAAAACTTGAGTTGTCTCTAGTTTAGAGATTTCGTGGATCCATCTTGAGTGATTGAGATTTCGTGGAGCCTCTTGTGTGAGAGTGGGTGAATTTTGGTTGTTTAGTTTGTGGCTTCTTAAAACTATTGAGTGTTTGAGATTCCGTAGAACCACTTTCGTGTGAGTGTGAGTGAATTTTCTCCTTGCTGCCCGTGTGCGGTAGCGGCCGACCTCGGAGCGGGAGATCGATGGTGACGAGGAGTCCTTCGCGTGATCGCCATCGACTTTGGGATACGGAAAGACGTCTTTTTCCATGTGTTACTTGTTTTTTCTCCTCCCTTGCGTGCGTCTACATTTTCTCTTAGGATTTTAGACTCATTGCTAGGGTTTCGCCCGAATCTTGTCAGGGAACGCTACGTCAAAAACTTCAAACGGAAACGTATTTTGGAGTTCACGATTTCCATTTTGCTACGACAAGAGGAACAAAACGAAAGTTGCGAACTTCCTTCCCGGATTTAGAAGTTGAACCATTTTTTAAAGAAAATTTAATTTTGAAACAAAATAGTTAATTTTGTGCTATTTTCCTAAAAGTTACTTAATTTCTCAAAGTATTTGCAATGCACACTCAAAATCTTTGCAAAATTAATTTTATCATCACATGCATTTAGGGTTTCCTAGAAAAAGCCGATAGACGTGCAAACCCTACACGTCGTCCTGCATCACCTCCCTAATTAAGGGCCTTCCTAGTTATGTATCCACAAACACGATAGTCCATGCCCAACTATAGGGTCATCCCATCTCGATGAGATTCAGTATGTTTGGTGTCAGAGTAGGGAACACACAATGACCTGGGGCCTTATGGAGCATCTATTCCTCGATGGTAAGAATGGGTCTCACGTTGATCTAGTTGCACATTAAGAGAGAGATAATAGTGTCTGTTGATGATGGTTGGGAGAGATGTATATAACATCCTCTAGTTGGGTATAATGGAATTTATATTATCTACGAGCTAGTTCATTGGTCAACGTTCAAAGTCTAAAGTTGATTATATATTGGTTGTTGCACACATGCCGAAGAACACTATTGAGTATCAATAACCTATTTGGTTATTTTTTACACTTGTGACGAATTTGTTGATACCCATAAAGTCGAATCTTGGTGCTGATTTATTGAGTAGTCATTTGGATATTTGCCGCACGTGCGCCAATTTTTTTATACCTCACCCAAATCACTTGAGGGTGTACGCCTTCTGAGAGACATTTAGTGTACTGTAGATCAAGGGACTCTAGTCTGTTGTTCATCATTGTCTAAGGAAGTACTAAAGATTTCCCAGATCCTTAGTTTGAAAAACTAAGTTTAAGTGAAACTTAATCATCTGTATTCCCGCGGAGTCATGACCAGTAATCAGAACATCATCAACGTAAATTAAGAGAATTACTATACTAGTTTGCCGATGATGAGTGAAGAGTGTGTAGTCAGTCGAGCTTTGAGTGAATCCAACATCACAGACGACCTTACTAAACTTGTCAAACAGCGCGAGGAGATTGTTTGAGACCATAAATATATATCTTGAGGTGACAAACTTGAGACTCCCACATGGTCTCAAACCCGAGAGGTTGGTGCATGTAGACAGTTTCAAGAAGGTCGTCATTGAGAATTGCATTCTTGATATCCAACTGATGTAAGGGCCTCTGCCGATGAACAACTAAGAAGATCAGGACTCGAATAATATTTAACTTGGCAACTGGTGAGAAAATCCTATCATAGTCAAGGCTTTGTTGCTGAGTGAACTCCCGAGCTACAAGCCAAGCCTTTAGGCGTTCAACTATCCCGTCTTGAACATGTTTAATTGCAAAAACTCACTTACATCTCACACAAGTCTGTCCTGGATAAAGATGGACAAGATCCCAAGTTTGGTTAGCCTATATGACATTCATTTCCTTATCCATGACCGCACGCCATCCCGGATGTTGAAGAGCCTCCTGCAAAGAGTTATGTATAAAAATAGAGGATAAAGAAAGTGCGAGTTTGAGGAGAGGCGGGGAGAGGCGATACAAGGATACACCATTTTGGGTAACTGCATTTTGAAACATGAGTGATCAGGTAACGTCAAGAAGGTGACGATTTTTTACCTCGGCCACACCATTTTGTTGGGGAGTATACGAAGTTTGATGGTTGATCCCAAAATCACTGCAAAGTTTGGAAAACATACGACTTATATATTCACGTGTATTATCAATGTGAAGGACCTTTAGAGTATTGGAAAACTTAGTACGAGTTTCAGTCACAAAAGCACAAAAGGTAAATGTGATTTCAGCACGATCATGAAGTAAATACAACCGGGTCATACGTGAGTAATTATCAATAAATATAACAAAATAATGATAACCATAAACACTAGAAGTCTTATATGGTTCTCAAATATCAGAATGTACTAAGCAAATAGAGCATTACTCCGAGTACAATTAGGGATAAAAGACGAACGATGCTGTTTGTCAAAGATACAATATTCACAAGTAAACTCATGAAGGCGGATATCTGGAAGAGCTTTCTTGAGGATCTGGAGGGGAGCATGCCCAAGACGTCGATGTCAATCAACAGACGTGACCGAGGAGAGAACCATAGGTGGAACATCTAAGATATAAAGCTCATTAGACAGCTGCCCCTTACCAATGATATATTGCGTCCATCGATCCTGCACAACAGAGGAGGAGGGGGAGAAAGTTATACAATAATCATTATCCTGAGTAAGACGGATAGCATAAAGAAGGTTAAAAAGCGATCCCGAGACATGAAGGACCGAGGATAGAGAGGGTTGGAGTGAGGGGCAGATCCGCAACGCCAGAAATCGAGGTGGTCAGTGGTGTCATTATTGGGCACAGTGATGAGCTTGGGATGTGCAGGTTGTAAGTACTGAGGCGGTTTCTGCAGAGTAATATAGTTTGTGACACCCGAGTCCACAATCTAGTTGGAGCTATGAGAGAGATAGGATATACCTTCATTGGAGATCGACGCAATAGAGCCAGATGAGCGACTAATCATCTCTTGGAGATGTTGGAGCTAGGTGCGCAAGACATCAATGTCATTATGGGTGGAGGGGTTAGGATTGACCGTATTGGAAGCATTTGGATGTGGGGGAAACCATGTTTGCGACAGCAGATGGTCTCAAGGTGACCATCCTGACCGCAATGAGAACATTTAAGACGAGATCTTCTATTACGTCCCCGACCCTGAGAAGTGGTGCGACTTCCATGAGCCGAAAGTGCAAGAGGAGAGGTGAAAGACTGCTGGAGGAGAGCCGAAGATAGAGTCCCAGGAACATCAGGTAGCGGTGTAACCTTCAAAAGCATAGAACATACGTCTGACGGAGAGGGAGTTGTAGATGAAGAGAGAATTTGAGCCCGAACGTTGTGAAAATGAGGTGGAACATAGACCATCATCATGACAATCTCGACTGCTTATTTCTGCGCCCGTTGCGCTGCAAGATCAGTCGTGGGAGGTCAAGGTTGTAGATATCGGATATCGGGGACACGCCGGTTTAGGTTTTTCATGTCGGTTTTACTATGTCGGGGGATATATCGGGGATATTTCATATATCATGTTTTAATATTTAATTATTTATATGTGTAATTATTTATAAATTTAATCATTTTTTCATTTATATATATTAATATACTAATAATTTGATATTTATTTAACTTCTAAATTTATTAAACTAATATAAGCATTTTGCGTTATACAAGTAATAACGGTATAATGCATGAAATAAAACAGGTGAAAGTAAAATGCCAGGAAGTTGTCCGTAACAATGGAAGATAAGAAATCTTTAGTCCATAATTCAAAGACCATACATAATTGACGTCGATGATGCACTTGGGCAAGGAAGAAAGCCAAAGGAAAAAAAGAACCTAAAGAATGAAACAATTTTGGTCTATTATCTATTAGACCATAGACACTAATTAAAATAAATTGAAAAAATCAATCAATAAAATATCGGGATATATCGGCGAATATATCAGTCAATAATAGACATATCGGAGGATATATTTCAAAAGGATATTTTGCAAAATAATATCGGAAACGTGTCTTTTTGTCTATAAAACCTTTATGTCGGTCGACATGTCGCTATGTCGGAGGATATCCACAATACTGTGGGAGGTTGATGTTGTATCCATGTCTCTGCAAGAGTTTTTGATCTCACAACTAAAGAGGTTAAGTCACCTGTTGCTCCTGGGTCAAGTGTCTGAAGATCGTTGATGATGTCGAACAGGTGCTGGAGGCTGTCCTTGACAGAATAGAGAAGTGGAGTTCCTCCCACATGGCTTTGGTTGCCTCATGATACATGGTCATCCAATATGGCTCAGTGTTCATAGAATTGAGGATCCATGATTGGACACAACCTTCATCACAGATTCACTCTTGGTGTGTGCAGTAGGAGTGTCCTTTGTTAGATGATAATAAAGATCTTTGGTGTGCAGAACACAACGAACGGAGTTCACCCACTCAACAAGTTTTGCTTCTCACTGAGAGAGATGGTGGAGATCTAAAGCTCATCATAAAGTTCAGGGAGAGAAGTAGCATCACGGGCAGGAAGAGAGGAAGCATTTGTCGAATCCATGGAGCAATAACAATGACAAGATAAGTTGCTACAAGAAGGAGAAGCGGCTAGGCAAGCAGCGTCTGCGGATAGTTGAAGTTGCGGATAGGCGAGCAACGACTGCAATTAGATGGAGAAGCGGCATGGCAAGCATCGACTGCAAGTTGGGACACATGCAGACCTCTGCAAAGAGAAACACTTAGCGGACAATGCGGGCAGCCAGGCGACGAACACTGGCGGCAAGAGAAGAAAGGCCAGCAACGGTCAACATGCGCGACTAGGGGAGCAAGAGAAGCACCGACGATCAAAGACCTGCGGCCTGACGATCAAGATCAACGAGATGGTCGGCAGAATACGCGACAAGGGCTGCAATAACGGTCAAGAGAACATTAGCCGCGACAAGGCTAGTAGCACATGTGGTTAGGGAAGCAACAAGATCCATAAGAACAGCACCGACGAGCAAGAATACTGGCCGCGAGAGCTGGGTGGGGAAGATAGCCAGAACCGAGCGCAGAGACCGCACACACTACAAATAAGAGAGATGGTCGCAGATAGGAACAGACCAGCGGGGCTCAGTGACAGAGGGAAAACACAGCTATAAAAGCGGAGTGGGGGGATGGGAAGTGGGGATGGGAAGAGACAACAACAGAGAGGTTGGGGCTAGGAAATCGACTAACCACAAAGAGAATGGAAACCACAAAGATGAGTTCGTGCGGCTAGGCAAACGGCTAGCCGCAGAGAGGAGGGGCTGGTCCGCAAGAGAAGTGCCGCGGTTAGAGATTTTCTAACGACCCAGAGATCACCAACCAGAGAGCACTACTTAAAAAATTTTCGGATCGGTTGCACTGATACCATGAGGAAAAGCACAAAAGAGAGAAATAATTTTTTTTATTAATTTCTCAATTCTCTACACTATGAATACATGTATTTGTACACTTATATATGAGGAAAAAGAGGATAGGATTCTCATCCTAAGATATGGGACTATACTAGATAACAAGATGAGCCACAATTTGGACCTTTACGTATTTTCTTTAACATGAATGAGTGGGGGGATGAGAGGTGGGGATTGGAAGAGACAACAACAGAGAGGTTGCGGCTAGGCAATCGGCTAACCACAGAGAGAAGGGAAACCACAGAGAAGAGCTCACACCCCGTTGATCTGCTTACAACGGCTTGCAGACTATCACAATTTACATTACACATCATATAGTAGCAAAATTTTGATCTTTTATTCTCACCACAACGTTACAATAAAACGTAAAAAAATGAGTGCAAAAATGCATAAAATGAAGTTGTTTCATTACATTAAAAACTTATAGATATAGCTACAGAGGATCCATTTAGCCGACCCCACTATAGTTGGATAAAGGCTTGAGTGTTGTTGTATATTAAAAACTTTTACATTTCATGTACAGAGTTTGAATCATATGTTTTCGTATTATGGATGTGACATTAGAACATATATAACATGCAACTATACTAATGACATATAACAAACTATTGCATAATCATATCACTACTAATCCACCCTCTTACATACTGGACAGTGGACACTATGAGTCCCAACACCATTTCCCGTGTTCATCTATCACCACTGTGATCCTTACAAGGAGACACTTCCATAACTTATAACGCTCTTCATTTTGCGTCCTCAGACAACCACTTGCTAATTTCTTTCCCTTTTCCACTCGGATCCAAGAAGAGAAGAAAGATATTAACTCTATGATAGCGGTCTATGAATTTCTTGAGGTATTTCCAAAAGATTTGCCGGGTCTACCCTCCAGTCAGAGAAGTAGAGTTTGGGATCAACTTAATTGAAGGAGCAGCTCTTGTGACAAATGCACCTTTTACCGAATGGCTCCAACGGAACTGATTGAGTTGAAAAGTAAATTGCAAGAATTGTTAGATAAGAATTTCATCTGTTCGAGGTTTTCACCGGGGGAGCTCCTGTGTTGTTTGTAAAGATGAAACTTGCTGATTATGTAAAAATTACAGAAAACTGAACAAGTTAACAATGAAGAACAAATACCCACTCCCCCGTATAGACGATTTGTTCTATCAATTGGTTGATTGTAGGACATTCTCTATAATTGATCTTTGATCGGAATATCATCTGTTGACGATAAAGGAGGGGGATATTTATAGGACAATCTTTAGTATCAAAAATGAATATTTTATTGTAATGCCCTTTGGATTTATGAATGCTCATGCAACTTTTTTGGGCTTGATGAATATGGTATTCAAAGAATACCTCAACAATTTTGTTGTTGTGTTTATTGATGATGTATTGGTATACTCGAAGAATGAAGGAGATCATGCAAAACTCTTGCGAACAGTCTTGCAAAAATGGAAATATCACATGTTGTATGCTAAATTTTCGATGTGTGAATTTTGGTTGAAGGAATTTTTGTTTTTCGGACATGTGATTAATGAGCAAGGATTGCACAAGAAAGACGAAGCTTACATAGCAGTTAAGATTAAGAAGAAACATAGAAACCCTCGATCCTGCACAGACCAAAGCCACAAGATCCAAATCGATGTTGAGAACTAGGGATTAGATCGTCGTCGGGGAAGAAGGAAGCTCCTTACTTCAACAGTGTCGATCGGAGGAAGGGGAAGAAGAGGGGAAATCAACCCTAGCTTCATTTTGAAGCTCAAACGCAGAAGAACCCGGCGAGAGAAGAAGATGATCGGCTCGGGATTAAGAGATCGGCACTATAATATCTAAAAATCCAGAGAGACGAGGATAATAAGCATAAGAGTGCAAAATTCCCATCATAACCCTGCTAATCCAGTCATTTGATTGCCATCTAATGCCTAAAACAAAGCCACCTTGAATCCACCTGGGGGAAATTTATAACCAATCCACTTAGCAGCACAAGCCAGCCAACTCAGTAGTAGTAAACCCATCTGCCGAGCCCTACATGCCCAGCCAACTTAATTTTTATCTCAGCCATCATATCAAGCCAAAGCATACTAATTCATGTAATTATCAATTTTATATCATCTAGCATTATTTAAACCCAGCTGCGTAATAACACTTGCCCAGCGCTCTAAAACATGTGTCCAACCAACTTTAAATAAATACACACACATAGTTAGTTTGCCTCTCTTTAATATATATATATATATATATATATATATATATATATATATAAAGAGAGAGATGAATTAATAAGATTAAGAATAAATTGAATAATGAAATTCCGTCATAAAATCCCGCTAAAATATTTCGAAATTTCGCAATAGCATTCGACACTAACTTGCTTTATCATCACCAGTTATTTAAGTAGTTATCTTTTAATATTTTAATTCTTAATCAAGTTTGGGTGTTACACCTCTCTTCTAGCCGATTGTCACGGTGTTATGTGCGGACACCACTGCACGACCACCTAATGTTTTATTGGGGAATCACCTTCATTATCGCGGCTGCTTCGTTCTTTCAGTATCTTCTCAGCTCATCCCACACTTGTTAAAAGAGTTTCACTTGACCCCAGAGGGAGGCCACGCATGTGCCTTACAGTACCTACCGCAGCCTCTCGGCATTTTTGTATTACCCCGACATGTTCCAATAGGTCAAGACGTTTTTCGCTGCCTGCATGTCGTGTCAGTGCGCCAAATATGATGCCACATTTCCCGGGGTCCTCCAGCCACCACTCATTTCGACTCGGTCTGAGACGACATTTCCATGGACTTCATTTTTATGCCTCCTCAGTCCAAGACACTGAATTTCATATTAGTGGTCACTAATCGTCTATCCAAAGACACCCACTTACTTCCCCTTATACACCCGTTTACCTCACCAGTTGTAGCCTCTGTGTTTTTGAGGGTGTGATCTTCCAGTAGTATTCCCTCGCTCCATTATGACCAATCAAGACCACAATTTTGAGTTCCTTTTGGCAGTCACTATTCAAGATGTTGGGCACCCAGCTTCACATGAGTGCAACTTACCATCCCAGACCGACGAGCAGTCAGAGGTGCTGACTCGCTTTTTGGAGACATACCTCCATTGTTTTTTGTGTGATATCACCCATGGGCATGCGCTGATTGACTATCTTGGGCCGAATATTCATACACAATGTTTTAAATATCGGATGTCGGACACATATCGGATTGTGTTTTTAAATGTCGGATGTCGGAAGTCGGTGACATGTCGGGGATATTTTAAAATATCGGATTTTCATATATTATAAATAAAATTTTTATTTAATGTATAATAACTATAATTATATGTTATAAAAATAAAAAAATAATATAGCAAATAGATAAAAAATGAGTCATTTATATTATGAAATAAATTTAAATAGTATCTAAGAAAAAAATATTATTAACAAATACAAAATGATACATTGTAAAATATATTTGATACTATACACTAATTTTATTTTGATAACAATAAGTTTATTGCAAATTAAAAAGATTTAAAAGTTAAAAATACTTGATTTATTATAAATTTTTTCAAACTTATAAATTTATATTAAAAATATGAAACAATCACCTAATAAATGTATTAAATATTATCCTATTTTTTATAATATGAAATTAAAAATTTGTGAAATAATTATGCAAAATTGATTGTAAGAATAAAACGTTAAAAATTTGAAATAATAAGTTTAATCGATTTAAATATACATAATATAGTATCCATATGTGATTTAAATATATGATGTTTGTCTGCAAATATAACATAAAATAAAATAGCGGGTGATATATTTAAAAGTCGTGTCGGCTGATATATCGGAAAAGATCGGACATGTCGGCCTATATTTTACAAAAGGACATAATCTATTATTTTGAGAAAAACATATCGTTTTCCTCTAAAAAATGACATGTCGGGAGACATGTCGGACATGTCGGAGGACATTTAAAACAATGTTCATACAACACCTCCTTCTGCACTAACACCGACACTACTCCATTCAAGGTTGTGTATGGTCGGCCCCCACCATCCCTCACCCGCAATCTCTAGGAGAATGTCACGTGGCGGCCTTAGTTGTTTTACTTCGTGATTGTGACTCCATACTTCTCCAGTTGCGCCATCACCTTTAGCATGCACAAGATTGGATGGTTGCTTTTTCCTGCCGTCACCACAAGGATGCACAATTTACTAAAGGGGGCATGTGTTTGTCAAGCTCAGGCCACACTGTCAAGTTTTGGTGACACATCTGACCCACTCGAAGCTTGCATCCAAGTTCTATGGGTTATCGCACTGAAACCTTGGCTCGCCGCCCCCGCTTAAACATGAACAATAAATCATTATGGCACAAGAAATTCATTATGCACTTGCATTTTATATATCCACACATTCATGATCCACTTGCAAGTGATATCCACCTCAAGGAATTCAACAACATTTTACACCCTCTCTAGTCAACCACACCGCCACATAAAAACAAAATCAAACCGCAATTTCATGATACACTTGCACCCAACAATTAGGACAGTAAACATACTATAATCTGAACTCACACATGTTATTAACAACATGCTATTAAGAAATTTGAGCATTGGGTGATGCATTTGCACACAAATATCAAGATAAAGATATCTTATATTATAGTTGCATACAAGACTACATTAGTTTTTTCATATGGGACTATATTCTCGGCAATGCGTATTGTTTAAATGATATCATGTGTTTGTTTTCTAACTTCAATTGGTTTCACAATTCACAAAATGTTTTTCTACCTTTGTTTCAAAGATGCTTGCCAAAGAAGTTTTGGAGGATAGCTTGCTTCCTTTCTTGACAAAAGAAGCTCCAAATTTGGAAACAGATGGGCTGCCAATCTCCCAACAGGTTGCTAAATCCCTCCATCACAAGTGCACCAATTTATAGTATCATTGTCTTTTTTTAATATATGTTTTTTAACTAATGTTTGAATCAGGGTCTGTCAAAAATAAAGGTTGGAGCATCCTCATTAGCTTTGCTTGCGAAGGCTGCACTTATGGGTCAGCACCTACTTTAGGACATTCCAAAATAATTGTTTCTTGCATGTTCTACATAGACTTGCAATGAACTAGTTTTAAGTTATGATCATCAGAGAAAATAGTTTAGCTGCTTTCTTTAAATTTATAGCCAGGTATGTATGTAAAACTGAAGGAAAGAATTGGTCATATCAGAAGGCAAAATCTGTTATTTTGAAGTCCATCGAATTGAGTCAATCAATTGAAATTGAAGATCTGGAAAAGAAGATCAATCAAGAAGTTCAGATGTATCCTCTTATTCCAACAATAGCGCTTGCATATCACATAGTTCTCAAAGATACTGAAGTACATTGTTCTGATAAAGGCAATGAAGTCAAAAAGCTTGGTGGGCTTCATGTGATTGGAACATCTCTCCATGAATCTCGTCGAATAGATAATCAGGTTATTTACTATTATTTCCAGTCTGTAGTTACATTAGACTTGCTTTTCAATCTTCATTTTGACATTTCTTTTCTTAAAACTGAATTAGTGCTGTGTAATATTGGTTTGCCATATCTAAATATTCTGTCCTGGGTATATTAGTAGTAGTCTACTTAAGCAGTAGAACTTCATGTAAAAGTGCATCGTGCAAATTTAATCATTTTAAAATATTGCAAGTACAAATGGGATCACCTATTCTTTCATTGTTTCTTAATTTTTTGTTGTTGTTTCAATCTCATTGTGTGCCTATTGACAAATCCACACGTGTTTGTTGATCTGCATGAACAATCATCTAGCTTCATGAGGATATTAGAAGCAAGATCATCTTGAAGAACACATACATATTGTATGCTAAATACTCAGCAAACCTATTTGGTCTGCAACTGTCAATGTAGCTATGTTTACAAGCTTCCTAGGTTGATATATCAATTTCCAGTCGCACTGCTTGTAAAGAAGCCCCTTTTCTCGTATAAAAGTTATAGTTCAGATCGCCTTGCATACCAAAAGTAGTTTTTTTTCTTTATATATGCAGTATAGATAGAATGAGATAATGAAATCCTCCTTCAATTCACGGGTACCACACTAGAATATTCTGAAGCAACCTCCATCCTTTGACTGTTGTCAAGTTATCTTGTCAAACCTTAAATTCTATAGCATAAGTCATAGATTTATAATCAGTTTTGTTAAAATAGCCCATGTAAAGGGCCCATTATTGGGCCCATTTATTGCTTTTATATTCTCTCCTCCTTTAGTCCCACATCTTGTATAGGATTTTTCTCCTCTTTTCTTCTCCCTATATATTTGTATTCTCTCCTTGTATTTAGATACTCAAGTAATACATACAAGCTTTTGAGCATTCTTAACATGGTATCAGAGGGAGGTTCCGATCCCAGCGGTTTCCAGTTTTTTCTAACCGCCCTGTGTCGTTTCTAACCGCTCAGCCCGCTCTTCCTCCTATCCGCTGCTTCTGCGGCCTGACGGTCTGTCCGCTCCTCTCTTATCCGCGCGGCTTCTGCGGACTGCAATCTGTATCCGCTTCTCTTCCTCTCTTCTTTCCTCTCCGTGGTTCCACCCTTCTCTGGCCCTTTTATAGCCTTCTTCTCCTCTGTACGGTGGGCCCCCCCCCCCTCTACCCGCTGCGGACTCCCCTCTTGTCCGCTGAGCTCTTGCTGCTTGCGGTCTTCCCCGCGGACTCTTCCTATCCGCTGCAAGCTCGTCTTTCTCCTCTTCAGTCCGCTCGCACTTCTCTTCCCGCGGCCTCCTCCTTATCCGCTGCGGCTTCTTGCCTCTCCGCTGCGAGCTCCTCTATATCCGCTGCAAGCTCCGCTTCCCGCCTCTCTCTCCTCGCTTGCGACCTCGCGGTTTCCTTCGCAAGCTGACCGCTGCTAGTTTCACCTTGACCGGGGCGGTCTCCCGTTTGTTCCCGCCCTCTGGTCGCGAACTGACTACTCGCTGGTGTCTGGCTTGACCGTGCGGACTGCTGCCTATCCGCATTCTGGTCGTGGTCTCCCTCAGTCTTTCTCGCGGCGGCCTCCCGTTCTTCTCGCGGACGGCTTGTTCTGTTCTCGCTGCGCCTTTTTTTCTCTCTCGCGGCGGCCTCCTTTCTTCTCGCGGCGACCTCCCGTTCTGCTCGCCGCGGCCTCCTTCCCTTCTCGCATCTTCCTCGGCTGCCCGCCCGGTCTGTCCGCATGGGCTCTTCCGGCAACTCTTCTGGTTCGACGGCTAGCCCGCCTGCTGACCGCCCGGCCTGTCCGACTACCCTTCCCGAAGTCCGCGATGAGCTGCGCATCACTACCATATCTCTCTCTGGAAAGAAGAACTTCGTCCCTTGGGTGCATTCCGTTCGACGGGTTCTTCAGGCCAAGGGCCTTCTTCCTCACCTAACGCAGGCTCCTCCTACCCCTCCTACCGATGACTGGCTCCGTAATGATGGCCGAGTTCAGACGTGGCTCTTGAACTCTTTAGATGGTGAGCCGTATCAAATGGCTATGTATCATGAGACCGCGAAAGATATGTGGACTGAGCTACACTCCTTATATTCTGGACGGGACAGCCTCCAGCATCTCTACGACATCCTCACTGACCTGTTCTCTCTTGATGCTGGAGGGGCTTCGGATATGACCTCCTTTGTTGCTCGTGCGAAGACTCTTGCTGAAGCATGGATCCAGCATCAGCCGTTCACCAATGATGCTGCTGCTCAACGTGCTCAGAAGGAAGCTGCTTGTACTGCCATCCTTATGGCCCGTCTTCCTCCACACCTTCAGAGCGTTCGTGCTCAGGTCTTGGCCTCTTCTACCACGCCATCATTTTCTGATGTGTGTGCCATGCTTCTCCGTGTTCCAGCTCCTCCCGACACTACGGCTCCTCCGGCCCTTCTTCAACAAGCTCCTCCGCTTCTCCCTTCCCCCCCTCCCTCCACTCGGGGGGGTCGCTCTGGTACTCGCGGACGTGGTCGTGGTGGCCGGGGTCGGCCGAGGTGTTCCTTCTGCGGGAAAGATGGTCATCTCGAGGTCACTTGTTACAAGAGAGTTGGCTATCCTCCACGCCCGACGGCTTCTGTTGCTACTGATGCTGGTCCTCCTGATCTTGAAAGTGTCCGCATTCAGCTCCAGCACCTCCAGGGCCTGCTCAACCCACCGTCTGCCTCCATTGCCTCCGTCTCTAACACAGGTACCGCTTGTCTCTCCACTGGCTTGGGTTGGATTGTGGACTCTGGCGCTACCCATCACATTACTCCAAATCAACCGGCCCAGTACCTGAAGTCTTCGTATCCCCAGTCCATTACTGTGGCTAATGGGGCTACTGCCCCCGTCTCCGGCTCGGCAGATCTTTCTCTCACCTCCTCCCTCTCCCTCCGCTCGGCTCTTCATGTCCCGAGTTCCCCGTTCCATTTACTTTCTGTTGGTCGTCTTACTAATGATCTGGATTGTACAGTTTTATTCACTTCTTCTTCTTTTGTTATACAGGATCGGCGGACGCAGACTATCATTGGTAAAGGCCGGCTGCAGAACGGGCTCTACCATCTCGACATTTCTCCCACCATCCTCTCATCCGTTTCTTCTACTGATTGGCATCGACGGCTTGGACATGCCCCTCTACCTATCCTCCAGCGGGCTCTCCCGGATGTTTCCTTTCTTCCTTTTCAGTGTGACTCATGTATCCTCGGAAAGCAAACTCGTTCATCTTTTTCTTCCCATTGTACTCGGAGCGCTGCTCCTTTTGATTTAGTGCATTCAGATATTTGGGGACCATTTAAAATTACTAGTATTTCTGGTTTCCGATATTTTATCACATTTATTGATGATCACTCTCGCACTACTTGGCTATACTTACTCCGTGACCGCTCCGAGCTTCCTCGTGTCTTTCGGGCATTTGTCCTCGAAACTCGTACTCAATTCCACCGGACCATCAAGGCTCTACGAACTGACAATGCCCGTGAGTACACTAGTCACGAATTTACTGCTCTCTGTTCTGAGTTTGGCATTCTTCATCAAACTTCCTGCGCTTACACACCACAACAAAATGGTGTTGCCGAACGCAAGAATCGCCACTTACTCGACGTTGCCCGCTCCCTCATGCTTCAAATGCATGTCCCTAAACCATATTGGAATTTTGCGGTCTCGACCGCTTGCTTTCTTATCAACCGTCTTCCCTCCTCGATTCTCAACTATGCTACTCCGTTTAGCATACTTTTTCCCTCCAATCCGGCCTTTCCTCTCCCACCTCGTGTGTTCGGTTCCACATGCTACGTCCACCGTTTGGGGCCTTCCTTGGATAAGCTAGACCCTCGCGCTACCAAGCATATCTTTGTTGGCTATTCCCGCACTCAAAAGGGCTACGTATGTTATTCTCCTACTACACGCAAGATCTCCGTTTCTGCGGATATCACTTTCCGCGAAGATCAACCGTTCTTTCCTGCTCCTTCCACCGAACACCTCCCACCCACACCTTCTCCTTCGTCCATCCCCCGTCCTGTGATTCCTACCATTCCTCCGACTGTCGTTCCCTCTAAACCAACTGCCGTTCCCTCCAAACCACCAGTTATCCGCGTCTACCACCGTCGCCCTTCCACTTCCGTTGCCCCTCTGCCGTCGGTCTCTCCTCTGGATACTCCGTGTCCCGCTGATCAGGTAATGCCCTCCACTGCTCATCCTCTGGCCAACTACGTCTCTCTCCATCGCCTCTCTCCCCATTTACACACGTTGGCTACTTCTCTCTCTTCGGTTGCTATTCCTAATTCTGTGCAGGAGGCGCTTCAACATCCAGGATGGCGAGCGGCCATGGAGGAAGAAATGTCTGCTCTCTGGTCTAACCAGACTTGGTCGGTTGTCTCCCTTCCCCCAGGCAACAAACCGGTTGGGTGCAAGTGGGTGTTTGTCATCAAACATGCTGCGGACGGGACGATTGACCGCCTAAAAGCTCGTCTTGTGGCTAGAGGTTTCACTCAACAGGAAGGGCTCGATTATGAAGAAACGTTCTCTCCGGTAGCGAAACTTAATAGTGTTCGCGTCCTTATCTCTGTGGCTGTTCATCGCCGGTGGCCTCTCTTTCAGCTGGATATTAAGAATGCGTTTTTGAACGGGGATCTCCAGGAAACTGTTTACATGCAACAACCACCCGGGTTTGAGACCACGGGGGAGTCTCAGGTCTGCCATCTTAGAAAGGCTTTATATGGTCT
The DNA here is from genome assembly GCA_039513925.1 of Platanthera zijinensis. Classification (NCBI taxonomy): domain Eukaryota; kingdom Viridiplantae; phylum Streptophyta; class Magnoliopsida; order Asparagales; family Orchidaceae; genus Platanthera; species Platanthera zijinensis. Next base: position 234,930,162 of record CM077081.1, read on the forward strand.
CAAACAATCTCCACGGGCATGGTTTGAGAAATTCAGTAAGGTTCTCCGTGAAATTGGCTTCACTCGGAGCTCGGCCGATTTTTCGCTCTTTACTCGTCACCGACCAACAGGAACGGTTATTCTGTTAGTTTATGTCGACGATATTATCATTACTGGAGATGACTCCCAAGGGATACAGGCCGTCAAAATCCATCTGAACTCAGTTTTCCAGACAAAGGATTTGGGGTTTCTTCGCTATTTTCTGGGTCTTGAAATTGCTAGAAGGCCAGATGGGCTCACTCTCTCCCAACGGAAATACTGTCTTGACCTTCTTCATGATGCGGGTCAATCCGGATGCAAGCCAAGTGATACTCCTATGGATGTAAACCACAAACTATGTGCCCAGGCTTCTGACTCCGATCACCTTCTCCAGAACCCTGAATACTATCGACGCCTTGTTGGAAAACTGATATATCTCACAGTTACCAGACCTGATATATCCTTTGCTGTTGGTCTTGTCAGCAGATACATGCACTCTCCTCGAAATTCTCATCTTCAAGCAGTAGAACGAATCCTCAGGTATCTCAAAAACGCTCCTGGCCAGGGACTTGTCTACAAGACCTCCTCTTCTGCTCCTACACTTGTGGCATACTCTGATGCTGATTACGCTGGCTCTCTTGATGACCGGCGATCTACAAGTGGTTTTTGCACGTACCTTGGAGGACATCTTGTTACTTGGCGAAGTAAGAAACAAGCAGTCGTTGCTCGATCTTCAGCTGAGGCTGAGTACCGAGCAATGGCATCTGTTGTATCAGAATTGACATGGCTTGAAAGTCTTCTAACCGATCTGGGTGTAAAATTACCATCACCGGCTCGTCTCCTTTGTGACAGTCAAGCAGCCATACACATCGCAAAGAACCCGGTCTTTCATGAAAGAACGAAGCATATTGAGGTTGATTGTCACTTCATCCGGGAAAAGGTTCAAATGAAGAAAATTGACCTAAGCCATGTCCCAGGATCAGAACAAGTTGCGGATGTCTTCACGAAAGCTCTCTCCAAGACGCTCTTCTATCAATGCTTGTCCAAGCTTGGTGCATACGATTTGTACGCTCCAGCTTGCGGGGGAGTGTTAAAATAGCCCATGTAAAGGGCCCATTATTGGGCCCATTTATTGCTTTTATATTCTCTCCTCCTTTAGTCCCACATCTTGTATAGGATTTTTCTCCTCTTTTCTTCTCCCTATATATTTGTATTCTCTCCTTGTATTTAGATACTCAAGTAATACATACAAGCTTTTGAGCATTCTTAACAAGTTTCAATGCTCTACCAACCGTGAGTCATAGCTATATAATCAACTTCAACGCTTTACCGGCTTTGAGTCATTGATTTGTAATCAGCTTCAACATTTTTACCTGCCACCGTCAAGTCTCAATTGACTGTTCATCTACATAATTTTAATCTCATTTGAAAGGTTAGTTGGCCCTCTAGGATAACTGAACATATTGAGATAAATGCAAAAAAGGTTTTTTTTTCTAGTGTAAGTTGCTCTTGAAGCTCTCAAATCTACAATGTTGAAGAAATATTATATGCACTGCATCTGGAAGTGCCTTCCATCCACTATCGTCTTCTTGGCACTACAGCATCTTCCAGTGCATGGTTGATTTCCAGGCACAACAACAACTTCTTGACTTAGTTTTCCAGCCTTCCAAACACCATTGTCCTCCAGAAACTACAATAGACGTTTTCTTCGAACCATCTTCGTTTGCTTTAACTTCTACATGGCTGTGCCTTCTTTTTCTTTGTGATCTTCCTTCCTTCACTGCAACATCTTCTCTATGATTCTCCTTCTTTCCTCGATACATCAACTTCTGTGATTCTCCCTCTTCTTCCTACTACAGTAGTGAGCAGTCTTACCTTAACGAGCAATCCTTTTTTGTACTTCAACAATGTTCTTCTTCCTACTGCAACACTGCCCATCTTCTTCCTCCAACAATCTCATCTTCCTACTGCAGCCTCAAGCAAGCCTTCTTCCTTTCAATGAGCTTTAGCTTGCACCATAACTGAAAGCTGCAATATCACCCATAAGGAGTACCATGCTCTTTGTAGAGAAAGGCCTCAAGGCTTGTATATACTTCTTGAATGAATAGTTACAAGTATGAATACACTTATATAGGAAAAGAAGGAGAAGAGAAAACCTAAATACAAGATGTGGGACTAATACAAGGAGAGAGAAGAGAGAGAAAACAAGGGCCCTTAATTGGGCTTTTCTAACACTCCCCCGCAAGCTGGAGCGTACAAGTCGTAGGCACCAAGCTTGGATAAAAACTGATAGTATAGAGGCCTGGAGAGAGCTTTAGTCAGGATATCTGCAATTTGGTCTTTAGCAGGAACATGCTCCAAATCTATCTTCTTTGACTGTACCTTTTCCCGGATAAAGTGACAATCAACTTCGATATGCTTTGTGCGTTCGTGAAACACCGGATTCTTGGAAATATGTATTGCTGCCTGACTGTCACAAAATAAGGTAGCCGGTGATGAGAGACGAACACCCAAGTCTCCCAAAAGGCTCTCAAGCCAGGTTAGCTCGGAAGCAACCGCAGCCATAGCCCGGTACTTGGCTTCAACAGAAGAGCGTGCAACCACAGATTGTTTCTTGCTACGCCATGTTATGAGATGACCACCAAAGTAAGTGCAGAACCCCGTAGTGGAGCGCCTATCATCGATAGATCCTGCATAGTCAGCGTCAGAGTAAGCGACGAGTGATAGAGATGTGGATGGCTTATACACAAGTCCTTGTCCGGGGGCGATCTTGAGATATCGAAGGATGCGCTCGACCGCTTGAAGATGAGATGTCCGAGGAGCGTGCATGAACCGACTCACAACTCCTACAGCAAATGAGATGTCCTGTTGAGTCACCGTAAGGTAGATTAGTTTCCCAACCAAGCGTCTGTAATATTCCGGATTTGTAAGCAGCTTGTCAGAGTCAGAACTATGGGCCGAGAGCTTGTGATTGGCGTCCATAGGAGTCTCCACAGGTTTGCATCCAGAATAGCCTGCATCATGAAGGAGGTCCATACAGTACTTCCTTTGAGATAACACAAGACCATCAGAGCGTCGTGCGACCTCGAGGCCAAGAAAGTACCGAAGGTTGCCCAGATCTTTGGTCTGAAAGGCGGAGTTTAACTGTTCCTTGATCTGTTGTATTCCTGCCGTGTCGTTGCCAGTAATCAGGATATCGTCAACGTAGACCAGAAGGATCACAGTTCCGGTTGACCGGTGGCGGGTGAAGAGTGAAAAATCAGCCGAGCTCCGAGTGAAGCCACTAGCACAGACCACTTTACTGAATTTTTCAAACCACGCTCGTGGGGACTGTTTGAGACCATAAATGGATTTCCGAAGGTGACATACCAAAGACTCCCCCGTGGTCTCAAACCCGGGAGGTTGCTGCATATAAACTGTTTCGTGCAGATCGCCGTTGAGGAAGACATTCTTAATATCCAACTGATAGAGCGGCCAGTGACGATGAACTGCCAAGGAAAGAAGAACGCGGACCGTGTTCAATTTGGCCACTGGAGAGAAAGTTTCCTCATAATCAAGGCCATGTTGCTGAGTAAAGCCCCGGGCCACGAGGCGGGCCTTCAGGCGGTCAACAGTGCCATCCGCCGCATGATTGACAACAAAGACCCATTTGCAGCTCACAGAGGTATGACCAGTAGGAAGAGGTACCAGATCCCAGGTCTGGTTCGCCCAAAGAGCCCGCATTTCATCTTCCATGGCTGCCCGCCACCCTGGATGTGTAAGCGCCTCCTGCACAGAGTTAGGAATAGAAATAGAGGAAAGAGAGGTGGCAAAGGCGTAGAGAGGTGGTGCCAGCCGATGGAGAGAGACGTAGTTGGCCAAGGGATGAGCTGTAGAGACGGGAGCCGGATCTGCCGGAGCCGAGGTATCGCTGGTAGCGGGGAGCTGGTGCACGGGAGTATCCTTGGATGGACGTCGAGAGTAGACCCGGATAAGAGGTGGAGGAACCCGAGGAAGAGCTGGTTGAGAGGAGGAAGAAGAGGGTAGAGACGATGGCGTGACTGGTACGGCAGGCCGGGGAAGAGGTGGAGCAGAAGACGAGGTGGGGCAAGGCAAGTGGAAGGGCTGGTGTTCGCAGAAGGTGACATCTGCAGAAACAACCAGCCGACCATCAGAAGGAGAGTAGCAGACATATCCCTTTTGAGTCCGGGAGTATCCAACAAACATATACTTTGCAGCCCGAGGAGCAAGCTTGTCGGAAGGAGGGCCAAGATGGTGGACATAGCACACACACCCGAAGACCCGTGGTGTGAGAGAGGTGGGGTTGGTGGAGGGAGAGAGAAGTTGGAGTGGTGAGGCAAAATTCAGCACAGAGGGGGGGGAGGCGGTTAATAAGATGACAGGCTGTGGAGACGGCAAAATTCCAATATTCGACCGAAACCTGCATTTGGAACATAAGGGAGCGGGCAACATCGAGAAGATGACGATTTTTCCGTTCGGTGACCCCGTTTTGCTGAGGGGTATAGGCACATGAAGTTTGATGGATGATACCGAACTCGGTGCAAAGAGCAGAGAAGGCACGCCCGGTATATTCGCGAGCATTATCAGTGCGGATGACGCGGAGGGTGGTATCGAATTGCGTACGCATCTCAGTCAAAAAAGCACGAAATACAGAAGTAAATTCAGTACGATCATGTAGTAAATAAAGCCATGTAGTACGCGAGTAGTCATCAATGAACGTGACAAAATAACGATAACCAAAAATACTGGGGACACGATAAGGACCCCATACATCAGAGTGCACTAAAGAGAGAGGAGTACTACTCCTGGTACAAGTAGGGGGAAAGGAAGAGCGATGTTCTTTGCCGTAGATACAAGATTCACAAGAGAACTCCTGCAGAGGTACATCAGGAAGAGCCCTCTTGAGAATCGGTAGAGGGTCATGCCCAAGGCGGCGATGGCAATCGACCGTGGAGATAGCAGATAAAGTAGTAGGTGGGATGTCCAAGATATAAAGCCCGTTCAACAGCTGCCCCTTACCAATGGTACTCCGGGTGCGACGATCCTGCATAAGGAAAGAAGAAGGTGAAAAAGTTATGCAACAATCAAGGTCGTGGGTGAGACGACTAACAGAAAGTAAGTTGAAAGGGGAGCCCGGGACATGCAGAACCGAGGAAAGAGAGAGAGTCGGAGTAAGCTGAAGAGCAGCGGTGCCAGAGACAGGAAGGGTATCACCGTTGGCCACAGTGATGCAAAGGGGGTGAGGCGTCCGTTGGTACTTGGTGGGCTTCTGGGAAGTAATATGGTGAGTGGCCCCGGAATCAACGATCCAGCAGGGACTATGAGAGAGACAGGTTATACCTTCCGCAGAAAAGGATGCGACGGAGCCGGAGGAGCGGCTGAGAGCACCTTGAAGCTGTTGGAGTTGGGTGCGAAGCTCATCAATATCCTGGCGGGTAGTGGAAGCCAGATCGGGGGCAGACGGCCCCGTGGGAGGAGGAGCAGCAGTGGTAGTAGCAGTAAGATGAGGGGGCAGGCCGTGCTTGCAGTAACAAGTAACTTCAAGATGATTATCGCGGCCACAGTAAGTGCATTTCATTGAAGAACGACCACCACGTCCTCGTCCCCGAGAAGGTGGCCGGCCCCCCCGAGTGGAAGATCCACGAGTAGGAGGGTTCGAAAGGAGAGGTTGCTGAAGAAGAGCTGGGGCAAAATCATGAGGAGCCTCAGAGGGAGGCGTGACTTTGAGCAGCATAAAGCATACATCAGACAGTGAAGGAGTTGTGGCGGAGGAGAGGATCTGAGCCCGAATACTATGTAGGTGGGGAGGAACTCGGGACATCATCATGGCGATGGGGACAGCTTCTTTCTGGTTGCGTTGAGTGGTGAGATCGGTAGTAGGAGGCTGATGCTGAATCCAAGCCTCTGCCAAACTCTTGGCTTTAGCCACGAAGGAGAGCATATCACCAGGAGCACCCGGGGTAAGATTCTGAAGATCGGAAATAATATCATACAGATGTTGTAGGCTGTCATGACCAGAGTAAAAGGCGTGAAGCTCCTCCCACATGGATTTAGCCGTATCATGATACATTGCCATCCTGTAGGGTTCAGGATCCATAGAGTTGAGAAGCCAGGACTGGACCCGAGCATCGTCGTGAAGCCAGTCATCGGAGGGTGCAGTCGCAGGGGCCCGGGTCAAGTGGTGAAGAAGTCCCTTTGTCTGCAGAACACGGCGAACCGAGTGAACCCATTCAACAAAGTTCCTTTTTCCAGTGAGGGAGATAGTTGTAATCCGTAATTCGTCACGAAGTTCGGAAGCCGAGGCAGCCGCGCGGGCTGGCGGATCAGAAGTAGCAGCAGAGATATCGGACGCCATGCGCGACCAGCAGAAGAGGCCGGGCGGTTAGAAGAGGATTGCCGTGCGGGTAGGCAAGAAAGGAAGAAGTCGACCGGTCTCGGCGGACACGCCAGCGACCAGGAGATCGCGACCAAAAAACGACAAGACAGCAGCAGAAAGGCGAGGCCGCAGCGAGAAGTGAGTAGGAAGCAGGTCGCTACAGGCCGCAGGCGAATAGCGAGTAGGAAGGACTGCAGCGGATAGAAAGAGATCGCGCGGCGAGCAGGAGAGGCAGGTCGCTGCGAGCAGCTATCAGCGAGCAGCGAGCAGCGAGCAGGGAGACGTCGCAGCGGAGAGAGAAAGACCGCACGGCGAGCAGGAGAAACAGGTCGCTGCGAGCAGCGACTAGCGAGCAGGGAGAAGCCGCAGCGGATAGAGAGAGACCGCGCGGTGAGCAGGAGATGCAGGTCGCTGCGAGCAGCGATCCAAATGCAGGGAGAGACCGCAGCGGATAGGAAGAGTCCGCGCGGGAAGAGAAGGGGAGAGAAAGTGGACCCACGTGAGAGAGAGGAGTATAAAAAGAGAGGAGGAGGAAGGGAGGAGGTGGAGGCCACGAAAGAAACAGAGGGGTTGGGGGGGAAGCGGATAGAAACGACCAAGCCGCAGGAGTCCGCGGGAAGGAGAGACCGCGCGGACAGCCGGTTAGGAGAAGAGACCGGTTGCGGTTAGGAGAAGAAAACGGGTAGGCCGGATACTACAGGAGGAGACCGGTTTCGCTCTGATACCATGTAGAGAAAGGCCTCAAGGCTTGTATATACTTCTTGAATGAATAGTTACAAGTATGAATACACTTATATAGGAAAAGAAGGAGAAGAGAAAACCTAAATACAAGATGTGGGACTAATACAAGGAGAGAGAAGAGAGAGAAAACAAGGGCCCTTAATTGGGCTTTTCTAACACTCTTGATGGCAAATTTCACATTCTCAACAACAATTTTGGTACTATTTGTGCTGACATGCAAGATGTGAATGCACAAATGATATTGAGGAACAATTGTAAGATTTTAGTGGTCAACTGACATTATATTTAGCGCTTCTTAATAGCTACTAATCTGCTACCTCATCAACTTCTGCAGTTCTGCCCAACCGAGACCTTGTCAATTGGCCCTCATGTTAGCGAACTTCGCATCGTCATTAAGACGGTGAAAGACAACCAAGAGAGTGCCAAATTGGCCTTCGAGTGTGGATCAAGTTGAACAAAGCAACAACTTTTGCTTAGCATAAGAAGATGTGAAACTTTATAAGGGTTACACTCACAAGGTAAAGTTTGACATAGGTAAACATATAGAGGTTTCTCTCAAGCTCAAGGAAAGTGAGATATTCTAAAACTTATTCCCAAGTTGAAATATAAACTTAATGTAAATAAAATATTCAATTATGATTAAACGATATGAAAATGATTGTATAAATGTTGTATGCTTTTTCTTTAATCAAGTTAGAATTTTACAATTATTATTTGTATTATTATACGCTGTAATTTTTTGATGGATGATAGCTAAAATATTATATGTATATATGATAAGTAAAATTATAGGAAGGACTACAAAAAAGGAGAACTTGGAAGGCGGCACCGCTTTTTGGTGCTCCATTTTTAATAGTTCTCATCTTCTATGGCGAAAGGGAGAGGAGTTCTTAAGCCTCAGTTTCGATGTCCCTGCATTCACATATCAACGTCGCAATTAAAGCATTTAGGTATTTTCTGTAAGATCGCCGTTGGCGAAGAGTTTACTTTTGACCTTGTTACTCGCTGCCATGTTCGTTTATTTTCCTGATTTTCTCCTACTTACCAATGCTATCAAAGTTTTTTTTCTTTTGCATTTCAGTGTTTGGGATTCATAGTTTTGGAAGTTTTATTGTTTGCGGATGATATAATTTTGGTCGATGAGATGCGCGAGGGTGGAAGCGCAAAACTTGAATCTTGGCGAGTAACTTTAAAAAAGAAGGGTTTTAGGTTGAGCCGGGTAAAAACAGATTATATGGAGCTTAAATTTAACAGTACAAGAAGGACGAATGACTTCGTTATTAAGTTGGGTGATCAAGATATTTCTTATAGTGAGTGTTTTACATATCTTGGATCGATAATTCAAAAAAACGGAGGTATTGATAAAGATGTGACACATAGTGAAACACCCCAACCTAGTTTAACTGGAAATCAGCAGTCCGACCGAGCCCGTGATAAATAGTAAACTAAGTAACAATATATATAAACTGGTATAAAACAGGTAAAAATTGAAAGTGCTCAAAGGAAACTTGCAGCTGAAGTAGAGTAAGAAAAACTATGGACGAAAGTATACCTTGCCATGCTGAATTCGTAGAGTCAACTAAAACTGCATATAACACTAAGAGACTGAAATACTGTCAATCTGAATTAAACCGGTATATCAACAATAAATGAAGTACAATAATTCATAATGTCTACAAGTAAATAAAGGACAACACGAGGTACAACTGAAAATGATTGACAATAGCGAGAACTGCACCGCCTATCCTATGAGGATCCCCTGACCCGAGCCTCCTGTAAAAACAAGTTCCAAATGGGTCAAGTGCACTGGAGAGTAAGAATCACTACAACCTCCAGCAACACTAAAAAAACTGTAAATGAATATTATTTAAATTTAAAATATGCATGATTTTTCTAACATTAACTTGACACTTGAGTTCATGATCTGGCATAAAATCAACCTACTGTGTCTTCTAACACACCCTTTTCTTAACTGTTTAGGTCGTTGATTTCTAAACTTATAGAAATGTGACTGTTGTAAGTTTCAACAGGTTTCATGACTATCTTATTAAATCTCGTCACTAACCGTGACTGTGCACAAACTTATAATTGCAGTATGAGCGACAAACCTAATGTTGCCTTGAACTGAATGTTCCTCAAGTGGAACACAGACTCCTATCTGAGGATATCTATATCTGTAACAAGGGTCATCGACCCTAAGCTTGAAACTCGAGTGGTGGCCTACTGGCCCTGAGAACACGGTGGTCCACCTCCACTAGAAACACGAGGGTAAACCTTTCTTGCCACTTTTCTGTATTTATTTAGGCTAGTGTTTAGTGAGCCAAACATGGGATAACGTTTTAGTTAAATACACTGGGTTTAGGATTTCCATGAAAATGAATCTGCTAAAATTAGCTTAAGCGTATCTACCCCTTTAACTTGATTCTAACTATAGGAACTTGCATCTTTTAATTGCGTTACTTGCGTATACTTACATAATTAAAACATGAATTTAAATTGTCTGAAATGTTCAACTAAAAGCAGTCGAATTTCTTACAGTGGTGTTTCGACGCTCGTACACGCGACGAGGTGACATGATTCTCGTTCCAATAATTCTGATAACCACAAACTTCTCCAATAGGGACGAGAACTCACCTTCCCTAAGGCTGAGGAAACCCTAAAATACGACCCTAAAGGAAATTCCTAAAATTAGAAACAATCCCTAACTGGAATAACCCTATAGTAGGAACCAAATATCTTGAAAAGAATTTCAAAAACAATGGTGTCACATTGACTAGTCATGGGCAAAAGGACCGGGCCCAGTGGGCCGACCCGGTAAAAGCCTTATTAGGCCGGGCCCGGGCTGAGGCCGGGCCCGGCCCAGGGCCTAGTTTTAGAGTTATTGCCCGACCCGATACCCGGTCCGGGCAAAGCCCGTTTTTCGGGCGGGCCCGGGCCTAGGCAAAGCCCGACCAAAAAAATTTAACGGCTCTTAATAAGAGCCGTTTATTAAACGGCTCTTATTAGAGTCGTTAGCTGCTAACGACTCTAATAAGAGTCGTTACCTGCTAACGACTCTAATAAGAGTCGTTACCTGCTAACGGCTCTAATAAGAGCCGTTAGCAGCCCACTGCTGTACAACAGTACAGCAGGGCTGATACAGCAGTCAAAGCCTAGGGCCTAGCCTGGCCAGCCTAGGCCCTAGGCTTCATTAAAAAAAAATAATTTTTTTTTATAAATTCCCCCCTCTCTCTCACTCTCTCTCTCATTCTCTCACTCTCCCCAACCCGACCCGCCCCCCTCTCTCTCTCTCCAACTCTCTCTCTCCCACTCACTCTCTCTCCCCCACTCTCTCTCTCTCTCTCATTCCCATTTCCCCCCAATCCGACCAGCACTCCCCCTCTCTCTCCAACTCTCTCTCCCACTATCTCTCTCTCTCCCACTCTCTCTCTCCCACTCACTCTCTCACTCTCTAATTTTTCCTCCAAGGCTCCCACTCACTCAACGATAGCATGACGTCATCCTCCTCAACGTCTGGGTCGTCTACTCAAAGTACGCCTGTAGTGGTGGAGCACAATCGTAAGACGGCAGTTTGGGAGCATTTTGATAAGGTTCAAGTTGGCGCCAAATTCAAGGCGCGATGCAAATTATGCTCGAAGCTACTGACCCTTACCGACAACTCGACACTATCAAAACACCTTAAGTCTTGCGTTTCGAAACAAACTCCCGAGTCCAGTCAGACCCAAATTTCAGGAGCAGGACAAATTTGGACATATGATCAACTTCGTCAACGAGACCTGCAGATGAAACATGTCATCAAACGTGGGTTGTCATTCAGCCACTACGACAACGAGAATGCGACGGAATACATATATGGAGGGCTTCAGCTCAAATATCAACAGGTAAGTAGAGTTTCTTTTAGGCGCGACGTCATTAAAGCATATTTAGAATCAAAACAATTGTTAATAAATTTTTTTGAAAATTTCGAGGGTCGTGTAAGTTTAAAGAGTGACGTTTGGAGTAGTATTATAAAAGTAGGATTATCTTATATATGTATCACGTGTCATTGGATCGATCCCGTTTCATGAGAGCTAAATAAGCGCGTAATATGTTTTGAAGGTTTCAAATACCCGCATACAGGTAAAGCTATATATAATGTAATTATAAAATGTATGCGAGAATTTAAATTAAAAGATAAAATAATGAGTATTTTTTATAACACTTCTAACAATAACGTAGCTATTTATTGGTTAAAACGCGATTTAAAACCAATGCTAAGCTGTGCGTTTTTTCACACTCGTGTTCACGTTTTAAATTTAGTGGTACAAGATAGTGTAGTCGTTATGGAACCCTATATTGAAAAAATTCGTCTAATGCTTAGAGTCATTTATAGTTCTAGACAACGATCTCAGGATTTTAAACATTTTGTAAACGCACAGGGTAAAAAATATTTGAAACCTCAATTTAATATGTCTATTGGATGTAACTCAACATATAAAATGTTAAAAAGAACGTTTCAACAAAAATCACTTCTTATGAAATATTATAATATGGTAAATAGTCATGATTTGACCGTTGCCGATTGGGACGTATTAGCAAATTACATGGATTTATTAAAATGTTTTTATAAGGCCACTATTTTTTTATCCGTCGTGTATTATCCGACTAGCTCACTAGTAATTGAAAATTTTGTACACATCACACAAAAATTTTATTATTATAAGCAACATGATGGATGACTTCCATTAATTGAAATAATGAAAGAATTTTTTTAAAAATATTATAGAGAAATGCGTGCAATATTTTCGTGCGCCGCCACTTTAAATCCGTTATTCGGCGTAGACGCCGTAGAAAATTTGATAGAAGAAATTAATACAAACTTAAATTTAAATTTCGATGATTGTGATGACGTTAGTATTCGGAAATTTAATTCTCTTTTTACCGAGTGTTACAATTATTATGATAACTTATACGGCTCGCGACCTCACGAAGAAATATCGAAACCCAAAACAAAGGATATACTTTTAAAAATAAAATTTTAGAATTAGTAGCTAGAAAAAAGGCGCGCACATCTAGTAGTTTAAATGAATTAGGATTGTACACTAAAACACAATTCCGTGATTTTATGAGCACAGAAGAGATTGAAAACTTCGATCTCATAAAATAGTGGAAAGGTAATGTTAATACGTATCCTATTTTGGCCTATATAGCCCGTGATTTACTAACAATCCAAGCTAGTACGGTAGCTTCGGAGTCCGCTTTTTCTCTTAGTGACAGAGTTTTGAACGAGCGGAGGAGCCGGCTCAACGAAGAATCTCTGGAAATATGCATCTGCTACAAGGACTACTTGAATGCTATGAAGAGGAAATAACACATTACATCATTAGAGGATAGCTCAGAGGAGATAGAAAACGAGATAAACGCAATTAATTTACGAGATGATTGAAGAGGAAGCGCACATCTAGTAGTTGCCTTAAAATTGTATTTTTATGTTTTGTTAAATTAATGAATATTGTAATTTTTCTTTATCTAAAATTAATAATGATAATAAATTTTATTTTTTTTCCAATTAATGTAAATTGTAAATTGTAAATGTTATTTAATACTAATAAAATAGCATTTTTCTTGTCCGTGTGTGTGAATTTTTTTTTTTATCATAATAAGATAATAATTATAAATTTTTATTGTATTAATTTTTTTAAAATAGTTTAATAATTATAATTTTTAATAAATAAAAGCCCGGCCCGAGCCCGAGCCCGAAGGGCCGAATCAGGCCCCTTCCCGGGACCCGAGCCCGGCCTGAGCCCGGTTTAAGAAAAGCCCGGGCTCAGCCCGGTTGACTAAAGCTCAGGCCCGGTACCGGGCCGGCCCGATCGGGCTTTATGCCCATGGCTGCATTGACCCGAAGTTAAAAGTGAAACTTCACAAATCCTTACCTTCAACGTTTCTTCCCAAAATCTGAATATTAATTGAAAACTCAATTTAGCCACTTTCCCCCACTAGGGTTTTCGTGGAAATTACTCTAAATGACGGCCATTGACTAATTATGGAAAGTGAGAATGCAAATAAAGGCGTTACCTCGATCTAACAGCGATTAGATCCCAAAATAAGCGACCGATTTCTGACTGCGGAAGACCGAGTACTCCGATTCCTAAATTAGGACAAGAGAAAACAAAAGAGTAGTCAAAGTTGACGTCTAACTTCAATGACATCCACTAGAAAATGTAAGATAGTGAGGAACAATACTCATCGGAACCAAAAACGGTGTTTCTGAAACTTTTACCGCCGGCTAGGGTTGAAGATCTATCTCACACAACACTAGGAAAGACGGAGAGGGCCTACTAGGGCTGCGGAGGAAGGAGGAGAGGCAGACACTTGATTCCGGCAAAGGAGTGGTCGATCAGGGCTTCTGACGCTTCCCGCAAGCAGTTACGGGAGACGGAGGAGGCGCTGCTTGAGCGCAGAAATGTTTCCGCTCGGCTGAAGGGGTGGTTTTCTGCGACATTGAGGGAGCGCAAGACTTAATGCGGGAACGACATTGAGAGTTGTTTAGTTTTAATAACCGAACCGTGATTGGGGGGGGGGGGTGAACCGATATCGAAATAATAGATGGGTAAAATTTTGGTTTCTCTACCAATTTCGATTGTGTCATTGAACCCAAATAATATGAAAATCTCAGCACATCAAATTCCCACAAACTTCTAAATCGCGCCAATCGCTTACATAAAATTTTGCGAAATAAACTTGCCCGAATATTAAATCATAGCAATCCATTTGAATCATTAATATTTGCGTGCCGACATCACAACCATTGATTTTTGGTGAACAATAACATTGATTAAAATAACTTGATACCTCCACATGACACCAGCTCGATTAATTTTTCTCGCATTCGGTCCCTGAAATTTAATTTAACGCGTCATCAATAATTTGAGATGTTACAAATCTTCCCTCCTAATAAATTTTCATATTCGAAAATTACAAATGTACCTGAATCAAAGAGGAGCACAAAATCTTCATTGTCATGGAGTTCGTCCTCTATTTCCCAAGTATACTCTGGACGAACACAATTCATCCAATGGACCTTAACAAAGCGGATCTCTCTGTTCCTGAGCTTCTGAATCTTTGAGTCCACAATCCGGACTGGCAAAATACTGATACTCAGATTTGACTCAATCGACACATCCTTAGTACTGATCGCCTGCTTAGGGTATCTGACTGCTCTCCTCAAATAGGAGATATGGAATACGCCATGTAATCCACTCTTATCCTTGGGTAAGGCCCTGTAAGCAACCTCACCTGTGCGCTTTAGTACCTCGAATGGACAGACAAATCTAGGAGTCAATTTCTTCATCCGCTTTATTCTAAATACTTCCTTGACTGGTCTAACCTTCAAATAAATGTAGTCTCCAACATTGAATTCTACTGCCTTGTGCCGCTGATCATAATACTTGACTTGCCTGTCTTGAGGAATCCTCATGCGCTCCTGAATGAGTCTGACTTGGTCCGTGGTCTTATCTATCCATGATTCTTGCTAGAAGCTCTCTCTTCACTTTCCGCCTAACATAAAGGTGTCCGACAACGTCTGTCATACAATGTCTCGAATGGTGTCATGTCGATACTCACCTGAAAACTATTATTATAGGAAAATTACACCAAAGTGACATTCTTCTCCCATTTGCCACCAAAGTGCAAGATACATATACGAATTGTGTCTTCCTTTGTTCTATTTGTTTGCTCTGTTTGTCCATCAGTCTGGGGTTGGAATGTTGTGTTAAACCTCAACTGAGTACCCAGACGCTCCTGAACGTACCTCCAATATCTGACGGTAAATCTGTCATCTCTATCTGACACAATAGACTTCAGCACACCATGAAGACGGACTACCTCATACACATACAACTGAGCTAACCTTGGACCCTGGTCGGTCCTCTTGTTGGGAATAAAGTGTGCAACCTTGGACAGTCTATCCATAATCACCCAAATCGAGTCATTCCCACTCTGGGATCTAGGGAGGTCATGTACAAAATCCATAGAGATGTCTTCAAAGTTTCACTTAGGAATAGGAAGAGATTGTAGCTTGCCTCCAGGCCTCTGACACTCCGCATTAACCAACTTGCAAGTCTCACATTTTCCTATATAATCTGAGACATCACCTTTGAGTCCTGACCACCAAACTAACTTCTTAAGGTCTGCATGCATCTTTGTACTGACCGTATGTGTGGAACTTGGAGTTATAAGCCTCAACTAAAATATCCTCCCTAAGATGATCGACATCAGGACTGCACACTCTGCCCTTAAACAACGACAACCCATCACAGACTATGAAATCATCTCTCTGACTTGCCTGAGTCAAATCCAAAATCTCAGCAATCTTTGGATCTAAGGGCAAGACATCTCAGATCCTCTCCTTGATGTCGCACTTTAATTTAATCCAGCCCAAACTGACGGAGCTAAACCTAGTGCGCGACACTACACCGATCTCTAGCCTTTCCGGGGCTCGCTCCAATTCTTCCTGTTGGGTGATGAGCGAATAACAAGAACTACTAAAAGCATCCACTACTACATTAGCTTTTCCCTGATGGTACTGAATGGTCACATCATAGTCTGCTAAAAACTCGAGTCACCTACGCTACCTCATGTTGAGCTCCTGCTGATCAAAAATGTATTTGAAGCTCTTGTGATCTGTGAAGACCTCAGACCGTACACCGTAGAGATAGTGTCTCCAAATCTTCAATTCGTGGATGATAGCTGCTATCGTGCACAGGATAATTCCTCTCATGATTCTTCAATTACCTGGATGCAAAGGCTATAACCATCCCATGCTGCATGAGAACACATCCCAGACCCTGGCCTGAAGCATCACTGAAAATTTGAGAACCATCCACGCCTGAAGGTAGACATAGTACTGGTGCTTTTGACAACCTGGTCTTCAACTCAAAAGAAGACTCGCACTCTGAGGTCCAACTAAAAGTTCTTCCCTTCCTGGTAAGCGAAGTTAACAGAAGGGCTATCTTCGAAAAATCTTTAATAAATCTCTTGTGGTAGCTTGCCAAACCTAGAAAACTACGGACCTCTGCAACTGTCTTTGGCCTTGGCCAATCTCTAATCGTCTTAATTTTCTTTGGGTCAATGACAAGTCCATCTCTACTAACCACGCGACCCAAGAATGTCACCTCGGAGAGCCAGAACTCGCACTTAGAAAACTTAACGTATAACTGATTCTGCCTAAGAGTGCTTAAGACTGTCCTTAGGTGCGCGACATGCTCCTCGCTCCTAGAATATACTAGCATATCAATAAAAACAATCACGAATCAGTCCAAAAACTCTCTGAACATCCTGTTCATCAGGTCCATAACTGCAGATGGGGCATTGGTCAACCCAAACGGCATGAACACAAACTCAAAATGCCCGTATCTGGTACTATATGCTGTCTTCTGGATATCCTCATCTCGAATCCTCAATTGATGGTATCCCGACCTCAGATCTAACTTAGAGTATGTGCAAAACCCCTTGAGTTGATCAAACAAGTCATCTATTATAGAAAGAGAATACTTATTCTTAATAGTAAGTTTATTCAACTCACGGAAGTCAATACACAACCTCAAACCGTCGTCCTTCACAAAGAGGACTGGAGCTCTTCATGACGACGTACTGTGTCTGATGAACCCTAAATCAAGCAAGTCCTGCAACTGGATCTTTAACTTAGCCAACTCTCTGGGAGCCATGCAATAAGGAGCCTTGACCACTGGCGCTGATCCAGGAATAAGATCAATCTGAAAGTCAATCTCTCTGGAGGGAGGGGCACCAGGTTGCTCCTCGGGAAAGATATCGGGAAACTCACAGACCACTCGTACCTCCTGCAAAATGGTTTTCGCTTCCGCATGTAACAATACCAAGAAGGCGGGGCACCCTTTACTGACATGCCTCATAACTTTTACAGATGAAATGATTAACTTGGAAACTCCATTCAAGCCTCGAAAGGTAATGATAGACTGATCATGTCCTAACTGAATCTACTTACTTCTGCAATCTATCTTGACATTCACGTCGGTCAGCCTATCCATGTCCAAAATCAGATCAAATTCAGCAATAGGTAAATGGGATGCCTCCAC
Organism: Platanthera zijinensis; assembly: GCA_039513925.1. Taxonomy (NCBI): domain Eukaryota; kingdom Viridiplantae; phylum Streptophyta; class Magnoliopsida; order Asparagales; family Orchidaceae; genus Platanthera; species Platanthera zijinensis. Next base: position 234,947,391 of record CM077081.1, read on the forward strand.
TACGATTTTTACTTCTCCAAATAATACTAGCGCCCTACACTTACAACTGGTCTGTATCACTGATCCGTTAGGCATCATGACATCTAACGGAGTCGGGGCGGTGATGACTTCTAAGTCATGCTTACGTGCAAAATATTCTACTATGAACGAATGTGATGCACCCGTATCAAAGAAATACTTAGACGATATGCTATGAACTATGCGGATGCCTATATGCAAACTTATATTATTTTAATTAAGTGTTATTGGGAGAAGGAGAAATAATATTGTAAATACTAAAGTTCCAAACCTGTCATCACATCCTCCTGCTCCTTGGCCTCTTGCTGGCCAAGACCATAAGCTCGAGGTTAAACCAGGCCACGTCCTGCAGCTGGCTTCGGGTCAGCGACCACCACTGCCTTCCCTTTATCGATCCTACTCGAACCGCCATGCTCGAATTTTGACGGAAAGTTATGATACAGTACATGTGTAAAACTTACAAGGAAAGGTCCTGGTTAAAAGAAAATCACCAAGAATAAAGTCAAATTACCTACTTACCCGCAGACTCTAGGCAATCCCGCGCAATGTTTCCTGCTCTCTGACACTTGTAACAGACACCTGATGCAGCGAAACACTCTCCGTAATGATGGCAATTGCATTTATGGCAAATGGGGTAGTCTCTGGGCTTGCCCCCAGACTGATTGCCCTATTTAAAATCCGTCTTCCGCTTTTTACTCCAGCGGTCCCTTGTCTGATTCTTGTCCTGCTGAAATGGTGGCCCACCATGAGGCCGCTTGGGGTGGAAACTATCGTGCCTTTGAACTCGTTGTTGGTCGTCCTTTAATTTTCTTGTCGTCTCCACCAGACTTCTGTAATTGGCATTGACCATGATCATCAATGACTGTCTCAAAGAGTCTCGCAGGCCATCAACAAAACGGTTGCACTTCTCGGCTTCATCTCCTTGCATCGAGCCCTCATAACGAGATAAATAAGTAAGTTCACGCTCGTACTCGGCAACAATCTTATCGCCCTGGAAGTGTCTTAGATACTTCTCTTGGAGACCTCAACGAGCGGAAGGGGGCACAAACCGGTTCGCGAGAGCCCTAGAAAAATCGCCCCAAGTAAACATATCTGTTGTACGACCTGACAAGATAAATGCCACATTACGCCACACTAATGATAATAATTTCTACTAAAAGAGGGAATTAACTTGATGTCTTACCGGCAGGATCATCTGCTAAATACTTAGTTCACCAAATTTTTGCCTCACCCCGAAGAAGAAAAGTCGTTAGTGGAACCTTTTTATTTTCAGGACACTCCATCACATTCAGCAAATATCTGGTGTTTGCAATCCAATCATCTATATCCATCAGGGTCCCATCTCTACTGTAGTTGGAAGGGTGAAGGTCTCTAAAATTCCTTATGTAACTATCCATACCGCCCCCCCATGACTACCGGTGCAAGGACTGGTGATGGGACTGGAGCTGGGATCCCTGCATGCTGACCTTTCTGAAACTCCAATAAATCTACAGCTACTGCCTTGACAATCTGGGTTGTTAAATCAGCTGGTTCTGATGTTGCTGGTGCGGGTGACGCTGGTGGCGCATCAACATCCCTCATGGCGATATCAGGAAAGGGTCCTGAAGAGTGGGTTCCCCCGCTTCACTGATTCGAGGAGGAGCCTAAAGGACATAAAAAAGGAATTATTTTACAAATTACATATCTGAAAAAATCCGCTACTGAAAGTATTTTCATACACCCGTGAAATTAAGAGTTAGACAAACTCGATGACTCTACTGGCGAGAGTTTGATTCTGACACAACCCTATGACTTTGTGAATTTTCTGGGTCCAGGGGTTCTAAACTTGACTTTGATACCAATTGAAACACCTCAACCTAGTTTAACAGGAAATTAGCAGTCCGGACGGGCCCGCTATAAACAGTAAACTAAGTAACAATATATATAAACTGGTATAAAGTAGATAAAAATTGAAAGTGCTCATGGTAAACTAGTAAGAAAAACTATGGACAAAAGTGTACCTTGTCATGTTGAATTCACAAAGCCAACTAAAACTGCATATAACAACACTAAGAGACTGAAATACTGTCAATCTGAATTAAACCGATATATCAACAATAAATAGAGTACAATAATGCATAATTGTTGGGTATTATATCCACAATTATCCTGATTTGAAGAAATGTCCCTTGAACTAAGATGAATTGAGTTGTATTTGATGCTCTCTATTTAGTTATGTGCTTGCAGGACTATATTGTCAAGTACAACCCAGTGTCAGGTTACAGCGGGTTATGAAACACATGACTATACAATATAATCCTTCATTGTGTAGGCCAATGTGTTGACTCACGTATAATATCTCTATTGGGGTGTACTTCTATCCCAAGTGTATTAGAAAGATCAAGGAAGGACAAGGACCTGGAATCAGAAGAACAGAATTTTACCCAAGTTAAATTCGTCGAGTATAGTAAGGGATATTCGTCGAATTCGTCGAGTATACTCATAGGTACTCATCGAATTCGTCGTGTATACCTACTGGCACTCGTCGAATTCGTCGTATTTACTTAGGGTAAAATCTCTGAGATTTGGAAAATCAGTTAAGTAAAAATCGTCGAGTATCATCAAGTATACTCGTCGAATTCGTCGAGTGTATCTTCCGATATATACATGTCGATACACGCCGAATTCGTTGAGATTCATTAGGTATATCTTTGAGTTTCCGAATTTACTTCTCTAGAATTTTCTAAGTCAGATTCGTCGAATATCGCTTAGCTCATGCGTTGAATGCGTCGAGTGTATCAGCCGATACTCGTCGAATTCGTCGAGTATGTCAGCCGATACTTGTCAAATTCGTCGAGTATGTCAGCCGATACTCGTCGAATTCGTCGAGTTTGTCTTCTGCAAAGCCTTGAGTTATAGATTCGATCGGGCTGAAATTTTCCAAGTAAATTTCGTCGAGTTAATATGCAACTCGACGAGTATACTCGGCTATACTCAACGATACTCGACGAATTATACTTAGGGTTATTATTTCCTCTGATTTCAAATTTCAGGCTCGTTCTTCCCGATCGCCATGTACAGTGATTTACGCACGTCTCCGGATGGAACTTCTTTTCTATTCGTTACAGAAGGAAGATTCGTGTGTATATATATATATATATTTAGGGTGGATTTTCCATCAACCCTATTCGTGCTCAAATCAAATTGAGAACTTCCGATCAAAAAGATTCCGTCGGCTCCAGTCCGTATCTCGCAAATCTGCTCGGCCGACGACTGTGCTGTACGAATCAATCTTCCTCAACCTAATCGACTGGATCGTTGTTCTCTGAAGATTCTGATTCTCTCAGATCTAGTCGATCCGTGATTCCAGATCAAAGTCTTTAAAGCTTTCGGATTTTCCGTGTTCTCCAAGACACTCAAGATCAATCTTTTCGAAGAACGACGGATTGAAGACTTTAGATCTAAATAAGATTATTTGTAATCCTTATTGTGTAAATCTTTTTTACTTTTGTCGGAGGTTTTTCCCTCCGAGTTGTAGATCAGTGTTTGGATCGAGTTGTAGATCCGTGTTTGAGTCGAGTTGTAGATCCGTGTTTGGATCGAGTTGTAGGAGAGTTTGTTTTCCGAGTTGTAGGAGCGTTGTCTCCGAGTTGTAGGAGTTGAGGCTCCGAGGTGTAAGATTCGTTGCAATCTGAGTTAAATGTGAAGTTGCCGAATCTAGCCCTTCGTGGTAGATAGACGAGGCGGGACAGTGGACGTACCCAACTCGGGGAACCACTATAAATCTTTGTGTTCTGTGCGCTTAATTTTTCAGTTATTTTTATTCCATGAAAAGACTCAGAACTCACCTATTCACCCCCCTCTAGGTGATTTAGGTTGACACTAGATACTTTCAATAATGTCTGCAAGTAAAGTACAACACAAGCGGTACAACTGAAAATGATTGACGACAACGACAACTGCACCGCCTATCCTAAGAGCTTCCCCTGACCTGAGTCCGCTGTAAAAAAAGTTTCAAATGGGTCAGACCCACTGAAGAGTAAGAAAAACTAATTCCTCCATCAACATTAACAAAAATTGTAAATGAATATTACTTGAATTAAAAAATATGCATGATTTTTCTAACATTAACTTGACACTTGAGTTCATGATCATACATAGAATCGACCTACTGTGTGTTCTGACACATCCTTTTCTTAACTGTTTAGGTTGTTGATTTCTGAAATTTTAGAAATGTAAATTTCAACAAGTTTCATTACTATCTTATTAAATCTCGTCACTAACGCCGACTGTGCACAAACTTATAACTGCAGTCTGAGTGGAAATCTTGATGGTGCCCTGAACTGGATGTCCCTCAAGTGGAACACAGGCTCCTATATGAGGAGATCCATATATGTAACAAGGGTCATTGACCCTAAACTTGAAACTCGAGTGGTGGCCTACTGGCCCTGAGAACACGATGGTGTGCCTCCATCAGAAACACGGGTGTAAACCTTTCTCGCCACTTTTCTATATTTTTTTAGACTAGTGTTCGGTGAGTCAAACACGGGATAACGTTCCAGTTAAATACACTGGGCTTGGGATTTCCATGAAACTTAATCTGCTAAAATTAGCCTAAGCGTACCTATCTGTTTGACTTGGTTCTAACTATAGAAATTAGCAACTTTTAAATGTGTATACTGACATAATTAAAATATGAATTTAAATAGTCTGAAATGTTCTACTAAAAGGAGTCAAATTTCTTACGGTCTTATTGGTGAGTTCTCGTTCCAATAATTCTGATCGCCATGAACTTCTCCAACAGGGACGAGAACTCCCTTCCCTAAGACTGGGGAAACCCTAAAATAAAACCCTAAAGGAAATTTCTAACATTAGAAACGACCCCCAACTGGTATAATCCTATAGTAGGAACCAAATAGCTTGAAAAAAATTTCAAAAACAAAGGTCTCACCTTGACCCGAAGTTAAAAGTGTATCTTCACAGATTCTTAACTCCAACGTTTCTTCCCAAAATCTGAATTTCAATTGAAAACTCAATTTAGCCACTTTACCCCACTAGGGTTTCAATGGAAATTACTCTAAATGACGACCATTGACTAATTATGGAAAGTGAGAACGCAAATAAAGGCGTTACCTCGATCTAACAACGATTAGATCCCAAAATAAGCGATTGATTTCTGATTGCGGAAGACCTAGTACTCCGATTCCTAAATTAGGGCAAGAGAAAACAAAAGGGTAGTCAAAGTTGACGTCTAAATTCAATAACTTCCACTAGAAAATGTAAGATAGTGAGGAACAATACTCACCGGAACCAAAAACGGTGTTTCTGAAACTTTTCCTGCCGGCTGTGGTTGAAGATCTATCTCACACAGCACTATGAAAGAAGGAGAGGGCCGACTAGGGCTGCCGAGGAAGGGGTAGAGGCCGTCACTTGATTCCGGCGAAGGAGTGGTCGATCAGGGCTTCCGGCTCTTCCCGCGCAGTTACGGGAGACAGAGGAGACGCTGCTTGAGCGCGGAAATGTTTCCGCTCGGTTGAAGGGGTGGTTTTCCGCGATATTGAGGGAGTGCGAGACTTAATGCATGAGCGGCATTAAGAGGGGTTCGATTTTAATAACCGAAACATGAGTGGGTGGGGGTGGGGGGGGGGGGTGAACCGATACCAAAATAATAGATGGGTAAAATTCTGGTTTCTCTACCAATTTCGATTGTGTCATTGAACCCAAACAATGTGAAAATCTCAGCACATCAAATTCCCACAGACTTCTAAATCGCGCCAATCACTTCAATAAAAATTTGCGAAATAAAATCGCGCGAGTACTTAAATCATAGCAATCCATTTGAATCATTAATATTTACGTGCCGACATCACAACCATTGATTTTTGGTGAACAATAACATTGACTAAAACAACTTGATACCTCCACATGACGCCGACTCGATTAATTTTTCTCGCGTTCGTTCCTTGAAATTTAATTTAATGCGTCATCAATAATTTGGGATGTTACAAATCTTCCCTCCTAATAAATTTTCGTCCTCGAAAATTACAAACATACCTGAATCGAAGAGGAGCGCATAATCTTCATTACCACGGAGTTCGTACTCTCTTCCCAAGTATACTCTAAACGGCCACAATTCATCCAATGGACCTTAACAAAGCGGTTCTCTCTGCTCCTAAGCTTCTGAATCCTTGAGTCCACAATCCGTACTGGCCGGATACGAATATTCAGGATATTTACTAAGTAACCCATGCAACTAAAATAGGATATTGAGAAACTTGGCCTGATAAGTATAAAGTTTCATATTAATTTTGTTTGAGAATTTCGAATGATGATGAAATCTCTATCGAGCTTGTCGGACGGTCATGATAATTCAATTTCTCAGTTGTAGTGAATGAATTTATATTATTGTTTAAGCAATGAATTCATCTCTGTTGTAGTGAATTAATTTCGAATGAATTTATATTAATGATTAAGCTTGGAGAATGTAGCAGCTCTTGTATGCCCTACTATCTTTTTACCTATTACTGCACCACCCGTTCTGTCAGCCACTCTTCTCCAGCTATTACTTCAGCCGGCCTCTCCCCAACTAACACTTCCACTCCAGATCTCTTCAGTCACCATTCTACGGGAAGACAACCACCACGACCATTATGGTTCGTTGATTCTGCCTCTACGTAAGAAACGCCACCCTGAAAGTATAATCATCTTTCGCATTATCAGTGAGCACGATGGAGGCTTGCCTATCAATGAATCCTCACCTCCTGCATCACACTACAAAGAATTATTTTTGGGAGAAATCAAGAAGTTGGATAACCCACTTCACAAATTTCTCTAGAGCTTTAGGACAAGCTCAAAGTTAATGAGGGTTTGGTATGCTATGGAATCACACGATCAATTATCCGTTATTTCTTTTGTTTTATTAGTGTTTTTGCAGTTTTTTCATGTAAGGGTATTTTGGTAATTAGTTGGAGTACCTAAGTCTATTTAAAGACCCTTTGTGCTATGTAATGGTAGGAAAGAATTATTGTCCTCTTTTCTCTTTATAGTTTCCTCTCTGCCTTCTTCCCCCCCCCCCCCCCTCTCCCTAACCGGTACCCCATCTAGGACATCACGAGGTTGAGCCTGACTCCTATGCCGTCTCCCATGGGTCGAGCTCTGTTCCCTTCAAACAACTCCCCGTGTATCTCTGACGTCCCCGCCACTCGGGCGCTATCTCTAGCCACCTCTATGGTGAGCCTCCGATTACGTTATGGGATCCCCGGGCACTAACAGCAACAACAACAACACTCAAGCCTTTATCCCACTATAGTGGGTTCGGAGTATCGTGCGCCATATTAATGTTCTGCGTGATCATACATGATTTTTATGACCCCCAGCTCATTTGCAATGAATAGTGCATTAGAATTTAGAAGAATGCATTATACATTCTTTAGAAATGAGGAACAATTTATCTGCTTTAAGATGAACTCCAGCCTTGAAATGTGTGCATAGACTCATAAAGCAATCAAATTCCATTTCAAATGCTTAAATTATTTTAGCTACAGTTAATTAAAAAGACATGTTAAAAATATATAGACAATATTCGCTTTGATGACCACTGCTTTGAAGCTCTGCATATATAGATATTTGTTATGTGCCACCATTCCAACTTCTTAGTTTTCTTTGTTAGTTACATATAAATTCATTACCAAACTAATTATGGGCTCCATTTATGTCTTTCTACTGTAGCTTCGCGGCAGGGCTGGCAGACAGGGTGATCCTGGTTCAACAAGGTTCATGGTGAGGTAATTTTCTTTCATCATAAAATGTTCCATCAAATATTTGAGCAATAAGTACTGTATGATACTGCATGTAAAGACATTCACGAATTAAGCGTATACACATTGATTATTTTTCTCCTTTGTCGGTGATAAGTCTCATTGCTGATCTTATTTTTAATGTCGTGAAGATCCTTCTTGGAACTGTAGTGTTGTCTGGAGTTGGATCCTCCGATAGTTCTTGAAAGACTGATGTAGAGAACTTGTACTCACCAGTGGCTGATTATACACTGTTGTTCAAAGGTTTTAGGGCATCCAGCATTCGAGCATTTAATAAAATAGAGAAAAATGGTTCCACGAATTTTATCGGTTGCTGGGTGTGCAGGTACTGATTGCTTTATTATGTTAATATGGTGTCAAAGGTCAATTTTCAGGATTTTATATGCTAAAGGTTGGCAGTTTCTTTTTGTTGTTGGTGGCTGTGCTTCTCCCTACTTTTTGTTTCCGTACGTTGTGTTAACCGGCATTGTTGGTCAGTGCTCCTTATGTTCATAATCCAACCTGCATCACTACATGTATGTTCTTTGTGCATGCATCTTGCCTTTGTTGCATTTTTGGTGGATTCTTGGTCCGAGCTAGCACTTCAATCATTGAATTAGTAAGTTATGTGGTGTTTTCTTCCTATGATATTGCGTTTTGGGGGAATCGGTTTCTGATCATGCATATTCTACTATTCTTTTTTTTGTTTTCCTTGTCTGTTCTTACAGATGTTCTTCGCATCTGCGTGGAGTGCACCAATGGACAAAGATTTTTTTTTGTATATAACATGAATGTCTTGGGAAATTCAGGAAGTTTTAGTCAGCCGATACTATTCGATGTTGTTCACACTCATCACACTGTACTCCCTACCAGGAAGTTAATTGGAAAGAATAACTTCCTATTATGGTAGAATGTTGGATTGATGATCTTAAACGGAAAGGGTAAGATTGATCTTCTGGCTATGGATCCCCCTTCTGCGACTACCAAAGTACGTAAAGTGTGACCCATGTCTGATGCCATTATTGTGTACACTATGTGGGAGACTATGGAGGTTCAGATGTCTGAATGGTCTCTCACTGTTCCGTGGTCAAGCCGTTATGGAACTATCTCGGTATGCTTACTCTAGGAGGAACAATGCGAGTGAAATTTACAAGGTGTCTCGTTCTTGGAACAGCCGTGCTATGGGAATTCACTTCATTTCTGAATTTGTTGGGAAAAATTCTGTTGATTTGATGATACAAATTCAGTTGATGATACAAATTCAGTTGATGATAAGACAATAAAAATAATATTTAGAAATATCTTGTGCAGGAATTGTTGAGCATCGAGTTCTAGTAATCAAGCATAGGAAGGATCGTCGAGCTTCAAGCAGGAGAAAGATCGTTGACCGACAATAATCAAGCTTCTGCTTAGCTGATCGTCTGGCATGAAGCTGTTTGTTGAGCTTTAAGCAGATTTGCAAAGGAATTGTTGAGCAATTTACTTAATCGTCAACCAGCAAGCAGTAAGAAATACTGGAGCTGATTTTTTGACTTACTGTAATCTTCGAGCAATTATACTCTACTTAATCTACGAGTGCCGAGCAGCATGTTGATTGCCGAGCACCAAGCACCATGCTATCTGAAGAGGCAAGGATTGCTGAGCGAGAAACCACCCACTTAAGTGTCAAACAGTGACCAATAATGATCATCGACCATCAAACTAGGTCGATGAACCGGGTTTGAAACAACTGTTTGAATATATCTGTTGAAATAGAGTCATTACATTAGATAGAAAAGAGTATAGTTGTTGTTCTGGAAGTATATATAGCAGTCTAATGAAATATGGCCATGTGAGAGCTGCGTACTCTCATAGGAGGATTCATCTTCATTATCAAACTCTGAAGTTCTTCATCTACAAAAGGATGATAAAATCCATACTAATTATCAAAGATTTAAGAAGTTTTAGTCTACACCTGAGCCTCCATATTGTGGAAAAGAAAGAAGCATCATTCATCCAATAAGTTTTTAGAAGTTTTCTTTCAAATAACTATATTGTATTCTCTCTGAATTGGGCTGTAGTTGGTAACTGGACAATCCAGTGCGGTTTTATGCTGCAGTTGATAGCTAGACAGATTAGGGACTTCATGTAGAAGCTGATAGTCATAGGAAGTGAAATATAACTGCTTTTGAAGACGGATTTCACGAATTGTGGAAGTGTGAGATACCATTAAGTTGGGAACTGCTATATAAGTTTATGTCTCTCCTCTCTATAGCTTAGTTGTTTTTGTTAAAATAAGTTACATAAAGGGCCCATTCAAGTGCCCATTCTTATATGTAGTGTTTAGTTGTGAAATTTAACTTGACAAGGAATAAAATCTATATATTTTATTGTTCCTTTTCATTTATTGTGTCTCTCTACATGATATCTGAGGCATAACATTTTCCGGACATTGACATTGCATGATTGAGTCTCTGCTCCCGAGATTTTCTTAAATTCCGCCCGCTATTAGCTTCTCCATTCCGTCTCCGACTGCTATCAACTTCTCACTTCTCCCATTTGAGCTCGCTAGGTACTCAACGTTCGCTCTTGCTCACCATTCTCAGCATCCAAAGCTCGCTGCAGCGTGCTCCCTTTGTCGAGCTCCCGGTGCCTCCTTGTCGAGCTCCTTGCCGAGCTCCTATTTGTCGCGACCTCCTTGTGTCCTCCTTGACAAGCTTTTGTTGCCTCCTTGTCGTGCTCCTGGTACCGAGGTCCTCCTTGTCGAGCTCCCGGTGCCTCCTTGTCGAGCTCCTTGCCGAGCTCCTATTTGTCGCGACCTCCTTGTGTCCTCCTTGACAAGCTTTTGTTGCCTCCTTGTCGTGCTCCTGGTACTGAGGTCCTCCTTGTCAAGCTACTGTTTCCTCCTTGCGATCTTCTGGTGTCGAGGTCCTCCTTGTCGAGCTCTTGTTTGTTGTAACCTCCTTGCGACCTCCTTGTCTATCTCCTATTGCCTCCTTACTGATCTTCTGGTGTTGAGGTCATTCTGTTGGCGAGCTCTTATTCACGAGCTCTCCCGCTGTCGAGCTCCTGTTTTTCGCGACGTCCTTACAACCTCCTTGTCGAGCTCTTGGTGTTGAGACCCTCCCATTGTCGAACTCTTATTCACGAGCTTTCTCTTTGCCGAGCTCTTTTCATGAGCTCTTCCGGTGGCGAGGTCCTCCCGTTGTCAAGCTCTTATTCACGAGCTCTCCCTGTCGAGTGGGTTTGGACACACCTGCTGGTTCTTCTACATCCTTCCTGGATCTTGCTCCGTCTCCTTCTGATGTACGGGATGAATTAAAGATTGTCACTATCTCTCTCAATGTGAAGAGAAATATCGTGGAATGGGTGCACTCTGTGCAACGTGTTTTCCAAACCAAGGGGCTACTCAATCATGTTTCACGCACTCCTCCAGCTGAACCTACGGACCAGTGGCTCCTAGACGATGGTCGAGTTTAGTCGTTGCTTCTCAACTCGATGGAGTTTGAGCCCTATCGGATGGCCATTTACCATGAGATTGCCAAAGCTATGTGGAACGATCTTCAGTCTCTGGGCAGGACAGTCTCCAACACCTCTTTGATATCTTTACTGGCCTCTAGACAGTTCACCCTGACACTACTAGTGACCCAACTTCCTTTGTGGTGACGTCCAAGAACCTTGTTAAGGCCTGACATCAACACCCCCCCCCCCATTCTTGAATTTCTTCATCCAGCGAGCGCAGAAGGAGGCGGTTGGCATAGCTCTCATGATGGCCCGTCTATCTCCGCATCTTCAGAGTATTCATGCGGCCATTCTATCCTCGCCCACCGTTCCTTCTTCTTCTGATGTGTGCTCTATGTTTTTTAAAGTTTCTCTACCCCCTGATGTTGTGTTACCTCCTTCACTTGCCCTTCAGGGACCCTCCCTAGTCCTGTGCTCTCCTTCTGGGTCTCGGGCTGGTCGTCGGGGCTCTCGCAGCGACAAATATGTTGGTCGCCCTCGCTCGCCTAGGTCCACTACTCAAATTTGTACTTACTGTGGCTGGTCAAGTCATACTAAGGCCACAGGTTTCAAGAAACTCGGATTCCTGCCGCCCTCACCCGCCGTACCTCATACTTATCATGTGGTGGATGTCCCTTCCACCTCCCGCACCGAAGTTGACATCCTGCACTAGGAACTCCAACAACTACGTGAGATGTTTACTCGGGCCTCTAACTCCTCCGCCTCTAACTCCTCCGCCTCTACCTCCTCTACAGGTATCTCATATTTTCCCATAGCCCGGTGTGTATCATGGACTCTGGGGCCACTTACCGTATTACCCCACATACCTTTTCGGTATTCGGATGACCCGTCTCCCAAATTTATCACGATGGATAATGACGATATCACCCCCGTTTGCGACTTTGGCAATACGCCTCTTGCTCCCACTCTTCCTTTCCGCCCCTCCTTCATGTTCCCCGCTCTCTGTTTCATCTTCCTTCTGTAAGTCGTTTAACTTAGAATCTTGATTGTCTAATGTTGTTTTCCTCTTCTTTTTTTGTCATGCAGGACCGACGAACTCAGAATATCATTGGTAATGGATGCTTATCCCATGAGTTGTATACTCTGGATCTTCCCTCCTCGCCTCTCACTTTCGTCACCTTTATTGATTGACATCGGCCTCTCGGGCATGCTCCTCTTCCTATCCTCAAATGGGATCTCCTTGATTTTCCTTTTTCTGATTTTCAATGTGAATCATGTATTTACGGGAAAAACCATCATTTTACTTTTTCTCTGCATTATACTATGAGCGCTGCTCCTTTTGATTTAGTGCATTCTGATGTTCGGGACCCCTACAAAACGGCTAGAGTATCTGGTGAGCGCTATTTTGTCACTTTTATTGATGATCATTTTCGCCTAACTTGGCCTTAAACGATGAGTGACTGCTTTAAGTTACTCATCTTCCGCTCGTTGCTCGCCAAAACTAAGATCGAGTTCTTGCGGTACTTGAGAATTCTTTGCATAGATAATGCACGTGAATATACTTGTCACAATTTTTAGGACACCTGTGCTGCGATGGGGATTCTTCACCAAACCTCACCTCCTCGAGGTTGCGAGGTTCGTCATGTTCCAAATACTAGTTCCTAATGTCTACTGGCATTTCGTAGTTTCTACTGCGTGTTATCTCCTTAACCGCATGCTCTCCTTTGTCCTAAACTTTGTGATGCCCTTTTCCATCCTCTTTCCCTCTACCTCCCTCTTTGTATTGACACCTCATGTCTTCGATTGTGTGTTATGTCTACCAAATTTGCCCCGTTGTGGACAAATTGGCACCTCGTGCTATTAAGTGTATGTTTGTTGGTTATTCTCGCACTCAGAAGGGCTACGTTTGCTATTCCCCCCTCTACCCAGAAATTCATCACCTCCGTTGATGTCATCTACAATGAACATGACCGTTCCACCACTCCGACATGCCATTATCTTCCACCCCCAGCCTACCACATACTCACGCGCCTTCTACCACCGAACCTTCTCCTCTGCTTCCCTCTCCTCCAGCTTTGTCTCTCCCCTTGCTACCTCCTATTTGTGTCTACTCGTGATGCCTTCTTCGTTTTACTCCCCACTAGAGCCTCTCCTACCGGTTGATACTCCACCGACCATTGATCTGACATCGACATCCACTGCTCAACCTATTTTAAATTATGTCTCGTTGCATCGCTTATCTCCGTCGCTCAACAGGTTTGTAACCTTTTTGTCCTCTATTTTCGCCTTTTTTCTCTACAGGAGGCTCTTCAACATCTGGGGTGACGGGCTGCAATAGATGAGGAAATGACTGCACTTTGGGCAATTACATGTGAGACCTTGTTTCTCTTGCTTTTGGCCACACTCCTGTTGACTCTAAGTGGGTTCTTCACTGTGATGCACAACCCTGATGGGACAGTTGAACGTCTGAAAGCTCATCTGGTTGCTCGAGAATTCACTCAGCAACACATCCTGGACTATGAGGAGACATTCTCATCGTTGCAAAGTTGAATATTGTCTGGGTTTTGATCTCCTTGGTCGTTCATCTATATTGGTCATTGCATCAACTGGATATCAAAAATACTTTCTTATATGGAGACCTGACTCAGTCTGTTTACATGCAGCATCATACTGGTTATGAGACCGCGTGGGAGTCTCTTGTTTGCTACTAATTAAAATCTCTCTATGGTCTCAAACACTCTCCACGGGTCTGGTTTGACAAGTTCAGTCGGGTCATTCACGATGACGGCTTCACCCAAAGCTCGGGCTGCTCGACTGACTTCTCTCTGTTCACCTGTCATTGCTCAACAAACACGGTGATACTTTTGGTGTATGTCAATGATATCCTTATCACAGAAGATTATCTTGATGGTATCACAATGGTCAAGAAGCACCTGACGTCCAAATTCCAGACGAAGGATTTGGGGCTCCTCCGATACTTTTTGGGCATCGAGGTGGCCCGTCGTCCTGATGGAATCATTTTGTCCCAAAGAAAATACTATCTTCACCTACTTTATGATACTGACTACTCTGAATGCAAGCCTGCTGACACACCCATGGATGTCAATCATAAGCTCTGCTCTCACGTTTCTGACTCTGATCGGCTCCTCCCCAACCAGATTACTGTCGTCGACTGGTGGGCAGACTAATTTATCTTATAGTTACAAGATCTGATATATCCTTTGTTGTTGGGGAGGTCAGTCGTTTCATGCATGCTCCATGGATTTCTCATCTTCAGGTGGTTGAGTGTATTCTTCAATACTTGAAAATGCATGAATCCAAATTGATTTTTCGAGATGTTAGTCTCCCGTCTTACTCTTTTTTTTACTCGTTCTCATAGTTTCACGGTATGAATCATCAATTTAATTCTTCTGTAATTAACATAATTTTGTATATCTCCTTTGTTCTTATACAAAAGTGATGTAATCCCAAGTTGAGGTTTTGGTAATTCAAATATTTTGAGCAAAATATAATTTGTGATATAAAATAAGGTTAGGGTTTTGAGAGATAAGTAGATTTTTTTTAGTTTGAAATAGGGTCGAGCGGCCAAAATTGAAGTTTTGCACGTGAAATCACTCCCTAATAACAAACTTCACAAAACCGTTAATCGTTATTTGACGAAGTTCCCTTGAGCATTTATCAATTGGAATCGTCGCGAGATTTGTAACTCCACAAGCAAAACAACACGCAAATAATTTATAGAATAACGGTAATAAAAGCAACGTGAACGTTCGAGGCAAGCTTAAGTTAATTATGGAGTTGTATAAAAATTACGCTAATAAATGGAGCAAGAGATTTGGCGAAATTACCCAAGTAAGAAGTTAGCTCGAGTCAAATTTATCGACAACACTGGATCTGAATTGAACGAAGGGTGTTTCAAGCGCAACCGACCAATTGGAAGGATTGTGCACACTGTTGGCGGGCTTGATCAGGTGGAGGGGAGCCGAAAGGGACCCGCTGGAATGCGTCCAACAAGGATTCCTCTTATCGCCGGAATAGGGCGCAGTAGTCGACGACGAGCTGGAGGAGGAAGGGTCCTGCGTCAGATTGGGCGGAGTCGCACCCCGCGTTGCTGTAGTCGTCGGAGGAGAAGTCTACTGCTGCGCGCTCGCTGGATCTGGAGACTCTGCGTCGGCGGAGGGGTTGAATCCGCCTAATTCGTGAACGGGAGGGACGATCACCGGGCTAACAGAGGAACAACAGTCTTGTCGTTGTCTGTATTTCCCTGGCCGACTTTTTTTGTTCCCCTGGAGGGTTTTTTAAGAAGAAATCAAGCACTTCCCCCCTCCATTAATTTCCAAAACCAAATAGAATAAACCTCATCAGCCCAAATAGAATAAAACTGGATTTCTAAACCTCATCAGCCCAAATAGAATAAAACTGGATTTTATTTGTTACTTTAATTTTCATATTGAGATATATTTTATGCCTCTCATTTGGATTTTATTCTCTCTTTTGACTTTATGCCGACATAATCAATTTAAGCTTGCGCCTTTCGCCAGAGCTACTCACATTACCGGTACCAAGATTCTTTCTCTTCATTAATTTGACATCCTTTTTGACTTCAGTATCTTATTGAAAAAACAAGTAAGCCACAAAATTCTTTCATTCCCTAGACATTTTCATATTTTGATGGGTATATCCTCTGGCTTAACCGCCTTTCCATTTTTTATCTTCTTTAAAGTATCGTTTACCTCTGATACTTGAATTTTACGATAAAAAATTGTGTTTCTATACTACTCTGATTTACTTAACTCTTTCAAGTTCAATTCATTGTCTTTTCTTTCGTTATAGAGTTGATAAAAGTATCTTTTCCATCGCTCTTTAATATCCACGTCATCCATCAAAATTGTATTTGTTTCATTCTCTATGCATTTTTTTTGGCTTAAATCTTGTCTTCCTTTATCTAGCTCGAATAATTTTATGTATGTCACGCTCTCCATCTTTGGTATCTAATCTCTTATAAAATTATTTATAAGCTTGCCTTCTTGCTTTTCTTACTGTATGTTTAGCTTCTTTTTGGGCGACATTATACCTGGCTAATTTTTCATTATTCCTACCATTGTAGAGTGATTTATAGCTGACCCTCTTTGCCCTCACTTTATCTTGCACTTCCTCTTTCCACCACTAAGATTCTTTATTTGGAGGGAATCAGGACCAAGCATTACACCATATTTATTGGACCGCTCTACTTTGGAGGGAATCAGGAAGTCGAGATATGACAAGCTCATCTTGCACAAGGTTAAGCGAAGAGAGCACCAATCTATTAGCTTGTGTAGGTGTTGCATAAAAAAACACATCGGTTCCATTCATAACAAGTGTTGTACACCAAGACTGTGTAGTAAGCGGAACAAAATCGTCCAAGACGTTGCTCCTCTCCACTTCCATGAGGCCCATGAGATACCCTACTACCACTGATAATAGGGCCACTGGAATTTCACCTCTCTATGCACTGTTGTGAGAACATTTGTAGAAAATTTACATAGTGAGAAATGATGATCATGAGACTCTGGGTTTCAAGCCCCGGCCTCAAAAAGTCACAGAAGCTCAGCCGGTGATGAGGACCAGTTTAGAGCTCCCATATCTAGGAGGTCTGGGGTTTATGCCCCGACCTTAACAACCCACCATTGGAATTAGCGGTTGCGGCCATTCAGATCCGCGATGGGTTGGGTCACTGATCTGCAGACCTGTAGCGCACCCACAGTAGATCGGGGTGTTACAAAAATAGTGGAACACCCCAGTCTACTATGGGTGTGGTACATGTCTGCAGGACAGTGACCCCAACTCAGCTCCACAGATCTGATTTGCCGCAACCGCTAATTCCAATTGCGGGTTGTTGAGTTCGGGGCTTGAACGTCGAACCTCCTAGATAAGGGAGCTCTAAACGGGTCCTTATCACCAACTGAGTAGCACCACGGTCTACTATAGGTGCGCTACAAGTCTGCAGACCTGTGACCCCAACCCATCTCCATGAATCTGATTGGTTGCAGCCGCTATCACCAACTGAGCTGTATCGCACCCACAGTAGACCAGGGCGTTACATAAAAAGTGTAGCTTAGTTAGTGATGAGGACCAGTTTAGAGCTAGCTCCCTTATCTAGGAGGTCTGGGGTTCAAGCCCCAGCCTCAACAACCCACCACTGAAATTAACGGTGGTGGCCAATCAGATCAGTGGAGATGGGTTGGGGTCAGTAGTCTGCAGACCTATAGCGCACCCACAGTAGATCGGGGGTTACATAAAGATTGCCATTAGAGGCATGCCAAGGCTTACCGACATAGTGGGTAGTCGCTCCTGGATTGCTTGCCCCGCAATGAAAGAACACATGGGAATGGACTGCAGAAACCACTGAAGATCCTTCCACTCCATAGTAGATCAAAGCACTCCTCCCCAAAGAGAATCATGACTTCAGTCGGTGAATATCTTTGAGCTCACTCGCGCATAGATTCGGCCAATTCCATTGCCCCTGATCAATAATGGAGCAGAGTGCACAACCAAACTAGTTCACATAGGGTCATGTGGAAAAACATCGAGTAATCTATCAAAATGATGCCAATGGTTTGTCCACAAGTACGTTTCATATGCATCACAAATACAATAAACAAATGAGAAATATATATGAGCATGTAGGAGTAGAAATTGCCTCCATCTCCAAGAACACTTGTTCGTAGGTTTGATCTCCTGCAAATGCTTGCGCCTCAGGTAGGTGTGTTTGGTCCAACAAGCCCAGAGGGATCTACCTGAATCTAAGTGAAGATGCTAAATATATCTAGTCATAAGAGCTCTATGATAGGATAATATAGGCTTGATGGGAGGACCCCTTTATCCCAAGGCAAGCATACTTCACCCTACATTAATTTCCAATGGCCTCTTTGATTTGTGTCATACCATAGGGTCTTGCGCAACTATCTATCGATCCCATCAATGATAGCTTGAGGAAGAATGAATATTCCCTCCCAATAGGAAGGTAGTTCACATAGAACCGACTTGATCAATATAAACCTACCAGTGTAACTGAGAGTGCTGTTGGTCCAAGACCCAGCCCTCCTATCTATCATCTCAAGCAATGGAGCACAATCAACAACTGAAAGTCGCCAAAGAGGCACCCCAAGCTATCGAACAAGTGACCTTCCAGATAAGAGTAGACTGAAGTAATATCATCCCTATTACTGGTACTTTTTGAAAGAAAAATGTTATTCTTTCCACATTACCCTGCAAGTAAAATAGAAACAAGAAAGTATTGGTGTCCACCTTCAGAACCTCCACAGAGTGGGCATCGACCCCACAAAGTAGTAACAAACCAATCGTGAAGCAAATCATAACAATCCCATGGGCTCACAATTAGCATGATACTGGAATGAAGCATCCCCCTGCAACTTCTTCCAAATGATGCCATTAAGTACCTTCATAATAAGTACAAATAGATAGTGGGAGTGAGGGTCTCCCTTCCTAAGCCTTGAGGTACCCACAAAGAATCCCTCAGCTGATTCATGATCACATCAGAATACACAATCATCCTCACACAGTATGTCACCCAATGCACAAACAGTGGATGAATGCCCATACATGTAAGGGATGCATAGAGGATGTCTCAACTGACCATATCATGTGCCTTCATTACACCGATCTAAATGGCACATCGGGCCTCCTTATCTTTCTGATTATAACCATTTAATAGCTCTTGAATAAGTTGGATATTATCATTGATGAGTCTCCCAAGGTAAGTGATGTTTGGTTGTAGTCTACAAGATTATCAAGCCGAAGCTTGAGCTTATCCGTCATGATCTTCAAAATATCTCTATACACCAGATTACAAAAAGAGATTGGTCGAAAATCAGTTACCTTTATAAAAGTCTCCACATTAGGAACAAAAGTGCGAAGTGTTGAGTTCAGTTCCTTGGGGAAAGATACCCCTTTCGAAGGACAAAATGATACCAATCACCTCGCCTATAATGGTATCCCACACCTTGAAGAAAGGGTGTTGTAAGGTTTCAACCGACCCAGGGGCCTTATCGGCTTCCTTATGAGATAACTTGTCTTTGAAAAGATAAATGTCAAGAAGTGTTCAATGGTCCACCAACCCTCGATGGCCAAGTCTAGAGAAGTAATTCTCCAAAAATCATGTCATCGACTTCCCTTGGTCAGTGGTAAAAGGACCTATCGGCCTTCTACAATGTTGTAATCTACTACAATGCTGTAATCTTTAAGCTAACCAGCTTTGGCTCGTCACTGAAAATGAACTCGGTCTTGCTCCATCGTCGTGTTGAAGAGAAACGGTGTCGACTATGTGTTTCATCATGCAAGAGGCATTATATCCAAAGGAATGGATTAAACCAGTTTTTATGCATTCTTGAAAATGTCGCGGGATGCTTCAACATTCATCGTAGCATTGCCCTTGGTCCTACTCATCTCCTTTAGCCAGAGTTTTAGCGCCTTAAATTTTTGTATAACCCCGATCATTGGATTAAGATAAATTGCACTCCGCACCCTCAAAAGTGTTGGCTCAAACCTTGTAGATAAAGCCAACACATTATTGAATATAAAAAAAGAAAGGGGCTGAGTACCTGCTTGAGCACCACACAATTTGACTATTATTCAAAGTAGACCGAGGGAGGGATTGAGTTGATTGGCTTGAAAATAAACCTATCTGAGTTGGATTAGCCAAGCCACCATCCAGCTTCCTCCAAATATACACAACTCCAGCTTGTCAATTATTCCATGTGTGAATAGGCTCCAGGATAAGGACATAATAGATATTAGAGGCAAATAATACATTCCTGGAACTCATGCATGCCAGCATCCTCAAGCCACCTTCCTTAAAGGATCTCATTCGTCTCAATGACTTCATTAAAGTCACCAAGAATACACAATGGCTGTGTCGAGACCGTTGATGAATACGTCATTGAATTGAGCCAAAGACCCGTTGTTGTTCCACTGTGTTAAACCCATAAACAAACAACACAAACACATTTGGCTGTGAGTCCGAGAAATGAATACAGTAATGAACATGTTCATCCTCATCAACAATATAAGCTGACATCTCAGAAGGATTCCAAGTCAGCCAAATATGCTTCTACACTTCATCAATATTGTTAAAGATAAGATAAAATTAACCCATTAGGGAGACCCATGTGTATTGGCCCATGTATAGTTTCTTTAGTCCCACATTGTATATGTAGGAGTCTCTCCTTCTTTCTACCTCTATATAAGTGTATGTAATCCTATTCTTTGAGAATAATACAATCAAGAGTGATTTTCTCTCTCCTGTTTTTTTCTACTTCTACATTGTATCAGAGGAATCATCCCCTTCTTGCGGTCTCCAGAGTCTATCGGCCTTCCTCTACTCGCCAACGGCCTGGCTCATCCTACATGCTCCTCTCTCTCTCTAACCGCTTGACTGTTGCGGCCTGCTTCTAACCCGCGTCCTCTTCTCTCCGTGGTTCCACCCTCCTCCCCTGGCTTCTTATAGCCTCCTCTCTCTGACTTGTGGGGCCCACGGGTTCTCTGCTTCTCGCCGCAACTTGCTCCTAGTCGCCGCGACTACCTTTTCTTCCTTCTTCTCTATTGTCGCCGCGACCTGCTCTCAGTCGCCGCGACCTCCTCTCAGTCGCCGCGACCTCCTCTCAGCCGCCGCGACCTCCTCTCAGCCGTCGCGACCTCCTCTCAGCCGCCGCCACCTCCTCTCAGCCGCCGCGACCTCCTCTCAGTCGCCGCGACCCGATCTCAGTCGCCGCGACCTCCTCTTAGTCGTCGTTGTCTGTTCTTCTCCTAAGTTGTCGCGACCTCCTCTTAGTCGCCGTTGTCTGTTCTTCTCCTAAGTCGTCGCGACCTCCTCTTAGTCTCCGCAACCTATTCTTTTCTTTTCGCCGCGAGCTACTTCTTCTCGCCGCGACCTGTTCTTAGTCGCCGCGACCTGCTCTTGTCGCCTTTTGGCCTGGGTCGCCGCGATCTCCTCTTAGTCGCCTCTATTCACCTCTTGGCCTTTCTCGCTGCGGTCTAATTCAAATCGTCGTGACCTGCTCTTAGTCTGCCGCTTGTTCCGTTCTCGCGGTCTGTTCTGCTAGCCTCCCGGCCTGTCCTCCACTGCTTGCCGCTCGGCCTGTCTCTTCTATCCGCCATGGCATCCAGTGACTCAACCGCGGCTACCTCCTCTCTGCCTTGTCGTGATGTTGCCCTGCCTGCCGATGTGCGTGATGAACTTCGCATCACCACTCTCTCTCTCTCAGTGGCAAGGCCAACTTTGTCGAATGTGCTCATTCTGTTCGTCGTGTTCTACAGACAAAGGGTCTGCTTGCTCACCTTACTCGGGTCAAACCTGCTGACCCCTCTGATGACTGACTTCGCGATGACGGCCGAGTCCAATCTTGGTTGCTTAACTCTATGGACACCGTGTCTTACCGAATGACAATGTATTACGAAACGGCTAAGGAAATGTGGGATGAGCTACACTCCCTCTACTCTGGCAAGGATATCCTCCAACACCTCTTCGACATTATCTCCCCTCTTCAATCACTGGATCATGGAACCATTGACGACTTAACTTCTTTTGTTGCAAAGGCCAGAACCCTGGTAGAGGCCTGGATACAACACCAACCTCCCTCTGCCAACCCTGCTACTCAACGGGCACAAAAGGAGGTTGTTGGGATCGCTATGATGATGGCCAGTGTTCCTAGTCATCTTCATAGCGTCCGGGCCCAGATCCTCTCCTCTTCCACTACACCCTCTCTGTCTGATCTTTGCTCAATGGTGCTCAAAGTTACACCACCTCCCGAGGCTCCGACCACTTTCTCTCCGGCTTTGCTCCAGCAACCCCTACTCCCTACTCCTGCTCCCTCTGGTTGAGGATCTTCTACTATTCGGGGAGGCCGTTTCACGTCTCGTGGTCGGGGACGTGTTGGGCGCTCTACTCTCAAGTGTACTTATTGTGGTCGTGATGGGCACCTTGAAGCTACCTGCTATCGCAAACATGGTTTGCCTCCTCATCTTACTGTTACTACGGCTGCTGCTCCTCCGGGTCCCTCTTCCACTGAGCCCCCATAATCTGCTCAGAAAGATATCCATGAACTCCGCCTACAGATACTGCAACTGCAAGGGGCTGTCAACCGTTTCTCTGGCTCGGTTGCTTCCTTCTCTACTGAAGGTATCTCCTTTCTCTCCTACAACTCTCAATGGATCCTGGGGCCACCCATCACATTACTTCTCAGAAACCTCCTCAGGACATGCACACTGAGTATCCCAAGTTTATCACATTACTCCGGTGTCTGGAGCTGCTGATCTACAACTTACCCCTACACTTTCCTTAACCTCGGTTCTGCATGTTCTGGGATCTCCCTTCAACCTACTGTCTGTTAGTAGGCTTGTTCAAGATCTTGATTGTTGTCTAATCTTTTCTCCCTCTTCTTTTGTCATGCAGGATCGTCGCACACAGACTATCATTGGTAGAGGATGACTGTCAAACGGGCTTTATCTCCTGGATGTTCTTCCCACCTCACTCTCTGTTGTTCCCTCCGTCAATTGGCATCGTCGTCTTGGTCATGCTCCTCTTCAGATTCTCAAGAAGACACTTCCTGATATCTCCTTGCAGGAATTCTCTTGAGAATCATGTATTTTTGGCAAGCAATATCGTGTTTTTTTCCCTCCTGCATGTAATCGGAGTAGTACTCCGTTTTCTTTAGTTCATTCGGATATCTGGGGTCCGTATAAAATTCCCAGTATTTTTGGTTATCGGTATTTTGTCACTTTTATTGATGACTATTCACACCTCACATGGTTTTATCTACTTCATGATCGTACTGAGTTGACTTCTGTTTTCCGTGTCTTTATTGTTGAAATACGTAAGCAATTTTCTACAACAGTGCAAACGCTTCGCACTGACAATGCTCGTGAATACACAGGTCGCAGCTTCTCCAATTTATGCACCGACTTTGGGATAATTCATCATATGTCGTGTGCATATACACCCCAACAAAACGGTGTGACCGAGTGAAAGAATCGTCATCTCTTTGATGTCACTCGGTCAATCATGCTTCAAATGCAGGTTCCCGCCAAATATTGGAATTTTGTTGTCTTTACTGCCTGCTATCTCATTAATCGCATGCTCTCCTCCATACTTAACTTTGCCTTTCCGTTCGGTCTACGCTTTCCTTCCAGGGCTCCCTTTTCTCTCACCCCTCGCACATTTGGTTGTACTTGCTATGCCCACTCTCTCGGACCACCAAGTGACAAACTTGCCGCACGCGCCACCAAATGTATCTTTGTTGGCTACTCTCGTACCCAAAAAGGGTATGTTTGCTACTCTCCCACCATCAACAAGGTACTCGTCTCCGCAGATGTTACCTTTACTGAGGATGAAAGTTTTTTCTCCAACACCTCCACGCTACCACCTTAGTCCACTCTACCACCTTAGTCCGCTATACCTCATCCGACTGTCCTCGTCACATCTCTGCCTCCCTCTTCCACTCCTCCAGTACCACCTTCACTCGACGCTCGTCCGGAACCAACTTCACCACCTCTCCCTCCTCCTCCACCTGTCTGTGTCTACACTCGACGCTCGTCCAGGATGGCAGCCTGACAGCAGCCCTCTTCTTCTCATGATCTTCTGCGCAACGACGATCCAGCACCACCCTCTACGGCTCATCCAATGGGAAACTATGTATCCCTCCATCGCCTCTCTGCACCTCTTCGCACTTTTGCCCTCTCTCTCTCCACTATTTCCATTCCTAACTCTTTGCAGGACGCTCTACAACATCCATGCTGGCGTGCGGCCATGGACGAAGAGATGACCGCTCTTTGGGCTAACCGGACTTGGGACCTTATTCCTCTCCCTCCTGATCTGTCTTGTGTTAGTTGCAAATGGGTCTTTATTATCAAACATGCTCCTGATGGAACAGTTGATCGTCTCAAAGCTCGTCTAGTGGCCAGAGGATTCACTCAGCAGCATGACTTCGACTATGACAAAACTTTCTCTCCAGTGGCAAAAGTAAATACTGTTCGGTTCTCATCTCTCTTACTGTTCACCGTCAATGACCCCTTCATCAAATGGATATCAAAAATGCTTTTCTCAATGACGATCTCCAAGAGACTGTGTATATGCATCAACCACCCGGGTTTGAGACAACGAGGTAGTCTCGTGTATGTCATCTCAGAAAGTCTATATATGGTCTCAAACAATCCCCTCGCGCCTGATTTGATAAGTTCAGTAAGGTGGTTCGCGAGATGGGATTCACTCGGAGCTCTGTTGATTTCTTTCTTTTTACTCGTCATCAAGCAACATGGACTGTCCTTCTTGTGTATGTGGATGATATTCTGATCACGGGAAACGACACCATCGAGATCCAGAACATCAACCAACATCTGAACTCCGTCTTCCAGACAAAGGATCTGGGTAATCTGCGATACTTTCTTGGACTTGAGGTTGCAAGACGACCTGATGGTCTGATCTTATCTCAACGGAAGTATTGCATTGATTTTCTACAAAGTGCGGGCTATTCTGGATGCAAACATACATATACTTCGATGGATATGAATCACAAGCTGTCGGCACATGACTCTGGGAATGACCCTGTGCTTACCAATCCGGAGTACTATCGGCGCTTGGTGGGAAAACTAATCTACCTCACAGTTACACGACCTAATATCTCATTTGTTGTTGGAGTTGTAAGCCGATTCATGCATACTCCTCGGACCTCTCATCTCCAGGCCGTCGAGCGGATTCTCAGTATCTAAAGAAGGCTTCTGTACAAGAACTTGTTTATAAACCATCGACTTCCTTATCTCTGGTTGCGTACTTTGATGCTGACTACGCAGAGTCTCTTGATGATAGACATTCCACTACTGGTTTTTGCATCTACCTCGGTGGACATCTTATTACCTGGCGTAGCAAGAAACAGACTGTTATTGCTCGCTGATCTGCTGAGGCAGAATATCGTGCAATGACAGTAGTCGTATTTGAGGTCACCTGGCTAGAGGGTCTCCTCAGAGATATGGGTCTCAAACTCTCCTCTCCTGCTATCCTGGTCTGTGATAGTCAAGCGCTCATACATATTGCCAAGAATCCGGTGTTTCATGAGCGCACAAAGCATATCGAAGTTGACTGTCACTTCATTTGGGAAAAAGTTCAATCAAAGAAGATAGTATTGGAACACGACTCAGCATCCAGTCAAGTTGCTGATATTTTCGCCAAGGCTCTCTCTAGGACTTTGTACTATCAGTTCTTATCCAAGCCTTGCGCTTATGACTTGTACGCTCCAGCTTGCGGGGGAGTGTTAAAGATAAGATAAAATTGTCCCATTAGGGAGGCCCATGTGTATTGGCCTATGTATAGTGATCACAATGTCATCCACGTAGATAATAAGAGCCACAATCCTCTGATCGCATCTCCTTAGTCGGCAAACAAGACCTTCGGCTCTCTTCTTCACGAACCCAGGAGGGAATTTCATGTATACCTCTTCATCAAGCTCACCATGGAGAAACACATTCTTAACTTCTAGTTAATGAAGATCCCAGTCCATGCATGCAACGCACGACAACACCCGAATGGAGTCCATCATAGCCACATGAGCGAAAGTCTCTTAGTCGTCAACTCCCTGAGTCTGGGTGTATCCCTGGGCAACCAGCCGTGCCTTATTCCGTTCAACCTTACCATCTTGGTTCTATTTGACAGAAAACACTCATCTCGAATCAATAACTTTTTTTCAGGAGGAAGGGAGGAAACATCCCAAGTATGGTTCTTGTCCAGGGCAGACATTTCCTCTTTCATAGCCTGAGTCCATGCTGGGATACCCAAAGCATCCTGTCAGGTTTTCGGAATAACAACCAAGGAGAGTGAAGAAATAAAGGTTTGATGGGCCGGGGTAAGATGGTGGTAAGCCACATGACCAGAAATATGGTGTTTAGTGCAGGTAGCCTTACCTTTCAGCAATGCAAGAGCAACACGTAAATGAGTATCATCATAATCTGAGGTAAAAATGGACAATGGTAGAGGTGGAATTCTAGTAGCCTATGTACCTGAAGAACGACGGTGATATACGTGAGGAAAAGGAGAGATCGGAGTATCAGGCGGAGGAATCGAGATAGGAGTCATGGGACCCGAAAGAGGTGGCTTTGGAGGAATGAGAGGAAGAAGTGGAAGAGGAATATCAGTAGGATGAGCATCAATATCATCACTGCTTTCCCACTAACGAAGAGAGTGAGTTAAAGGCAAAAAATACGTTTCCCCTTCCCGGAAGGTAACATCTATAGTACAAAACATATGCCTGGAGGGGGGATGGTAATACTGATACCCTTTCGTCGTGGAGGAGTAGCCAAACAACACACAGCGGTAAGCCCCGAGGTCAAGTTTATCCCAGTGAGGTTGATGGATATGCACAAAACAAGCAAATCCAAAAACACAGGATGACATATGTGAAGTATAAACGACGGTCTTGGTAGAGAGCCGAGCGAGGGGAGTAACATAGCCGATAACATGAGATGGAAGCTGGTTGATAAGATTGGCAGCGGTAAGGACAACATAACCCCAATAGGACTTGGGAAGATGCATCGTAACAAGAAGACATCGAGCAACATCCAGAAAATGTCAGTTTTTTTTTCTGCAACCCTGTTTTGGGTAGAGGTGTGGACACAAGTGGTTCGGTGGATGATACCATTATTGGTAAGGTACGACCCAAACACTCCACGGTCGTCATATCCCCCCCCCCCCCCCCCCGTCATTATCACTTTGAAGGACACGAATAGAGCCATTAAATTGGGTCTGCACCATTTTATGGAAAGCAAGAAAAACTTCACTTTTTTTCAACAGATATGCCCAAGTAGTGTGAGAAAAGCAATCAACATAACAAACCAACGGAAACCAGATAATGATAAAATAGGGATGACCCCAAACATTTGAATGAACAACAACAAATGTGGTGCAACTGGGAAAAGATAAATGCAATGAATTATGTCGCACATGTTTGGACATATCGCATACATCACATGTAAAATTTTATAAAAATGGTAAAAAAGCAAGAAACAATTTCTAAAGGTAGCTAGGAGATGGATGTCCAAGGCGCAGGTGCCAACGACGAACATCATCAGCAATAACAGTAAAGCAGGAAAGGGTCTGAGAGGGAAGCTGAGGATCCAAGTAGTACAGACTACCGCGATTCCTCCCACTGCCAATGTTCCGCTTCGTACTCAGCTCCTGAAAAACATGGGTGTCAGGAAAAAATATTACTGTGCAGTTAAGGGATCTAGTAATATTGTTGATGGAAATAAAATGCGTGGAAAAGAGGAAACATGAAGAACAGGAGAAAGTGAAATAGTCAGAGAACATGAAATGTGGCCTTTGCCAGCAATGAGAGACAAACTACCATTAGTAAAAATGATTTTGTCCTTACCAGACAATTGAGTATAAGAGAGAAAACCTGAAGTGGAGTCAGTCATATAATGGGTGGCTCCAAAATCAATCACCCGCTCGGAAGATGAGGTGATAGCCGCATGAGCACTAGGCATAGCAATGGAAGCAAGAGAAGCAGGAGCACCAGGGGACATATCAGACTTAGAGTAGAGCAGGCGGCGAAAAACTTCCTTTTCATGAGCAGTTAGCTGACCAGAAATAACACCTGATGTCTTGCCGTAGACATCCGTAGAGTAAGCAGCATCATGAGGCCTTGGACCACCCTGGCAAAGGCCCCCACGCCCAGGTCCCCGACCACGGCCACCGCCGCGAGGGGCAAGATGTGGTTGAAGTTTGTAGCACACCTCCCGAGTATGGCCTATGCGACCACAATAATCACAAGTAGGAGCTTATGAGCTAGGACTGGGAGCATGACCGCAACTAACACTAGTAAGAACAGAGCGATCAGGAGGAGCAATAACACTTAGGGACTGTCAGCGATCTTCATCATCAAGGACCATGCTGAATGCCTCCCGAAGAGACGGGAGAGGAGTGGAGAATACATGTTTGCACCATATCGAACTCCAAGAAGACTTGGAAACGAAAGTGGTCCTCCTGTTCTTTTAACTGAACGGCATCCACAGTACAAGCTGGAGTGAAATACGCAAATAGTCCAATTCCTGATACAGATGCTCGAACTCCAAAAAAAGCGTGACACTGTCAGGGAATCTTGCCGCAACTCCAAAATGCGGCGGGTAACTTCATAAACCTGTGTAGAACTACCAATTTGAGAGTATGTCTCACGGATGCGGGTTCAGATCTCATAAGCGGAGTCCATAAATATGTAACTCCGATAGACCTTCGGAGACATCAAGTGAAGGAGCCAAGAAACAACCAAGGAGTTTTCAGAGTTCCAACGCTTCCAAGAGGGATCAGTCTTGGGGGCTCCTTAACTGTTACATTTTTATATCCAAACATTTGATACTGTGAATGACATGTTGAGCAGTCTTGGACCATTCAAGGTAATTTGTGTTATCTAATGGTATCGTGGTAATCTTCAGGGAACCGGAGTGGACATGAGACCGCTGAGGGTCACTCATCTGAGGCTGAATCACACTCGGCGACGAGTTTTAAGAGTCACTCATGTTGACTGGAAGTTGAATCAAGCAAGCAGATCGAGTATTAGAAGCGTGAACATTTGAGGCGACAAAAGCATTAGAGCTGGTAGAAGCATTAGAGGCGGCAGAAGCTGGGTCGACCGGAGGAGGCAACAGTTTGGTCGACATAAAGTTGTATCGACATTATACGGTGCCGAGAAGCAGGGATGACGACTTGATCCTCCCGGGACACATGGAGAGCACGCAAAGAACACAACGTTGTTCTACGTCGACGATTGAAATAACCGGAGATCTGGTGGCATCATCAGAGGACGACAACGTCGACCTCTTCAGCAGTCGGCGGCGGCATCCAATCCGCTTGAAGACCGCATCAAGAAAGGGGAGTGGGAGAAGCGTGATCAAAACGGCAGCCGATTGAGAGACGAGTGGTTGCACGAACGAAAGCGGAGAAGAACGATGCAAGGAAGAGCAGGAGTGCGAGCGGCTAGGGTTACAGACCTCTGATACCAAGTTGAATTGTAAAAGCTAATTGAATTAGAAAATGAGATCTCTTACACATACAAATACTAGACCTAGAAATACCCAAAAGACCAAACTGCCTTTAGTTTGGAAATAACACGAAATATACGACTTGTAAATAATAATGGACTCGCAACTCGTGCTACAATGATTTAATAAATAAGTTGTAAATGGCCAATGAGTACTTCTCAACATGAGGGAGAGGGTTGGAAATTGTCGAATTTTTTAGGAAAATTGTGAAAACTTATGTTAAAAATAGAGCAGTATGAATTGGGGGTATTTTTGGTAATCTTCCGAAGCCAGCTTCAAGCTTCAATTCTCTCTCTACGTCTACTGCTTCCGAAAACCTAATGTGCCAGATTCAGGAGAGCAACTGTAGCGATGACTGCTCTTTCATTGTGCACAAGTTTTCAATTAGCAATGTTTTCTTGGAGATTGCAGTATTAGCATCATTCCTAAGACCATTCTTCATTGATATGAGCCAGCATTAGCACTAAATTTTATTCTGTAAAATCTGTTTAAATTTATTGGACTCTTTTTTCTCTTGATTGAATAATAAGTTCGACGATTCATGAAACAGCTTACAGGATGAGATGTTTCAGAAGTTCAATTTTGACACGGAATGGGCTGTGAAACTCATATCAAAGATAACAGACAATGAGGATATACCAATTGAGGGTCGTGCTATTGTAAAACAGGTTTTATGGACAATTTTCCTCTTCTGTTTTAGATATTATTACTAACTCTTTGCTAAGATAAATCATTATAAAAGTACAGCTTTTGGACCTTCAAGTAAACGCCGAGAAATACTTCTTTGGGATAAGAAAGAGCCTTGTTGAGTTCGATGAAGTCTTGGAGGTCAACATTCCTTTCTGAGCAATTGTTTCATATGTTGATAATACCCAATATTCTTTTCTTCATGTAAGTGATGCAGAGGTAGGTTGATAATGGATGCCCTAAAATGCAGCGCTGTGGAATGTGGTGCGCCTACCTACCAGTCCTAATATGGATGCTAATGCAATTAAGATAATCTGAATTAATTGGACAATAAACATTTAATTAAAATAGAAACTCAAGCAGATCCACAATTGTTTGTTGTAAATTTTTATTGGAAAGCAATGTTTATCCACACATAATTGAGGTGCAATATTTTTTGTGTGCGCACTAAATAATTCCTGCAAGTCAATGATTTCACGGAAATAAAACATAATTCCGCATCCGGCTTACTATAGTCCAAGCATACAATAATAAGAAACAAGAATACCAAATTATGACTTACACATGACAGGGGCGACGAAATACATCAAAATGTAGAAATCTAAGGTTGCTGGCTCCACGTGGGGTGTTGAATATTGAAAGGTAGAGTTTTGAGGCTGTTGGCTCCACGTGGGTGATGAATATTGATGGCGGATGGTAATGGAATGAGTTTTTGAGGATGTGGGAGTGGCTTGGGAGGTTGGTGGGGACTGTGGACAGGATCAAGCTACTGGAATACAAATTCTTGGGTTCTCGACTGAAAATCCATAACTTAGAAATGGGTTTTATGGTTCCTCAAAGCCCAGAGTAGAGAGTGTCTATGGGGGGGATGGGCCCTGGACGATCTCAATAGGGATGAAATTACAACGAGGAGTTGTTGTGGAGTTGTGATAGAGTTGCGGTGGAGTTGCGTTGGAGTTGCAACGAGGGATTACAGTGGGGCACGCGCGGACGGTGCTTACGGGAGTGGATAATGACTGTGAGCAGGAGGTCGATAGGGTTGGAGGAGGAAGAAGATCGATGACTTAGAGTCATACCAAGAGTTACTCGCCCGACGTCGCACCAAGAGAGCGGGGGACCAATTGTTCCAAAGTGGAAACTAAACCTCGACACCCCTCAAACAACTGTCTGGTTACATATGTACTATTAACTGAGATTGATCACTCAAATTGGATGATTCATAATGTACAAACCAATCGGGTGCCAAATATAACTCGCAATAGAAAAGTAAATACATGAAAATGACTCAGAACGACCATTCAGGCGTCTGTGCACAATGGAGACAAATGATCCATATAGATGACCACACTATAGGGGATAAAGGCTTGAGTGTTGTTGTGTAATAACAATATATAAGAGATTGAACATGCCTAGTGACTAGACTCTCACAACGCCTAACAGGTTTCTCTAATGGTCTCCTTTGTACGTGTCCAAACCATCTTAGTCGAGCTTCTCGCATATTCTCTGCAATTGGTGCTACTCATGTCTTATCCCTGATATATTCATTCCGAATTTTATCCAGTC
This sequence comes from Platanthera zijinensis, assembly GCA_039513925.1. Classification (NCBI taxonomy): domain Eukaryota; kingdom Viridiplantae; phylum Streptophyta; class Magnoliopsida; order Asparagales; family Orchidaceae; genus Platanthera; species Platanthera zijinensis. Next base: position 234,978,953 of record CM077081.1, read on the forward strand.
TCGTGTGTTCACACATTCACCTAAGCATTCTCATCTACACAACTCCCATTTTTTGCTCAAGTACACAATTCACTGCCCAACACTCAGAGCCATAGAGCATCGATGGTCTAATTGCAGTACGGTAAAACTTGCCCTTAAGTTTTAATGATACTTTACGATCACATAAGATCCCTGATGCGCCTCTCCACTTCAACCAACCCGTTTGGATTCTATGTGTCACATCTTTATCAATACTTCCATCGTTTGGAATTATCAATCTAAGATATTTAAAACACTCATTACGGGAAATATCTTGATCACCAAACTTAATAATGAAGCCATCCGTCCTTCTTGCATTGTTAAATTTAAGCTATATATACTTTGTCTTTGCCCTGCTCAACCTGAAACCCTTTTTTTCTAAAGTGTCTCACCAAGATTGAAGTTTTACATTTACACACTCGCGCGTCTCATCGACAAAAACGATATCATCCGCAAATTATAAACACCAAGTTATTGCTTGTGGGATATGTCTGATGAGCTCATCTAAGATAAGGGAGATAAAGGGCTTAAAGCTGAACCTTGATGTAAGCCAATAGTGATAGGGAATTCTTGTGTTAATCCTCCAGATGTCCTCACCCTTGTCACTAAATTTGTATACATATATTTGATTATGTCAATGTATATACCTTTCTTTTTTAAGACTCTCCATAAGATCTCTCTTGGAACTCTATCATAAGCCTTCTCAAGATCGATGAACAGCATATGCAAATATTGTTTCCTTTCTCGGTAGTTGTCATTGAGTCTCCTCAAGAGATGTATTGCTTCCATGGTCAACCGCCCTGTCATGATTCCAAATTGATTTTCCAAGAAGTTAGCCTTTTGTCTTACTCTTCTTAATATTATTCATTCTCATAATTTCATGGTATGACTCATCAATTTAATTCCTCTGTAATTAACACAATTTTGTATATCTCATTTGTTCTTATATAAAGATACAAAGATATTTTCTCTCCATTGGTCTGACATCTTCTTTGATTTCAGTATCTTATTGAAAAAATATGTAAGTCATAAAATTCATTCATTCCCTAGACATTTCCATATTTTGATGGGTATATCGTTTGGCCCAACCGCCTTTACATTTTTCATCTTCTTTAGAACATTATTTGCCTCTGATACGCGAATTTTACGATAAAACTTTATGTTTTTATACTTCTCTGATTTTCTTAACTCTTCTAAGTTCAATTCATTGTCTTTTAGTTTATTATAGAGTTGATAAAAATATCTTTTTCATCGATCTCTAATATCCACATCATCCGTCAAAACTGTATCTGTTTCATCATTTATGCATTTTACTTGACTTTAATCGCTCTTATATATTGTTATTCTCGAAATTTTTTATTATCCATAGACTATATGAGTGTTGGATGGATACAAGATATGTAAATGTAGATACTGTGGTTGCTTCAACTTTGAAATGTATTACATGATCTTCCTTCTTGATCATGTAGCTACTCAAAGATAATAAATAAATAAAAAATAAAAATCACATGTTGTGGACTCTTTTCCGAGCAAGGACGATGACTAGTGGAGATACTACAAAGTCTTAACCATGATGCCTTGGAGCACAATCATCTCTCCTTGGTGGAGTGAGATAGGCAATTGATGCGAGTTTCTCATTTCTTGTGCAGTGATCGAATCAACTATAATTAAGGTAGATCGCGGTGCATTCATGTGTTTGATGGTTGGGGGTGTTTGGATCGTGGGATGAAAAGGAGGCCAACCAGAAGATAACCACTAGGGTCTATCTTTGTGCAATAATGGTCGTGAGGATTTAAGTTTCATAATCCAGCGAGCGTTGTAATTTCTCTCCATTGTTCTCAATGTAACATCTGAACATTTTAGATTTTAATTTAAATTTTTAATTCAAGGTTGGACCGGGGGTAGCGTCGATGTTACAAATTTCATTCGAGGTAATCATATGTTTTAGCCTTTGGTAGTTAGGCTCCATTTGGGAGGACTTATTTTCACCGGTCAAGCGGTTACACGACCGCATGAATCTGATCTTAATTATGCTCTGGTTCATGCGGTCGTAACCGCTTGACCGGTGAAAATAAGTCCTCCCAAACGGACCTTTAGTGAACGATTAAAATACCATTGGAATTGGAATCTGAATTTTAGGGATACAATCAATTCATTCAACCCCCTCCTAATGATTGACGAGTTAAAACTTTCCCAGCTTTACGTCTTATCTTCGGAAGCTGACTCCTCTTAGAAAGGTAGTCCTCGTGAGTTTGCCTTCAGTTACACACGTCGAGTCTCTATTCTCCTCTATATTTTGACAAAGACGATGACCTCTCCTCCCTGCTTCGATGAAGTCAAAGACCGCGAGTCGTCAACTTTGCTTCTTCTGTGGTTGTCTCGACGCCACACAATCTTCCTTAGGTCATTGGTTTCCAATGGTCCACGGTCGACCCTTGCAGTAAATCCATTATGTCATATCCTTGGCTGATTTCAGCGAGTTGAAGTCATCCAGTCATCCTAGGATTCGCTTCATCTTATCCGGATCCGCGTTCTTCTTCCTCCATAGGCAAAGAAAAGGTAATACTCAACCTCCCCCTTTTTCCCTCGGTCTTCTAGTTTTATATTTTCTTTCGTGGAGGAAATTTCCTTCTTCAATTTCTGTCGGACCTAATAGACTAGGACTGAGATAATTTTTGCTTGAATATTAATCATTTTATGTTTTACGGGAATTCGAGATGGTGGTAATTGATGAAGAATTCTTCGAATTAGTTGAGGAATTTAGAGAATCATGTCTCCGCTTCACGTCTGGTCATTTCCTAACCAGGGTAAGAAATTCAAGAATCGTCAATTTAAGTTTGCTTTTTCTAAGATGTAGAGATCTGCCCTTTCCCTTCTCCAAATGTTATTAAAGGCGCAAGGCGCACCAAGGCGCAAAGGGGTCTTGGAGCTTAGGCGCAAAGCTCAAGGCACAGACACGCGCCCGGGGAAGGCAAGACGCAACTTTATTCATTTTAAATAATCAACATCGAACATAATTTCATCTTTCTTGAACAGATTCTTCATATATTCTACTCATTAATTATTCATTACTATTATTTATCTCTTAAAAAATAAAATCAGTATGACCGTTTGCATCATATCTAAGTCTCAACGACCGATTATGTTTCAAAAAAACTAAATCATATAAAAATTATTGAGTTCTTGCATTATTTTTTTATTACAACAACGACAACAACATTCAAGCCTTTATCCCACTATAGTGGGGTCGGCTATATGGATCCTTTGTCGCCATTGTGCCCTATCTTTTGTCATAATCTCACTAATGCTTAAGTACATCATGTCTTTCCTCACAATTTCATTCCAAATCTTTATTGGTCTACCCCTCCCTCGTTTAACATGTCTAGTGACTAGACTCTCACAACGCCTTGCAGATGCCTCTAATGGTCTCTTTTGTCATACCCCTCCCTCGTTTAACATGCATTATTTTTTCATTATTTTGAAAAAAAAAGTTTATAATAAAAATCACACTCATGTGCGCCATTAATAGCCAAAGGCGCAAAAAAGGTGCACGAAGGCGCAAATCTCTGAGCCTGGTGAGCCCGGAGCCTTAGGCGCGCTTGAGGCGCACCTTTAACAACATAGATCGCCAGATCACTGAAATTGATGTTCGCTTGTACAACTTTTAGTCCTACCGCACTCTTAGCCACCCAATCTAGGTTAACTAGGGTTGATATAGTATGTGTTAATCTTTTTTTGTTACGTTAGTGGTAATTATTTTCTTTTCCTTTTTTGTTTATGACTTTATTATTATGGTTCAGATAAACCTTTGGGGAAGAATCACGTTCTAGGGTTGTAGTTCAAAAATCTCATTGTGTGGCTTCAGAGTAAATTAGAGTAATACTTGCACGTCATGTTTATGAACGTTGGATCATCGAGGTATGAAATTTTATTCCTTTTGGTTAGGCATACCACATAGTGTTCAATATATGAGTATTCCTTTTGTAGTTAGGAAAAGTTATTCAACTAAAATGAAGTTGCATGTATCAAATTTAGATCGTAAATGAGAATAAGATATTAGAAACCCATCATTATGTCAAGGTAATACGAGCAAGTTATGCCAGAACATAAGAAATGCGCTTTACTTTCAGTTATACATGTTATGAATCTTGTGAACTAGCGGTTACGTACTTCCTTATAAACGTATGAATAATATGAAAACACGATTATATGTATGTGAAGCATATAATTATTATGAGATACAATCTAAGATGCATGGATAAATAAGTATGTAATCCAAGGACTTAAAGTGGCGTGAGTTGGGTGTTCGCTTATGATTAATCATGTCATCACTAATATATATCGATTAATGGAACACTAAATTTAAGATTAGTGGCTCTAAGTGGGCATTCGTTTTTTTGTTCATGCCGACCACTAATTAACAGACATGATCGAGGTTTCTCTCGTGATTGATAGATGCACGCCATCTTACTCATATGGCTTAACAAACTATATGATTCTCAAGTTGGGGAGTAGACACCTCATATAAAAGACTATTAGATACGAGTCTGTGACTAAGAGACACTAGAACACCTATGTTTGCTAGTAGGGAATTGAATCACTAGAATATGCATAAGAATCTACTTAACTAAGAATGAGAAAAAAAAAGATAGGAGACATCTCAATTCCAAATGCAAGCCAAAATTTAGAATCCCTATAGGTTAATAATTTCGAAATTGGAATGAAAATTTAGTTTAAGATCATGTAATAGAACATACATTTATGTTCATCTACTTTTATAGAAAAGCATGCATTAAACTATAATACACATTTATTTAGTATAAAATGTTATTTTAAATTCATGCACACATATTTTGATTCAATTTATTTTTAGTTTCACTAAGAGGAATAATTTTTCTTTCTCATCAGTTCGGCTAACCCCGTCTTCGGACATTTTTTTTCGGGGTCATGGGTGAGGAGATAAGCCTAGGATAAGCTCCTGAGGTTGACTATTTTTAGTTTTTTTTCCTTTAAAAATATTGTATCAATTATTTGTGGATTTAGATGAATCATACTCTTTTAAGTTTCAATATTTCAGACTATTTACTTATTTTAATTCTAGTTTGCTGGTGAGATTTTGAGGTATTTATTTAACCTTGACATCATTTTTTAAAATTTTCATTGTGTGCTTTATATTTTACTTACTATGTACTGATTTTTATAATGTTGCTTAGTTTGCTTCATATCACAAGCGCCGATCTTATTTATGAATTGATGTTTTAAATTAGGTTTGTATGTTACAGTTAATGGCTTCAAGTTGATGCTTTGGAGCATGTGTAACACCCGTATCTACCGTGGGTGTGTCATATGGATGCTGACCAGTGACCCTCACCCATCACTATGGATCTGATTAGCCGCAATTGTTAATTCCAATGGTGGATTGTTGAGGCTCCGACTGAATTGGTGATGAGAACCAGTGTGGAGGATATCCTCCGACATAGCTGATATGTCGGCCGACATAAAAGTTTCATGGACAAAACGACACGTTTCCGATATTTTTTGCAAAATATCCTTTTGAAATATATCCTCTGATATGCCTGTTATTGGTCGATATATTCATTGATACATCGGTTGATATATCCCGACATTTTATCCGCTAGTTTTTTTTCAATTTATTTTAATTAGTGTCTATGGTCTAATAAACAATAGACCGAAATTGTTTCATTGTTTAGGTTGCTCTTCACTTACTCTGGCTTTCTTCCTTGCTCAAGTCCGTCATCGACTTCAATTATGCATGGTCTTTGAATTATGTACTAAAGATTTCTTATCTTCTATTGTCATCGACAACTTCTCGACGTTATGCTTCATCTTGTTTTATTTCACGCGTTATACCGTTATTACTTCCCGACGTTATGCATATCATTAAAACAGAATAATTAAACTATGAACCACCTTTACATAAATTCATCAATTCACGTGACCATTTTTTATTCTTCTTAATATACCTTAATTGCATTGTGATATTAACATATGTACTTTACATGATTTGTCTAACTACAAGAGATCAAATTTCTTACTTTTTGCGTTGTGACGTTCGTAAACACGACTCAACGATATGAATCTTCTACATTACGTTGAAAACACAGAATTGTTCTCTAATTAATAGTGGGGCTCTCCTTCTCAGTTTCCCCCAATATTTCTAAGAGGAAAAATGAATTATGCTCTTACAACTCCAAAGATTTAATAATTTTTAACATAAAATCAATTCATTGTATAAAAAAATAAAATCAAGGAGGTTATGAAAATTTTAGGTGACCTCACCTTGTTCCAAAGGCAGTCGGGAAACACAAATCCCGTGGAGATCGTTCTGGTTGACGGAGGGGAAATAAATTTGATAAATTATGATTGTCAATTTAAGTTTGTGCTTTCTTAGATGTAGAGATCCAACCTTTTGACTCCTCCGACTTCCCTTTATAGTTTAATGGTAATTATTTTCCCTGCCCGTTCGCTTATGATTTTATTGTTATGGTTCAGAGAAACCTTAGAGGAAGAAGCGCGTTCTGGTGTGGTAGATAGAAATGTCATTGAGTGGCTTCAGAGTAAATTAGAGGAGTCATACTTGCACGTTGTGTTTGTAACATCCCTAATTTTAAGTAAATGGATTTAAATTGCAGGGTCCGACCTCGAGTAATTTTCTTTTGCGTAGTCATCAGATCGAGGTATTTGTTTCCCGTTATGATTAATTTTATGTGTAATATGTGAATTGAATTAGATTATTTAATAAGGAGATTTGTAATTTTAATTAGACGCAATTTAGGGTTTCGCGGGAGTGCGCGTTGTTATAATAAGGTGCGTGGCGTTTTTTGCAATTAAGTAGAAACTCTAATTTTAATTCCCTTAAACTGGCTCACTCTCAAACCGCCACTCTCCTCCCACCTTAAAAGTCGTGGATCATGACTTCATTCACGCACTCCCTTCTCATTTCCAAGTTTAGCCCGAGTGCTTGAAATCGAAACCGCTGTCTCCTCCCTCTCTCGCAGATGACTTTAAGTAGGAAGGTGTCGTCTGTTGCATCCTCTTAATTTCAAAAACGATGCACACCTTATTAGTTATTACAACAATGTGCACTCCTGCAAAACCCTAAATCGCATCTACTTAAAATTACAAATTCCTTATTTAATAATCTTATTCAATTCACCTATTACACGTAAAATTAATCATAACGGGAAATAAATACCTCAATCTGAGTGACTGCACGAACGAAAATTACTCGAGGTTGGACTCTGCAAATTAAAACCATTACGTATTAAAATTAGGGATGTTGCAAGCACGGTGTGCAAATATGACTCCTAAATTATTCTGAAACCACGCAATGACATTTTCGATCTACCACCCAAGAACGTGCTTCTTCCTCTAAGGTTTCTCTGAACTATAGCAATAAAATCATAAATGAAGAGGAAGGAAAAATAATTGTCATTAAGGTGCAAGGGGAAGCTTGACACTTACCATATCAACCCCAGTTAACCTAAATTGGGTGGTTAAGGTTGTTGGAGAAACGCAAGCGGACATCGATTTTGGTGATCTAGCAATAGTTGGAGGAGGCAAAAGGTTGGATATGTTCATCATAGAAAACACGAACTTAAATTGACCATCATAAATTTATCAAATTTATTTCCTCTCCGTCAACCATGAACGATCTCCACTAGATTTGTATTTCTCGACTGTCTTTGGAGCAAGTTGAGGTTACCTTAGATTTTCATAACCTCTGTTACGGAGCTGCACGAGTACGAACTTCCATGGAAAGTGTACACGCGTCGGGCGCGCGTAACGGAAGGCCCCACCGAACCCGCAAAAAATATTTAATATTAAATATGTTGCCTTGCTTGCTTGGTGCGCTTTTAGATATGTTGTCTTATTTTCTTGATACACTTTTAGTATTTCCTTTATTTCCTATTTTCAGTATTTCTTTTTTGTATTCTCTCGCTACTATAAGTGGGCATGCGAACCTTCTATTTCTTTATCTTGGATGAAAGTGTGTTTTTCCTCTCTCTCTCTTTCCCTCTCTCCCATTCTCCTTCCCCCTTACCGACCGAACTCCCCGCCATTTCCGTCCGTCGTCAGCCGCCGGAGAGACAACCTCGTCTGTTGGCGTCCACATCGACCCACGTCGACCCGCACCACCGCGATCCGCATAACCCGCTCAGCACATCCGCGTTCCGCGCCGTGCCAGGCCGTGCGGCCCTTCTGCGCCCTTCCTTGCCACCGCTGCGCCGTGTCGTGCCTCTGTCGCGCCGCACCGGCCGCTGCCGTCGTTCCGCACTCGTACAACCCGCGCCGAGCCGCTGATGCCGCCCCTCTTCCCGTGGCCATGGCGTCGAACACCCATTCCACCGTCGAGGGCCCATCGGAGTACGCCAACGAGGGTCTCCTACGCCGTGTCAACAATCAGGAGTCCATCGTAGCCTCCTTGCAGGCTTCCTTGGTCGCCATCCACGCAAAACTTGATGTGTTACAACCTCCTGATGCATCTTCCGCCAGCTGATCCGCATGCCCGACCATCGACACGTCCATCCTAGGGGCGGCACCACTTTCGCACGTTGGGGACGCCGCACCCCCTTGTCCCCCCCCCCCCCGGCCGCCCGACCCTTTCCTTGGACCTCCCCACCTTCGCCGGAGTTGATCTGATTGGGTGGATCGCCAAGGAGGAACAGTACTTTGATCTCCTCCACACACCCGAGCAGGACAAGGTCTCTACCGCCGTTGTGGGACTCGACGGCTCCACCCTCCACTGGGCTCGGTGGCTCCTCCAGTCCAACCCGACTATCTCTTGGCCTGAGATCAAACATGATATGATCTGCCGCTATGACAGCCGCTACTTCGGAACCGTCATCGAACGACTGTGTGGGGTACGCCAAACAGGCGCATTGGATGAGTACATCTATGAATTTGTGGCCCTCATCACCCATGTTCTGGGCCTACCACCGGATCATTATCTCGACTTCTTCATGCAAGGCCTTCGGCCCAACATCCGGTCCCGGCTCAGCACCCACCACCCTCGGACGGTCTCTGAGGCCCTCGATATGGCCCGCCTCGTGGAGGAGGATTTGCCCCCTCGACCCCCGTCGGCTCCAGGCGGGCCTCCGCCGGGAGGCCGACCATGGCGGACCGCTACTCCAGAGCCACAAGCCCCTCGACCCCCTCCAGTCGCCCGTCCAGTCCCTCAGCAGCGATTCTCCAACCGAGAGTTCGACGATCTCCATCGCAAGGGGTTATGCTTCCGCTGCCATCAACCCTACTCCCCTACCCACGTCTACGCGGTCAAGGAATTCCACGCCATCATCGGGGACTTCGAGCCGGAGATTACTTTGGCGGATTTTGAGGACCTCGAGATCACGGTCGAGGACACCGCGAGGCCGTCACCGACGTCAGCCCTCACCGTTTTGAGCTCCCATGTTTCTTTGTGGGCGGCATTTCAGGACCCCAGACCATGAAGATGGCGAGCAAGTTGGGCGACCGCCCCATTGTCATCATGGTGGACAGCGGGGCAAGCCATAATTTTCTCTCCTCTCACCTGGCCCAGCAGCTCTGCCTACCGAGTGAGCCCTCTCCGGACTTCACTGTTAGTTTGGGCGATGGTCGCCGCCGCTTGATCCAGGGTCGTTATCCGGCTTTCTCGCTTTCAGTGGGCCCTTACTCAATGACGACGAACTTCTACATCTTCGGCCTTGGCGGTATCAACGTCATCCTGGGAGTTTCGTGACTCTGCACGTTAGGCGGCGTGTGTGTCAACTGGGTGACTATGACGATGCAGTTCCTCCAGGAAGGTCGGGAGTGTTGCCTTATGGGGGATGCTGCACTACTTCGCTCCCCGTCTCCGCCTGCTAAATCCAGTGGATTTCAGACGTCGACTTTTCGGCATGGCTCTGGTCCATCTCGGACGCCGTGCCGCCGGGCCCATCACCACCTCCGGCCCTTCAGGTCGTACTGTCCGAGTTCGCCGACCTCTTTACTGCGCCATCCGGGTTGTTGCCGGGCCGGCCACACGATCATGTCATTCCTCTTCAGCCCTACGTGTCGGTAGTCTCGGTCTGACCGTACCGCTATGGGCACGTGCAAAAGGATGATATCGAGAGGCTTATACGTGACATGCTGATTGGGGGCCTCATCCGCCCCAGCGCGAGCCCCTTCTTCAGTCTGGTCCTCTTGGTCAGGAAGAAGGACGGCAGCTGGCGCTTCTGCGTGGATTATCTGTAGCTCAACAAAGCCACCGTCCCAGAAGTACCTGATCCCTGTGATTCAGGAGCTTTTGGATGAACTCCAGGGCGCGATCGTTTTCACCAAGTTGGACCTCCGTGCTTGGCTACCATCAGATTCGCGTTCGGCCGGCCGACGTCGCCAAGACGGCCTTCCAGACCCATGACTGCCACTATGAGTTCCTGGTTATGCCATTCGGCCTAACCAATGCGTCGGCCACCTTTCAGACCACGATGAACGACATTTTTCTCCTGGTACTTTATCAGCACGTACTTATTTTTTGATGACATCTTGGTCTGTAGTTTTTCTTGGTACCGGAGGTGTGCTACTTGGGACGCACCATCTCTGTTGCAGTGGTCGCGATGGACAACGACAAGATCGAGGAGGTCCTCCAGTGGCCAACACCTTCATCGCTCCGCGATCTCCGCGGGTTCCTGGGACTGACAGGATACTCCCATTGATTCATTCAGGGGTACGACACGTTGGCCCGACCCCTCACCCGGCTCCTGAAGAAATATGATGAGGGCCCCTCCGAGTGGTCGGCGGCGGCGGCCTACGCCGCTTTTGTCGCACTTCAGCTGCCCTTGGTGCGTGCCCTGGTGTTAGCCATGTCGGATGTATCCCAACCCTTCCTCATGGAGTGCGACGTGTCGGGTGATGGCCGCGGAACAGAGACCTACTGTGGTTGGTTCGAAATGGTCAGATTCCGCGGGCCGGTTAGAAGATCGAGTTTTCTAACGAGAGGAGGCAAGCGCACCTATCGCAAGTAGTACTCGGTATTCAGGAAAATACCGAGGTCGTATTATTCTCGGGGACGCGTTGATTATATCTACTCTTCCAGGAACACTATTATCTTACTAACAGTAAGGTGAGATTTTTTAGTTTAATTAAAATGGAAAGAAAGAAAACAGAATTTTGTTAAGTTAGTTCGATGACGGGTTAACGCTCGGCATCGAATCGAATTAAGACTAAAATAATTCTTAACAATTATTAAACTTTGTTTTTAATTTAATAAAAGGCACTTGGCCGTGGGGGTTCCGAAAATATGAGCGCACTTATCTCTAGGAATATTGCTCACCTAAACATTAAGACTATTCGACCGATCGTTAGACCGACGAAGGATTCCTCTTAATGCCCGCTTTACGCTAAGAACCCCGCTATTGGGTGGGGAACCCAATCCGGCAGAACTACGCTTCTCCTCTTTCGAGGGGGCGTACGCAGTTCTCTTTACCCAAGGGGGATCGGTCCATACGTGCAGCCTCTCGGCGTCGCGTATGGATAACGGAAATAGAGCCCACACATCGATTATGTGGTCCTATGCGTCGTTAACCCGGGGTAAACCTTAAGTCCTTAAATTAATTAAAAATAAAGTTTTTTAATTATTTCAAATCATTTTTTATGTCCCAATGCTCTTCGATGCCGAAGGCTAAAAGAGATTAGCCACTCATCGGTATGAGGACGGCTTTATGTTTTTAGGTAAAGCGTGAGTGTTAAATTAAGCACTGAACAATTATAAGAGAAAACACGAAAAATAGGACAATTAGATAAATTAAAGGCTAATTGATGCAGGCACTCACGCACACTTCAAAACCATAAAGAAAATTAAATAAAGCAAGCCCTACTCAAATGAGTAAGGGAAATAAATGCACACACGCACACACTCTTCTTAATTGAAGAAAGCGATAAATAAAGCGGTAAAATTATCTCCTACACGCACGCACTCTACATAATTGAGAAAGCGATAAAATTGCAAGTCCCGGCTCAAATGAGTGGGCGGGAGTAAATTTATCTCATACACACACGCACTCTACTTGAAAAGAAAACACACACACACACTCTACAGAAAAGAAAACACACGCACCCACACAAAGTTTTCCTACTCAAGTGAGTAGGAAGAAAATGAAAGCAGTAAAAAGACAAGTCCCACTCAAACGAGTGGGCGGGAAATGAAAGCAGAGCGTCATTTAACTCTTAACGAGTAGGCGAAAATAAATGCATACGCACACACGCACTCTACAGAAATGAAATAAAGCAGTAAAACCTAACTCATACACGCACACACGCTTGCAGAAATAAGAAAAACAAAGTGCTCAGAAAATTTAAACGACTGCATTTCTACCGCTAGAATGCGGTAGAAATGCATAAAAAGTGAAAATAAAAATTTACCGGAGCGAAAATTTTTTTTTGCAAATAAACGCAAAATGGAAGTGCTCGAAAAATTAATACAACTGCATTTCTACCGCTAGAATGCGGTAGAAATGCATAAAAAGATGAAATAAGAATTAACCGGACTAAAAGTTTTTGAAATTAAAAAGCTAAAATGAAGTGAGCGAAAAATTATAACGACTACATTTTTATTCGTAAGTTTTTATAAAACCTCCAAAAAAGTGAGAATAAAACTAAAAAGGAACGATAAGTTTTACATTCCTAAGAGCCTAAGTTAAAAAAACAAAAACGAACACTTTTAGGGGGGTTTTTATAAAACCTATATGAATGAAAATGATAAAGAAGAAAAAGCTAAAGTTAAAAAGTGCGGAAAATGAAAATTAGACGGACGGCACAACGGCTAGAAATGCCGATAAATCCTAAGTCTAACTAAGTAATGAAAGCTAAAAAGATGAAAACATAAAAGAAATACAAAAAGATGAACGAAAAATTGCTTAAGTAGACGCATTCAAATGGATTATTCATACTAATTAAGAGAGAAAAATTCATATTTTATTAAAGTAAAAACCCTAATACAAACTAAGAGAGAGAGAGGGGGGAGAAATTCTCCTTACATAGGTATGGAATCCAATTGGGCAGCACCTCCCCTAAGCAAAGTGGTCAAAAAAGTGGACAAAATAAGCTTCCTGGAAGCTCTTATTTATAGGCAAAATTTCGGGTGGGTCACGCCCGTGACTAGGGCGTGACAGGGGGGCGTGTCGACACTATTCATGAGCTGATCGGGTGACTTGACTGGAAGGTTGACTTCGGCTGAAAACGTGGCGGTCACGCCCTAGGTCACGGGCGTGACATGTGCCAGTCACGGGCGTGACTGGGGCGTGTCGGGGAGGTCGATCTGGGCGCGGTCCGGCCGCAAAGTCGCGCGCGTCACGTCGGGCCAGGTGGCTAAGTCACGCCCGTGTCGCACCTTGACACGGGCGTGTCTTGGGGCGTGTCGAGCTTGGTTTGATCATCGCCGAACGTCGAGCTGGCAACCTGTGGCCGGCGATCGTCGGGGGGGCGTGACACGGGCGTGTCGGTCAATTGACACGGGCGTGTCAGTCAATTTTTTTGACTTTTCTGGAATTTTTCTGGAATTTTTCTGGAATAAAAATAAAGCTAAGTTAGAAATAATATTTACAAAAATAGGCAATTTATTGAATAAAACTTGATAAAAAGATAAAAAATAAACAAAATTGACTTAAATAAAATACGAAAATATAGGTATATTTACAACTCATCATCGGGCGTCAGCGTGGGAGCCGTACTGATGCAGGTCGGCCGTCCTGTGGCCTATTTTAGCCACACTTTTTCTAATATTATCCGCAGTCGCTCCGCTTACGAGAAAGAGCTAATGGGCCTCGTCCTTGTAGTTCAGCATTGGCGCCCCTACCTCCTGGGCCGACGGTTCATGGTCCGCACCGATCACCACAGCCTCCGCTATCTCCTACAACAGAAGATTGTTATGCCCGCTCAACCGGTTTGGGTGCCCAAGCTCCTGGGCTACGACTTCAGCATCGAATTTCGGCCAGGAAAGGCAAATCGCGCAGTTGACACCCTCTCTCGCAATCCCATACCTGCAGCCATCTCCCGCCCGGTCTGGGAGGATGCAGATACCCTTCAACGGGAAGTCGAGGCCGACCCGACGCTCAACGGAATTCGGACAGCACTCCTCGCGGACGCCACAGCCCGGCCACCTTACTCCCTGGTTGACATCCGCCTACTGTTCAAGGGCCGCTTCGTACTCGCCCCCTCCTCCCCAAGCATTCTCCTGTTATTGGCAGAGTTCCATGCTTCCCCGACGGGGGGACACACCGGCGCTTACCGTACTTACCGCCGACTGGCGGCCTCACTCTATTGGCCTCACATGTTCCGACAGGTCAAGGCCTTTGTGGCCTTCTTCCTCATCTGCCAGAAGGCCAAGTACGAAGTCGTGTTTCCGGGTGGTCTACTTCAGCCTCTTTCGATTCCCGACCGCATCTGGGACGACATCGCCATGGATTTCATCACATGACTACCCTGATCACAAGGACACGACTGCATCCTGGTCATGGTGGACCGGCTCTCGAAGTATGCTAATTTCATTCCCCTCCGCCACCCATACACTATTGCCGCAGTCGCCGACAGCTTCATCCAGGAGGTCGCGCGCCTCCACGAGTTTCCCCGGTTGATCGTGAGCGATCGCGATCCGCTCTTCCTGAGTACCTTTTGGACAACACTGTTCCGCCTTCAGGGCACCCATCTCCGCATGAGCACGACATACCACCCACAGATCGACGGACAATCGGAGGTCTTCAACTGGTTTCTGGGGACATACCTCCGCTGCTTCATGGGGGAGCAGCCTCGTAGCTGGGCAAAGTGGCTCGGGTGGGCCGAGTATTCTTACCACACCGCCTACCATCATGCAACCAACACTACTCCATTTGAGGCCGTTTATGGCCGCCCTCCACCGTCTATTGTCCGCCACCTTCCTGGGGAATGTCAGGTAGAGAGCCTAGCCACCGCTCTCCGCGACGGGGACACCATCCTTGATCATCTAAAGTACCACCTACGATGGGCCCAAGTGAAGATGGTTTCTTTCGCGAATAGGAAACGTCGGGACCTCTCCTTCGAGGTGGGAGAGAAGGTTTTCATCAAACTCCACCCATACTGCCAACTTTCGGTGGCCCGCCGACCATGCCCGAAATTGGTGCCTCGATTCTTCGGGCCCTTTGAGATCCTCACCCGCATAGGGGCGGTCGCATATCGCCTTCGCCTCCCAGTCGGAAGCCGCATTCATCCGGCCTTCCATGTCTCATAGCTACGACGCGTGGTGGGCGAGCACGCCACCATAGATGACATCCCGGCCGACCTCGACCTCGTAGGGGAGACACCCTACTACCCCACCTTGATCCTCGATCGCAGATGCCGCACCCCAGGGGACCATACATCGTAGGAGGTCCTTATGACTTGGACCGGCGACCCGACTCGGACGCGGCGTGGCTGCCCCAGGATGATTTCCGCCCCCAGTTTCCCGACTACTGCCTTGAGGACAAGGCACATTTTTCAGATGACGACATTGTTGCGGAGCTGCACGACGACGAGCCTCCATGGAAAGTGCACACGCGTCAGGCGCGCGTAACGGAAGGCCCCACCGAGCCCGTAGAAAATATTTAATATTAAATATGTTGCCTTGTTTTTTTGATGCGTTTTTAGATATGTTGTCTTATTTGCTTGATGCACTTTAGTATTTCTCGTATTTCCTATTTTCAGTATTTCCTTTTGTATTCGCTCCTCGTCACTATAAGAGGGCATGCGAACCTTGTGTTTCTTTATCTTGGATGAAAATGTGTTTTTCCCTCTCTCTCTCTCTCTTTTTCCCTCTCTCTCCCGTTCTCCTTCCCCCTTACCGACTGAACTCCCCGCCAATGTTGTCAAGATCGAGATCTTACCTAAGATCGGTCGACAGTAGTAAGATCGTAAAACGTGGGATCGACACGAAACGGTAAGATCTTACTTACTATACAAAATTAAAAAAATTCTAATTTAAAGATCAATAATCATAAAGCAATATATATATATATATAAAGATACAAAAGAAGAAGACACAAAAGAAGAAGAACAAGAAGAAGAAGAAGAAGAAGCAGATGAAGAAGACACAGAAGAAGAAGATGCACCTGTTGCGACGATGGAAGCACTACGACGGGAGCAAAGCACCTGCTGCGACGACGGAAGCACCACGACGGGAGCACCTGCTGCGACGACGGCGGGAGCACCTGATGCGACGATGGCGGGAGCACCTGCTGCGACGACGGCAGGAGCTCCTGCTGCGACGACGGCAGGAGCTCCTGCTGCGGGAGCACCAACTGCGATGGGATTGGAGATGACCGACTGCGGGAGCACCGAATGCGGGATTGGGAAGAAATAATGCGCGGGATCGAGTCATTTTCATGTCCGATTAAAACGCTAAGATCGAATATGATCGTAGGATCGTAGGATCGCACGATCCAACGATCATAAACGGCGATCCTGGCGTTTCTGTAGGGAGCCCGATCCAGCATAGCTCGTGACTCGTTTTCCCCGTAAAACTCGTAAGATCGTCCGATCTTACGAGCAAAATCGAGAACTTGACAACCTTGCTCCCCGACCCCTCCCCGGGTTCGTACCAACCTCCCTCATTTTTTAGAAGATAATGAATTGATTTCATTTTAAGTATTATTAAGTCTTTGGCGTTGTAAGAGCATAATTCAATTTTCCTCTTAGGAATCTTGTGGGAGAAACTGCGAAGGAGAGCCCCACTATTTATTGTAGAAGAATTCTTTGTGTTTTCAATGTGACTTAGAAGATTCATGTTGTCGGGTCATGTTAATGAACGTCGTAAAACCGAGGTAAGAAATTTGATCTCTATTAGTTAGACATACCATGTAAAGGACGTATGTTAATATCCCAAAACAACTAAGCTATATGCGAGTGTTCCCTCGTGATTAATCACGTCGTCCCTAACATAAGGGTAAAAGATTAATGAAACACTAATATAAGATAATTTGGAGGCGCGATTGAGATTTCCTCTTGTTATAGATTGAGACACAATATCTTACTCATAGGGCTTAGCAGACCATATGAGCCTCAAATCGAGGAGTGGACACTCCATATAAAATATTAGTATATACAAGTCCATGTCCATGACTTGGACACATTAAAACACATGTTCATTAGTAGGGACTTGAATCGCTAAAACGTACATAAGAATCTACTCAACTAAGAATTAAAAAGAAGAAGATATAAGTCACCTCAATTCCAAATTCAAGCCGAAATCTAGAATCCCTATAGTTAATGATTTCAAAATTTCAAAAAATTCAATTTAAGATCACATGATAAAACATACATTTATATTCAAGTAATTTTATAAAAAAAATATGCTTATAACCATAACATACAATTCTTTAGTATAAAATGTATTTTAAAATCATGGATGCATATTGTATTCAAGTTGTTTTTAGTGTCATTAAGAGGGATTTTCCAGTTGGGCTTGTCCCGTCTTCAGATATTTCTTTTCAGAGGTCACAGGTGGGAGGATACGCCTAGGATAAGCTCCCCGGGATGTGTACTTTTAGTTTGTTTTACCTTTAGGAATTGTTGTATCATTTAATTTTGAATTCATATGTAATCAGAATCTTAGCAATTCCACTAATTAGAATTTACTTATTTCAATTCTAGTTCGTTCTATGAATCAAATTTTGAGATAATTCTTTAACCTTTACTCTAGTTTTTTAATTATTCCGCTGTGTACTTTAGATATTACCTGTTATGTATTGATTTATTTATTGTTACTTAGTTTGCTTCATATCACAAGTGTCGGTTGGGATTATGAATTGATGCTAAACTAGGAGGGGGTGTTATAAATTTACAATTGGCATCAAAGAGAAGTTATAAAAATCTAATGTGACCTCACCTTGTTTCAACGACAGTCGAGAAACACAAATCCTATGGAGATTGTTCCTGGTTGACGGAGGGGAACGAAAAAATGGTAAGGCAAAGGTTGATGTCTCTTGATTGAAAATGATGAGAAGCAGAGAGACTCAAAGCATCTTTAAATCGAAGGAAGAATTTTGACAAAAATCGAGTAAGTAGGACAGAACTCACTGGAGAAATTGTATTCATCGATTACCTCATAAACTGGCGGATGGGAGATTGATTGTGTGTAATCTCAATCGACTTTCTAGGGCAAGGAGTTGTTGCATGTCGTCGATGAAGGTTGTTGCACCATTTCATCGATACACTGGAGCGACGAGGGAGGGCACCACATGTGTTTCCTTCGATGAACGAGGACGAGAGACCAAAAAGCTCTACCCGACGATTACTCCTCCATCGTCGAGAGGTCTACAACACTGATGTTGCATTGTTGTGCGATGGCTGGGAATGGAATAAGGCCATCATGCGCTTAAAGGAAAGAAAGTAAAAAAGGAAACTCTGAATTATTTCCTTTCCCCCTCTCCCGCGCTTGAGAAGTAGAGTGACTCAAAGCATCTTAAAATCGAAGGAAGAATTTTGACAGAAAGCGAGTAATTAGGACGGAACTTGCTGGAGAAATTGGATTCATCGATTACTTGATAAACTGGCCGATGGGAGATCGATCGTGTGTAGAAGAAATCTCAATCAACTTTCTAGGGCAAGGAGTTGCTTCATGTCATCGATGAAGGCTGTTGCAGCATTTCATCGATGCACTGGAGAGGCAAGGGAGAGCACTGCATGCGCTTCCGTCGACGAACAAGGATGAGAGACAGAAAAGCTCTACCCGACGGTTTCTCCTTCTCCATCGTCGAGATGTCTACACCATTGATTCTGCATTGTTGTGTGATAGCTGGGAAGGGAATAAGGTCATCATGCACTTAAAGGAAAGAAAGGAAAACAAAGAAAACTGTCAATTGTTTCCTTTCCCCCTCTCCCGTGCTTGCGTATTTACATATCTTGTGGTTGTGTTCATGACATTCCCAAACTTTATTTCCAACAATTTACAATTACGACATCCACATTAAAAATGAAATTTTCTCTACTTTTCAAATATTTCATAAAATTATCTCCACTCAGTTCAATACTAATATTAAGATTTTGCATTGTAGGGTCGAGGATGCTGGAAATTGGCGAACAATTGATCTGGGAAAGTTTGGCATGGAAGGAGTTCAAAGAAAGATTGTTTGCTGCGTATGTCGACGATGAATCTATGATCGAAGAATCGATACCGATTCTTTAAATGATTGCAATCTAGGAGGAATGACAAGTAAGAATGTGAATTAATTGATTTCAGGTACCAAGTGCTTGTTGTGAGTGGGGAGGTCGGTACAAGATCCTCGGCGAGGATCAACTTGTTGCATAAGTGTAGATATGGGACTAGATGACTCTAATACCAAATGTTGTGTACCCTAATCTGAGCGGGGAAGATCGATGGAGATATTGTGGAGCCTTTATCGTTGCATCTGAGGAAGAGTGCTCGTGCAACAACCAATGTTGTCAGGATCGTGATCCAGATCGTAGGATCATACAATCTGGATCTTGAGTTTCGATCTGAATCGCAAGCGGGATAGAAATCACGTCTTCATGCAGTCAGATCGCGTGTAGGATCGCAGGATTGTTAGGATTGCAGAATTGTTAGGATCGCTATTTCCTTCTTGTAAGAATGATGTTATCTACTCATATAGTCATATCTAATCTAATTTTCCTAGATATAACATTTGATTAAGAGTTATATGATCTTATTGAGATTTCATACATATGATGTTAATACTATTTATGTTATATTCTTTGAGATTTCATTAGATGAGATCATTGTTCTGCATACTGATGGTGAATGGGATGAAGATGAGAATGTCAGTGGTGATGATAATGGAAATATGATACCCGATGATGAGGATATGGTCAATGTACCTGTTAAGGATTTGTACTGATGGTTTTATGATTGATCTTCCGGTCTTCGAACAAAAAC
Source organism: Platanthera zijinensis (assembly GCA_039513925.1). Lineage (NCBI taxonomy): Eukaryota > Viridiplantae > Streptophyta > Magnoliopsida > Asparagales > Orchidaceae > Platanthera > Platanthera zijinensis. Next base: position 234,998,868 of record CM077081.1, read on the forward strand.
TAATATTTGATATTTTATAATGATGTGTGCTTTATATTTGCTAATGCAGAACTTATAGTTATAACTATATTGTTTTTTTAGTTCACTTTATTTGCTTTTTTAAATTTTGATATAATTATTCAGCAATTGATTAGTTTTATAGTTTTTTTTTGTTGATTGTTTGTGTAAATAGATGAACCAAATTCAATTTCATATTTTAAGTCTTACTTTATGAATGTAGTAGGATCTTAGGATCGATCCGATCCAACTTGCAAAACGATCCCTCCTAGGATCTTGATCCGAACAACCTTAGCAGCAACCAAATCTCTAGGGTTTAGAAACTTCTTACTCTTTCTTCATTCCAACCCTAAAGTTCCTTAAATAAAACTCACCAAACACATTTGCAAGAAGGTACTAGTAAATTGATTAATTGAGAAAACACCAAACAAGGTCAGCAATTGTAAACCTAAATAAAAACAACTTAGTAACACAATAAAAGCAGTAAATAGATAGGTTGTCCTTTGGACTGTAGGCCATAAGGCCCTTAACACCTTGTCAATTTCTTTTATGAGTGTCAGCCAAATGTCAACTTTCTTAAGAAAAAATAATTTTGTGAGTTTTTACCTTCATATGTCCTCAACATTAAAAATCATCATGACCAAAAGTAATTAAATTGATTGCACAAGTCAAATAATTATCCCTGACACATGTCTCACTGCCTGGGCTAGTGGTCAAATTAGATAGTTAATAGTTTATTGATCTAGACTAGATTGATGTAAAGATTGACCGGGTGGAATTTTGTAACTTCTGTTGTATGTATTATTTATCCTCGACAACTTGTAGCATACTGTTCACAGCAAACTGCAGATTATCTTCATTTCCTCACTTGGTTTCATCTGCCGCTTTTCCCCCTACCGTCATTGCCAGTTTTCATTTTTATTACTCAAAAGCATTACTTTGTCATCACCAAATCCTATGCAATTCTTCTTAGTTCATTTGCTTTTCTTACACATTTTCTTTGTTTACTGAGTTTTTGACAATTAAATTAAATTGTCAAATCATCTCTCTGCATTACTTCTCATGCTCAGGTACAAAGAAAGCACGTCTACAATCTTAGACAATTAATATTGACAGGTGATCCTCAGAGTTGCCGAGAACATATTTTCCAGTAAGTTAACACAATCTTTGCGTATAATTTAAGTTAAATGTATTTTTGTCCAACTGACTTTTGTCCTATGCATTAAAAACATACAAAATTCATTTAAACTGTTAAGATGGTTTGGAAATGGCCTTAATGTTTTTTATATCATTTCCTTGCTAGTTGTCAGCAAACCTCAACATGAGTTGGCTCCAAAGAAAATGAAGTGTTTTGTTCTTATTCTGCTAGCTTGTAACACACAAAAAGATTACAAGGGAGAAGGGGCAATGAAATGAGCAGATTATCCTTTGACTAAGTACAACTTAACAGGATGATGCTGGAAGATTTTTTAAGGCTTTGCAAGGCTGGGATTAGCAGTGGGCTATAACAGCAAACAAATAGCAAGGGGTCAATGTGAGGCATGAACGATAATTGTATCTAGGATGAGGGTAACCGACACAATGTAAGGCAACTCCTAAATCACTTAGGAGGAGAATGGCATCACTTTTTTCTCTCGATGAGATGCAAGATGACTAACTGAAAACTTGCTACTACACCGAAGAACATTTGTCAAATCATGTGCCAAATCATGCGCCAAATCATGTGTTAAATGATATAAAATTTCTTGTGCAATGATACCTGGACTGCAAACTGACACATTCTCAGGCACTTATAGGTTAAGAAAAAATAAATAACAAATGGCAAATGCTATCAAAATGGGCTAGGACTACTTCATAATGACATTAAGTATGCAACTCAGGGTTGCGACTCCCCATCATTTCATGGTTGTGGTTACCGGATCTATCAGTATCATGTTCATACTTTATTTTCCCATAGCACTAGTCATGACCGCCACACCAAGTGCTGCACTTACTGTCTGGCATAAACCACATCTTAGATATGCTTGAATCATATTTATCATCCTTCTTTTTTGCACCTGGATTCTATTGCGATTTATTCTGCACTTCTACATTTGCTTGATAAACTAGTTCTACATCATCTTGTATCCCTCTTACTGTTGCTAAGTAAACTACTTTTCATAATTTGCTTTCTGACTTTTGGTAAGATTGTCCAAATACCTATGACATTGTGTCTCATCTCACCAATTGATCATTGATTTAGGGCTTCAGAACACATCTTTAGTTTGTACAGTGCTCCTTGTCTATTTTCAAGAGATAAACTGATCTTACAGATTTGATCTCACATTCACAATACATCTTAAACATATTCTTCAAATTCCTATCTTCCATCTTGTTTAATATCTATTATGAAGATTTTTGTTAATCCAAATTGTTATGTAACCCTTTTTATTTCCTCATATTATTTGTTTAGGATTTGAAAATTGGGAGAGTGATTGAAGCTGGTTGTAAGCACAACAATCTCTTCATCTATGATTAAGCTGGATTCTACTTCAGCCCTTGACACTTTCATTAATTATTTACTCTGGCATCGGAGATTGGATAATACACTATATCCTCCCTCTGGCACTTGGTCCCTATTTCTAAGCCCCTTCCTGAATTTATCTCTGCTGTCTAAGTTAGGAAAAATCATTGATTGTTTTATCCTAGTCGAGTTTTATTTAGTTCATCCTAATGTATGGAGTCCCATAAAATTTTTGGGCATTGAAAACTTCCAATATTTCACTGCTAGTAATGATTATTATTTATGAAAATTAGATCAAATTTATGTCCCATTTTTTAATATAAAAAAAATTAAACTCAATTCAAAATACTTCTCAAAATATAATGTTTTATATTACAAATGAATACGTGAGTCATGAGGTTAAAATTTTATTTTTCTCAAATATTGGAGTTACATCAACTTGTATTTATACAACCCCAACAAATGATGTCACGAAAAGGACAAAAACGGGAATTACTGGATATTGCTCGATCTTTAATATTGGAGATGCATGTTCCACAACTTTGTTGAAGTTTTGCATTCTCATTGTTCGTTATCATCATGCCTAATAAGGTTCTCCTTGAGTCTAGTTTCATCCATTCATAATCCTTTCCCATCCCTACCTAGGTTTCTAGTTGTAGTTTTTTTTAATCCTATTTGACCGGGCCATGAACAATTGAGTCCTCCTCGGTTATTCAACCCACCAGATATTTTTATCACTCTTGAAAAATATGCATGTTCATGTGCTTTGAGGTCTCTTTTTGAAAGCCAGTCATTTTCAGAATTTATATTTTCTCTTGTAATAAACATTCAGCATGCCATTTTTAACTATTGGTAGTTTGAATTTTTCCACTCTTGTGCTAGTACCCAAGAATCCTTTTTGGTTTAATAGCAGTAGATGTTTGGTTTATGGACGTCCACATCTATGAGATATTAAAGACTATCGAATTTCCACCTTTATCATCACTTTCTAAGACACATCATATATTGATGATCTTCCTCTCGCTATAAGAAAAGATAAGGGCACAACTCACTTTTATTTCCTAATTTGTCTCCACTTCTCATCTAACATCTCAGTTTCAAGTCTTAATGTCCTCTTTGACTCTATTGTTACCCTTCTAGTGTTCAGGAAATCTTACATGGTCTTGATTGGGCAGTCGATATAAATGGGGAAATGTAGGCTCCTCGGAAAAATGATACCTAAAAATTTGTTAGTCTACCTCTTGGTTGTAAAGCAGTAAGGTATCGATGAATTTTTATTGTTAAGCATAATCTATATTGGATGATTGTGCATCTTAATGCTCATCTCATTGTAAAAGATTTGCTCAGGATTAGTAATTGATTTTATTGAAAAAAAATTACTTTGGCTAAACTGACATTTATTTGGCTCCTTTTTTCTCTATGTTCTACTAATTCTAGGCATCTTCATTTGTTAGACATGAAAATATTTTGTATATTAGAAGGCAAAATTTGCATTTGGTGAAACATTCAAAACTGCCAAATATGGCCTTATTGTTTTAATATAGTGATTTAACATATATTATAATCTATTTAAAAAAAGTTAAATACAATGCCCATTCAAGTAATCACACCATATCCCCAAATTAAAAGTAATAATCAAAATCCATAAAATCAAAAAGTTTGTAGTAGAGCTCATATACCTTACTATGATAGGCTATCATTAGGCATGTCAGCGGTCTTTTTGGGGAAGGCCGTCATTAGACATGTCAGCGATATTTTTGAGGAGCTGTCATTAAACCCATCAACCTTATTGAAGTTGATTTAGCATGCACGATAATATGTGCATCAAGATGAGAATTTTTTAACAAAAATTGAATAGTGGTGTATAACTGCTTTCTGTATTAATTAATTGATAGTGTCTTTATTTTACAGGAGGGGAGAGAAACGAACTCCAAGGGGAAGATCCCACTTGGCCAGCCCCATGCTCCAATTGATTTCAAAAACAAGATAAAAGATAATCCCAAAACAAGGAGTCTGGAGTTATATAACCCCTCCCGGAAAATGCAAAAAAATAAAAAGAATACGACAAGTAAAATTGAACATAACAAAAGACAACCGCGTTGTATCATGTTGTTGTAGTCCTTTCCGCCGGCCTACACCTTCGAGTGTATACGCACCACGTTGATGATGCTCCTTCCTCTAGGCCATCATCCTCTAAATCCACAGCAATACCCCCATCTGGAAAATTTGTCTTCTCTTCAAGACAATATTCCGGAAATTGGCTGCGAAAGTCGCCGCGTTCCAACACGTCGCATCGGAGTGAGGGCGTTGTCTCCATGCAACCAAAACCTATTCCCGGACCCAGCCTTACTGGCTTGTGGTCCAAGATCGCTTCAGGAAGATAAACGGTGGAGCCATCAAATGCAATGTCCGATGAGAGGGTCTCCTCGACCGAGTGGTCTCCTACCTCCCGCTTTGCTGGGACATGTGGAAGACTAGATGGATGTGACTATGGGTGGGGAGGCGGAGGCGGTAAGCTACCTCGCCGATGCGGGCAATCACCTCAAATTGGTCATTGAACCGAACAACTAGCTTGGGATGAGTGTGAGTCACCATTGAAGTCTGGCGGTATGGTCGAAGCTTGACGAATCCGCATCCCCCACTTGAACTGGACTTCCTTTTGACGCTTGTTTGCATGGTGGATCATCCTCTATTAAGCGTGGTGGAGGCGGGTCTTCAAGATCCTGAGAATCTCATCCCGATCCAAGAGCTGAGTGCGCACTACCCGACAAGATATTCTTATGGATGGTGTTGAATCACGGCGGGTGGTGGTTATCCGACCTGTAAGGGAGTCTTGCCAGCCGAATAATGGAAAGGGTTGTAAGAGAACTCGGCCCAATCCAACCATCTGCTCCAGTCACGGGGGCAGTCGGAGGTGAAACAGCGCAAGTAGGCCTCCAAGCAGTGGTTCATAACCTCGGACTGCCCATCCGTCTGTGAGTGGTTTGCAGAACTCATTCGTAGTTGCATGCCTTGGAGTTTGAAAAACTCCTGCTAGAAGAAACTCATAAAGATCGGATCGCGATCGCTAATGATGGAACGAGGGACGTCGTGTAGTCATACTATGCCGAAAATGAACACCTCGGCCACCGCTGGAGCTGTAAATGGGTGGCGCAAGGGTATAAAGTGGTCGTATTTGGACATTCGGTGCTCCACCACAAGGATATTGTCATTCCCTATTGATTGAGCGAGCCGCGTAATTAAATCCATCACCAATTCCTCGCATATGAGGTCGGGAATGGATAAAGGTTGTAGAAGGCCTCCCGGAAAGGCGATCTCATACTGCGAGCGCTGGCAGACGAGGCATGCTACCACGAATTCCTCCACGGGTTGCATCATTCCCTTCCAATGGAGTGTCGCGGCGGTAAGTGTGAAATACTCTGAAATGACCCGCTGTCGGTGTAGTATGGAACTCAGTCAGGAGTCGCGGGATACTGACGGAAAATAATGAAATGACTAGCCATCCCTGATAATGAAGACAACCTCCAAGGAGCCCGCAAGGGAGGCAGGTGCCAACATCCGTTCGTAAGCGCTCTATGATGGATCCCGAGGTTGGATCGGTCTCCACCTCCCTCTAAAAAGTCTCAACCTCCTGCAAAACTGGGCGTGGTATGGTCGTTAACTCTATGGACGTTGTCTGACGTGATAAGGTGTTTGTCGTTAATTTGAACCTTTGCCGCCCAAAGCTGCTATGACGAGGTGGTCATCTTCTGGCTGAGAAGGTACCAAAGACTGTGATGATCCATGCGGACCATGAAGTGCCTCCCCAAGCGATACGGCTGAACTCGTTCTCGTACGCTGAGTAGGACCGAATGGTAGAAGAGCCAGAACGGTTGAAGTAAGTGATAGGCCGCCCGGCCTGCATAAGCACTGCGTTGATGCTCGAGTCGGAGGCATCACACTCCAAGGCTGAGTGAAAAAATCTAGCATGGCTAAAACTGGGACTATCACGAAAGCCTGTTGTAGGGTTGTAAAGGCGGTAGCTGCCTTGGGGGACCGCCGAAAGGTTGGGTCAGTTGTCTTGCGCGGAAGACGTGGGTGGGAGTGCCAACTTACTGTTGTCATGGATAAATCGATAGTAGTAACCTCGAACCTCACGTAAGGAGTGCGGTGGCGGCCACTGCAGAACTGTCGCGACCTTGTCTGTGTCTATTTCCATTCCCTGTGTTGATACAGTGTGGCCCAGGTAAGAGATCTCGCATTGAGCAAACACATATTTCTTTAAATTGGTGACCAATGAACGTTGTCGTAAGTTCCCCAAGGTGGGTTCCAGGTGGCATAGGTGATAGTCAAGCTATAAGCAAGTATGTCATCAAAGAAAACCATAACATACTTACGAAGCACTGTCCTGAAGATGTCATTCATTGTGGCCTGGAAGGTTGTCAGGAGGTTGGTTAGGCCGGGCGGGATAACCAAGAACTTGTTCTGGTCGTCATGCTTGCGGAAAGAGGTCTTCGGAACATCCTCCGAACAGACTCAGATATGGTAGTAACCGGAACATAGGTCGATCTTGGAGAAATAAGTAGCCCCACTCAACTCATCCAGAAGCTTCCGTATCACTAGAATATGATACTTGTCCGCTACGGTGGCTTTGTTAGGCTCACGATTATTTACACAAAATCTCCAACTACCATCCTTTTTACGAAAAAGGATCGGACTAAAAAATGGGCTTGCACTCGCTCAGATCAGGACAGCGATCAACATATAGGTCATCAAGTGTTCGATCTCATCCTTCTGGACGTGGTCGTAGAGGTAAGGGCGAACTGAGATCGCCTGGATGCCCTCTTGGAGAGGAATACAGTGGTCGGTGGTGTGCGGAGGTGGCAGGCCTCGTAGCGTCTCGAACACTGAAGCAAAGCCCTTTGAGAGGCTGGACAGCTGGGGCAGAGTGGTAGCAGGGGGTGGTGCTCGGTCCCCGACGTTGTGATTTGCCATATGAGTGCGGAAAAATCCACCGAGTGCGGTGAGCTGTGCGAGAAAAGATGGTGATCCGCTGTCGAGATGCATCACCCTAAAGCGTACATGGTCGATCGGCCCACTGGAAAGTCATACGCATGGAGGCCCAATTGTGGTTGATGTCGCCCAATGTTTATAATCAGATGATGCCCATAATCATAATGGTGTCTACCCCGCCTAAGGGAAAACATGGAAATCTTCAGAGGCATCATATTTACTCAACTGCAAAGTCCTCGAGTCGGCAATCAGAGATCATTCCCGGGGTAGACTACAAAACTCGGCGTTGGATCAGAAGACAACTGTAAGTGCGTCACGAAGTCTTGAGTGATAAAATTGTGGCTTGCGCCACTATCAATCATGAACACCTCCAATATTTCTTATAATCGTCTCTGGATCTTTATAGTGTGGAGTCCGAAGATGTCCCACGTAGAAGAACATGAAAGCTCCAAATGTTGAAGGTCGAGCAGTGTCGGCTCCTCTGGAGGATTGTCATATAGTAGCAGAGCCTCAAGATCAGCGGTTGTAACCTCATCCTCGTCAACGCACATGAGAACCCGCAGCTCCTTCAACGGGCAGACGTGTGTCCGAGAATATGTTTGCTTGCAGTGAAAGCATGGACCCTTTCCGCGCAAATCGTTGTACTCCTGTGTGGAAAGGCGATGGGGGCGGGCGACCATGGTGGCCTAGGTGGGGCGGTTGGATGTTATGGTTCCCCTGCTGGAAGTCAGCGAGGGAGGGTGGTGGAGTAATGTGCATCACACGAACTGGGGAGGAGGGAGCCGTCGACCTCAAATGTACTGAGAAATTAGCTTGCATCAAACGGGCAACCTCCATTGCATTAGAGATATCACGTGGATGATGGGTGCGCAAGCTGGAGCGAATGCATGGTTGGAGATCCTGAAGAAAGAACCTGAGATAATGATCTGGAGGAAGTCCGGGGACGTGGTTGATGGGCTCGATGAACTTTTTGATGTACTGGTCCACTGAATAGTGTTGATGGGCACATTGGCTCTCCACCACATTGCCTGAGTACCAGCAATCATAACGTTTCACCAACGCTCGTGCCAGGTCGGCCCATGAAAGGAGTGGGGTCAATTAACGTACCCAACAAACCCAGTGGAGGGCGGGGCCCTCCATGGCAAGAACTATCATAGGGACCTTTTGTCCTTTTTGAGTGTCGTGAATATCAAAGAATTGCTTTATCTTTGCAATCCATCGCAGGGGATCAGTGTCGTTAAAGTGAGAAACTTCAATAGAATGCGGCGCGTTGGCCAAGGCCAGCACAGCAAGCGGAGGTAGCCAGGTAGGGTCGACAGGGAGGCGGGCTGACCGGTGAAAGAAGAACGATCCTCCTCGGGCGGTGGTGTAGAGGAGCGGCTATCCAACCTGGCATCACGAGCCTCCAAGCGTTGGAGAATCGCTTGAATCAATGTGAGAGAGTTTGCTTGGTCGTCGAAGCGACGCTTGACCACAACGAGGAGGGAGTTAGTCATCGCACGAGTGGTCGGGCGTTTCTACCGGGGCGCCGGGAGCCGGTGTAGATGCTCGGGCGAGCGGACGAGCGCTGCGGGGCTCGCAGCAAAGCAGATCTGATGGCGAAGAGAGGTGGGAGGAAGAAAACTGGTAGGCGCAGATGGATTGAAGCAGTGGAGAGGAGATCTAGCAGGAGACAGAAACAATCACATTGCAGGCGGTGTCATACAGAAATGAGCTGGTTGGGTACTGTCGATGCAAGCATCGAGGAAGGTGATCAACATTGTTGATGAGTAGACAGAATGTGAAGCAGGCAGGGAACGCGATCCCACGCCGATGTCGACGAAGTGACATGAGGTGAACGAACCCGGCGGCCCGAGATGCAGGCGGTGAGGCTAGGTCGGGCCAATGTTTCAGGAGGGAAGAGAAACGAACCCAAGGTGAAGATCCCACTTGGCTAGCCCTAGGCTCCAATTGATTTCAAAATCCAATATAAAAGATAATTCCAAAACAAGAAGAATTCGGGAGTTATATAACCCCTCCCGGCAAATGCAAAAACGATAAAGAGAATATGACAAGTAAAATAGAACATAACAAAAGACGACCACGCCGTATCATGCTATTGTAGTCCTTTTCGCTGGCCTACTCCTTTGAGAGTATACTCGCCACATCGACGATACTCCTTCCTCTAGGCCATCCTCCTCTATATCCACAACAGTTTATTTTAAGATACATTAATTAATTGATAGGGGCGGAGCCTAATGCTTGTCGCAATTAGGTACTGTCGCAGTTGGCCGTAGGGGCGCAATCTCGTTCCTGTCACTTGTTTTAATAAATATTATAATGTCTTGGAGATAAATTAGTGTATACTCATTTGATGTTTCTTGCTCAATCACATCCTTATTTAAATTAGATAAAGGCTTTATTGTTTGTTCTTGGTCGGTTTTCAGAGAAATTCTCATTCACGTGATCTTTTATAAGTTGGTTACTTGGATTAAGCGTTCTTATTGTTAAATCTTTTCCTTATTAACCTGCTACACAGACCTTGGTTTATTTTCATAAAGGGTTTGCATCTTTCTTTGAATTTACTAATTCTTCGTGTTAAATCTCATTGTAAAAGCCCAAAATAAGATCCCATTATAGATTCTTTATCTCTTTTGTATTTAGTCACACATCTCTTAATGGATATTATTACTCATGCACTTTGATGGGAACTAGGGGGAAGACCGGCTGAGAAGGGGGGTGCCGGCGGTGGAGGAAGAGAGAGAGAGGAGAGATTAGGGTTAGAGGAGAGAATTCAAAATAACATTCATCCAGGGTAAATCCCAAACAACAAATAACACTCCCCCTTATATTAGTGGGGGTGTGAATAGCGACACAAGTTGTCCAAGAAATTAAAATACAAAATGCCAAAATTAAGAAATTATAAAATATAACTACTAAGCCGTGATCCCCTCTGCGGGCTCGTTCGGGGCATGCGTCGCCTGCGCTCGGCACGTGTAGACTCGCCACGGCGTCTCCGGGTCATCCTCGTCGGTCCACACCGCTCCCGATGTGCCTGATTCATCTTCGTCAGTTCGTGCTGCGTCCGCCGCAAATATCCGTAACAATGCCGCCGTCTGGAAAATATGTCTTGTCCCCAAGGCAGTAGTTGGTGTGGTGACGACAGCAGTGATCCTGGAACAGCCCCGTGGCTTCGGACTCCAAACGATAAGTCCCAGCAACCTGACCCTCCTATGGTCCAGAGTCCCCCTGAAGGTGGTAGCGGCGAGCAAGTAGCTTGGTTGGGTCGTTCGGCACTAGCTGCCGTCTTTCTTCCGAACCAAAGCCAGCTGGGCTGGTGGCACTCCTGTCGGAGGTTGTAGAAGGGTGGAGTCACCGTCGAGGAGACACGGTTTTCCCTCGTGTAGGAACTGCATGGACATAGTCCCCCAATTGACGCATACCTCGCCAAGCGTGCGGAGCCAAGCCACTCCCAGCACCGCGTCGAGGCCGCCTAAGCCAAATGTGTAGAAGTCCGCGATCATGGAATATGGTCCTATAGAGAGAGAGGCGGCAGTGCAACACCCCTGAGTCGGGCGGTGGTGCCCATCGCCCAAGCGAACCGCAACATCCGGGGAGGGAACCAAGGGAAGACGGAGCTGCTACACCAGGTGCTCAGAGATGAGGTTGTGGCTTGCGCCGCTATCCACCATAATGATGATCGAGCGATCCCGCAGTGTGCCCGAGAGCTGCATGGTCTGCCGGTCGGAGATCCCATCTGACGAGGCGCAGGGGAGTCAGAACAACTCCAATCGGAGGAACGTAGCTGCGATGGAGTAGAGAGGTGTGTCCTCCGGTGAGAGCTCCAGAGCCTCAAAGTCGGCCAAGGTAACCTCCGGGTCGACGTCGTCGATGATGGCACGAAACTCCTTGACCACGCAGACGTGGGTAGGAGAGTAGGGTTGACGGTAGCGGAAACACAATCCCTTTTGATGGAGGTCGTCTAACTCGCGATTGGAGAATCGTTGAGGAAGGGCCGGTCGGCCTGGCTGAGCGGTTGGAGGAGGCCGTGGGGCTGGTGTCTCTTGAGTAGCGGTCTGCCACGGACGGCCCCCCGGCGTAGGTTCGCCTAACGGCGGAGATGGTCGAGGAGACAAATCCGCCTGCACGAGGCGGGCCATGTTGAGGGCATCGGAGACCGTCCGGGGGTGGTGAGTTGGGAGTCGGGAGTCCGGAGCGGATGTGGGGCAAGAGGCCCTGCATGAAGAAGCCGAGATAATGATCGGGCGGTAATCCCGGAACATGGGTGACGAGGGCCACAAACTCATTGATGTAATCATCCAATGCACTGGTTTAGCGGACCCCACACAGTCGTTCGATGGAGGATCCGGAATAGCTGTTGTCATAGCGGCGGATCATCTCTTGTTTGATCTTCGACCAAGAGATCATCGGGTTGGATTATCGGAGCCACCGAGCCCAATGAAAGGCGGAGCCGTCGAGGCCCACGACGGCAATAAAGACCTTATCCTGCTCGGGAGTATGGTGGAGGTCGAAGTACTGCTCTGCTTTGACAATCCACCAAATCGGGTCCACCCCGGCAAAAGTGGGGAGGTCCAAAGCGAGGGCGGGGCGACCAGGAAGCGGTGTGGTCTCGGAGTCCCCAATGTAAGGGAGAGGCGCCGCCACAAGGATGGACGCCCCGGCGGCAGAAAACGTGGAGCCGTTCGTGGAAGAGGCGGCGACGGGCTGGAGTCCGTCAAACTTTGCGCGAACGGAGATGCGGACGCTGGCGGTTAGAGAGGGAACGGGAGACGCCGCGGACGGGAATCGACGGGGTTGGCTAGGTCGGCAGCAGCAGGAATACCGGCGCGGAATAGTGGAGCAGCGGTGGACGGCGGCGAAGCAGAGGACCGGGGCGGCGGAATCCGGCGGTGCGGTTTTGCGCGGGTTGCAGTTGACGTGCATTTGCACGGGTCGCGGGTGACGTGGGGCACGGGTGACACGCGGACAGGAATCGGCGAGGGTTGGCTGGGTCGGCAGCAACAGGAATTCCAGCGGCCTTCAGCGGGCGGGACGGCAAGGTCGGACCAAAATGATGGTAACTAGGGGGGAAGACCGACTGAGAGGGGGGTGCCGGCGGTAGAGCGAGAGAGAGGAGCGATTAGGGTTAGAGGAGAGAATTCAAAATAACAAAAGGCCGAAATTAAGATATTATAAAATATAACTACTAAGCCGTGATACCTTCCGCGGGCTCATTCGGGGCATGCGCTCGGCGCGTGTAGACTCGACAAGGCATCTCTGGGTCGTCCTCGTCGGTCCAAACCGCTCCCGATGTGCCTGGTTCATCTTCGTCGGTCTGTGCCACATCCGCCGCGAATAGCCGTAACACACTCTATATAAAGAGGAGAGCCTCAATGCATAAGTTAGATTGATAAGTTAGATTGATAGAATACAACAACACTCAAGCCTTTATCCCACTATAGTGGGGCCGGCTATATGGATCTCTTGTCGCCATTGTGCCATATCTTTTGTCATAATCTCACTAATGCCTAAGTACATCATGTCTTTCCTTATAGTTTCATTTCAATTCTTTATTGATCTACCCCTCCCTCGTTTAACATATCTAGTGACTAGACTCTCACAACGCCTATAGGTGCCTCTAATGGATCTTAGATTGGTAGAATAATAAATTTTATTTTCAATCCCTCACACTTTGGATGTTAAAATGTTAACAATTTTATATTACGTATTCTATGTTTTTTCATCTTTTATTATGGTAATTAATAATGTTGATATTTCCTTACCCTAGTCAAGCAGAAGAAAATTTCCAGAAAAAGTTAAGTGAAAAAATAACAGAAACTTCAACTCTTCAAAAGATCCTTAATTGATACAATCCATTATCCTTAAGTAGGCTATAGCTTGAAATATAAGAACCAACAAATAAAATCTCAATAAAGATAGAAATACTTAATAAATTCAAAAATAAGAGGAAATAAGTTCCCCTTCTTTTCATGATTTTTAGTACATTTAATTTTTTGCACGATCAAGTTGCTCCATGATTTGGATGGCTGAGATGGCCAGGTCATTTTCCTTGGATCTAAGAGAACTCACCTTGAGTTAGAATTCGTCATAAAGAGAAGTCATTGATGTAAAATACCAAGCGCTTAATGGAAGTACCGAGATGTCTTGATAGCTTCAATGGATAGGCATTATCATTATTCTTCTTCAGCACCTCAGAAGGCTCATTTTTCTTCTTCTTGAGCTTTTGTACCCTCCCACATGGCATTGTTCCTTTGTCAAAACAAAAACAATTCATACAGTCCCTAACCAGAAAAGTTACTATTTTAGTGCTTCTTAGCAGAGCTTTTGTTCTATATGCTCTCTTGATGTTTCATGAATGGATGTAATATTTTCTACCATCCACTTGGACTATTTTTTGTGAAGTCTGGTATGACTAGGATTGGTTTTGTGCTGCCATCAAACTACCAAAACCACTAATGAACCTTCGATTGAAAGATGTTAACCCTATGGAACGTCAAACATCGTGGATACTTTGAGGAATAGGCCAATCTTGAATGTTATGCGCCTTGAAAGGGTCAACTTCCAGGTCCTCGGATGAAATCACAAAATCCATGAATATCAAGTTATCAGCCATGGGGTTGCACTTCTTCGGGTTGACATAGCCTCTCATTCCTCAACATATCCTTGTGGTGCTACAAATGAGTTTCCCAAGTGGGGATCATTAAATATACCACTAGAAATCTGCTATGAAAAGGCTATAAAACATGATTCCCCGGTCTCGTACATATGAAGGAGTATAAGAGAATATGAACATCATTACCAACCATTTATATTGCTCTCGAGTTTTGAAAATGATCTTCCATTCATCACTAGACATGATATGCAGTTGATGGTAGTCACTCTTCAAGCTACCATCCAACCAACGTATTACCCAATCATCGAATGAGGAACCAATATTTCATAGTAATTCAATTTATTTCTATGTTGTTAATACGCATACCACCATTGCTATCCCCTTCCCAGTTAGCAAAGTAGGTAAAACGCAAGGGCTCATTCTTGGACAAGGATGCCCTATGTCAAATAATTCTTGTAATTGACTCTTCAGTGCCTCATCCTCCTCGGGATTCATATGATATGTTTTCTGTTAGGCAGACTGACTTAATGAGTTTATAATATGTGGCTATCCTAGGACAACTTATTTAGAAAAACCTCACAATATTTTCACTGAGTTGGACCTCCTTAGGAACATCAAGTCCACTATCCATTAATCTTGATGGATTGCTCCATAAAGGCCTCAAAGTGAGCAAGCTTATACCTTTTCCTTATTTAAGTTTGGGTAAGTATGTGCCCCTCAATAGCTCTAGGATCACTTTCTGATCTTCCTTTCTAATATTACATGTATTTTTTCTCCCATCATGAATGACTTTATGGTCGTATTGCCATGATTTTACCAATAATGGGTGGGAAGCATTCACGACCACATCGCTCCAGACATCATCATGATATCCTTGCCAATACGGAAGGAAACAAAACATATACTCTTTATAATCACGAAATAGGATAAATTGTAAGACCGTGGTCCCCTTCTACTTGATTGATTCAGCTTGATAACAAACTCCTAAAACAAAGTTCTCACAGCTTCCATTAGCTGTCATCTTGTAGACGTATCCTTGATTGCACAGATTGTGTGGAATATATTGATTAAATGCATTTAACTAATTTCAGAATCTGATCAGGACTCAGTTGATGAAGTTCGTGTTCGATTGGGGTAATTCTTTCTTTGACCTCAGTTCATTGACTCTACGATTCTAATTGTATTATGAACATTTTAATCTTTTGAAGTTAGGCTTAGGTTTTTGGAATTTATAAGCTCAATTTCTAGCCTAATCACAAAAATTTTGTAAGGAATGGCAATTTTGTAATTACTCTATAACAACTAGTAGATAGACTCGATGGGTATTACGTGTATTGGCTTCGGCGGTCGTGGATTATATCCAGATGAGGGTATCGATCCTATCCATTTTTCTTCGGGTTAATTCCTTGCGCTTGAAGGGTGTCAGTCCATCACTCGCCACTACCATGATCAGTGTCAATCTAGTAGCGTCAATTGGGAGCAGAAAAGGTATCGAAGCCTCCATTTACGATTGCAATCCCACTTTTCTTGATCATTTGTAATTAGAAGGTCATCGAGCCCTCCAGTCAATCGTCACCTGGCATATTTGGGTGAGATAAAGGATCGACGTTTTTCCTCCATTCTTTCCTCTATGGTACTGAGCTTCTGTTGCTTTCATGGATTGGATGATAACAAGGAAGACATTCTCGTTTACTGTTGACCTCCTTTTGCGTTGTCATCCAAGCTCGCTTCTTTTGGTTGTTGGTAAGGATTCCGCTTTCTTCTTATTAATTTTATCGAGAGGAGAAGTGTAGTTGTTCTCTCTCTTTGAATCTCAGGATCTTACGGGGAATCGAGAAGCAAAATTTTATTTCAGTTGAAATTCAATGTTCTTTTCCCATCGTTAACAGGATGGACGATTATTATGATCCCTGGTTGTTGAATAGTATACTCGTCCTTTTTAACCTCTGATGTTTTGCTTTGGGCAGAGAGAAGGGATTGATTCGTTCCATTTACAGCTGATCTTCGCTATTACAACATGAGCAGAAATTCTAGCTTCACCATTAGATATTTCCCTACTTTTTGGGTAGGGTAAGTTCAGTTCGTTCTTCTTTAAATTATTTATATTTCGTTTTAAAATATAAGGTATAGAAAATATTATAGAAATATTAGTTAGCTTCATCGACATTATCCTTTTCAGAATTTAAATAGATGAAGGGAATTTTTGCGAGTAGATTTTATCCCAAAGAGTAATTTTATTATTCAAGAGTAGTATGCCACCTCGATGTGCTTACATGAGAAGAGACGCCATGTAAGAATTGTATACTTATATGATCAGAAATTAGTCTTTTATTAGTAAAGCCATATGCATCCTTTTTAAGAGACAAGCATCATTAAGCATGTTAGTTTTGCATGAAAAATGAGTGGACGCTTATTTTATTAAAATACAGATCTCTTTTTGAAGTGTTTGGAATGCGTACATGTACTTGTATATTATTATATCGTATCACTCATTATTTACATGGTTTCAAAGTGATACGATTCCTGAAGTAAAACTCTAGGTAGTTGAGCTCCCGCTCTCGCCAATTGAGCTCATTTACGGTTCCAGTAAAATCAGCCCGCCATCTAGACTTTTTGCTTGAGCTCTCCAACAACATAGCCTGCCAACTTCCCGCCAGTGCTCACTGGCTTCCTTTTGTGTCGTCCAAAATAACCCCCTCCCCCTTTTTAAGAATAAACTGATCCCGTTTTGAAAACTTTCTTTCAGGAGGTAAAGAACAAAAACTCAAGTTAGGTTTAAGTGCTATATGGAGTACTAAGAGTTTTTATAAATGTTGTATACTTTATGTTCGCACATCTGACAGTTATTACATATGTAATATATATGAAACTACCTTTAAATGGCTTTGTGATTCATTTCAGGTATGTTGTATCACTTTTAACTGTTTTTTGCTTCCACTATTATCAGTTACAATGTAGTGTGCTGTTATGGGTATATGCTAGTCTCCCTAAGATGTCATAAATTACGTACGTCATGTCTTGTCTTCTATTATTATTGTTTCAAGTCTTGTCTTTTATTATTATTGTTTCAAATCTTGTTGTTTATTATTATTAAATGGTGAGTCATTATGATGGTGTTATTAGTTAGGAGTTGTTAGGTATCAAAAGTTTTGTAATTCTATTTAAAGAAAAATGTTGTGTAAAGTAAGGGTGTCCAAGAACTTTGTCTATTCCTCTTGCCTTTGTATGAGATTATGGTAGGTTTCTTTCTCTCTCCTGAGCACACCCCTCCTAGGAAGTCGTGGTTCAAGCTTTGTCGCGAAGATTTATGTTCCCATCCAACTGATTCCTTGGCAAATAGAGAAATCATCTCTATTTATACGCTTTTAGCAGCGATCGAAGCACTTGGCGACTCCTATCAACGTCATGGACACCCACTCTAACCACCTATTCCACAACCTTCGTATAGTGGTAGTTAAGGTTGTAAATATCGAATGTCGGCAACATATCAGATTAAATTTTTAAATGTCGGCGTCGGAAGTTGGAGACATGTCAGAGATATTTTAAAATATTAGATTTTCATACTTTTTAAATAATAATTTTATTTTTTTTATATACTAACTATAATTATATATTCTAAAAATAAAAAAAATTAATATAACAAACAGATGAATAATGAGTCATGTATATTACAAAATAAATTTGAATTGTATCAAAGATAAAATAGTAATAAATACAAATGATACATTCTAAAATCTATTTAATAATTAATATTATACAATAATTTTATTTTGATAACAATAGGTTCATTGCAAATAAAGAAGATTTAAAAGCTAAATATTTTTGATTACAAGTTAAATATCTTTGATTACAAGTTTTTTCAAACTTTTAAATTTATATTAAAAATATATAAATAATTAACTAATAAATGTTTTAGATATTTTCACATTTTTTAAATATAATATAAAAAATTTATGTAATAATTATACAAAATTGGTTATAAGAATAAAACATTAAAATTTTGAAATAATAAGTCTTATTGATTTAAACATATAATATAATACATATAGGTGATTTAACATATACTGCTAGTCTGTCAATATAACATCAAATAAAATAGCAGACGATATATTTAAAAGTCATGTCAGACGATATATTTAAAAGTCATGTCAGACGATATATCAGAAATAATCGGATATGTCGGCCTATATTTTACAAAAGGTCATAATCTTTTTTTAAAGACATTGTTTTGCCCTCAAAAACGATATGTCGGGAGACATGTCGGAGGACATTTAAAATAATGACGGTAGCTCTTGATCCCAGCAACCGTCCAACACATCATCCTTCTTGACCGTCCAGAGCATCGCAACGTCGTCAAAGTTGTTTCCCTGTGCTTTACCGTCATCAAAGTCACTGCCCTGCACATCACCGTCGTCGAAGTTGTTAACTTGCGCATCATCGTCATCGAAGCCTATTGTGCATCATTATCCCCAATGGTGTACCCTTAGGCCGATCGAACCGCCCGTTACTTCACATGTCCGCTGGGCGCATGCAGAGAAGCTCTTCCTCATCCTCGTCATGCCAAGTTACCCCCATCCATCCGCTCCTTCCTTTCTAATAAACACTCGTAGAGTACCAGCCAACAGGCTCCTGTCTTCAAGCCCAGAGCCAACATTACGAGACATGTTCATTGTTAATTTGCGACACTCTTTAACTTTCCCGCATCACGCCGTTTTCTTAATCCGCAGTTGCACGCAAGGCGGCACTGGCAGCATACGCCACCCTCCTCGCCGAACTTGATATTCTTTGGGCTACACACAAAAGTTAACAACCTCATCACACAATTGATGCTCCTACTTGACCAGGTGCAAGTTGTTGATATTCCAGCTATCTCAACAATCCTCCAGCAATCATCACCTATTGTTATTCTCATTCAGATGGACACCGTGCTTCCATACATCGATTGTGCGAAGATCGTCGGTTACTCTCTTGAACGAATGAAAATTTATATGGTGTTGAGCAGCCACCAAGCATCTGCAGATTATTCGCCATTCTGCAACTGGTATAACAACAATATTTTTGAAAAGTCAATGTTACACATTGTAGAGGAGAAAAAAAAGGCATCTTGTATTTATGTTCACTTGTCTCAAATACAAAGAATGAGTATATATTTATAGAAGGGAGAAAGAGAGAGGAAG
This sequence comes from Platanthera zijinensis, assembly GCA_039513925.1. Taxonomy (NCBI): domain Eukaryota; kingdom Viridiplantae; phylum Streptophyta; class Magnoliopsida; order Asparagales; family Orchidaceae; genus Platanthera; species Platanthera zijinensis. Next base: position 235,018,150 of record CM077081.1, read on the forward strand.
GTCCTATACATGATGTGGGACTAAAGAGGAGAGAGAAATAACAATAAAAATACATAATGGGTCTATGTTAAATGGGTTTTTCTAACACTCCCCCGCAAGCTGGAGCGTATAGGTCATATGCACCCAGCTTGGACAAACACTGGTAAAACAAGGTACTTGATAAAGCCTTCATGAGAATATCAGCAACTTGATCAGTGCCCGGAACATGCTTTAATTCGAGTTTATTCATTTGAACTTTCTCCCGAATAAAGTGACAGTCTACCTCGATATGTTTCATGCGCTCGTGAAACACCGGATTCTTTGTTATGTGTATGGCCGCTTGACTATCGCAAAATAGAACAGCAGATGAAGGAAGTTTTACTCCCAGGTCAGCATGGAGGCTTTCAAGCCATGTGAGTTCTGAGACAACTGATGTCATCGATCGGTATTCAGCTTCCGCGGAGGATCGTGCGACCACGACTTTTTTCTTACTTTTCCATGTAATGAGATGACCGCCAAAATAAGTACAGAACCCACTGGTTGACCGCCGATCGTCCAGGGAACCAATATAATCGGCATCGGAATAAGCAACCAATGCTGGAACAGAGTTAGAGGTTTTGTAAACAAGCCTTTGACCCGGAGCTGCCCTAAGGTATCGGAGAATCCATTCAACCGTCTGGAGATGAGAAACCCGGGGAGCATGCATGAACCGACTGACAACCCCAACAGCGAACGATATATCAGGCCTCGTGACCGTTAGGTAGATCAACTTTCCCACAAGGCGTCGATAGTATTCCGGATTTTGGAGAGGCAGATCATCATCAGAGGCATGAGCACATAGCTTGTGATTTGCCTCCATCGGGGTATTAGCTGGCTTGCAACCAGACTGACCAGCGTCTTTGAGAAGATCGAGACAATACTTCTGTTGGGAGAGGACAAGCCCATCCGGCCGTCGTGCGACCTCAAGACCGAGGAAGTAACGAAGATGCCCCAGGTCTTTGGTCTTAAACACGGTGCTTAGATGTTGTTTGACCTCTTGAATCCCCTTTGAGTCATCCCCAGTAAGTAGGATGTCATCAACATAAACCAACAGAAGGACGGTTCCAGTTGCCCGGTGTCGGGTGAATAGGGAGAAGTCTGCAGAACTCCGAGTGAAACCCATGTCCCGAACCACCTTGCTGAACTTGTCAAACCACGCCCGAGGGGATTGTTTGAGACCATAGATGGATTTCTTTAGAAGACACACACGAGACTCCCCTGTGGTCTCAAACCCGGGCGGTTGGCGCATGTAGACGGTTTCCTGAAGATCGTCATTCAAAAAGGCATTCTTGATATCCAGCTGATGAAGGGGCCAGTGACGATGCACAGCCACGGAGAGAGGACACGAACGGTGTTGAGCTTGGCCACCGGAGAGAAGGTTTTCTCATAATCAAGGTCTTGCTGCTGAGTGAAGCCACGGGCCACCAGGCGGGCAATAGTGCCATCAGGAGCATGTTTGATGACGAAAACTCATTTACCCAACAGGGTGCTGACCGGGAGTTAAAGGGACAAGGACCCATGTCTGGTTGGCTCAAAGGGCCGTCATTTCTCCGTCCATGGCAGCCCGCTACCCTGGATGTTGAAGCGCCTCCTGCACAGAGTTAGGGACAGAAACAGAGGATAATGATGGGGCAAAGTGAAGAAGTGGCGGTGAAAGGCGATGTAGAGAGACATAATTTGCCATAGAATGAGCGGTGGAGGCTGGAGCCGGAGCAGCAGGTCGTGGAGCATCAGAGGTCGAAGCCGACTGCAGTGGGGCAACGGGATGAGGAGAACGACGAGAATAGACCCGGATGACAGGTGGTTGTGGACGGACCGGAGGCTGGGCAGGAAGAGGAGACGGTGGAGAACGGGGAACAGAGATGACAGGACGCACGACGGGCTCTGGAACAGGAGTGATATCCAGAGCAGAAAAGAAGGGAAGATCTTCCCGGAAAGTGAGGTCTGCAGAAACAGTCACTTTGCGGGTAGTAGGCGAATAGCACACATAGCCCTTTTGAGTGTGCGAGTAGCCCACAAAAACATATTTGGCTGCACGGGGATCCAACTTATCTATAGAGGGGCCGAGGTGGTGAACATAGCAAGTACACCCACAAATTCGGGGAGTAATAGGAAAAGCCGGAGGGAGGGAAATAGGAGGTCGAATGGAGTAGCATTCTGGAGGACGGAGGATGGTAGACGGTTGATAAGAAAACAGGACGTGGAGAGCGCAAAGTTCCAGTATGGCTTGGGAATCTGCATTTGAAGCATAAGGGAGCGAGCCGCATCAAGAAGGTGACGATTCTTGCGCTCAGTGACACCATTCTGTTGTGGGGTATAAGCACACGACGTTTGGTGAATAATTCCAAACTCAGAGCAGAGGGTCGCGAAGTCATGACCAGTGTACTCGCGCGCATTGTCAGTACGAATAGTTTGAATGGGCGCAGAGAATTGAGTGCAAGTCTTAAGAATGAAGGCCCAGAAGACGCGGGGAAGCTCAGAACGATCGCGAAGGAGATACAACCATGTCATGCGAGAATAATCATCAATAAATGTAAGAAAGTAACGATAGCCAGAAACACTAGTAATCTTGTACGGACCCCATATATCGGAGTGTACCAAAACAAAAGGAGCGGAGCTCCGAGTACAATGAGAAGGAAAAGATGAACGTGGTTGATTGCCAAAAATACTTGTTTCACACTGAAAAGCAGGAAGAGATATATTCAGGAAAGCCTTCTGGAGGACTGGGAGAGGAGCATGACCAAGACGCCGATGCCAATTCGAAGAAAATACAGATGCGAGGAGAGTAGGAGAGTCATCAAGAAGGTAGAGGCCGTTCTGCAGTCGCCCCCTACCAATGATAGTCCGTGTCTGTTGATCCTGTATCATAAAAGAAGAAGAAGTAAATGTCACGGAGCAATGTAAGTCAGTAGTAAGGCGACCAACAGAAAGTAAATTGAAGGGAGAGCCCGGAACATGAAGAGCCGAGCGTAGGATAAGGGAGGAGGCGAGAGGAATATCAGCACAACCCGAGACCGGGACAACTGCCCCATTGGCCACAGTAATGTACTTCGGGTGAGGAGAAGACAAGTACTGAGGCGGTCGAACAGAGGTGATGTGATGAGTGGCACCCGAATCGATGATCCATCGCGGTCCAGTGGAGAGGCAGGCGATACTTCATTGGAGATTGAGGCGGCGGAGGCAACCGAGGTCGGCGGGCGGCTGAGCAGGCCATGAAGATGCTGGAGCTGAAGGCGAACCTCGTTGAGGTCAGTACGAGTGGGAGAGGAGTCAGTGGCAACAACAGAGGCCTGCGGACGAGGAGGACGACCATGCTTGCGATAGCATGTGGCTTCAAGATGCCCGTCTTTGTCACAGAAGGAACACTTAGGTCGCGGTCGGCCACCCCGACCACGTCCCCGAGAGTCAGAACGGCCCCCACGAGCTGAAGAAGGGAGAGGTAGTAAAGGTGCAGGGGCCTGCTGGATAAGAGCCAGAGAAGGAGGTCCAGAAAAATCCGGAGGCGGGGAGACCTTGAGAAGCATCGAGCACACATCCGAGAAGGACGGAGTAACTGTAGAGGAGAGAATCTGAGCCCGCACACTGTGAAGGTGATGCGGGACCCGAGCGATCATCATAGCGATGTCAACGGCTTCTTTTTGGGCACGTTGGACAACAAGGTCCACAGTAGGAGACTGGTGTTGGATCCAAGCTTCGACCAGAGACCGAGCATGGGCAACAAAGGAGGTCAAATCGACCGCCCCACCACTGTCAAGAGCAGTGATGATGTCGTACAAATGATGAAGACTATCTTTGCCGGATTAGAGGGTATGGAGCTCTTCTCACATACCCTTGGCCGTCTCGTGGTACATGGCCAGACGATAAGGCTCGCCATCAAGAGAGTTGAGGATCCACGTCTGAACCCGACCATCGTTGCGTAGCCAGTCGTCAGTAGGAGTACCGGTAACGACCTGGATCAAGTGATGAAGAAATCCCTTCGACTGCAGGACTTGGCGAACCGATTGCGCCCATTCCACAAAATTTTTCTTACCGGTCAGAGAGATAGTTGTAATCCGGAGCTCATCACGAATATCCGGAAGGGAGGCCGGGCGGTCTGCAGGAATAACCGCCGGTCCGGTAGAGTCAGCAGAAGACGTCATGAAGACGAACCGCGACAAGGAGAAAGGACCTGCAACAGAGGAGTCAGCACGGGTAGGGAGGTCGCGCGACTAGAGACGGGCTGTGTAGACAGACGGGAAGAGCCGGAGACCGCTCGGTCGGGAGGGAGGGAGAGGACCGCGACCAAAATGCGGGAAGGCAATAGCCCGCACGGTCTGGGAGAGCACAGCAGCGGTCAGAGAAAGGGAGGCCGTAAGAGGAAGCGAGCGGACAGAGAGAGGAAGCCGCGAGTAGAAGAACTCGAGCAGATAGAGAAGGCAGCGGGAAGAGAGGCCGCGAGAAGAGGTCGCGAGTAGCAGAACTCCAGCGACAAGAAGGCAGTGGATCGGAGAGCAGAAGCAGTCTGCGGCGAGCAGACGCAGAGGCAGACTGCTGCGAGCAGACGCAGGGAGAGACCGCGGCGGACAATAGAGGCCGGCAGCGGACAGGAAGGAGCAATCCACAGCGGATAGAGCGAGAGCAGGTGGGAGAGGTGGTCCCCACTGGTCAAAGCGGAAGGAGGCTATAAGAAGCCCTTGGAGGAGCGTTGAACCACGGAGAGAAGAGGAAGCAGGATTAGAAGAGAGGCCGCAGGATACCGAGCGGCAAGGGCGGGCAGCGGACATAAGAGGCAGGCTGCAGCAGGCCGCAGGAGGGGAAGGAGACCGCCCGGGATAGGCCGTTAAGAAAGGAGAAACCGCCCAAGGAGAACCGGTGCCTCTGATACCATGTAGAGGAGAAAAAAAGTCACCTTGTATATATGTTCACTTGTCTCAAATACAAAGAATGAGTACATATTTATAGAAGGGAGAAAGAGAGAGAAAGGTCTTATACATGATGTGGGACTAAAGAGAAGAGAGAAATAACAATAAAAATACATAATGGGTCTATGTTAAATGGGCTTTTCTAACACATCATTATTTTTGCAAGCATTTAAGGGAAAACAACTAATCAGTCTCCACTTCATACCCATACTCCTCATGGTTCCGAGCTTGAGGACAAGCTCGAAGAAAAGGCGGGATGGTATGTTATGGGCTTAGGCTAGTCTCCCTATGATGCCATAAATTATGTACGTCATGTTGTGTCTTTTATTATTATCGTTTTGAGTCTTACCTTTTATTATTATCAAATGTGGAGTCATTATGATGTTGTTATTGGTTAAGAGTTGTTTGGTGTCATTAAAGTTCTGTAAGTCTATTAGAAGGCAATTGTTGTGTGGAATGAGATTTTCCAAGAACTTTAGTCTATTTCTCTTGCCTATGCCCGTAACATATACATTATTCTTTCTCTCATATCATTTAAATGCATTTTTTAATTTATATCATATTTGGGACTTCGGTTTTCGATATGATATTGAACTGGACAGGGTAAGAGATATATTACCCTGTTTTTTTCCGGTTGCTATGAAGTGTTGGTTTTTTGGTGTCAATGTGTTTCTTGAGGCTGTTCGAGTGGTGTATTGTTGTTAATTTTTGTAGGATCGGGTTATCGGAATTCAGATGAGATGCGATAAAGGAAGACTTTGGGGATGATGGTGGGCGATTTGTTTCATCTCAACCAACCTGAGCCCATAAATAAAAATAAAAATCAATTATTGGCCCATAAATCATGAATTAACAAGAACGTGACTAATAAAAATAAATGCACGGTAAAAATCAATTTTGTGCGTGACTACTCCCCTTCATCCCGCCATTTTCTGCCATAATGGCGTCTGATAAGTTCATCAATGGCATTGCCATATTCTCATTAAATGCTTTCTAACATTATAATTATAGGTGGCTCTTTTTAGATTTACTCGTGTTTTCAAAACACTATTAGAATGAGCCTCGCACCTAGGGGATAAAAGTAAGATCTCCTAGGCTAAAGAAAATGATACCTTGATGCTTGAAAGTTCAGGTTGTTGCAGTCACTGAAGCCCTTCAAATGTGAAATTTGTTGTGTTTTTTCTAATAGTGCAATATAGTTTCCCCATTATGACACATCTTTCCACTCTGACTTGCTATAACCAATATTCAGTATAATGACTAGAAACTTTGCATTATTGGAGATAGAAAAGGAGATATTATTTATATTTTTCTTGAAAATTCTTTAAAAAATTTTGATTTTTTCAACATTGTAATTTTGTAATATTTGATAAAATCTCTCCAAACCTCGAAGCTGATCCCGAGTTTAATATTCTCAAAACCTTACTCTATCCTCATGTTTACTCTTATTTTAGATTTTGCTCTGAATTAATTCTTGAAAGTAGTTCACTTTTAATGATTCTTCTTTTTTGTTTAGTAAATTTTATGAATATTTTTTTATGAATCTGTTGGTATTTCATCATTTAGTTGATCTTCTCTACCAACGATTGAGCTTTTAGTTATTTGTTTGCCATGAGCCAGTTTCTTGCTACTTTCTTTATGTAGCCATGTGTGAAGATTTAGAATCTATGCAGGTATATGCAGGCAGTAGTTGACGAAATTGTGTATGGCAATTCAGATTCCCAAAAGGTAAGCGGACTGTTTGGTTTTTTTAGGCGGAGGATATTTTATATTGGTTTCATGTTGATGCTTATAATAAAATCTGTTTTCCAGCATCCTAGTAATTGGAACTTAGGAAAGCTTTATAACGAATTTGTTCAAATTGGTGGAGATGCGCTAGCTGGTAATTGAATTTAAACAAGAGCTTCGCAATCTTTATTTTTCTGTTTTCAATATCATAAAATATTATTAAATCAACTAACTTTTCCTGTAGTATTTGCATTCTTAATACTTGTTTTCTTCTAGTATTTGCATTTCTTATTTTTAGTATTTTTTTAGTATTTGCCTTTTTTTTTTAGTTTTCTTTTTTTTTTCTTTTTTTAGTATTTGCATTTATTTTGAAAATAAATTAAACTTATGTGTAAATCCAGGATCCTTTGCAGAGATCAAAGAGGAAGACGTATTATCATCGCTTGGACAAGTTTCTGGTGTAAACTTTATAGAGATTGATACTTTCTCCCTACCTGGCTTACCTGTGCCTCCAAATGGCTTCAGAGGCATACGCAAGAAAATTTATTCTTTGCGACGCTGGGTTGCCATCTGTTCTGATGATGTAGCAAGGCAAGTTCATTCATGGTATAAAATTTTTTTTAATGTATTTGCTATGTATGATAAATCATTGCAGACTCTTTTTCGTTTTCCACTTAATCAAGTCACATTATAACTATCTGACCAAATTTTTAATAAAATGTAGGAAAGGAAGGTACCAAGTTACTGCCTGTCTTCTTCGCAAGTATCTTGGAGACTTTTTGATTTCCTCCTACTTAGAACTAGTATATGAATCTGGTTTTGACGATGCATACATTGAGGAAATTGAGGTAATATCTTAGCCCTTCTTTTTTTATCTTGTCTGTGTTATTGTACTTCATGAAAAACTACTGCAATTTTATGTAATTTAACTTTAAAAGAATATTCACCAAATTCCACAAGAGCGTAAAGGAATAAGCTGAGTTAAAAAAGCAATATAAACAGCCCGTAGACCTGTTTGGTCGCTGTCCACTTAGGGTTGTTGCCGGAAAACCACCAAAAATCCCCAATTCTTCTTCAAGGCGCAAAAGGTGATGGTTGAAAATGTAGCATATTATTCCTTAGCTAAACAAATGAATAAAATATATTGGTTCCCCCGGCTATACCAGTTCCCCTTGTTATACTGGTTCCCCCGGCTACCTCGCTGCCTCTTCCTCGGCCACATGTTATGTCTGCTCATCCACCCACCTCGCCGCAGTTTATGATGTCCCTTTTGGATCCATTTCTTCCTCCGGCAGTCCCCAAGTCGACGCCACCACTCCTAGTCGCAGCCGCTCTTTTTTTGATATGACCACCATCGCCTTCGACTGTCTGCAACTGTCGGGCACCCTCGTTCCTCCTCGAGCTTGGTCTAGCCGTTTCCCCTCCAATTGTGTAGCTGTCGTGGCTGCTCCTCATCGTATTTTTTGTCCTTGGGGAGCACATTGATGACATGTCACTCGATGTGGCCTCCGCGACAGCAACGCGCTATCAGGAGTTGTTTTGCCGGGAAATTAAGAAGCCAGACAATCCCATAGTGCAAACCTCATTCGAGCTTGGGGACAAGCTCGGTTTGAAGATTCCGAGAGTTGTTATGGGTTGCGTGCCCAATTATTGCGTTGCATCTTTAGTTATTTTGTGTATTGTCTTTAGGTCATAGTATGTGTCTTTAGGTCGCAGCATGTGTTTTTAGGTCTCATTAAGTTTTATTATTGTGAGATCTTTAATTACGTAAGTACCCTTGTATTATCTATTTAAATCCCCTTGAGCTTGTGTAATGGGAATCAATGTGTAACGGCTCAAAATCCGCCACAATTTAAACATTCATTTCGAGTAGATTCCTCATAGGTATATGCCCAACAGTTATAATATAAGAAAAGTGTACCAGGAGAAAACATAAAATCACATCTCACTATGAAACAGAATATACAGACTGTCCAATGAAACTACTAGTACAGGAGTGTCTACATGTATTAAACACCTAAAACATATACAAAAAGTAGACGCATATGCTAACCCGTGGACGAGCCACGTCTTCGACTGGTCTTCTTTCTACCTCTGCCTGAGTCCGTCTAGCGGGGTCTGGTACGCTGGTGCTCTGCACGTAAACAAGAGAGTCAGCAGCAGTCAAATTTATATCAGTATGATCATGGTTTTAAGCTAGGAAACAGGTATAATTAAAAGTTCTATATCAGATATCAAATCATATTTCGTTCATTCTATATCAAAGTTTGTTCATTCGTGATTCCTTTCTCATAATGTTGAGGGTCATTCAATTTCTCAAACATCTGGGTCTGTCGACCCTTCATATCAATATCCTCTTTAGGGCGCTCACACGCGCAACAGGCTTTAACGCCTCCTAAATTGGATTCATATTCTGTAGGAGTTCGACCCCTCCTACGAGGTGTGAGAGTTTTACCCCTCTCACGAGGTGTAGGAGTCTGAAGCATCCCCCCTACCAGGCCAACCCTTAGCATTTTGATGTGTCGACGCGTTCTCAATTTCATTTATTGCATGTCTGAATCATTTTCTTCAGTTCATTTCAATTCGTTCAAATAAAAACTAGAATTTAGTTATCTTTGGTTCCCCTCAGAGTTTCTATCGCTCACTAAGTCACATTAGAGTTTTCAGCGATTTATAGTTTCAATAATATTAATATTGCAAAAATAACTAAAGTATCAGGTGCATAAAAGAAACGGTAAGGACTCACCACAATTTTTTCTTTGCCCTTGTACCTCGTAGGATTCTCGTCGCGTCTATCGCCGGACGTCATCCTCTGCAGTATCAATAAATCATTTACTTTAGGGTTGCGCTATAAATAGTGACGATTAGACTCCTACGACGGTCACAACTACGACCTCTAGGAGTTGTCTAGGGAAAGACTAACATGGGTGACTCAACATGAAGGTGCATCATGCGATCAACAAGGTTTCTTATGCCACCAAAACTAATTCCATTTGCTCCTACAGATAGCCGCAAGGGTTGCCACAATGATAACGTCAAGGGCTGTGAATAACAGCTTAAGTAAAGTGTAAATTCCATCTAAGACAGCCACCATCAACAGAAATCGTCCAGCAAACACAACCCCTTCAACAACAGCAGCCGGTCAGCACACACAACCCCTAACACAAGCAACAGTCGGCCAGCACTAACACAACCCCCAAAATATAGCAGGCGGTCATCCCTTACAAGGATAGCAAGACAAATCAAACCCCAAATATTGGTATAGGAGCATTTCATTTGCTTTTCTTGGACACAAAACTCCAAAAATCGTAACCCTAGGTTTCAAGCCCACTCCAATCTATACCATAACTTCATACAAGAAGAGAGAGGATTGAAGAGGAAGAGATTACCTTTCTAACGAAGAAGAAATCATGCAAAACGGAGGGGATTTGAGGCAGCTAGAGTGATCAGTGCGGGCGGCTTCCGTCGGATTCGATCCGTCGAGAATGAAGAAAAACGAAGACAGCATAGTTTTATATCACGGGATAAGTCCACCGCTTAACCTAGGCAGCCAGTCACCACCGGTACAACCGGTTTCCAATAGTGCGCCGCCATAGCCATCCCACACACCGGCTCAAACAGTGTACAGCCCCAATAACCAAGCCCAAGTTCAATTACGCGCGTATCAAATCCGGCCAACTCCAGCCATTCAAATTAAATGAAAACAAAACGACTGTCGCAAAGTCAAACGGAAAATCCGAACATCAAAATTAACGTGCGACGTCGAATCGGCACTAAAATCAATTTTTCCATCATCGGGGATTATTTACTTAAATTTTTATTTACATATATTGCAAAAATATTATTATTATTATTATTTTATTTATAAATTTGGGTCTTACAAATCCTCCCCTCCTTATCAGAATTTTCGTACTTGAAAATTCAAGCATTTTCTCGATTCCCAAAGAAAGAGGGAAAAATTTTCATCAACAAGTCCTCTCGCTCCCATGTAGCATCCTTGGCGGGGTGACCGGTCCACCAGACCTTGACAAAGTTCACCTGTCGATTCTGAAGGTTCTTGCTCTGTCGATCAACAATTTGATAAGGTGTCGTCGGACTTGACAAATCAGCTTTGATTTGCACATCACTGGCAGATATCATTAAATCTGTGTTCGGAATATACCGTTGGAGTGCGGATACATGAAAGACATCATGCAACTTCTGTAATTCAGTAGGCAGAGCTAAGCGATATGCCACCTCACCAATACGTTCAATCACTGGGAAGGGGCCAACATATCTTGGACTCGGTTTTCCAATTCGTCGCAATCGTGAAATCCCTTTAAACGGTTTAATCTTCAGACACACTTGATCGCCCACAGCAAATTCCACCAGACGATGTCGGGCATTATAATATTTTTGTTGACGATCTTGTGCAATTTTCATTCGTTGTTGGATAATGCGAACTTTTTCCTCAATCTTATTTGTCTTCTTCTGTGAAAACAATTTCTTCTCTCCACCATCCGCCCAGCTCAACGGAGCCCTACATCGCCGTCCATATAGAGCTTCGAATGGGGCCATTTGGATCCTTGCTTGGTAGATATTATTATAAGCAAATTCAACCAACGATAGATATTTTTCTCAGGAGCCTTTCAAATCAAAAACCACCATTCACAATAAATCCTCAAGCATCTGGATAGTACGTTCGGACTGACCATCTGTTTGCGGATGAAAGACTGTACTGTACAGAAGCCTTGTTCTCATTCTGTTATGCACCCTTCGCCACAAATCCGACGTAAACCGTCCATCGCGATCGGACACGATCGTATATGGAATACCATGTAATCTCACAATCATATTTACGTAAAGTTCCACCAACTTTTTAGTCAGCCCGCTTTGCTTGATCGGTATAAAATGGACGTTTTTTGTCAACCGATCAATAATGACCCAGATTCCATCATTCTCTGTCTTACTGCGAGGCAGGCCAAACACAAAATCCATCGCAACGTCATCCCATTTTCATTATGGGATGGGAAGAGATCGAAGATATCCAGTCGGTTTCTGATATTCTGCTTTCACTATCTGGCAGGTGTGATATTGCGCAATATACTGAATAACATTCTTCTGCATATGTGGCCACCAAAAATCATGTTTCAAATCGTGGTACATCTTTGTCTGACCCGGGTGAATCGAATATGCCGTATTATGCGCCTCATACAAGATATCCTTTCTCAAATTATCCGCATCTGGTGCACATAGTCTGTCGTTCAGGAGTAATAAGGCGTCCTTTTCAACAAAGGCACTCGCTTCTCCCCTTCTCAATTTTTCGAAGATACCCACCAAGAAGGGGTCCTGTGATATCGCCTTCCGAATCCTTTCTTTTAGTGAATATTGAATCTGCAGCTGGAATAGATGTGCTTGCTTTTCTTCAGGCGTGATTACCACACAAATTTTCATCTCCTGTAACATGTCAAGAAGTTTCTTATTGTACTGCGGTATCACTGATAGCGCAGCAATATTCTTTCTGCTCAAAGAGTCTGCAACCACATTCGCCTTCCCAAGATGGTATTGGATATCCAGATCATAATCTTTAATAAATTTCAGCCATCTTCTCTGCCGCAAATTTATTTCCCTTTGATTGAATATATATTTTAAACTCTTATGATCCGTGAATATTTCACATCGAACACCATAAAGGTAGTGACACCAAATTTTCAAAGCGAACACAACCGCCGCTAGTTCCAAATCATGCGTTGGATAGTTTTTTTCAGCTTCGTTTAATTGTCGGGAAGCAAAGGAAATCACTTTTTCACGTTGCATCAATACACAGTCTAACCCCTGTAGGATGCATCGCTATAAATTTGAAAACCATCTGATCCTTCAGACATTACCAACACAGGAGCAGTCGTTAATCGTTCCTTCAAAGCTTCGAATGCTTGCTGGCAATCATCTCCCCACGTAAACGACCCATTCTTTCGAGTCAATTGTGTCAAGGGGAGTGCTAGCTTCGAGAAGTCCTTTATAAATTTCCGATAATAACCCGCCAAGCCCAAGAAGCTTCGTACTTCAGTCACCTATTTCGGTTAGGTCCAATTGATTATTGCTTCAATCTTAGCTGGATCAACAGATAACCCTTCCGCATTAATCACATGACCCAAAAAGCCACTTCGTTCAGCCAGAAAGCACACTTTGTATATTTAGCATACAACTGATGTTCTCTCAGTGTTTGCAAAACGAGACGCAGGTGCTGGCATGCTCTTCCTCTGTCTTTGAATAGATCAGTATATCGTCTATAAACACAATCACGAACTGATCCAAAAATGCCTTAAAAACTCGATTCATCAAGACCATAAAAGCTGCAGGAGCATTTGTTAGGCCAAAAGGCATAACGACAAATTCAAAATGCCCATACCTGGTACTGAATGTTGTTTTGAAAATATCTCCCTCTAGAATTCTCAGCTGATGATATCCTGACCGAAGGTCAATTTTAGAGAATACGCGGGCACCCACCAGCTGATCAAATAATACATCAATGCACGACAGAGGATATTTATTCTTAATTATCAACTTGTTTAATTCGCGATAATCGATGCATAGACGGAGAGACCCGTCCTTATTTTTCACGAATAACAGTAGAGCTCCCCAAGGTGAGGTACTCGGTCGGATAAATTTCTTATCAAGCAATTCTTGCAATTGCACTTTCAATTCTGTCAATTCTTTTGGCGTCATCCGATACGGAGTCTTCGCTACAGGAATAGCTCCTTCAGTTACTTTAATTTCAAATTCGACTTCTCTGGCTGGAGGCACACCCGGTAACTCTTCTTGAAATACATCCACGTATTCCCTCACTACGGGTACAGCCGTAATTTCTTTCTTCTCTTCTTTCACTTCTTTAATCATTACCAAAATGGCCTCATAGCCTTTTCACACCATTTTCCTGGCTTTCATTGCCGAGATCCTAATTTTTGCAACTTTGCCCAGACCCCTGTAGATCATCGAACTTCCATCTGGGCATTTGAATGCTACTTCTTTCGTTTTACAGTTAATAACGGCTTCTCTATCCGATAGTCAATCCATACCGAGGATAATATTATACTCTATTAGCGGTAGGAATACAACATCGGCTCAATTTGCTTATTGTTAAAAGACAGCGAGACCACGGCTCGCTCTTGCGTCACCAAAATCGTATTATTCGGTAGCAGTACGTTCACTGGTTTTGCAATTTGATATGGTCGTGTGGCAATTGTATCGAGAATATATGATGAAAGAAAAGAGTGGCTAGCGCTTGTATCACTCTCAATATTTGATCATGAACATGCAGCATACCTGTCACAACAGTATCATCTGCTTTCGCCTCTTGCTGACCGAGATTGAAAGCTCGGGCCTGAATCAGTCTTTCATCTCTGGCCCCTTCAGCGGGTGTCGATGCAATCGACTCCCCTTCCTTGGAAGTCCCAATATGATACATCATCTGGGTCGGTAAGGTTGGGGCTCCCCTCAAACTTTCATCCTTTTGTAGCTTTGGACAATCTCTTCGACGATGGCCCGGTTGGCGACAGTAAAAGCAGACTCCAGTCAAGCATTCCCCTCTGTGCATCTTGCCACACTTGACGCACTTTGTTGTCGTTGATTGGGACACTTGGGTGCTCACTATCGATGTTGCTTGTTGCTGTTTCTTCTTTTTCAACGGGGCTTCACCTGTTCTGCCCGATTTATCCTGGCTAGCACCCTCTTTGAATCTCTTTCTCATCTCCATTCTCCTCTGTCTCTTTTCATTGTCCAATTCGATTAATCGAGACTTCTCCACCAATAGCACATAATCTATAATATCAAATGGAACCACTGAAGCGCGAATATCATCCCGCAACCCTTCCTGGAACCGTAAACATCGAGCTTCCTCTGTTTCCACTGCGGACTCTGCATAATATGCTAAGCTGGAGAATTCTGCTTCGTATTACAGGACAGAGCGATTTCCTTGCACTAAGCGCAAAAACTTCTCCTGCAGTTGTCTCTTTTCTGTCCGCGGCACGAACTATTTTGTAAACTCGCGAACAAACTCTATCCACGTCACGTCGCCAGACCTCGAGTCTGAAACTTTCCTTTCATTAAATTCACCCACCATCGCTTAGCCTCTCCCTCCAGAAGGAAAACAACCAACTCCACTTTTCTTTCTGCTGGGCATCGCATAGTATCAAATATTGTCTCAATCCGTAAAATCCAGTCTTTCGTCTCGATCGGGGATAAACCACCGCGAAAAGTCGTCGGTTTCAATTCTAGGAACTGCTTCATATCAATATCAATCAAGCGAGGCTGTTGAGGTTCCACAAATGCTGGAGGAGGGACAACTGGCACACCCGAGGATCCGACAGAAGGAGGCACAGCTGGAGGGGTGTCCCGCACCAGCCTAATTGCTTCGGCGATGGCTTAGGCAATATCAGCGATATGCACTGAGGAAGACTGTTGCCCACTCACACTTTCCTCAGACCTAGATCCCCTGGAGACCTCAGGTTCATTAAGAGTCTCGCGTATTCTGCGGCTCGAATACACTTGAAACGTTTCCTGAGGATAAACATGGAACAGTTCAGTATATTCAGATATTCAAATCTCATCGCTGTGAATTATGTTTCATTCTGGTACTTTCTGCATTACACGCACCACGAGAAACCTCCCTCTGATACCACTTAATTGTAACGGCCCAAAATCCGTCACAATTTAAACATTCATTTCGAGTAGATTCCTCATAGGTATATGCACAGCAGTTATAATATAAGAAAAGTGTACCAGAAGAAAACATAAAATCGCATCACTATGAAGCAGAATATACAGACTGTCCAATGAAACTACTAGTACAGGAGTGTCTACATGTATTAAACACCTAAAACATATACAAAAAGTAGACGCATATGCTAACCCGTGGACGATCCACGTCTTCGATTAGTCTTCTTTTTACCTATGTCTGAGACCGTCTAGCAGGGTCTGGTACGCTGGTGCTCGGTTCCTATAAAATTAATTAGGAACCAATTAGTTTTGAAAACTAAGTGAATTCCTTACCCTTACCTGTAGCTTCGCACTGCATGTAAACAAAAGAGTCAGCAGCAGTCAAATTTATATCAGTATGATCATGGTTTTAAGTTAGGAAACAGGTATAATTAACAGTTCTATGTTAGGTATCAAATCATATTTTGTTCATTCTATATCAAGGTTTGTTCATTCGTGATTCCTTTCTCATAATGCTGAGGGTCATTCAATTTCTCAAACATCTGGGTCCGTCGAACCTTCATATCAATATCCTCTTTAGGGCGCTCACACGCGCAACAGGTTTCAACGCCTCCTAAATTGGATTCATATTCTGTAGGAGTTTGACCCCTCCTACGAGGTGTGAGAGTTCTACCCCTCTCACGAGGTGAAGTATGAAGCATCCCCCTACCAGGCCGACCCTTAGCATTTTGATGCGTCGACGCGTTCTCAATTTCATTTATTGCATGTCTGAATCATTTTCTTCAGTTCATTTCAATTCGTTCAGTTCAAAACTAGAATCTAGTTATCTTTGGTTCCCCTCAGAGTTCTATCGCTAGCTAAGCCACGTTAGCGTTTTCAGCGATTTATAGTTTCAATAATATTAATATTGCAAAAATAACTAAAGTATCAGGTGCATAAAAGAAACGGTAAGGACTCACCCCAACTTTTCCTTTGCCCTTGTCCCTCGTAGGATTCTCGTCGCGTCTATCGCCGGACGTCATCCTCTGCAGTATCAATAAATCATTTACTTTGGGGTTGTGCTATAAATAGTGACGATTAGACTCCTACGACGGTCACAACTACGACCTCTAGGAGTTGTCTAGGGAAGGACTAACGTGGGTGACTCAACATGAAGGCGCATCATGCGATCAATAAGGTTTCTTATGCCACCTAAACTAATTCCATTTGCTCCTACAGACAGCCGCAAGGGTTGTCACAATGGCAACGTCAAGGGCCTTGAATAGCAGCTTAAGTAAAGTGAAAATTCCATCTAAGACAGCCACCATCAACAGAAGTCGGTCAGCAAACACAACCCCTTCAACAACAGCAGTCGGCCAGCACACACAATCTCCAACACAAGCAACAGTCGGCCGGCACTAACAAAAACCCCAAAATACAGCAGTCGGCCATCCTTTACAAGGAAAGCAAGACAAACCAAACCCCAAATCTTGGTATAGGAACATTTCATTTGTTTTTTCTTGAACACAAAACTCCAAAAATCGTAACCCTAGGTTTCAAGCCCTCTCTAATCTATACCATAACTTTATACAAGAAGAGAGATGATTGAAGAGGAAGAGATTACCTTTCTAAAGAAGAAGAAATCGTGTGAAACGGAGGGGATTTGAGGCAGCTAGAGTGATCGGCGCGGGCGGATTCCGTCGGATTCGATCCGTCGAGAATGAAGAAAAACAAAGACAGCATAGTATTATATCACGGGATAAGTCCACCGCTTAACCTAGGCAGCCAGTCACCACCGGTACAACCGGTTTCCAATAGTGCACCGCCACAGTCATCCCACACACCGGCTCAAACAGTGTACAACCCCAATATCCAAGCCCAAGTTCAATTAAGCGCGTATCAAATCCGGCCAACTCCAGCCATTCAAATTAAATGAAAACGAAAGGACTGTCGCAAAATCAAACGGAAAATCCGAACATCAAAATTAACGTATGACGTCGAATTGGCACTGAAATCAATTTTTCCATTATCGGGGATTATTTACATAAATTTTTATTTACATATATTGCAAAAATATTATTATTATTATTTTATTTATAAATTCGGGTCTTACACAATGAAAGAGGTCTATTTCCTGAAACCCTAAAGAGATTTTGGTAGCTTTCTCACTTAGGCGGCTGCAGTTCGGACTCTATTTTATCCTCCTATGTCATCCTCGTCTTCGGTCATCCTCCGTCCACCCTCCGAGTATGCCCATAATAGAAGATTCAGTAGAATAGAGAGAAATTGTATTAAGTTTCCCTAATCTGGGCCAAGCAAATGTATATATAGGATACAACACACGTGACATATCACGTGTAATGAGCAGCAGGAAATTTTTTTTTAATAACGTGTATATTCAACTCTCCCCCTCAAGTTTGGAATATATATCAATCATCCCCAACTTGACTGTATCGTTCATGAGATTGTCGCAATAGATAGTAACTGGTTTGTTCACCTGGAGACCCATATCTTGGAGAATTATCTTCAACCACAACCTCTCACATAATCCTTGTGCCATAGCTCTATATTCCGCTTCGGCACTTGAGCGAGCAACAACATTATGTTTCTTGCTCTTCCAAGAGACAAGATTTTCACCCACAAATGAGCAATACCCGGTAGTAAACTTTTTATCGTCTTGGCTACCAGCCCAATCAGTATTTGTAAACACTTCAATTTTCAAAGGTTGGTTTGCAGATAACAGAATCCCGCATCCTGGAGACTTCTTGAGGTATCTCAATACCCGATATGCAGCCTACTGATGGCGAATTGTGGGAGTGTGCATGAACCTACTTAGGACACTCACGACATACGTAATATCAAGACGAGTATGAGATAAGTATATGAGTCTCCCCACCAATCGTTGGTACCTTGAAACATTAACTTTCTCCCCAATAGTATCAGCATCAATCTTATGATTAGCCTCAATAGGTGTATCCATGGGAGCACACCCAAGCATACCAGTTTCCTCCAGAAGATCAAGGGTATACTTTCTCTGAGAAATGAAGATCCTCCGACGAGACCTCACAACTTCAATTCCCAAGAAGTATTTCAACTTCCTTAGATCTTTGACTTCAAATTCTTTGTACAATTGTTCTTTTAAGTGCATGATCTCCACTAAGTCATCTCCTGTAATGATGATTTCATCCACGTATACAATAAGTATCTATATTTGAGCTCCTCTTCTCTTGATAAAGAGAGTATGATCGGCATATCCTTGAGTATAGCCTAGTTGAAGCATGGTTTTGGTAAACCGGCCAAACCAGGCTCTAGGGGACTGTTTCAGGCCATATAGGGATTTCTGCAGACGACAGACCTTTCCATTGGATCCCTCTTTGGTAAAGCCAGTAGGGATAGTCATGTAGACTTCTTCCAGATCACCATGCAAGAACGCATTTTTGACATCAAGTTGTTGTAACTCCCACCCAAGGCAAGCAGCACAAGAGAGAGGATCACATGAATAAAATTCATCTTTGCCACAGGGGCAAAGGTTTTTTGGTAATCAATTCCTTGGATTTGGGTATACCCTTGAGCGACCAAGCATTCTTTATGCCGCTCCATCACCCCATCGTGGTTCTGCTTAACAGAGAAAATCCAACGTGATCCAACTGTTCTCTTCCCAGGGGAAAGACTTGCAAGGCGCCATGTTCTATTTTTTTCTAAGGCACACATTTCTTCTTTCATAGCTTGTTTCCACTCAGGTATCTGAACAGCCTCCTGCCAGGTCTTGACAATCACAATAGAGGAAATAGATGAGACAAAAACTCTATGAGCTTGAGAGAGGTGATGGTAAGAGATGTAATTAGCAATAGGGTGTTTAGTGCCACCAGTATTACGTTTGACACGAGCAAGGGGAACATGGAGGTCATCATCTGAATCTGGAGCAAAGGCAAGCACCGGCACAGGTGGAACATCCACGGATGATACTTGCTCAGCGATCCGAGGTTTGTGAGAGTATGTACATAATATAGGAGGAATAGACGTGGGAGGACCAGAAGCAGTACTGGGTGAACTGGGAACAAGAGGAGGGGGCATATGTGGAGAAGCAACAATCGGGAGTGGAGAGTTGATGGTCTTGTCACTGCTACTACCTGTCTCCCCCTGACGAGGACCAAAATATGCTCCCCCTCACGAAAGGTAACATCAACAGTGCAGTAATAGCGACGTATAGGAGGGTGTAACACTTGTACCCTTTGGTGGTAGGAGAGTAGCCCACGAAAACACATCTGAGGGAGTGAGCATCTAGTTTATTGCGATGCAGGGAATGAACATGAACAAAGCAAACGGAACCAAAGATGCGAGGAATGATGTGAGAGGTGTGGACAGTGTGTTTTTTTGCTAATCAGGAGAGGAGCGTATCATAGGAAAGGGAGCGTGACGGAAGACGATTGATGAGATGAGCGGCAATCAAAACCGCATCACCCCAATAGGACTTGGGAAGGTTCATGACAAGACCGAGCAACCTTCAGTAAGTGCCTACTTTTCCGTTCGGCGACACCATTTTGAGAAGAAATGGGGGCACATGTGGTTCGGTGAATAATGCCACGTTTGGCAAGATAGGCATCAAATGCGCCCCGATCGTCATACTCTCCACCATTATTACTACGAAGCACACGAATTGTATCGTTGAACTGTGTCACAATCATTTGATGAAACGATTGAAAGCAAGTAAGCACGTCACTCTTCCTTTTTGACAAATACAGTCAAGTAGTACGAGAATGAAAATCAATAAATGTAACAACCATTTATAACCAGATAAAGATAATACAGGAGAGGGACCCTAAACATCAGAATGTATTACATCAAAAGGACAGGAACTAGGTAAAGAAACATGACCGAGACTATGACGAGCATGTTTTGAGAGTTCACATGTGTCACAATTAAACGATTTAATTAAATAACGGAAAGCATAAAATAGTTTGATATGATTTAACGCAGAAGGGTGGTCAAGGCACAGATGCCAGCGCCAGATGTCATGTAAAGTCGGAGCATTTGTGGAGGAGAGAGCACTGGGAGACAATGACTGATTCAGCAAGTACAGCTTGCCAACGTTCCTACCACTGCGAAGCATCCGCTTCGTATCCAGATCCTGAAACACACAAACATCCGGAAAAAAATGTTATGGAGCAATTTAAAAAAAAGCAGTTAAGTGGCTAATGTAGAGAAGATTGCGAGGAAATGAAGGGACATGCAACACCGAAGAAAAGAGATAGGTCGGGAGAACGGACAATGGTTCCTTTGCCAGCAATAGAAGAAAGGGAACCATTAGCAGCAATAACCTTATCATGACCAAAGAGAGGAGTATAGGAGGTAAAACTTGAGGCAGAGCCAATCATGTGATCCGTCGCACCATACGACGAAAGACCTCTAACTCGGTAGCAGAAAGGCCCCCAGAGTTGTCCTCATAAACCTCAGTTGAATGCGCAGAATACTGCGTGCGGGCACCAGCCTGACAACCACCACCACGGTGACCACCTCTCCCACGAGCACCAGAACCCCGGTCAGAGGGAACAAGATGAGGGTATAGATGAAAACAGACGTCCTTAGTATGCCCTTTCTTCTCACAGTGGCTGCATAAAGGAGGAGATCCGCGAGCAATCCCGGGAAGAGCAGAGTGGTCGGTAGATGAACCAAGATAGTGGCGACGATTCTCATCACTAAAGGCTTCCCTAAGAAAGGGAAGAGGCTCGCAGTGGAGGACATGCAGGCGAACCTTATCAAACTCTATATTGAGCCCCATAAGAAAGGCGTGAACCCAAAAGCGGTATTTATCCTTCTGAAGAGCTTGCGCATCAGCAATGCAAGCAGCGGTAAATGTGTTGAAGTAATTCAGTTCCTGATACAGTCGTTCGAACTCAGAGTAGTAGGCAGAGACAGACATGGTTCCCTGCTTCAGCTCCAAAACACGACGAGTGAGCTCATAAATATGCGTCAAACTGTCTGCCTGAGAGTAAGTGTCACGGGCCATTTTCCAAATTTCATGAGCAGAATCCAGAAGCATGTAGCTGCGATACACCTGAGGGGACATAGAGTGAAGTAACCACGAAACAACCAAGGAATTGTCCGCGTCCCATTTTCTCCATGAGGGATCGGTACGTGGTGGCTTGACAGTGATACCATCAATATGTCCATATAGTTGGTAACTGTGAATAGCATGTTGTGCCGCTCTGGACCATTCAAGGTAATTTGTGTCATCCAAGGCAGCAGTAGTGATGTTTAAAGAGCCAAATTGGTCGTGGCTCCGAGGAGGATCTGCAGAGGGACCATAGAGGGCACCCGTGTGGAGAGACGATGAGATTTCGGAGGAGTCACCCATCGCTGACCATTCGAAGGAAATTAGCAAGACGAAGAACTCGAAAACGGAAAAAATCACATCCTACAAGTGTCCCTTAGATCGTGTCTCCGGAAAGGACACCGGAGGAGCGGCGGAAGCCCTAAGCGCGGACACCGAACGCGCTGGAGGAGAGGCGGAAGCCCTAGGCGCGGGCGGCGCTGGAGGAGCGCGCTGGAAGGCCTCGGCGCCCATCGATGCAGACGTCGAACGCACTGGAGGAGCGGCGGAAGCCCTAGGCGTGAACGATGCGGACTCCGGGACAAATGCCGAATGCGGGAGGAGACGCGGACGCGGGACCTGCATGAGCGCAGCGCGGCGGAGACGGACGTGTATCGTAAACTCGATTTGATACCAAGTAGAATAGAGGGAAATTGTACTAAGTTGTCTTAATCCGGGCCAAGCAAACATATATATAGGAAACAACATGTGACATATCACGTGTAATGAGCAGCGGGAGAAAATAAATTTGAAATAACGTGTATATTCAACTGATCTATGTTAGAACAAGAGAATTCTCTCTGCATAATAATTTGGTTAGCACAACAATCCGAAACATTGTTAGTAATACCGTACCTTTTGATATTATGGTTGGTTTTGTGATTATTTGCAGATCACAACCAACTTATGTACGCACACCCGTTATGATTATGACTATGCACAAATCATAACCATATTATTTGCTATGCGCAGACCACTATGCGTATTTTCCTATACATAGACCGATTTCTTATATTTTATGATGCGTATTTTTAGAAAATTTAGTAGGTGCACACTAGCTATTTAGAGACCTAACCTTGATTATCTTCCACTTGACCATTCAGCCGTCTAAATAAATTGAGGTGCCATGAATTCACTGGATCACTGTCATCGAGTCGCCTATGATAACCAATTGGCGGATCCCCAACAAAAAGGGTTATTGGCGAATCCCCAACAAAAGGGTGGAAAGACGGATACCATCCCAAGCGGCACGACGCTCCGTGGTCAAAATAGACAGACATCGAAACAGATTTGTTGTTTCTTACTAACATATTTCTAACCTTCTTAAAAATATTATTCTTTTTCTTGCTTATTTTATAGGAGTCCTCATTTACTTGTATTCATCAATTTAACTTAATGAAATTGTATTCTTGTTCTGGCTCTGAACTCAGAGAGAAGTAATGGTGAAATCGCTAGATTCTTTTTGGCGCGAGCACTTGATAAACATGAACAGGCTTAGTTCGGCGGTAAGAATTCTTCGCTCTTTCATAACATTAGATATGTTTCGCTTTTTTTGGGGCGGCTTCCGCAAAAAATGTGACACCGTTTCCAGCTTCCACTGCCAAAAGGGCTCCCTAAACGTCGAGAAATTTTTAAACCGGGCTCCGCCTCCATGTTTAGGTCGGGGTGAGCGACACGTGGCGCAATCTTGTAGAGCAGATAATTTGCGCTACAAGAAATCAAAAATGATCTCCCAGGAGATCAAGATTTATATCCCAGGAGATCATTTTACTAATCCGGGAGATCATCTTCTTCATGCATTGAAGATAATAAAAAAATCGAAATGGAGCCACGTGTCGCTCCAATATTTAATCCAGGACCTAGATTTGGAAACCGAGCCCGGTTCCAAAAATTTCGCCAAAACGCCCCGCTGTTTTGCGCATCGAGCAGCAGTTTCTGCGCCCATCCCCGATGGTTTTGAATTCGCGGTGGCCGTCTGAGGAAAGTTTAACCCGCAAATGCCTTGCAGGTGAATGTCAGGAGTTTTGGGCATAGAAATCCCCTGGAAGAGTACAAAATAGATGGCTGTCGCTTTTTCATCTCAATGCTCAGCGCTACAAGGAGACTAACTGTTGAATCTTTGCTCCAGTTTTGGTCTTCCTCCTCAGTGGAGTCTGAAGAGTTTTCTACACCATAATATCATGTATACTTTATTCCTTAATTTAATTTTCTTAAAGCGCCATTTTTTGGCTCTTTTCAGTTTTTTCATGGAGTTCTTATTACATCTGTGCTCTATTTAGGTGCTGATTTCTCACAGTGCTGATCAGGCGGCATGCTGACTCGGCATCATAGTCGTGCGGTTGCTCGTCCTTTTGGCCGAGCATTCCGGCTAGCGACAAATCCACGGAAAACTCGCAGATCGTGATTGTGGGTCTCCCGGCTTTCGGTGATCTGCAACGATGGCCGGCGACGCCTCTGATTTGTTAAGGAGGCTATTTCGAACATTTGTTATCAAGGGTTTGCATTTCAGTAATTTAATGAGGCTATTCAGGATGTAATTGAGGACCTGAAATTAGAGTTGGAATGAATATCTTCTCATATTTATTATATTTTTTTTCAAGTTTTTATAAGTGAATTTAATTTATTAATTTAAATTTTAAGATGTTTCATAATCCTTAGGTTTTTTTAAGATCACTATGCATGACATATATTATGATCTATTTCAAAAAAAAAATTAAAATACAATGCCTATTCTAAGTAATTATACTTTCTTAAAATTAAAAGTAACGGTGAAAATCTATTAAAATTCAAAAAGTTTTTATTGCGGCTCTTATATTTATGGTGTTGTTACGTGCACATCACTTTTGGCTATGCGCACATCAAATTCTTAAAATAAAGGGCAATGTTACGTGCACACCAAATTTTTAAAATAAAGGACAATGTTATGTACACACCACTCTTGCCTATGTGCACACCAAACTCTTAAAATAAACAAACCACTACGTTTTTCCAATCTCACCCATATTAAACCTAAGCGCACACCCCGCTCTTATTTTCTCCTAAAAGTCGAAACTCTACCCTCACCCCAGCTTCAGCTTCGCTTCACATGACATATAAGTAGAGTTGGATAGGATACTTCAAAAATACAATACATCATCGGCTATTCAAAAAAAATGAATTAAAAAGAAAATTACGGGGGCTATTGAATCCTACAAGCCAAATTGTAGAATCTTTGGTTCCGGGTCGCTTAAAGGGACGACAAAAAAGAAGTTTGAACAAGCAAAATGACCGCGCAAGTATTAATATTAAATTTTAACTAACTTGCAAATATTTTATTTATTTAAGATAACTAATAATCATATCTTTATGTTCGTGGATGTCTTTATGAACTTAAAAATGGACCGTGCAACTTTTTAGTTATATCAGTTGAAATGATTTGAGATTTTTTTTAATTTTATTTGTTTTTTTGTTGTTTTGAAATGTAAAATAGAAGAAATCTTTTGTATTTGAAGTAAAAAAAACTAGAACTTTATTATGATGTTTATTAATAATTTGGCATGTAAATAAAATTTACGATGTTTACTTGACATTTTGGCCTACAAATAAAATTTATAATGTGCACATGTCAATGATGTACACAGCCAAAAGTGGTGTGCACGTAACAGCACCCTTTATTTATTATGATAGGCTGTTATTAGACATGTCAGCGATCAATTCAAAGAAGGTTGTTATTAGGTATATCAGCAGTATTTTTGAGATGTTGTCATTAAATCAATCAATTTTATTAAAATTGATTAATTAATATTATATTTATTTTAAGTTTTATTAAATAATTGATAAGGCCGAAGCCTTGAACATATCACAGTCGAGGCACTCGTGTGTGTGTGTGTGCGCGCGCTTGTACAAACATCTAACAGTTGGGATCCTCTGCAACATTTATGATTTGTAAGAATATTTGTATTGAATGATTATATTTGTATGAATATTTGTGTTGATGTTTGCATTCTGGTCTGGTTAAAATTTAGTAATTGAATTACTTATCACATTATTCCCTGATTATTTGATTTGTGAATAGTCTGCGAACATCAATTGCATTAAATATTTTAAATTTGGGAGAACTCATAACTAGGGTTGCTATGCTGGGTTAAAAAATATACTTGAATTGCAGCTCATGTTGAACTAATCAATTTGACCTATGATCCAAACTCGGCTCGGTCTTATTTTAAAGCTGATTTCTTTTGAATCTAGGTACCCTGACGGTGACTGCATCGGGGCCCGTGCCCTATGCGACAGTACTCCGACTCTTGCCACTCGTAAATCCTTGATCGCTATGTTCCACCCGTCACTTGTTTGTCGTGTGTACGGGATTTGTGAGCGATAGAAAGAGCACATTTTTTATTGTAGGGAGAGGATTTTGAGTATATGCAAGCACATGTTTTGAAATAAAAGAAAATTCATGTAAAGTTAAAAAATTAGAAATTTTGTAATCAATAGGGATAAAATTGGAAAATTGAATATTAATGTTTTTTAAGTTTTTAATATTGTATATAATATATATATATATTTTTTCTCATTTTATGTCACTAATGCATAAATTGAAGCATTAATATTACATTGGGAGATTTCTTTTCAAACAACTGTTGAGTTCATGGGCATGCTAGCCAAATGAAAAGAAAGCAAAAGTGATTCCCATGGTAGCGGCGTGTCCAATGAGAGCATTCTAAATTGTGAAAATGGGGTTGTCGGAGCAATACAAGCATTGTCCTGCCCGGCGAAGCTGTGGAGTGATGCACCCTAGTTGGCGAGAGTCTGATAGCCAAAAGTATCACTAGCTTACTGTTACGGACTAGTCTTCTTGACCACGTCGCGCACGGCCTTAGCTCCTCTTGCCACCTCTTGCGGCTAGCTAAGTCAGCCTCACTCCAAGAGAACGGTGGTGGGAATGCAACGAAAACTAGAACACAAGAGCACAAAAGAGTAAGAGAGAGAGAGAGAGAGAGAGAGCAAGGAAGCAAGAGAACTCGAATGCTATTTCAAACTTGGTGATTACAACTGAGGGGGTCTCCTCTTTATATAGAGCCCCAAAGAATTTCCCTCCAAATGTTGGAAGGATCTAGAATATGGCCTACTCTAGAATCTTCTATACACTTCCAATATGTACAAGTATCATGAAATCTCTAGAATGTTCCCAATGGATCATTCTACACTTCTCTCCAACCTTCCCTCTAAAATTCACTAGAATCCTCCATGGGCTTAACCCCATCTGGTCATGATCGAGTCATCCGAGCGAGTTCGTGACATTCTCCCCCACCTATCTTAGTGGCGTCCTCGTCGCCTCGAACTGCTGAATGAACTCCTTGAATTGCCACAAGTCTTCAAGGGTTTCTCATGTTGCCTCCGAATCTGGCCGCCCCTTCCATTTGATGAGGAATTGAGTGCTCGGCGGGACTCCTCGTCGCCGTATCACCCTCTTTGACAACACCTGGTCAATCTCCCTCTCAAATGACTTGGTCATGATCGGAGGTGCTCTATGTGATTCTCCTCGCCCCGGGCCTTCCTGATCTTCATGATAAGGCTTCAACATGCTAGTGTTGAAGACCGGATGAATCTTCAACGAACTTGGTAGATCAAGGCGGTATGACACCTTGCCCACCTTGCCGATCACCTCGAACGGCCCTTCATACTTCCGCAACAATCCCTTGTGCATGCTCCGCAACACCTTGAATTGTTGGGGTAGAAGCTTTACCATCACTTTGTCGCCGAGGCCAAACTCCTGCGGCCTTCTTTTCATGTCAGCCCATTTCTTCATGCGCTTCCTGGCCTTCTCCAAGCAAGTCTTGGCCAAGTCATTCTGCTCCGCCCATGACTTAGCCATCTGAAATGCTCCTGGGCTCCTTCCTTCTCCTTGGCTGATTGCCAATGCATGTGGTGTGAGCGGTTGACGTCCTGTCGCCAGCTCGAAAGGACTCCTCCCCGTCGACTCGCTCCTTTGCAAATTGTAGGAGAATTGGGTAACATCCAAGATCTTCGCCCAATCCCGCTGATTGGCACTGACAAAGTGCCGCAAGTAGCACTCCAACAAGCCGTTCACCCGCTCGGTCTGCCCATCTGATTGCGGGTGAAAGCTAGTAGAGAAGTTCAACTGCGAACCCATCATCTTGAACAGCTCCGTCCAAAGCTTCCCCGTGAAGCGAGGATCCCGATCGCTGACGATGTTTAATGGTAGCCCCTAATGCTTCACCACTTCTTTGAAGAACCCCTGGGCCGCCTCCTCTGCAGTGCAATCCTTTGTACTTGGGATGAACGTCCCGTACTTAGAGAATCTATCTACAACCACCTTGATAGATCCAAATCCTTCCGACTTCGGCAACGTGCTGATGAAGTCCAATGTCACGGTGTGCCATGGATGATCTGGCACAGGCAAAGGTTCCAACAATCTCGCTGGTTGCCGGTTTTCCACCTTGTCTTGTTGGCATACAAGACAGGTCTTCACGTAGGTGTCCACGCTCTCCTTCATCCTTGGCCAATAGTACATGATCTCCACAAGCGCCATGGTCCTCTTTTGGCCTGGATGTCCTGCCCATCGAGTGTCATGACACTCCTTGATCAACTCCCTCCGCAGGTTGTCCCACTTCGGGATGTAGAGTCTCTTTCCTTTGGTGTAGAGGAGTTCATCCTCCACCCAAAACTATTTGGTCTTCTCTTCCTTTGCCGCTTGCATCCACTCCTTTGCCAACGGATCTTGTTGCAGCCCTTCCTTGATCCTGGCTAGCAACTCTCCCTTCGTCGTTGTCATAGCGGAAAGTCCAGCTTTGCGGCTTAAGGCATCCGCAACCACATTCGCCTTCCCGGGCTTGTACTCCAAGGTGTAGTCGAACTCTGCCAGGAAGTCTTGCCACCGTGCCTGCTTGGCGGACAACTTCTTCTACGTCTGGAAGTAGCTTGTAGCCACGTTGTCCGTCTTGACTACAAACTTCGCTCCAAGCAAGTAGTGTCGCCACACCCGTAAGCAATGGATGATGGTTGTCATCTCCTTCTCCTGGACGGTGTATCGCCGCTCCGTCTCATTCAGCTTCCGACTTTCATAGGCAATGGGATGCCCATCCTGCATCAAGACCCCGCCAATGGCAAAGTCCGAAGCATCCGTCTGCACCTCGAACTCCTTCCCAAAGCCCAGCAATGACAACACCGGCTCGGTGCTCATCGCCAACTTCAGATCTTCGAAGGCCTGTTGACATCCTTCATTCCAAGCCCAAGTCTTGTCCTTCTTTAGCAAGTCCGTCAATGGAGCCGCTCTCCTTGAGTAACCCTGAATGAACCGCCGATAATAGTTTGCAAGACCAAGGAAAGATCTTAGCTCGGTTACCTTCGTCGGTGGCTCTCAATCAACGATCGCCTGAATCTTGGCTGCATCCATCTTCAACCTTCCATGGCCAATGACATGTCCAAGGAAGTGAACCTCCTCCACTCTGAATGTGCACTTCGATCTCTTCACATACAACTCGTTCTCCCGCAAGGCCTGAAAGATGATGCGGGGATGTTCCACATGCTCCTCCATTGAATTGCTGTAGATTACGATATCGTCAAGATAGACCACCACGAACTGATCAAGATAAGGATGGAATATCATGTTCATCAAAGTGCAAAACGTCGCTGGAGCATTTGTCAAGCCGAACGGCATGACCAACCACTCGTAAGATCCATATCGAGTGATGCATGTCGTCTTCGGCTCATCCCCTTCTGCAATCCGGACTTGATAATAGCCCTTCTGCAAGTCCATCTTGGTGTAGATCTTCGCACTCCCCATCCGGTCGAACAAGTCAGCAATCAACGGAATAGGGTATTTGTTCTTCACAGTTACCTTGTTGAGTGCGCGATAGTCCACACACATCCGCAAGGACCCATCCTTCTTCTTTTGGAACAGCACCGGTGCCCCATACGGTGCTTTTGACGGTCGGATTTTCCCCGTGTCAAGTAGCTCATTCAACTGCTTGCGAAGCTCTTCCAACTCCGGTGGAGCCATGCGATATGTCGTCATTACTGGTGGTTTCGCCCCTTGCTCCAACACGATCTCGTGATCCACCTCCCTCCGAGGTGGTAGCTTGTTCGGCAGCTCCGTTGGCATCACATCTTGATTCTCCTTCAAGACTTGCTCCACCAAAGGATGTACCTCCTCATCCTCCGCTGCCGCTGCTTCCTCCTTCAAGGTGGCTAAGTAAGTCACCTCGCCTTTCTTCATGCCTTTGGCTATTTGCATAGCCAATAGCTGCTTCTCCTTTGTTGGTGGCCCTTCCACCGCCGGGATCATGCACGGAGACCCTTCCTCCATGATGCACATAGATCTGCAGAATGACATCGCAATTGCACGCACCTTCGCAAAGAAATCCATGCCAAGCACGACTTGGAAGTCATCCATCGGAGCAATGGAGAAGTCGACTTGGCCCTTCCAAGTTCCTATCTGCAACTCCACTCCGCGTGAAGCGCCTTGCAGCGGTCTCGCCACTCCATTCACCGTCTTCAACCAGCCGTCACCCTTGGAGACATGAAGATCAAGCCTCTTTGCCTCCTGCTCGATCATGAAGTTGTGTGTCGCTCCCGTATCAAGCAATGCCTTTGTAACTTTCCATTTGCTTTCGCCTCGACAAACATCAACCCTTTCGCCGCTGGAGAGGGTTTGACATTCAAAGCATTCAATAATAGCAATGAACTCATTTGTGCGGGCGTACCTTCCTCTGTCGCCGCAACATCGCCTTCAACCATTGCTGAAAGAATTCCCGCTTTTGGACAACTGCTCATCGTGTGCGGTCCCTTGCATAAGAAGCATCCTCCCTTTGGAACGAAAGCCTTCTTCTTCTCTTCATAGTCCTTCCTTGCATCCTGTCGCTGGAAGTTGGGCTTCTTGAAGTCCCGCTTCTCTCCCCCACCTTTTCCATGATCACCCTTATCCTTCTTTGGCTTTGCCGCATCCGGGTGTCGTTGAAATTCGATAAGGGACTCTGCTGCAACAATTGCTTCATCCAGGGTCTTAACATCTCGCCGCTGCAATTCCTGCCTAGCCCAATGCTGAAGTCCATCGATGAAGAAGAAGAGCAAATCTTTATCTGTCATGTTGGGAATTTGCAGCATAATGGTGGTGAACTCTTTGATGTACTCCGAAATGCTCCCCTTATGCTTCAATTCCCGCAGTTCCTTCTTCGCCTCATAGACGACATTGTCTGGATAGAAATGTCGCTTGAGTTCACGCTTGAACTCATCCCAAGTATCGATGCGGTACAAGCCCTTCTCGATGTCACCCTGCTTCCTTCGCCACCAAAGTGAAGCAACATCCATCAAATAATAAGAAGCTTGTTTTACCTTGACTGCCTGATCCTCAACACTGCATCCCTCGAAGTACTGCTCCATCTGCCAAATGAAGTTCTCCACCTCTTTGGCATCGCGCTTGCCTCCAAACGCCTTAGGCTTTGGAACCTCCATCCTCGGGTTGCCAATCGCCACATTGCCTTCGCCGTTAGCCACTGCTCGTCGGCAAAGAGTTACCTCCTCCCGCATTTCATCAAAGTAGGTTCGCATCGCTTGGATGGCCCCCTCTATCTTAACAAGGCGTTCTTCCAATGTTGGTTGAGCATCAAGCCAAGTCTGGGTAGACTCCTTGATGGACTCGAATTCTTCGAGAACATGAGTTTCAAGGGTTTCAAAGTTACCTTCCACCCTTTTTACTCGATTTGCCAGCAATATGAGGGTCTGATCCATCGAAGTTCCTTCTCGCGGCCTGCCATGATCCCTCTTCTTCCCACGGCCTTGGTGTTCCACGACTTCCCTGTCGTCAACAACACTCGAGTTGTTTCCCTCGTTCACCATTGCAGCACCACACGATCAACCTCCCTCTGATACCAACTGTTACGGACTAGTCTTCTTGACCAAGTCGTGCACGGCCTTAGCTCCTCTTGCCACCTCTTACGGCTAGCTAAGTCAGCCTCACTGCAAGAGAACGGTGGTGGGAATGCAACGAAAACTAGAACACAAGAGCACAAGAGAGTAAGAGAGAGAGCAAGGAAGCGAGAGAACTCGAATGCTATTTCAAACTTGGTGATTACAACTGAGGGGGTCTCCTCTTTATATAGAGCCCCAAAGAATTTTCCTCCAAAAGTTGGAAGGATCTAGAATACGGCATATTCTAGAACCTTCTATACACTTCCAATATGTACAAGTATCATGAAATCTCTAGAATGTTATCAAGGGATCATTCTAGACTTCTCTCCAACCTTCCCTCTAGAATTCACTAGAATCCTCCATGAGCTTAACCTCATCTGGTCATGATCGAGTCATCCGAGCAAGTTCGTGACATTACGCTCACAACATAGCGACATGGAGCACGCGGAATCTTGTCACTATATGTGTATTTTTTTGTAAAAGTGTCATTAAACCAAAACAATTTGCTTTAGTATAATGAGTGACTAAATAGGGAGCACCACATGCATCCACATGCAGTGAGACTATTCACGGGCACACATGGGCATGTGCCCGAGTTATTTTGTTCATACGAACTTAAAAAATTAAGTGTTGTGTTTGTCCTTAATCGTTCAATGAAATTCCAATAAAAAAAATTGGAGTTTTCTTGAAAGAGCACGAGATAGATTTTTCAATCAAAAAATTTCCCGAAGTTTTGATGTGATACCTATTTTGCCGATTTTGAGGCTGATATTTAGAGTTTCATTGATTGATTGAAAATTTATCACGTCTAGTATAGGATCTGTGGCGCAATGGTAGCGCGTCTGACTCCAGATCCGAGTATACCTTGGTGTTTATTATTTGTGGATGATATTGTTTTGGTCGATGAGATGCGCGAGGGTGTAAACATAAAACTTGGATCTTGGCGAGACACTTTAGAAAAGAAGGGTTTTATGTTGAGCAGAACAAAGACGGAGTATACGGAGCTTAAATTTAGCAGTGCAATAAGGACGGATGACTTTGTTATTAAGTTGGATGATCAAGATATTTCTCGTAGTGAATGTTTTAAATATCTTGGATCGATAGTTCAAAAATACGAAGGTATTGATAAAGATGTGACACGTAGAATCCAAGTGGGTTGGTTGAAGTGGCGAGGCGCGTCAGGGATCTTGTGTGATCGTAAAGTACCATTAAAACTTAAGGGCAAGTTCTACCATACTGCGATTAGACCAGCGATGCTCTATGGTTCTGAGTGATGGGCAGTGAATTGTGTACATGAGCAAAAAATGGGAGTTGCGGAGATGAGAATGCTTAGATGGATGTGTGGACACACGAGACTGGATAGTATTAGGAATTAATGTATTAGGAATTAATGTATTAGGAATAAGACAGGAGTAGCACCAATTGCAGAGAAGATGCGAGAAGCTCGACTAAGATGGTTTGGACACGTACAAAGGAGACCATTAGAGGCACATGTTAGGCGTTGTGAGAGTCTACTCACTGGGCATGTTAAACGAGGGAGGGGTAGATCAATAAAGACTTGGAATGAAACTATAAGAAAAGACATGATGTACTTAGGAATTAGTGAGATTATGACACAAAATAGGGCACAATGGCGACAAAGGATCCATATAGCCGACCCCACCATAGTGGGATAAAGGCTTGAGTGTTGTTGTATTAGACGTGGGGACTAGATAAAGATTTCTTGAAAATTTTTGCTGGATTAGAAAAGTTTATATTTTTTTTTC
This sequence comes from Platanthera zijinensis, assembly GCA_039513925.1. Taxonomy (NCBI): domain Eukaryota; kingdom Viridiplantae; phylum Streptophyta; class Magnoliopsida; order Asparagales; family Orchidaceae; genus Platanthera; species Platanthera zijinensis. The sequence continues at coordinate 235,051,236 of CM077081.1, forward strand.
AGGTTAACAATAGACATTGTGCGTGGACCACCTTCGACCATACTGGTCAATTATGATTGACGGTCCACGTAGGATTAAACGCTTACCCAAATGATCAATTAACTTGAATTATGATAATTACCAATTATTTTCCCTTAAACAAATGACAGTGCAAAGCCATGTACTAAGCATCGGGTTGACATGAGGTGCTGCATCGTGCTTTAGGGTATCCTAAATGCTAGATGGACATGAAGTGTTGTGTCATGGGCTGGATGTTTAGTCTCACTTAAGTCAAAGGGTGGTGATGAACCCAACAACAAAAAGTTCCACTCTAGAAAGGTTGGTGATCCGTGGAATGCAATTTCATCTCAGCTCGCTTTGAGATGTGTGCGGGCATCCAATACGGACCGTTGGATGCCCGCACTTTACGGTAAAGTACAGTGAGTGCACTTTACCTCCCCCGAATCCAATTCAGATGCACTGATTGGCTGTCATAAATAATAGATGATATTTTCAGCTTACCCTTTGGCAACTTTATAGTAGAGGATTTCATTCTCATTATTTTTATTGTATCTGATAAATTTGAGTTGGTTCAAGATCTTGATGAACATCTATAGGTCTTATGGTATCTCGACAAGTTTCGTGTGAAACTCGAGGCTCTCTCAAATTGGCTGCTTGAGGAATTTCGCAACGGATCTTGTAGCTCGAACTTAGACTAGCAGAATATCTTGACGCAATGAAGCATGTAGCGCATCCTTAGGCTCAACAATATCTCCCAACATCATGAAAATTGTATATTGTCAACTAACTTGATGGAATATTTTGATGCAATGCAAAATACAACTCAAGACATAATCTCTCAACTTTATGAAAGTTACAACTTCACATTGAACATACCATTCTCAACACAACTCCAGCATAATATCCTAATCAATAGAAGATAATGACATTGAAGTTTCATAAAACACTTAGGTTGCGTTTGGCGTGGCTTATCGCGGCTTATTTACTATGATGAGGTTGGACAAAAATGTCATTGTCATGCCAAAATCTTATGTCTCAAACTAGTTTCCTTTCTGTAACATTTGTCATATCAAACATACATTCTATGACAATGACGTTTTTGTCCAACCTCAGTGGAGAAAATAAGTTGTGGTAAGCTGCGCCAAACGCAACCTTAATCATACAAGATTTTCACATCAATACAAGATGGGACTTCTGTTGTAATATAGAAATATAATGGACCATTTAGCATTGAGGCAACTCCCATGATTTTTTTTTCTTCATTTGTTTTATGTTTCACATTAAAAATATTTTTTTCTCTCTTTTGACTATGTTTGTGCCTAATTCTCTTGAGCTAAGATAACACTTTATTGGCTAGTAAGAACATTATCAGACCATAACATTTTGATTATTTTACTTAGTGTGAGGGTTAAGTTAAAATCCTGGTTCTGCAACTGACCGCATGTAACTTAGATTGCTTGTCCCTGGAGGTAGCGCGAGGCGGGAGCAATACTACACATGATATTCAAGTTACATAGTGTGTGATAGTATTGTACTTTCATCGCCTCAAGTTGTCTACATGGGACATGAGAGGTTCAAGGTATGGTCATGCCCGCACGGGTGCTCCCAGTTCACTATCACGCTATTGTAAGTGTATATTCGGACGAATAACGGGCTCGGGGGCTTCGCGGGTCTAAACCCTAGGTTTGTTCTATATAACCTAGCTAGAGGCAACGGGGAGAGGGTTCCACCTAGACCCTCCTCCGAATGTTTCGAGCACCAACACTAACAGCTATAACCACACAACCCATAATATCATACCCATTGTCCATTTGATTTAACCCGGCCCATACTAAGCTAAATTGCACGGTTTTCCCCTTCCATGGACGCGTACGAGCACTATCCAGGAGCATGCCCAATCATGACTATTCTGATCGAAGCACGCTTAATTATAGAGTTTTCAACACAACTAATGTGATTGTTTAACATGTGTGTTATATGACAACAAGCATACTGGTCGCTTAAGTAATAAGTTGTGAGAAAAGTATCACTTGCGCAGGGATTTTAATTGAACAATTTAATTAATTCAAATAAAGCTTATCTAGGTAAATAATTGTTTGAAGTTTCATAATTATAATTTAAAAAATAAAGAGTGAATAACTATAACTATAAATAAGAAAATAAACGAAATATTTAGGATTAAAAACATTGACAATTAAAGTTAGGGTGATTGTTTTGTACTATGGATATTAACCTAGATTAATTATGAGTGAAGAGGTGTAGAATTCATGGTAAATATGACGACGATTTTTCCTAAGCTTGTCAGAACCCATTTGTTTGTCTGGGTGAATTGACTGTAATTCACTAGAAAATGGCACGGCGTGGACCGAACATGTCTATAATGATAGTAAAAGTTTTAATGCTCTGTGAAAAACTCTAACTTCATTCAATTGAATGACTCGAATGCGCGAATCTACTGCATAAACCAGTATGATGTGTCCCATATATATTTACATTTATGGTATAATCCAAGGGATCCATGCAACACTCAAGCCTTTATCCCACTATAGTGGAGTCGGCTATATGAATCCTTTGTCGCTATTGTGCCCTATCTTTTGTCATAATCTCACTAATGCCTAAGTACATCATGTCTTTCTTTATAGTTTTATTCCAAGTCTTTATTGGTCTATCCCTCCCTCGTCTAACATGCCTAGTGACTAGACTCTCACAACGCCTAACAGGTGCCTCTAATGGTCTCCTTTGTACGTGTCCAAACCATCTTAAACGAGCTTCTCGCATCTTCTCTGAAATTGGTGCTACTCTTGTCTTATCCCTGATACTTTCATTCCTAATTTTATCCAATCTTGTGTGTCCACATATCCACATAAGCATTTTCATCTCCGCAACTCCCATTTTTTGCTCATGTACACAATTCACTGCCCAACACACAGAACCATGGAGCATCGCGGGTCTAATTGCAGTACGGTAAAACTTGTCCTTAAGTTTTAGTGGTACTTTACGATCACATAAGATCCCTGACGCGCCTCTCCACTTCAACCAGCCCGCTTGGATTCTATGTGTCACATCTTTATCAATACCTCCATCTTTTTGAACTATCGATCCAAGATATTTAAAACACTCACTACGGGAAATATCTTGATCACCCAACTTAATAACGAAGTCATCTGTCCTTCTTGTACTGCTAAATTTAAGTTCCATATACTCCATCTTTGCCCTACTCAACCTAAAACCCTTCTTTTCTAAAGTATCCAAGGGATCCATAAATTAATTTATTCATGGTTTAATATCAACGATTACACACGAAACTAGAGTAGTAGCCAGCTAAATCAGAGTAAACATAAACACATGAATAGAACTCAAATCATTCAAGGCATATATTAAATAAAATATATTCACTCACAAAATCCAAGTTTTAATTCATAATACTACACAATCGCCCCCAACAAGTGTTAACCTCTCATTGTAGGGCAAACCATCAGCGAATTGAAGAGATATATGCATGATTTGAGATAACAAGTACATAAAGGAGAAAATAGAAAAGCAAACCCCACAAAGGTTGTCAATCTTGTAGAGCATTCCTAGTCCAAACTCCAATTAAGCCTTGCAATTGATATTGCTTCAATCTCCAACGATTCTCCTCTGTAAATTCTCTCTAAAAGCTCTCTAAAATAAGCCTAAAATACTTTGAAACAAAATGAATTCTGATCTCACCAGAAGGTTCTCCCATTTCCAATGAGAAAATTGCAAATATATAGAAACCAGTAAAGCGCACGATCGTGCATGAATATACATGGCCGTACCTTGGGTGTAACTACCAAAGTGGGAAACCAAGTAAACGTATTGGCGTGCTCAAATATGAATGGGCGTGCTTCCTGAAAAACGCATGTGAGTGCGTTCAAGTTGAACTACGAACGCATGGTTGTGAATAAATGCACGGGTGTGCAAAGCAATCGTGCGCTCTACGTAAATCTGGATGTGAGTGGGACCGCAAGCGTGTGGCTAGGTGTGCACTTTTTATTTATTCATCTAAGCCAAATGCAATCTCTGTTGACAAGTGTGTGTTTGAACTCATGGGTGTGTTTTGCTTGTTTTACTCATATGTCATTGCTCCAATTTCATATCAAGTGTTCCCTTTGCTCCAAATTGCTCTAATTTACTTCAGGGGTAACTAAATGATGCTCATAAAAAATAATTCAAATTCATAAATGTGTAAATATGAAATACAATGAAGTGAATATAAGAAAGTTTATTGAAATAGTCTAGTGAATATGTCATCAATCAAACTTTCAAGTCTTAAAATCACAAAATAGTAGGTAGTAAGATACATCACAATATGAAATGGCAAATTATTCTCCTCCCCCCAGACTTAAACTATGTGTAGCATGCAATGAATCAACAACAACAACACTCAAGCCTTTATCCCACTATAGTGGGGTCGGATATATGGATCCTTTGTCGCCATTGTGCCCTATCTTTTGTCATAATCTCACTAATGCATAAGTACATCATATCTTTCCGTATAGT